>OY829112.1:16186226-16861226 GCA_963691645.1 Pelosia muscerda
GCGAGTACATTTTGCATAGAACGTCTTTTGCCGGACGTAGCTATCACTTTTTCAGTCCTGTCTTTTACAATAGAATTAACAAAGAAATCTATATCCATCCGCTGACCAAGAGGAAATTCAAACTAAGTTTGACGAGATGGCTAAAGGAATTAGACTACGACCAAACAGAGGGCTTTCTAAAAACCCCATCCTAGTATGCACCTACAACTTATAGATATTCTTCAAGCATGAAGCAAAACATACATTCACACACACACACGCACGTACACACTCACGCACACACACACACACACACACACTCACACATACACAGATAGTTTTTAGTAATTTATTATTTTAATGGGAACCGGGACCTTAGCTTTTCACACTTGGATTGTTAAAACTTCACACTCACTGCTTTTTTAATGTACAGGACGCTGGCACCATAATGTTACGCAGAAAATTCACTGGCTGGGGTACTAGTGGCCTCAAATATACCTATATATATATTTTTCATTTTTATTTTTGTTCTTAATACAACCAATGTATTTTGCCGTGTCCAAACTGCTGTGGTTTTTATTGACAGTTTTATAAGAAAATTGCAATGCCTTGACAATTTTTAATCTGTAACGCTGTTCCCCAAGATACAGGCAATAGCCTAGTTTGGGAAACAGCAATCATATAATTAGTTAACAAAATGTATAAATTTAATGTAAAGCACTAATATGCAATGTTTATGTGAAATAAATTATTATTATTATTATTATTATTATTAACCGTTATGAACTATAATATAAATAAATTCGCAATATTAATAAACTGTATAAATAAATCTTTCCATCGTACGTTTAAATCACTTAACGACTTTCATCAAATTAATAAATAAAAAATAAATAAATATTGAAGGACAATCTACACAACGCCACCTAGAATCATGGTAAGCATAGTTTAACTATCTTGTGTTATGGGTTCCAGAATTTTACCTTCATTTAGTAGAAATCAAGCCATAATGATATATATCATCATTGATCAAACAGCCCATCAAGGATACAAGTACCACAACAGTAGATTTGGACAGCTATAGTACAGTAAAGTATTGCATTGTATTTTCCGTCTATCCCACAAATCTGTCAGACTAAAGACAAACGCGCACAGCGCAGGTAAACGTACGCAAGAATTAGCGAAACGCGCCGTGTCTACGTAACGCGATTGTGATGTAACGAAGCGTTCAGTGTACTACAGCTTTATATCGTTAGTCATGTTACATGCTCAAGTTGCCGATATCGATAGAACAAAAATACTTGTTTTAAAGTGTGAGATGTTATCATCAAGTTATGTGAAATCATTTATCTACAAAAATAAAATGTTTTTATGCAGAACAAACACGTCAATTTGACTTCATTTCACCTAAATTAATATTCTAGGACAATATACACGGCGCCACCTGATGGTGAGTTAAAGGCAAAGTTTCAGGATGTGGCACTCAGCTTGACGGCTTCATTAGATACTTTTTCACGCTCTATTGAAATTTCCGAGACTTAATAGTACAGCAAAGGAAATAGTCAGCAAACCGCTTTATATATGGATTGCCTGTATAGTAAGCATAATTTGCAAAATAATACCTGTATTTAAAACAGATATCAACCATTCATTTACTTAGCATTGTGCTTAGAAGTAAAAATAAAAAATATATTTTAGAACGCAATAAAGGACGAACTGTCAGTCGGTATCAATATTTAACATTAGTATATTAATAATCCCAACCAATCATATTTATCAATAATATTTTATACTTGTCATTTTTACCTCATCTCTAATTTTTTCAGTTCTGATCATTGCAATCGATTTTTCCTATATTTATAGAAGTCATTTACAACCTAACTGGCTATTTGGAGTCTGTCAAAGTTAATCAAAACATGTATTACCGGCCACTGCACCCTTTACCCTCGATTCACGGCTATTTGCACACCCCTGTAGGTATCTCAACATTGAGGGTGAAAGAATTTGCATCGCCATTTAGATTCCAATTGTCATTGATTTTCTGAGACGCTCAAAGATGCGAGGGCAGTTGAGTGTTTTTTCAGATATTCACGTGATACTTGTATTCATTTCTTGACCTCGCTAGTTTTACTAACCAGAAAATTATTAAAATTGAAGCCTCCTGTTTAAGAATCTTAGTCAAGTTACCGTATAAAGTATAGGTGTTTAAACTATCCGTGTAATGATAAGGAAAGAATAGTATCATCTTAGCTCATCTGGAGAATGTCGTAAGAAGTGACAAACGGAAAATAAGCAGATGATATTACTGCAAGAGAGGGAAAACTCGAACTTAAACCCTGTACCAAGCAGCTCTTCTAGTGTTAGGAGGTGTAGATCAAAACCTCCTAACACTAGAAGAGGGCTATTTCCAGCACTGAACGAAGATAGGCTAATTGATTGAGTTTTCAA
This sequence comes from Pelosia muscerda, assembly GCA_963691645.1. NCBI lineage: Eukaryota > Metazoa > Arthropoda > Insecta > Lepidoptera > Erebidae > Pelosia > Pelosia muscerda. Next base: position 16,188,654 of record OY829112.1, read on the forward strand.
GCTATCACTGTCTGTCATTACTATTGGAGCTATCGAGGTATTGCCAATGTTTTTGGAGTTATTGATATTTCAGCGTAGTTGCAAGTACCATGTTCACGGAGAAACTGAATTACACTAATGGTGAACGGTGAAGAAGTTTTTAGGACCTTTCTAGGACTTCAAACAATAACATAACATACATAACATAAACTCACGCCTATATCCCCAAAGGGGTAGGCAGAGGTACTAGCATCCACGTTTCGCCAGTTTATGTTTAGATCTCAATGTAATAGGTGGCGAGCCTATTGCCATTAACCGGGCACAGTCTGAACAGTATTAACCATTGATAATACACACATAACTTCGAAAAGCATTGAAAATTCATTGGTGTGCGCCGTGGTAAAACCTGGGATCAAACCCGAGACCAAGCAATATATGGTAAATATCCAGCTATCTCGCTCTAGTAGTAATTTTTAGGGTATTTTCACTTTATGCCCCTTTAATACTAAATGTATATTAACAATAATATGTCAATCTTGTCAGTTACCGTTTCATCATAAAGATATCGACATTTATTAGCTCATCACTAAACTGTGAGGCTTATTTTGGCCATTCTTCTAATATAATTGGAATGAATTTCCTTACAAATGGAGAAAACAAAGAACAACATAAGCTTATTAGTTCCTTCTATTTATGCGCAAGTGTTAAGATATATTACTCTTACTTATATTAAAGTATAGCGAAGTCGACTTTTATGAGACTATTAGACGTTAACGGGTACTGCTTTTATACTACAATAAAGCGAAATTGATATTAAAATAGCGATGCAATAAATAAGTAAGCCATTTTATAGTACAAACGAGTTATAAATTTCGTTTGCTCTTTAAAAAAAATATAAATGGAATGGATACGAAGTTCTAACAGTGTTAAGGTTGAAATAAATGAAATAAATAACAATTGTAAGTACAGAAATATCACTATACAAACTACTGATACCTTGATGAAAAGTTTCATTTTGCCACTTTAATGCTCTTTTAATAGATTCTGCCATTATAGTCATATAAACAGACAAAAAAGAATATCAATATATATCAGTTATGGTTAGATTATTTCAAGTTATTTGATGAGATGAATATTTTGCTTCTTATTTTTTCTAGTCTTGCGACTTCTCTAGCAACACTGTCATACTTTTTCTTCTGAATTGCATTGAGATATAGAGAAATAAAAGTAACATAAAACATATTTCTTTAATAAACGCAATATTTCAATAGTCGTAGGGTGGTTAATGATAGCAATAACACTACCAATCGGGAATGAATGAAAGGTGTAATTTATGTGTTTTTACCCCCGAAATGTGGCCACGCAATTACAGACGGGTACAAGAGAGAGGTGCTTTGTCGATGTACTAAATCGTTTTAATTAAATTTGTTTTTAAAGAATGAGTAGCACAGCACATAACAAGAGTATTCTTTTTATAAATTAAATATCACAGAACAGTTTAAATTTAATTTAATCTCACAGAATAGTTCATAAAAAGCTTCAGATGAAAATTAGAGTCATAGATATTTCTTTATTAGACAATAGCTTTTGTCCACAGCTCTACCTGTATGGAATTCTGATTTCGTTCTCGTAACCCAAGGAAACTAAGTATGTTATTCCAGAATAATTTTAGTTAGATCTGTTCCAGTCGTTTAAGAGTTATTGAGTGACTAATATCAAAATATTTAGCCATCACCGCAAGCCCTCACATTTATAATATTGATGAAGATAATAATATCAGGACAACATCGGAACAGAACAATAACAGAACAAATAATTTGCTTTCTAAAAATTGTGTAAAGTCTACACATAAAAACACATTTCAAACTATCGACATCTGTACATCACTAGCAACTTTGTAAAACCCATCCCACTGTAGAGAAATGCTAATGATTTCCCTTCAGACACCATTTTAAAGGTAAAATCGTAATGAATATTCTATTTTAGCCGACAATGCTCTAATATAACGTGGCATTGTTCTTACGATTTACTTTTCACGTTATTGTTTAAAATTATCAACTAACAGTACCTACTGTTTTGTTATTCAAACGCATTCTTGAAATATTTTTGCTTTGGGGTGCAATAGTTAAATTATGCTGTACCAATATCCTACATATACATAACACTTACATAGTTATTATCTTAAGTCTAATAGATTTTAGAATATTCTGTATAGAAAGTATTGTACTAAGGTAAACTAGATTTATTGTAATCTAGTTTAATATTGGATTTATTTATTCATATGGTTTTACTAGTTTAACTGGTTGCGTAGAGTTTTGACTGCCATTTTGGATGTCTTGGGTTCTCTTCTTATTCAGTGTAAATATCTTATCATCATCGTTGCGTTACTCGGCTGTATTCGAACATTGGAGTCCAGGGTCCGCTTTTCCCGATCTAACTGCATAGTGGTTGAATTTTTTTCCGTGAAGCGACTGCCATCTGGCGTTCACAACCTATAGGCGATATCGCAGTACGGTAGTTAGATTAGTTGTTGGAGCCTTAAGCTGTTTATAATTAGTAGACCACCACAAATCTCCCATCAGGGACAACTGCTTAACCTACTCTCCGAGGCACGACTGGACCAGTACAAATAGCCATATTCATGCAGTTGCAAATATTTTCAATGAGAGGAGTTCGAACTTACGCCCCCAGCTCAACAGTTGTGTTCACTACCACGGCACCATAGTGACTGAATTGCCTCATTTAATATCTAAATGCATGATTATATCTATGCATCTGGGTGTTTCTGTCTTTTTTGTTGTGAACGATTTTTTTTTACCTGAAATTTGTATAATGCAGTAAATGTCTCTAAATGTTCATCCACATTTTATAACCATTTAATAAGCTAGTTAAACTATATTTACTTTGTGTCTAGAATCTAATAGCGTTTTGTAGCGAGCCGTGGAATATTATAGAATAGAATATAATATTATATTTTAATGTTGTGCCAATCTCAGTTATTTCTTTGTTCTTACTAACTTCTCTAAGCTAAATGCTTTAGTTAGGATTAAATACGTACCAGTTATATTGTTAGATTAATTCTTCTATTAAACTCCAAGTACGCTAAAGCTATTGTTTCAAGAAAATATATTATGGTAGGAGGTGCTACCCACCATTCTCCCACGCTTCCACGGTTACAACAAAGCAATAGTAAACAATATCAATAGGACGTGAAAATACTTCTTACCCGAGGAGATATGATTCAGCGTGGTTCGCCTCTACGAGTCAACCTCAAGGCCTCTAGATAAGGTGACATTCTATTGATGGAATTGCATCACTTGTAACAGAACATCGAACTTCAAACATTGTACATTTGTCGAACTAAACAATGAGCTGAGGAGTCAAACATCGTTTAGAACATTTCTAGCGAACGTTTAAAATGTATATGTAATCCAAATTTACTGGCGTTTTGCGAGGATGCTTGCCAGACCGCTAACTCTTTCTTTTAATAATCTGTTAAGCAACATTTGCAAGAATATTCATTGCAAATGAATGCACAGGCTTATCAGCATCTTAAGGTTCATTAAACGTCCACTTTTATGTCAAATAATCTTAGCGCGCTACTAAATACCTACTTGTTACAGAGTCCTTAACATATTTATCATAGCTCTCCTTATTTGTACTACGTTACGATGCTACAACAGAAAACATTTTGTTGATGTAAACAGGAGTTTATAAGGCACACTTTAGTGCCTTTTACCAGTAAAAGACACACAAAGTACACGCATCGGCCATAAAACTGTGGAGCCGTGGAGCATCTTAAGGTTCATTAAACGTCCACTTTTATGTCAAATAATCTTAGCGCGCTACTAAATACCTACTTGTTACAGAGTCCTTAACATATTTATCATAGCTCTCCTTATTTGTACTACGTTACGATGCTACAACAGAAAACATTTTGTTGATGTAAACAGGAGTTTATAAGGCACACTTTAGTGCCTTTTACCAGTAAAAGACACACAAAGTACACGCATCGGCCATAAAACTGTGGAGCCGGGAATATTCCCAGTATCCTTGTGAGTTAGTGCTGTATTTGAGTTGCGAGGCGAGGCTCCGTAGAATGTTGGGACACCTCATAATCTAAATAAACAAGGAAGTGTTCTGTATATCGCGACAGATATATATCTTCTGGCGTGTAACTAGTATTAGTATATATATCGTAAATGTAAATGTTAACCTTGTGTTGTGTTTCCGGCGGTGAGTACGGTAGCCAGAGCTCACTGGAGACGTTTTATGTTGACAGTGGGAAGACCGAGAAACTCTTCTTTGTCTTCTGCACTGACAGCACAGAGAATTTTTAACCTTCTTCTTTCCCCTACTCCTTATATGGTCGGCAGCATGAATGTGGCGTTCCTGGTGTTGAAAATGTCCATAAGCCGGTAACCACTTTCCATGAGGTAGGCCACGTGCTTGTCTGCCACCTAAGAGGTATAAACAAAATGAAAATGTTACTATACTTTGTGAAGATGTTTGAATTTGTGTGTTGTGATGTTGGTATCGGTTAATTTGAACTTTGATGCGCGGGCCACAACGCATATTTCAATGCAAGTGTGAATAACACGATTATTGTGTTAATCAATCAAATTAGTATATCGGAGTCCACAGCTGGACATACGCTTCTCCCAATGTTGCGAGATTTACACGCCTGGCCCACCCTTTCCCACGCTGGCCAGTCGGATTGGTACAAGGTTTTATTTCGAGTTATCCTTCTCTCGCAGTGATATCGTCTACGTATTTATAGTCTTTTGATATCGCCTATACCGGGCTATGGTTGCCAGTTGGCAATCGCTTCACGAATTATGTCGAATTTCTGACACAGCTGGGTTAAACTAAAAAATGCAGACCCGAGGTGACAGTTTCGACATGATGATAATGATGATGACTTTTCTGTGAGTAATCCTCTCTTAGTTACTTCTCTTTCGTTTTTGTTCTTATTTAATGTTGATAAAAATGACTTCTGTGATTATAATATAAAATATGGTTTGAACGAATGCGAACTGTTTTAGTTAGTTAGAGTAATATGCCTTTTGAATTAAAAAATACTCTTCAATTATCGCTTTTATAATTCAGTATGTAGTGTACAAAATTAAAACCTTAAAGTTGTTGGTTTAATACTTTTTATTACTTAGCAGTGCGGTCCATCAGAAAAAAAACACTCCGAATGAAAATAAATGAGAGCAAACTAAGGTACTTAAATACTCCATTTCCCAGACTATCCCGACCTTTGCAGTATTAATGAACTCATTCGATGCAAGGAGATTGCAGTTGTATGTAGCCTGCTATAAAGCACACGATTCGTAAAACAAACAGTTTGAGATAACTGAAAATTATGTGTTACAATCCTAATTGCGTGGTGGTAGTGAACGTGACTGCTACATAGGAGGCGCAGGTTCAATCCCCACTCAGTGAAAATATTTGTATGCATAAATATGGCTATTTGCATTGGTCTGGTCGTGCCTTTGGGTAGGGATTGTCATACAAACATCTATGACAGCTATTATAAGCTCAACAACTGGTCTAGCTGCAATTCTTCGATATTGCCTATTGATCCAGGACATTGCTTCTTGGAAAAAGTCGATGTTCAGCAGTTAGACTGGAAAAAAGTGGACCCTGGACTCCGAAGTAACAGTTTCAGATGCGACCGGGATTAACGCACTATCTCACGCAATTTATAACATTTCCAGATGGTTTTATAGGAGAATTCCCCCTGTAAGAGACTTTGGTTTGAGTCCGGTTGCAGCATCCACTTTTTCCGATTTAAAACGATTGGAACAACACAAACATAGGCACGGGTTATCAAAATTCTGCGCGAGTAAAGTCGTAGGTATAACCTAGTTTATTGCAGAAGAAATTTATTAAACAAAACTGATTTATAAGAGATTACTAATCTAACAGAAATCTAAAAAAAACACGATAACTGAGCTGATTCTGCAAAATACAAAACGTCTATTCGCTGTTAAAACCTCCTTATCGACAGTTGAATCGCAAAAAGTGCTATGCGACATCGACAATTGAAAAGAGAATGGCTACTAATACGTATTAAAAGCACTGTAAACCGTAAATGTTTCCGTTTGAAATGTTTTTCCAGTTGAAGTCATTTATGGCGTTGTTACCATTTAAAGAGTAGATTTGACATACCTACGATACTATAATTAGTATTCAACATCTGAAACTTCTAAAGCTATAAGTATAGGCATGAACTGTGGACCCAAAAATGTGCTCAAAGTGTGCTCTGTGCACCTAGAACAGTACGCGTTTTTGGGCTGTCTTTTGAGGATAGCACGGGGTGCAACGACGGTAGACGAGCTCAACTATCAATTATAGAAACAAAACAATCTGTGCACGCGCCAGGGCGTAATATCAGACTATTCACTCATTCATTAAATCGGGTGATTGCTCAATTTTTTTTTAAATCTATGTTGGCACGGCTTAGACAGATTGAAATAGTAATGAACATGGTTTTAATTTTCTTTGCCAATGAATGCCAAAAATGAATAGATCTGGTAAGGACAGTGTACTTCTAATATTGGACTATTTATAATGTTGATTGATGGCACTTGGTGAAATTTATTATTATAATAATATTGATTACACACTTGTACACAATATTTATTATTAAATGATCGGTTTCGCTTTGCGAAATTCTTATAAATTTACATTGACCATTTAGCAGTGTTATAAACTTAAATCAAATCTCTATAAATCTACTGTCGAACACGATTTTCTTCCTAGCATGCACTACATCCACTAGTTGAGCACTTAGATCCATGAGTGATCCTGTGTTAGACCCTGAACTCTAAAGTACTTACTTCAATCACTCATAAGCTATCTTTGAAATAAAACTATTATCAGAATCCTATCACCATTCATTTGGTGGTAATATCATATCACCTTAGTGCCCACCGAGGATATGAAATATAGAACTACATTACTATTCACTTTGTTTCTTCCAAAAATAATGACACAAGTCTCAGAAATAACATATTACTCCATTAACTTTTATGCCCTCTGAGGATAAAACACAAATATTCTATTCTTTCTCCCACATCATTGTATCCAGTAATAAAATAAATACGTTTACAAATTATACTTACATCACAATATAATAATTCCACACCATTTACATACACCAGATGTTCTAGCAAAATTATAGCTTCATATGCAACTTACATTTAACTTTCCACCTTACGCAGCGAGTATAAAGTTGTTTATTGCATGATGTGTTATTAAATTGTGTAACAACCAAGACTGACAAATGTACAGGGTGCGTCCTATAACGTGTCGCTTCAGATTAAACGTGCAATCGTCGTGAACTGAATTGATCTAAGATAGTTAGGGGGACGACACATGGGCAGGGAAATGAATTGGCGGTTGTACCAGATTAGAATTAAGGAATATTGTCAACTATGTTTCGGTAAATTGAGTATAACTAGGATATATGTCAATGCGAAATGCCTGTTTTCTTAAGCAAATTAATTCAATAAATCGTAGTTGCCAAACATACAGCTTAATCTAAACTAGATAATAAAAATTTCCGTTAGGTATATATATTCGTTCTTATTCATACTTTTGTTAATCCCAGTGTACATCTGAAACACAGTGCACTTTAACCAATTTAACTACACACACGGTTTGGCTAAACTTTTATATTTTCCTTGAAGCTCTGACGGAATTGAAAAATAAGGAATATTAAGTAAGTGATTATAATGACGGTCTCTAGTATTATTTTAGTAAGTGTTTAGACTTTAAGTTGAATAATATAAATTATTGTAATAGCTACTATACATAGATTGACTAATTATCTTCAAAAGTAAGATCCAAAACACATTGAACTGAACCGCGAGTATTCTTACACAATAGTATCAAATTGCTACATATACGTAGGGTCGAAGATATTTATATATAATATATATATATATATATATATATATATATATATATATATGTATTTTACAATACAATACAATATTCGTTATTGTACACCAAGTGCATCAATATACAGAAAAATAAATAAAATAAAAATAACAGCAATACAAAAATAGCAGTACAATCGGCGGTCATAACGCTAGCCGCGATTTCTTACAGACAACAAAAAAAAAGTTATAGGTGCACAGATTTTAATACATTCAATAAGTAGACTTTCCATAATTTTTACCTTAATAATGCAGGCAATCTATTGACCTTGGATTGATTTCCTCTTAAGTTTTACAACAACCGTTCTTATCATTCTATTGTATCACCAGAAAACTCATTTAGTTCAATATAATAAAATTAAATAAATATTCTACGAGCCTATCCAACGCTATATTGACTTTCCTAAACTAATTAATTAAGTAATAATCTACCAGTGTGTTCCCGCCCTAGCCCGGTGTGACACACAACTCGCTGACTACTCTAATCCGGCGCAAATCTGTACACACGGTAACTACAGTCTGAACACGATATAAGGCTGCGTTTTCATGTTGATCCAGAAAATTAATTCCGCATGTGATTGTTTTACATCATTACCGGTGTGTAACTGGTGTTATAATAATTTTGAAGTTGGCTCAACGTATTTTTGAAGCATTTGGGTTCGTACCTACATTTTTTAAATACTAAAATAGATAAATACTGGTGGAAAAACAGTCGTAGGAGTGGGTTCACTCTTATAGTGTAATAACATTAATAACCAAATTTCGTACCCGGGAACTTTTATTCGCTAAGCGTTAGGGTTCTTACTCACTAAGTTACTATAAATGATAATCTATTTATATACTACAGTATGTCAAACGTCAACAGTTCCACATGTCCATTACTTTTGTCTCTCTTCTTCTGATTTTTCAAGATTTGTATTCTATATGTTATTCTACAACACAACGAACACAATTATGTACTGCGCTATCGAGACTTCAATTTTAAGTGATCATTGACATAATATAATATAAATCACATACATAAATAATAATAATAAAAATCTCTGAGTTAAAAACAATGAACATAAACACAAATAAATTTTCCGTAATTTCTCTGTAATGTATGCCTACGTGGTAAAACTTAGTGAGCCTAATACCTCTTAAGATCCCTGTGTATTTTATGTATGTTTCACAAATAATGACATTTCATTTCATTTACTTTCCGAATAACAGTGCATATTTTTATATCGTTAAAGAAACATACAGCAACACTTCGAAACGTGACTCGAAGGGAACAAACATTTTCGCAACACAAACGCATGTGCCCAACATGGACGGTGGTCGATAGGCGGTATATGATCAACATACCAGCAAACGACTACTGAATAAATAAATTCAATACCATTACAAACACAGACACATAGATTTCGTTCCCCAATGATTGGATAAACTAACCACAGAATAAAATATAGGCTTTTAATTTTCTAGTAACGAATCGATTTATCACTAGGTGAGTCCTGCGTGATACTGTCTACTTGAAATAATAATAGAAATAAAAATTATAGAACAATCTATACAGTACAACTTAGACCCATGTAAGCATAACTCAACCAGCTTGTGTTATGGCTTTTAGAATGCGGATAAACATACTAAGATATTTTTTTTTTGGAAATACATACATATTATACATAGAAACACACATATTTTTGCACTGTGCGGAAATCAAATACGCCACGCCACAGAGTTCGTCAAAAACGTTGGTGCATTGCGCGTTCCTGCAAAGTATTTTTGGGAAGTAACCTATGTTCTAGTGCAGACTGTAATTCATATCTAGTCCAAAGTTCATCCAAATCAGTCCAGCCGTTCTGATATAATTCTGTAACAAACATAAAACTATCCGAACGTTCACGTTGATGCTAGTAACGAGATGGTCTAATAAAAAATCGTTATGTGTACCTTTTCAAAACATCCATTCATCCTTAAAATTTCAAGTATAAACCGCTTTTCTAAATTTACAATCCACGTCTGGTTTTGTTAGTACAGTAATTTGCAAGGATGGTACTACGCGAGGAGTGTATAGGGTATTTTGTGAAGCGTCGGTATTGGTACACCGCGTCTGGTCGGTAGAACATACATCATGGAATGGACGCTGCTACTTGTGTAGTATATAAATCCTTTTAGAAGATAGCTTTTAAGTAATTAGTGTGCTTTTTATCAATAAAACGGTTTTTCATATATAACTAGATACCAATTGCATGATATTAGAACTAACGTATGTAGATGTAAATAGTTTTATTATTCAGTACAGTTTCAGGTAGCTTAGATAAGAGAATTTGGCATCAGGAATTGAACCAACAACACTTGCTCATTGCTCTGGATTCAAGTCCTATCTAGCATGTTGAATTTTTTTTATCAGTTAAGTGGCAGACAAGCACACGACACGCCTAAACTATGTTAGGCGTGTAGTGTGCTGACTGAAAAATTAAGTGCTTTTTGTAATGTGTTGTATTTTGTAACAATAACAGTCTAGTATACTAAACAATCGAATGAGTGTGTGGAGACGCCCCTAGCCAGATGAAAAATGACCTGAAAAAAAATAAGTTAATTAGTAGTTAATTACGAATAAGCCAATGGCCTCACACTAGGCTAGCATGTCTTGTGGGTACTTAATACGATTAACTTCTAACTTTTACAATACCGTCACAAAAATACAAAATATAATTAAAATAAGTTGTAAAACAAGAAAATATTTAAACATACACAAAAATATAAACCAAACCAGATTAACTGGCAATAGTGAAAGACTGCTACGCAGAAGTAATCGCAGAGCGGGAATCGAACCTGCATCTCCAACGTAGCAGTCGCGTAACTACCGCCACGCCACGGAGGTCGCCATATGATTAATTATTACTTTAAGGGCTTTAATGTATTTCTGTCAAAAACACATAAGGAAATTACTTACACACACACACAGACTTAAATAAATAAATATTCTAGGACAATCTACACAACGTCACCTAAACCCATGGTAAGCATAGTATAACTAGCTTGTATTATGGGTTCTAGAATGCGGGTAAACATACTTAGATACTTTTTTTTGTAAATACATACATATTATACATAGAAACCCCCAGACCAATGCAAATATTCACATTCATGTAAACAAATATTTGCATTGAGCGGGAATCGAACCCACGCCTCCTGCGTAGCGGTCGCGTTCACTACCGCCACGCCACGGAGGTCGTCACTAAAACGTCTTATATGTCTAATTAAATGGTTTGAGCGGATAAAGTCTCAATATAAAGTTTTCTCCGTTGAATAGGTTCTATTGTTTAGTTGCTGTTCCCTCACACCCCCAGCGGGCGGTAGGGGAGATTGATTATGTGCTCACGCACTGGCGGACATGTGAGCTAATTAAATGTAATGATTGTTCTAGAAAACCGTGGGTTTTTATTCTATTTATTATACATTGGTGTCGAGGTCGTAATTACGTAAATTGTTTTGTTTATGTCGGTTAATAAGTACGTTTTTATGTATCTCTATGAGGAATTCTAATGTTTTACAACAATTTTAATAGAGTAAAAAGATAGATGAATGTAATAATTAAATCAAACCATAAAATATGTTGAATGAATTTAGATGAATGCATGATTTTAAATTAACATGGTCATTTCTATATCTCATAATAACTATTATAAAATTCAACGGGATATTTACTATGTGTTAAAACATTTAGTAAACTATCTAACTAGGCCTCTCTCATAGTGCGCCGTTGTTCCCAATCCTCCGCCTTTCACATCCAGTCCGTTCACCAACCACTATTTCACAAGTGCAAGTACAGTGTTATTTAAATAAAGATGTATGTGTACAAGAGATATCAAACAAAATGTCTACTTACACATTTTTCTAACCGGGAGAAATAAAAAATAAAAAACAAACAAAGGGCCAGTCTTTTTCCCACCCACTTGCCTTTTAACTCTAGCCTAAGATCCGATATTATCCTCTTCATCCGAAACCCTTGTTTCTCCACTATTTAAGTGGCAAATAAAAATGTTATCAATCGAAACCAACCAAGTGCCGGCCTGTCCGGATTACGCTCGTGCGGTGCGGTCGCCCTACAGTTTGTTTTTTTACTGGAAACTAAGGGTAGTTCTGATCCTTATTGTAGGGTATGTATGCTTCATTTATTTTTAGGACACTAGTAGTGCCAATCATAAATAACCTTGTAGTAGACTTAATATGGAAATCTAAAATTATACGTGATATATAAATGATATACGTATCTTTACACAAAACCTAGAAGTGAATCGTATTTTTTTACAAACAATTATTAACTTTGACAGTAAAATAAAACAGTGATCTCAATGTTTCTACACAAAAAGTCACAAGTCAATGCCACTGACATTTTAAATGCGGTAATGCAATAATGAAAGAGTCTGTGGGTCTAATAGACGCTAGTAATAGTAGTTAATGTCCCGTCAATTTCACACTTTAATTTCCGTATATTGACAGGACTGTCAATATTTCTTGCACAATATAAAATAATTGTATTTCACTACAAACATTAAATATAAATTACTTAAATATAATTTAAATATAATTAAATACGTAATGAACGATTGTTACTGTTATTTCATCACTACCAACAGACATGTATTGTCCTGATTAAGCCCGCACAGTGTGAGCACCCTACAGTTTGATTAAAGTGTTTGTTTTTAGCCGACTACGGGACAATAAACGGGTTCTGTTTTTCGCACGTTGCAATACAACGAGTGGTTTTTGTTCTTTTCAGTTAGAGGTAGATGGATTTATAATTATGAGTATGTGTAAGAGACACTTTGTTGTGAATTTATATTATACGTACCGATGGTGTTAAGTTCAAAGAAGAATCAAAGAATCAATTTCGTTTATTCAGTTTAGGCACACAAAGAGCCTGCACTTATGAATGTCAAAGTTTTACAATTACATTGCGGTTTTTTTTGTGTAAAGGAATTTAGACCAACTTAAAATTTTACGTTTGTTTGAATGAAATCGGTTAAGTAGAACCAGAGCTACGGTTAGTAATATGGCATTTAAGTTGTACAGATGGCGCTTAAGTCGCGAGAACCGACAGCCACGCAGGCTGGCTGAGTGGTAAGCTAGTGATTTATATATTTAAGTATATTTTACACGTCACTATGTTATAAATTATATACTTGATATACGAAATACTACATCGACCACACCTACATAAAACATGTTGAGATGGTTGACAATGCAATGTAGATTGGAATTACACCGTCCGCCATGTTCGTCTAGTGACGGTAGGCGGAAAATCTTTACGAATGAGCATACAAATCCCTACGATATATTCTTATTTAGGCGTTGGTAGTAGATTACCCGCAAATATAAAAAAAATATATAAAATACCTTTGTTGAACATTATGCATAGTTTTACGATTTCAATCTTGTATCTTTCCGTCTTCCTATTTTTGTTGATATCTTCTGTGCTGTGTAGTGTAAACTTTTTCCTTCTGAATTCTATTTGTTTTTTGTGTATGTACTTACTGAGTGTTGGTACAGGGCTTTTATCGAGTTTAGGTACCTTCTCTTACGTCAGTGCTCAGCGTATTTTATTAGATAGCAAGTGATAATAAGACTTATTATATAGGTGAGTTAACGAATAATAATCTTCGTGTAGTTTTTCTGTAATTCCTTTAGTCCCGGGTCTTTGAAGCGGGTCGTGAAATAGCATCTGATGAGGCCGTCAAGCTGAGCGCCACCATTGTAACACTGCATGTGTTTGTAATTGTGGCCCTCTTTCCTGAGATTTTGTTTTCAGCTTATCATCAAAAAAGGTGAAGTCAAATCACCGTGTTCTAGACAAAAAGAAAGAATTTTTTTAATCGAGTTGCAAGGTTTCACCCCAACAAATATACTTAGGTACATACAAATAATAATACCCATATTCTCATCTTATATTTTGATATGTATTTTTTCGTTGTTATTTGTACCTGAGTATACGATAAGTCACCGTGTAACCGATACGTTGTTATAATGATTCTGCTCTGAAATTTTGAATATTTAAAATCTTTTGTTCTGTACACAATAATAGGGGTCCACAAAAGGCACACGAGAGAATTGCCAGCGAAGTGACGATGGCAGTGACGTGGCGAGCGTGAGGAAATTGCTCTTTCTTTGTGAGATGTAATGGCTTCGAGAGATATTAATTTACATTTTGTCATATTGACTTACGCAAGGAGTGAAGGACGTTGTTGTTGGTAAAATAATTATATTATGACAGTTTGTCTTATTTGATGGTAGAAGTGCAGTTAAATGTAGTTTTATGGCTTGTCAGAGTTTTAAACGTGTGAAAGTGTGGTTTTAGTTCAAGTCATAAATAATTCCTAATTTCGTCAAAATTTACTTAATTTTGACGAAATTAGGAATTATTTATTTAGTTTTATGATTTTTAAAATTAATTGTAAAACATTCTAGAAACAAAATTATTATTTTATGCCTTGAGTTTCCTTCATAACACACGAATCAATAAATAAGAATTATTCTTCGTCTATTTTTGAATACGTTAATTTGACCACCTGAGTAAGGTAAAGGTAAAATATCATGGAAGAGGGTCTTCATTAGAAACACGTAAAATGTTACAATGATGACTCTCAGCTTGACAGAAAAAACTTGGCTTCATCAGATGCTTTTCACGCCCCGCTTAAAGTATCCGGGACTGTAGGAAGAAGGAAACACGTGAGCAAGATTTACTAGTGCGGTAAAGAAAAGATCCATCGAACCACATGGTTCTTACTGGAATATTCCGCACCGTATGCGGGTGACAGCAAAACCCTGCACGTGCACGTTATGTACTGTGTAGGAGAGGAATAGGGTGAGACTAATTGGAAGAGCTCATCAGAACACTCACCGTGGTATGGTAGTTTTACTAGTTGTTATATCTTTACACTCCAACAAAGAACGGTTCTAAACGTGGTATATCCGGGTCCCTACTTGATGCGTTTTAACACGTTCAACGCGGAACGAGATCTTTTAGGTCTCGTTTGTGTCGTTTCAGTATCGCGCAAGTGAATTTCTATGTCCGTTCCGTTTTGGCAAATGATATTTCTGTATGTTTCTTTACTGATAGAGTGACATAATTATTTTTTTTGGCATTATGTACATTGGATGTAATATTTTTATGAATAAAAACGAACGAGATCTGATAGGTCTCGTTGCGACCAAATAGTAAAATTTTGCGTCTAATGCGGAACGAGAACTAAAGGATCTCGTAGCAATCTCGTGCGAATCTTATCAAGAAAATAATTAGTGTTGTGTCACCTTTCGATGGGTGCATGTCAATTACGCTATAATCAGGATGGATAATATAACGAATCGCAAACGATGTCGAAAAATTTTGGAACTTTTCTTTAGCTCTTCCGAAGAACCTAACGGGGAAAATGAAAATAATCGATCTCCAAAATCTTCATCTCTATTCCGAAAAGTGTTCAAACGTGTACCTGGTGTGCGCAGGGAAAATATTTTTACTAGCCCGAGTACTGGACATTCTTACCAAGAACTTACAAATGTGTTTTCATCACCACCCGTCCAACGTTATACATCGTGCATCACGGATCAAAATGTAGGTAATTGTAACATAAATACATCTAACTTGCCAAGTACCAGCAAACAAGGGTCTTCGCAGTTTGTATCACCTTGCACACCGGCGTATACATCCTATGATAGCATGGATTTACGAACTAAAAAGATAAAAATATTAGAGGAGATAATAATTCCAGCACCAAAAAATGAGACCAAAACTAAGTCTAAACTGGTCTCTAAGTAAAGTCTCTAATACCTTACTATAATAAATGATTCATCGTCGATAATGTTGTTTGTCTTATTGTTTCCCATCACTATTTTTTATCTAAACGAGATCTAAAAGTACTCGCATTTACTTGCTATCTAGTGCGGAACGAGATCCAAAAGTTCTCGTTTTTTTATTTTGTAAATTTTACAGTATTGTTTTGAGATAACTCGAGGCGGCGAAAACCTACTGAAAGGTCTGATCATCCTCTACGTGCACATACAAAAAAAAATTAAAATTATTCAAATTTCATAAAAATATTGGGGTTTGAAGTGACTAAGTCGTACGAGATCTGTTGGATCTCGTTGCGTCATTCCTGATGGATCACAACGAGAACTCTTAGATCTCGTTGCGTCATAATAACTAGATACATAAATGGGCTTCCGCGTTGAACGTGTTAATATAACTAGTTTATACAAACAGTAAAGAGCCCAGATGTCGTGATAGTAAAAGATAGTTTAATATAAGGCCATGCATGTCGTAAAACTCGCGAAGGAAACTGTAATGAAAATGGAACGCGATCTGTCACTCCGCAGTTTACATTACAGCGTCTTATGTGTCTACAGTAAATTGCAATTATTTCTGTTTAATATCTTGAAGTGATGGGAAAACTTCGTTCTATTACTAATAAAATTGTGATTAATATAAGTAAGTAATGTTAAAAATTGAAAGATTTTGTGTGATCCGTGGGGAAGACCGAGCAACCCTTCTTTATCTTCTACACTGCACAGAGACTCTCTTAGCCTTCTCCCCTCTTCCCCTTCCCCTCCTCTTCTCTATATGGTGGGCAGCATGAATGTGACGCCCCTGGTGTTGCAAATGTTCGTAGGCCTCGGTAACCACTTTCCATCAGGTGGGTGGTATAAAAAAATGTGAAACTGAACTGATTTGTTTTATCACCCTCATTATCATCATTCTTTTGTTAATCCCAGTCGCATCCAAAGCTGTACATACCTTGGACTGCGGGATCCACGTTTCCCAGTCTAACTGCGTAGCGGCTAAACTTGTTTTCCGTAAAGTGACTGCCAACGGACCTCCACAACTCATTGGTGATATTGAATCATTGCTGTTAGATCAGTTGAAGAACTTTTTAGGGAGACATCTACCCGTAACGACTGCCATACTTATGATAATCAGGACCGACGACGCCTTAATATGCTCTCCAAGACAAAAATAGAGGAAGCAAGTAGGCTTATTCATGCATACAAATATTTACACTGAGCGGGAGCCGAACTCGCGTCTCTTGTGAAGCAGTCGTGTTCACTACCGACACGCCACAGACGCTGTCAACTTTTGTTACCCTCTCATGCTTTAATTTTTTTAAATCAATTAACTTATCCATTGTATCCAGTGTACTTAATAACCTTTAGATGGTCTTAGATTATATTTATCGATGGCTAATCTCCAGGCAGAAGCTAATTTTGAACTTTATTTACTCACCAAAAATCCGTAGCCCGGTCTCAAACCCCGAACTATTCGTACCGCGAGTCTTAACCGCAGCTTCCCCTCAATTGCACATTAAGTTTACCCCCATACGTTCACATGTATTCATGGTATCTCCTCATGGGTAGATATAGAGGGTATCACATACATTAGTCAGCCGCTGACGGCTCAGCCACACCCCCAGATACGGACCGTCTTTGTTTGCATGTCGTTTAGAAAAGATTTTTTTATTTTTTACGACATTTTGTCTTATAAATTGGTTAACCTAAAGAGGTCGTGGCGCGGTGATTTTTATCTTCTCTGGCTGGAAAAAAAACACAGATTCAGTGCGGGATAAAATATAAATACTTTTTGGTTCTAAATATATTTTTAACGGTTTTATTCTTTTATTAAAGTTGTAATGTATTTTGAATCTTGTATATCAATCAGCCCATCGCGATACACTGTTTAGGCCTAGTTGGTTGCAACCCTGTACCAAGGTTGGTACAGGGTTTTATTTTAAGTTTTTCTTTGTTCGCAGTGAAGTTGTTTGCGTATTTTTCCGTTTTTCATTTCTTGCAACACGCTTCAGATGAAAAGTGTTGATATTCTTTCTCTATAACCACATGAATCATGATTATGACAGTTAATAATGTTTTATATAATGCTATAATATTTAGTGTCTTATTTTACAAATGAACCTTTCATTTTCGTACATTTTCAGTAAACAAAGTCTCGAGTATTTTCATCTGCCAGGCGTCAGATCTAGCGTTCGTTTTCATAACTTTTTTCTACTGCAAGGAAACAAGATCTATTCACAAAGTACACCATCAACCTAACATTCCAGTAGACTTCCGAACATAATAAAAAGTCCACAGGAAAAGGCTCGACACTAAAATTTTATCGCAACGGTCTCCGACTTTTCCTTTATTCTGGTGTAAATCTCGTAAAATTAGCCGGGCCATGGCAGGCTGTGGTGCTTCCGATGAGGCTCGATAATGGCTTCATGTAGCTATAAACAAGAGGGTAAGACAGATAAGTGGCGAAGAACTGCGGGCGTAATGCCACGCGGTGATACTGACTGTTCAGGATCGGACAATAAGCCTACAGGCGTATATGGACTGAGCGTGATGGAAAATTAAAAAAAAGGAAATAAATTTAGCAAGTTTTGGAGAAAAAAAAACGAGTCATTCAAATATGAAAGGACATCTCTAATTATTGTGTTGTAATTAATCTTTACTTCGAGGAGTTTTGGCGGGAACGCGAAAAGTGTCACAACGCTCCTGTGTTTCATTTTCTAATATTGGTGTAAATTCGAGTTTTTATGTGTAAAAATGGTGGAGTTTTAGACATAACGGCTTAGACAAAGTGCACAAGTGTACGAAAGTGGAATATTGTAGTGAATTGTGATTTTTCGTGTTGGTGTCAAATCTCCCTTAGGAAAGTTTCTAGTAAAGTCTCCACTACTTTACTGGGGCAACTATCATCCGTCATCGTCATCACCATCATCAAGAATCATTCCAACTAGATTAGTGAATAAAGTGTTATAAAATAAAAATAAGACTTGACATAAAGGTCCTAGTTACCATGTCATAAAATCCCTTAAAAAAAAAAAATCTTTACTTCAACAATGTCACAGGAAATGTCTGTTCGTAAGTCGTAACTCATATCGCTAGATGTAAACTGTTAACTCTGCGTTGACGTTGATGCCATCCGTCAAGAACGAATGGGTGTCAACCATTCATTCTTGACGATGACACCCATTCGTTCTCTACTGAAAATTTTATCAACGTCATTGTTACCTGTCGATATAAATATGCACAGCAATTGACATAATAAATAATAAAAAAATTAACTTGTTTTTGCAGTACTTTGGTACCTGCGTAATCATAATACTTATAACAGTATCTATTGAAATATCAGATATTCAAAACAACTCAAAACATTTTCTTTAAATACCTAATGTATACAACATTCTATTTTAAAACTACCTTCATATTTCAGCAACAATAAGAAGTTAAGACGTAAAGGTTTGCAGACATCGCATCTTTAATAGGCTTAATGGAAAACTTACTCGTGAAATAGCTCCACGGTTTTCCTTGTCTCAAAGAATCTGTGAGAAGGTAGGGAACTTTAAGACCCTTCGAAGACGGACAAGCTCAATAAATTGGAAGACGGCTGAGCCACAATCACTATAGGTATATTGTCCTGATTGTGTATAGGGGTGTGTGTAATCACCTTTTTTCGTACGGGCTCTAAGTTTGCAAAAATGCAAGTTCATATGGTATTATAGACCGTATATAATAATATGAGATTAAAGTCGAATATTTTAAGTTACAATAGGTATATCAATTTAACAATTGTTGTAATAAATAACACAGCCTCCGTGGCGTGGCGCTAGTGCACGCGACTGCTACGCACGAGGCGCGGGTTTGATCCCCGCTCAGTGCAAAAAGTTGTATGCATGAATATGGCTGTTCGCACTGGTCTGGTCGTGCCTCGGAGAGCACGTTAAACCGTCGGTCCCGGTTGCCATACCAACATCTTTGGCAGTCGTTACGGGTTGTTGGAGCCCTCAAAAGTCCAACCAGTCTAACTTGGAACTTCGATATCGCTATTGGCCATTAGACCATTGGTTGTGGAGGTCAGATGGCAGTTGCTTCACGGAAAATATCGAAGTTCAGCCGCAGCACAGTTAGACTGGAAAGCCGACCCCTACTGAGTTGGGAAAAGGTTCAGGGAGGTAGATCAATCAAGAAATTTTACGATCGTATAAGATTGGCATTTAGATAGCAACATAATGGGCATGAAGCGTTATTGACAATTTAATGTCATCCGCAGAATGAAAAGAAAATACATTATTCATATCCAGATTAGTTTCTGTAAGTAAAAATAAGAATATTAAGCTTTGAAGACCATTGTAGTAACTAAAATTTGGAAAAAAATAATAAGTTCAACCAACTCTTTCATCCAACTCCACCTAAATTTCATTTCTTTCACCTAGAAATCTTTAGGTAACAACATTGTCTACTTTCTGTATTTCTCTTCAACATGAAAATGTACGTTTTACTTCAAAAAATCAGATTTTAAACCACTCACCACGTAGTTGTAAATCTTGCAGTGAATTCTCTCGCAGCCCCATCCAACACGATTCGACGCGAACTGTCACAATTTTTATTTGATAGGTACATTCAAATGCACAAGGTGTAAAAAGTGAAAATGCTTTCCTGTAGCCAGAATGTTCATAAATAGCTTCAATATTCTAGTAGCGAGAAAATATAGACTGGAATCGTGTTTAAGATATGTTTTTGCATTATTGTACATTTATCGAATATAGGTATTTGTTAGAAGATGATATTTTACTGCTGTTACGTTAAAATAATGTATTTATATTATAATTAGTATAGTTATATATATAGTTGTATATTCTGTTCATAGTAAAAGTGTGAAACGGTATTTTAAATTATTAAAAAATATCCTGGACTTATTCCATTTTGTATTTATTTTGGTTGAAAGTGTGTGATTAATAGTACAGGTAATTAAAATTCGTTATAATATAATATAAATACGTGATTCGATTATCGTCAACTTTGCTAAAAAGGAATCAAACGTTTTGTCTTAAAACGAAATAGAAACTAAAGCCAAGATACTCTCAAAGATAATGATAAACATGAAAACTATAACACAGCATTAACAAAACGCTGATAAAAAAACAAAAGAATTAAATCACAGAACTTTCTCAGTTGCAAGAAAATATATTCTTTATTTTAATATACGATAAGAAACATTTTATTTGTAAGATAATGAATTGAAAATATACGTTGTCCCCTTATTATCGCTGTATAGTAAAGTTTAGTTGTGATTGCTGTTATCTGTGGGGTGCAGCTCGCCGTCCCTGTGGGGGTTTATAACAAGTTTATGGCGTCTTACAGAGAGAGACTTAGCTGTCATGAATTGTTTATAACATTATATTATATAACATTATTCATTACCATAGAAGAATTAAGAGATATAAGAAAACAAATAGAAAATCTTTCATTAATATACTTCGTGTGTATTACATATTATCGTTATTTGTTAGCTATGTTCGTAAATCAAGATGATAAATTTTAAAAAAATAAACAGATGACAAATGATTATAACATAAAGTGGGTCTTCATTGCTAAAGTTAATTGAAATATCGGTATTGAAACCAAATTGAATGCCTAAACGGAACATGAGCTAGTAGCTTAAGTAGTCATAGCATTCTACCTGTAGGAGACTGGTCGCGGATTATAATCCGGTTTATTACTTTCATCTTCATACCATTTTAAATCATTTTGAAAAAGTTAGCATATTAATATCTCAAATTTTTTTGAATAAAATGTTGGGATTTACTTTCACTTTTTAGATCTAAATTCAATTACTAACAATAACAGTAATCAAGCATCCATCGTATTGTTGACCAATTCTTCATCACCTCTATGACCAAACCTTTCAGATTAATTTTGAGATAAAAATAAATAATAATATAATTATGGATGTTAACGTAATCGATAAACATTTTTATTCGGTACTTACTGGTTAGGGAATCGGTCTTACAATCGAGCGGTTCGGGTTCATCAATCCTGGCCTACCACTACCGATGTGAACCCACTCCTAGCTCAAGCCATTGAGCTTAACTGGAGGGGTTAGAGGGAATATTAGTAATTTCTACTGCTAATATTCTTTAACCTTTCGTATGTGGAGGATCCCACTATGGGACTTTTTAAAAAGTTGCTTGTCTGTGGCGCGTCCTGTGGTGGGACTCGCCACTAGATGTTCATTACGCGCCTTCTTTAACAAGCAAAGACAATTCTTACTCTTTCGCACGCGTTAAAAATCGTATAAGAATGAACGACATTTCACTCTGATATGCAACGTTACACGTCTGTAGTACAAATAAATTGAATTTTTTTAGTTTTATCTGTGACCTGCTCAGTCATAGATTGCCGCGCATTACTTGCCAGTTCGTGCTATATTTTCTAAGGTTTGTGTGTGTTTCTGCATTAAAGACGATGGAACAGTAAGTAATATTTCAGGTTATTTACTAATATGGGCCTATTAATTACATTTTAAGTCAAAAACAAGCTTTGAAGCGATGGGTAAGTCATTTTACGAATTGGTAGATGGATTTTGCTTGGTCATATTAAGATTGAAACATTATCAAAACTGACACGAATATGTGTAATCAGATCACTAATATAATAAACTGCAATGTGATTATTACAAAATACGTATATTTACGTGATAAATGCATAAATTCCAACCTTAAAAATAATATAACAACAAAGTCCTGTTCTGGGACTCGCCATATATAGGTTTTAATTCACAAAATGGCTGCCAGTTCATAAAATATGGATAAGGCTTTAGAATTTCATATAAAAAATGAAATGATTTAGTCGTATTGATTGTTATCGATTTTATAGCTATTTATTAGTGACGTTGGTTTTATTTACATTATAATAAAATTTTGATGCGAAATTATAGTTTTAGTTCTATACACTGTGATTTTACAGTCGTTTCGTATCCATACTATTTAGCCTTCATGGAGCAAACATGTTAAATTTTCACTATGTTTAAGATCATGTTTTTTTATATTTTTCTTCCAAACATGTAGTTTTTTTCAATGGAATAAACGCCTAGTTTCATGTAAATCTTGAATAATTAATTATTATACCACTTTTATGCACATATTCTGCAAAATCTTAGTATAAATGAGACATTGTTTTTTGTACCAGTTATGAGTCTCATATTTGATACATTATTGTTCAAGTTCTATAGAATGTAACAACATACCATTGTTTAAACTAGTTAGGCGATAAGTTTAAATTATTGTTAACAAAACACTCCTTATCCCTGATGCCAATAATATACTGTAAACTAAAGTTTTAAGAGACCCACTTAGTGACATTTTGAAGAGGATTTTTTTTTCATCAAACTTTAAAAAAGGAGTGGTATACAAGAAATGTATTGGAACATAGTGACATTTGGTTTTTATTTTATTAAGTATGTAAGATTGTATATAAAGTATATAATATTATACCCAGCAAGCGTTTTATTTTATATTAATCAGAAAATAAAAGTTAAGTTTTGGGTAACCCATATTATTTCTCTTATAACGGTTACAAGGCAATTCTAAGTCAAGTGTAGTGTAAGGAATAAGAAAAAGAAATTTATTAAAATGATAATTCCAATAGGAATTACTCTAAATTCCAATTACAATAAGAGAAAATAATGTTTTTCTACTCCCATGTTTGCAAAAAATGTGCTAAAACCCCTGTCTGTTGAAAGTCCTGTAATGGGATCCACAGGTGGGGCTAAATGACATTTTGACACTCCACGGACGAAAGGTTAAAAAATATTGTTTAGAAACACAAAGGTGTAAATAACACACACAAGCGTGGATGAAATAACTTTTCAATTTCGCTTGAAGTTTTCGATCATACGAGCACTTTTATCTCACTCCTAGCCACTCTTATTAACAGAGGAAATCCCAATAACATTTTTCGCTAACGTAGCGCCACTGAGGCAATATCGGAATTGAAATTACATATAATAGCTGCTAGTGTACACTTAATTTTCTACTACCCACGGAATTGTTGTACCTGTTTCATCGCTTGCTTCGATATTATTTACTCCATCCAGATATTGTTCTACTGTAAAAGTTTTCAAGTGCTCGTTTCTTTGTCCATTCTGGTCTGATTAATGGTATTTTAGTAGGAACAAGTACACGGTATTTCTAATTAAGTATCAGAAAGTTTTATACATTTGGTGCATTTAGAATGTGAGATTTTTATGTGTTAAGATAAGTGATAAAATAATTTGTTGAAGACAAAATATTAATATTATATAATCTTCCAAAATTAACCCTGTAAGAAAGAAAATTCAGACATTCTTATTTGTTGTTATTCATTTAGGTACTTGAATGATGGAATGGTTTAATTTGCATGTAATTTCTAATCTAGGCATTCAGTATAGTCCATCACTTAATTTTAATATGTCCACCTATAATTCTTTTTTATAATTGAAATTTTAAAATTCAAGATACAGAAATTTTATTGTAGATACTTTAGACCGACTTCTCTAGGAAATACAAGCAAGTGTAACAAAATGGTTTTAGTATACTCAATTCCGAGATACTAAAAAACCTAAAATTTGACACGAAAACATTTCAGAATAGTTAACAGAGTTAACAACATACTTTGTGATTTAACTAAAGAAATGAACGACCAAACGATTCAAGTTAATTGATTGAGACTACGCTAGGTGGTTTAGTGTCTGTTGTTCATTGACTAACAAACGAACCAGAATTTGCTCATTTCAAACAACGTCATTAGCTTAGCTCTGTTGACACAACTGGCGTGCTGCCGCCCCTCTGATTGAAAGGCGCAATACACTTAGAATTGAATCTCCCCACACAAATGTAGGCGGCTACTCTGAATCGTATAATCTTCTTATAGGAAGCCCATATATACAATTAAACCTAACACTAGCTGAGCCGTGGGGAGTGTTTCCAAACATTTTAAACCACTTGTGTATAGAAATAATAGGCATGAATAAAGGAATACTTTAGAGATTACATTATATACATACAAACACATCTTAAGGATGGGTTTGAGTGAAGTTGGTAAGAAGAAGATGATAATTGATTATTTTCTAAGACTACTGATAATAGATATGGATATTATGTTTATTATTATTAACTTGTTTACTGCCACTGTGATGAAGAGTGGGCAGCTTAGTGTAAGTATTTGAATGTTATTGCATTGGTCTGGTCATTCCTCGAAGAGCACGTTAAGCCGTAGGTCCCAGTTGTTATACGAACATCTATGGTAGTCATTATGGGTAGTTAGAGCCCTAAATTTTCCAACAACTGATCTAACTGCAGTATTTCACTATCGCCTATACCTATAAGTTATGGAGACCAGATGGCAGTTGCTTCACTGAAAATATCTAAATTCAGCCGCGATGCAGTTAGACTCATCTGCGAAGTAACAGCTTTGGATGCACCGGGATTGACTCAAGTATGATGAGGATGACTGCCATTATGGTACAGTGATATGGTCAGGATAGGCAAATATTGTGCATGTATGTACTCATTCGAATTCCCGTCTCAAGTATATAGTTAGGGGGTTTTGTGTCAGAACATTTTCAAAAGTAGTCCGAAATAATAGTTTTGATTCAGCAATATGCTTTGTCCCTGGTTATGTGTGAACGAACAGATAGTTGGTGAATTGTATCCATCTACACGTAGGTCCACTGGACTGCAGCAGTGGACGTCCTATGGCTGCAATAATGATGATATACGTCAGCCCTAACTTTTGGGGTTATTTCAACTACCTAACGCTTATCATCATCGTCCTGATAGCAATTTCTGAGCTCAAAATTAGTACCTACTTTGAACCCGAGGTCTATCTATTGTTTTGATGGGTAACTGCCGTCTGACTTCCCAACTCTAAAAGAAAAACCTATGCCAGAGTCTCGTCTGTTGCTTGACTGGTGCATCCTCAGCAAAGTAGGGTTTGTTTATACTCAAGTAGGTAGGAAACCTGTGTCGTACCTATCTTTACAAAAAAAAGACTCAGAAGATTTCTTTGTTTACGCCTATATTTTGTATCTTTTTCGCCTCAAAAAGCATTACGACTAACCTACTTAGCAAACTGTTGCTTTACTGTTTTAATTTCAACAGTTGTGAACAAAAAGGTCTGAATGTAACGAGTCGTACTGTCTAGATTAAACAGGAACTTTTTATAGGCCATGAAACAAAGCAGTTTGTTTAGACTTTTTGAAAAAATGTGACAAAGTTGTAATTTCGTTTACATTTTATACAGTACGCAGAATTTATGTCACTAATAAAAAAAACTTCTACTAACGGACTACTCATCGTCTTTATCTTATGAGAACTAAAAGTATTTGATAATAATAGTGTATTTATGAAGTCAATTGCACTTTATTATTTGCATATTATAACAGTGGTGGCATAGCATTGAGTATATTTTTGAGAAGGTTTGTTAAAACGTTCTTATTTTAAAAAGAGATCGATATGGAGCCGTCTACGATATCATACAGCACAGTAAAAATATTTACTAATGAATTAACTCAGGTTAAAATTATCTGTGTAGAAAATAAAAATAAAAACGTAAACATTCTAGAACGTACTTTGTAGTACCATATAGATACAAAATATGCTCACTTATCTCCTAATATGGTTTATACAATGCGGATAAACACTACTGAAATAAATATATAAATTTAAATAGAACATTGAGACCTATGTTAATTTAAACACAAATATTCATGTGTACTAATATAATATGTCCTCCATGGTACAAATATTTACACTGAGCGGAATTCCATATTATCCCTATCACACACAAGTTAAACTTTAAGAACCTCTGCCTATTGTCTCCGACACATCCGAACTGTTGTTAAGACGGTTTTTCAATAAAATATTAACGTGCCCTCGGAGGGACAGCCGGGAGGATTAGCCGCCGCTTATCCCACGCCGGCGGAGGCTTAGACCAGACTTAATTTAAACAATTGTTTGTTTTCACTGAGATATTACTGAGATTTCGCTTGTCGTTTTGGTCATGAGTAAATGAGAAAACGGCTTGATACCTATGTTATTTATGGCGGCATTATCATACTAAGAAAGCGTACTTTTGGCCAACATAACGGAGGAAAGAAAATATCTTTCGTATTTAACTTTCATGGACACGGTATGTTCAAAAAGTAAGGTTATTTTATATTTAAATTTAATAGGTCAAAATCACTTTGACTTTGGCTTTTCGGCTTTTTTCATTGGTTTGAGTTACGAGCTTCAGTCGATCGCGGCTACACTCTTTTCGGTTGCATCATGTCATGATGCAACCGAAAAGAGTGCGCAGAATGATGTGTGAAAAGGGCTTCATTCAACGGTCACTTATGCAGTGGAATGATTTCATTGTGGTGGGTTTTCCAAACGATTACAATATGGATTCTTCAATAAGGTCATTAGAAGATACTTCCAGGGTTGGAAGTTCGAGAATGACGGTCCTGGTAACCAGTACCCATAAGGTTATATGTAACTTGTACAAGAAATCAAGAGAAGGAGTAAGAAAGTAGACTTGGCAAAGTTTTTTATTTTAGTTCATATACCATTTACAATTCCATCATTTAATCAGTTAGCGTACCACAGTCCATTGCTGGACATGGGCCTTTCCCAATGTTGGGAGACTTTGGTCTACTGTCTCCGCTGGCCAGACGGGTTGGTTTTATTTCGAGTTTACATTGTCTCGCAGTGATATCATCAGCGTATTTTTCTTTTTGTCGCCTGTTACGACGCTCTTCAAATAAGATAGGATGGTGATCTTCTTTTTTTCATAGCCCCATGGACATACCATTATAATCTAAATCACAATTCTCAAGTTCCAAATCTCAATTCGCTTCTACCGTACTGAATACATCTTACAAGAATTCCACTCGTGTGTAATCACCTAAAGAAACCTTGAAGAATAAAAAAATATAAGAAATGTATTACATTTCACCCTGTGGGAAATGCACGTGACAGTCTCATCGCCCTTCTTAAATAATAAATTGTTAAACTATGTGATGGCTTGAGAACGGACTCACCGAAGCCACCTGTGACCCGCGCCCAAATAAATGATGATGTTGAATCCGATATAATGCTTGTACTCTCTAAATGTTAATGAAGGCTGTAAATATATGTTATGGACTTGGAAAAAAGAAAGGGCGTTTATTAGCATGAAACGTAGTGCGCGAACATTTTTGGAATTCACTTTATTATGATCTTTGGGTTGTTCACTTTTGCCTGTGGGGCCTTATCCTCCGAAGCCTTTGTAACAGTTAAATTTATTCTAGTAGGGATTTTAATTTTTACTCTCGTCTGATACTCTCCAAGACTGGTAGTGCTTGTGCAGCTAAACACGTAATTAATTTCCTTGCGATTTACACCGCATAGCAATGAATCGGGTCAATTTTATACAATACCCAATTTTTGTCCAAAGTGCCCGATTTGCGGCAATAATCTCGCCCCCTATTACATGGAACCGACAATCATAGTTGGCAATATGTGGGCGTTTAATGCACCTCTGCATACCCCTTCGGGGATTACGGGCGTGAGCATATCTATGTATGTATTATTGTTACTGTATAAAACCTACTAGTTTTATGTAGTTATAATGTGTATTTATTAATGTGAATTTTGGACGCTTCGATGAATATTAATCTGAACAGCTGAATGCACCTTAATAAAGTCTAGCACAGAGGTAAAATATATACTGGAGTTTTTCACCTTTGACCGGAACCGAATCAGTATTTTTGAAGTCTAGGGCAGAACTATAACTAATGCAATTGAAATATTCGGCTTCATAGTTAAAGATCATGCAATATTTGTAAAAACTTTACAAGTGTCCACTTATTTCTTCGACAAAGTACTATTTTACTAATTATCATTATTTACATCAATATTTACTCAAGAATCATCGTCCAAATCTATGTTCCACCAAAAATATAGCCACCAATCGGCAAGTAACAAAGCATAATATCAGCGTGCGGGGCTATTGTGGCTCATTGTTAATTCACAGAGAGCCGTGAGCCAGTAAGCACGGTATCTTTACAGATGTCACCAACAATGCCGCCTTGTTTTGACGTTTCAAAACATTTTTCTTCCTCTCTGTACTTTTATTTTGGATTAATGATTTAGTTGTTGATGATGCTTAGGGATGGGAATGAAGGGTGTACGCAAAATTGTTTTTTTTTTTGTGTTTATTCCAAAGAGTTTTTAATGATTTTTGACAAAAAGTATCTACTGAGTGTAACTTTTGTAAACATAGAGCTTTTATTATATTAAGTTTATGGTCTTATGGTTAATTATATCATCATTATAACTACTAAAGGAAAAAATACTTTCTCTTATGCAAGTGGACTTCAAGTGAGTTGAGAAGAAGACTTCTCGAATGGCGGAGTATGGGCTTCCACCCCAGATTATATTGGTGACTGGCTTGGGATGCAACCGGGATTGACGCATTGTGATGATGATGATAAAAATGACTACATTCATTATATTATGTAGTCGCATTCTAGAATCCTTATTATGTTATTTCAGATCTAGGAAACGTTGAGTAATAACTATTAATTTAAATTCCCTTACATGTTTCTGTTAAGATTAAAAACTGGGATTAATTATGAAGGTAGAAAATATCAAAAGTGAAATCATTTTTCGCAATAGCATAAGGAATAACTGTGAAGTGAATAAATATAAAATAAAAAAGTGAATAAGTGCTTGTGGATAAGGTTATTATTTGCATAACATGTACCTATGTAGTAAGTTCCACCAAGTGCCATCGATCAACAGTGAAAAGATGATTAAACAAGACTGACTAAACAATGAATTTAATACCTTTCATCAACACATATAACAATTAGGTAAATAAATTGACAAGTTTGCAGCCAAATATTCTTAGTAAATACATAATACATACCCTCACAATAATATTGCTATGTATTTATCTATTCCAATAGAAGTATCAGTATCCAATCAATCAAAATATCTCATGAATGTCAACGTCCAAGCAGGCCCTCCCTATGGGAGGCCATAAACCACCGCATTGAACAAATGAGGAAAGATATTGTTATAATCTATTATTGATGACCTGCAGAACCATTATCTTGTCGTAATCTACGTATTATTAATATGTTGAAAAGTGAAGTGAAGTTCAACTTTCTTATATTACTACGTACACATAATAGATATGTATGTAGGTACAGTCAGTAACAAGATTCAAAAATCAAGTATCAAGCGGTTCGGGGAGTCTTTCCTTGGCCGCACCGATTAGCCTTAGAATTCTTTACCAGCGCACGTGTTTCCTTTTTCCTACAGTCCCGGGTCCTTTAGTCGGGGTGAGAAATTTTTTTATATTGATTTAAGTTTAACTTCATCCCACCTGATTGTAATCTGAAGGCAAAATCTTAGGAAAGAGGGTTACCATTACAAACACATCACCATTACAAATTCTACTTCGTCGTGAATATTTTTTTGTCTATAGCAAAGTTACTCTATTATAAACGTATAAGATGTGCTTCCGTTTTACAGTACGTATGTTTTATGCTAATTTGTCAATAAAGGTATGTATACAACCGATTAAAACAATTGTATACTAGTAATGCAATGTATTATTAACGATTATTAGGTGTTAGTTGGTGACATTTGTTCTCTTACGAATCTATCGTAACAATATTCTAGCTTTTCTCTGTTCTGTGGCAAAGACTGTTTATTTTTTATTTTTTTTTATAATGTCACGCCTATATCCCCGAAGGGGTAGGCAGAGGTGCTAGCACCCACATTTCGCCAGTTTATATTTAGATCCTAATGTAATAGGTGGCGAGCCTATTGCCATTAACCGGGCACTTATAAACCTGCGATAAATACACACATAACTTCGAAAAGCATCGCAGTCATTGGTGTGTGCTATGGCAAACCTGGGATCGAACCCGAGACCTCGTCTCAGCAGTTCATTACCCAAACCACTAGGCTACCGCGGTATATCTATATAAAACTGTTTATATTTTTAACATATGAACTTTGTAGGCATTAGCCATAAATTCTTGCATTTTGATTAATGCTACAGTTAAGCCTGTGACAGCTATTTCTTCAGTAGTCACAACAATTCTAGGGATGACAAGTGTAACTATTAGCAAACCCGAAAAGGGACAGGGACTTGTCAAATAGCCAACACAAATGGACGCTATTTGAAGTTATATTAAAATAATGTCTTTTGTGAGTGATATTCAGAATTACTTTAGACCACAATAGTTTTAGTTACATTTATTAATTTTAGGGGAAGCTCATCGACCATTAGGAACCAAATGGTATTTTATATTGTATCTTTTTAGAACACTAGCACACAGGACACACAGTTGGTAGCTCTTACTTTTTAGAAGCAAATTGATGTATATAATTGAAAGAAAGCATAGGTAGTTTAGTGGTTAAGAAGTCAACTTTACAATCGAGAAGTCCCGTGTTCAAGTCCTGGCCATTACACTACTGACGTGAACCCGTAATACAAGCAATTAAGCTTAACTGGAAGAGATAGAGGGAAATATTAGTATTCCTTTATCGCTTAATCAAATCAAATTGACTGGAGTAATAATAAACGAATATTATAAAGTCAGGTAACATTTCATAGTAAATCTACCATAAAATCCGTAGTTTTAACAATAAAAATGGTCTAGTATCAGCTAGATAGATCATAGAGCAAATAAAACTGATATCAAATGTAATGTTTCGAAGTCAGGCGATGTTCTAGTAGCAGCAGCATAAGACAATATTCCTCCTATCTTCATCTACTTACCAAGTTATCATAATACCTCAATATATTGCAATATCTTCTTTAGAACTCAGCTTTACGACAAACTTAAGTCTGTTGAAGCATAACAGAATTTATCGCTCAGTCATGATGCAAATACTATAACAACTCGCTGTTAAAACTTGAACTCTAACATTTACACAGCAAGGTTTATAGTCAGCTGACTGATATAGCTTAAGAGCCCCTTCCAATTGAGTGTGAAGTGAACGAATGAATTGAACTGACACAACTAGTAAGAATGAATGATCCTTTGTAGTGGATTGAACTGTGAAGTCATTCTTTCGAACTAGTCCTGAATGGAGGATTGGAAAGTCACTGAAATAAAAAAAAACTTTAGTGTAATTTCAAAATACAGAGGGAACTACATTCTGAAGAAATCTCATGTATTATGTATCTCCTTAGATGAGGGGTAGTAACGGATGCGAGAAAGGGGAGCTTAATCTGCTTGCAAAGTGCATGGAAATGACCGATCTTATTTACATAAAATATTTTTTATACTACTGAGATTGCTAACTTACACTCACTTCACTAATAATAAGCAGTTATAATACCAGAGGCGTGATTCTTTTCATATAAGAAATAGATGCGAAAGAAACAAAAAAAGACAAAAAAAATCAAGAAAGAGTCATAACAGATATAGCGGAATGCTATTGAAATCGATACTAAACATATTAATAAAATCTGTCACTAAAGGAAAAGTCAGAAAAGATCCGTTTACTATACGTTTATAATTGTGACACTGCAGTAATGTCGACCTGGAGTAAAAACAGTCCACATAAAAAGTAAAAAGTATTGACTTCATAAAAGTTCAACTCTATGTTACAGTTTTATTCAAATACCTATTGGTTATATAGAATTTAATGACTATATTTTTTTATTGTTGTGCGGCATCTGATAGTTGTCAGAATGGGCGAACATTTTGACGTCCATCGGTGCGTGAGCGTGACATTAGGTAACAATAGCTCGATAATTTTTCCTCATTCAAATTTTTTTCACAAACGTCACAAATACAACCCATCAATAGTTAACTGAAGACTCCTTACTGAAGAATCCCTTAACTGAAGACTACGCCAACATTACTCGTTTTACAGACTTAGTCAATGCAGTTTTGAAATAACTGTCAGTGTCAGTACACCCAGCTAATAATATCACAACCCATTTAATGAGAAATACAAATAATGTGTATTTTTTTAAAAAATTGTTTTGTAATTTAACATCTTACTAGAATTTTGTATTTAGGTATATTTCCAAAATAAGAGCTAACAAAAATAAATATATTTGCATTTTCGTATTCACTAACCCGAAAACAGTTTAAAAATATAGTATTTCATTACCGTTAATTTTGTAGACCAGTGTAATATTCGATCGCAATCAAAGTTGAAACATTTCGTTTGTCAGTTTTAACTTCCATCAGTATTTAATTTGTTGGGATATAATATTTTGGCTGGCCCTTATGGTAAAAATTGTGCAATGCCTCTATAATATGCTTATAATTTACTAATATAGGTAACTTTCACACTGATACTCTTACTCTTTGATTATAGGACTTATGCAAAAAAAACACGGAACAAGCCCGACTAGTTTTTCTAAATTTTTATTTCAGTTAACCGTTATCTATTTGCCTTCATCCAAAATATTTCGGGTCAGCACAACATCTCATTCTCGTTTATAGTGCCGATGTGATCTCCAGCATATATATATAAAGGATGGGATATTACTTGTTATGTTCAGCAATGACGTCTTGTATTATAAACATGTCTGCTTTTTTGAGCTTATCTCTTGTTTTCAAACACTCCAATATATTTTATACTTCGAATATTATAGCGAATTCATACACACTTCAACCTTTTTAAACATTGCTTTTATTCGTTCTCTTATGAATATGTTCGTTACACGTTACACGTTAGCAGTTCATTTCTCACTCTCTCGTGGAACTTATAAACTCCTTCTAATGTATTAAGTATTTCTTTGTTTTATCCATTCTCTATTCACATCTACCATTACATTCGCATCTTCATCGAATGCAGTCACCTTTCATCCGCCATCACTTTCAAGTTCAAACATGTAATCAATTTCAATCAATACTACAAGAGTATAAATAATTAACTGAAGTCCATCATGTAAAAATTCAAACGTCTCATAACTTTGACTATGTTTTTGAAGAGACATTAACCGACAATATTGAATTAGCTAAGCTGCATCAAGTTAATCTGAACAGACTGCTTGATACTATACAAATAGACAAACCCTGGAGGGTGTTTGTCAGTTACTTAACTACTTACTCAGTTTCTTGACGAGTTTCTCCCAGTTCTGTTGGTGAAATTAAAAGGAATAACATTAAGACTACTGAAAAGGAATTCAAATCTTTAAAAGAAGTAATGTTTGTAAAGAAACTTATATCTCCGCTTTTTTGCCATTTATGTTAAATGTCAAGGAATTTTACAATAGTCCTACAAGAATATTTTTAAATTTATTTTTGTAATTCGTTAGAATTTACTTAATTGATAAAAATAATAGAAATAACCAGTTTCGAACAGCATTTACATAATGGAGGGCAATTAATATCGGATCACTGCATTGTTTCGCTGTTTATATTCAGTGTTACTTGTTTAAATGATCATGAAGAAGTTTTCTATTCTATGCCAAAATAAATAAGTCTGAGAAACAACAATCTATATAGACAGAAGATTTAATTTCCTAAATTATAAAGTAGGTAGGATTAAAGTTCCTTTTAAAAATCAGGAACTCTAGATTACTAGTAGTAGTATTACATAATATTGATAAAAACTTATATGGAAGTGCAAATAGTATATCCCCGGGCAAATTTCTGTCGTCATTAAACTTGGACATAAAATATACGCTCTCCACCGCCATTTTATTTTTCGGCCGTAAAGCGTTTTACAGGCTCACCTTTATTACCTGCTTAATAATTTCATATATTATTTGAGTCGTAGAATTATTCCTTTGTACATTTTATATTACCAACCATCCCAAGTATTTTTTGTAAATGTAAACATCTGTTGACATTTTTGTAATCATTTTGATGACGATTTATGGGCGCTAATTAAGGAATTACTTAGTTTGGAACTTTATTTATTTCCGGGCTTTTTTCTTCGTCTGGCATAGTTCCAATAAAATCTGGCTTAAACTTGAACGTAGAATCTGAATTAAAGTGAGTTTTTAGCTTATTTGCTCTACGCTTTTTAAATACTCTTTAATCTTTAATTTGAATTGCGGTAACTTGTATTTATTCTATCACATAAACTGTTAATTATGTCACTTAACTTTTTGTAATGTTGTACTTATTGTACAGCTTCTGTACTTGTTATTTAATTTGTTCCTTTCCCAGAGAATGCAGATACACTGAATGAAGTTTTGTTTAGTCGACACACAATCGCGTTTTATGTCCTGCATCAAGAAATACTAAGATATTTATCACATATAATAATAATAATATATTATCATAGAAATTGGGGAAATTGCCAAACTCACATAAATTCTGACCAAATATGTGACAAAATAGTGACGTAATTGATTTTAATTTTCAACAGCATAATTGACTAACCGCGTTTGCAATTACGATGAAAAGTTTTATAGCATTGTAGAACATAAGCGGTGGCAGGGCTTACAATGATTTATATATTCCAAGAATTTCACTAAAAATGTAAGTTATATTTCTTGTAACTGTCACTTGTTAACACCACTGATAATGTATTTATTACCTTTAGAGCTTTATCTAACCAATGGTATTTTGGGTCAATGCCGCATCAAAATAATATCACAATTTTCATTAATGTAAGTTTAACAAGCTATAATAGTAAAGCTAAAGTTTTACCAGTAACAGCGATAAAGAGGTTCGCGTGTGTCGGGGCGCGGTAAAATAGTGGATTTTATTGCCAGCCTGCCCGCTGACGGCTATTTGTCTGTTCCATCAGTTGAGCTATGGACTGAGGGACAGGGCACTGGCGAAATAAATGGTGAAATTGAGGCAGAAATATGAGCTTTTTTAGTTTTATTATCGAGAGAGATCTGTGGTGGCGTTTTTGATGATGTGGTTTAATTGAGATATAAGTATGATGAATAAAATAATTATAATAGAAATATGTGTCACGATCTTGTCACTATCAGACGTTTACGAGAATATCGCTTATTAAAATAAAACTACTTATAACAGATAAAGAAGTTGGTCATAAAAATATGTTAGGGGAGGGAGGGGAAATCAAAGTTCGGGTGCTTTGAGATAAATTACACTTCAAATTGTATAAATTCAATCCGATTCAATTAAATTTACAATTTTTGCATATTTGATTTGCTGGTTAAATACCACGGATTATGGGATTATGGGACTGCACTGGCCTAACAAGGTGTCGACACATAGTTAATTACTTTAAGCATGACGTGAAAAAGCATTTCATCAGGCGGTCAAGTTAAACGCCACCATTGTAACACTCTACTTGTTTGTAATAGTTACCCTTTTTCCGAAGACTTGGCCTTCAGCTTACCATTACGAGACGTGAAGTTCAATAGACGTGTCCTTTATAAAAAGATGTCGCAAAGTTACCCCGCTGTCTAAAGTAATGGCCGT
The DNA here is from genome assembly GCA_963691645.1 of Pelosia muscerda. Lineage (NCBI taxonomy): Eukaryota > Metazoa > Arthropoda > Insecta > Lepidoptera > Erebidae > Pelosia > Pelosia muscerda. The sequence continues at coordinate 16,224,804 of OY829112.1, forward strand.
TAACGATACTTAATCATAATGGTATCCCACCTGTAACTTGGGCCAGTAAACGTTCAGTTAAATGTACTTCATACATTTACGGGGCGGCTCGGTAAAATACCATTTTTGTTGAAATCACAGGCTACACCATCACTGCTTTCCAATTTTGATCTGCGAATGTTTATATAAATGAACAAATTTCACACTTGTTACATTTCAATCAGCATTTATTGTCTGATAGCATCGATAATTTAATTATTGAAGTCCACACATTTTGTTAATGTACAGAAATATTTATTTTTTATATCACTCATAAGTATTCATGAACACAAATATTTGCACTGAGCGGAGATCGAACCCGCGCGGCCTGCGTAGCAGTCGCGTTCACTACCGCCACGCCACAGAGGTCGTCATAATCTGGGGTTCATCAAGAAAGACATTAGAAGCTTCCTACAGGATCGGCACACGTTCATAGGCCACGTATCCACTTCCCATCAGGTGGACCTTGCACTTGCCTGCCACGTCAAAGGTATAAAAATATCGTCCAGCTTTACAAAATAATTGTAAAACTGTCCCTTTGGGCTACTAAGCTACCGTAATTTTATTGTAGTTTCTTATTGTGTAGTTAATGAATTATTTGTTTTGTTTCAGTGGAAGTCGCGGTGGGGTGTCGTCACAAAATTATCTCCGGCTGCAGGTGAGTAGTAGATAATGTATACAACTATTGGTAGCTACAAGCGATTATTGACTTATTACATTAGCTTATAACAGTCATTCATACATAACATCTACGTTGCTTGAATTACAGTACGTAATTCAAGCAACGTAGAAAGTCAATAAAATTAAATATCCTACAATATTTTCCTTCTTTATTTAAAACTTAAACGTCATTGGTAATATTACCGATGTCAATATAAGATTAAAATTATTATCGAAATAACGCTACATAATCTTTATTGAACCCGTCGTGTTTACAAAAATAAAATAGATAAGAAAAAGTAATTAACCACAGAACAGTGCGAGCTGTCCCCGGGCGCTTACAAAATTAATCACCGGCGTCTGACCATTACAAATTTAACCCTAAAACTCTACCGCAATTTAAGTTCCATATAAACAACACTAGCTGTTGCCCGCGGCTTCGCCCGCGTGGATGTTGGTAAACGCGACCAAACATATCATATTTATGTCATTTTCCAAGGTCTAGTCTATCGTTTCATCAACAGTCATCATTCTCTGAACCTTTTCCCAACTCTGTTGTGGTCGGTTTTCCAGTCTAATTGTGATGCGGCTGAACTTCGATATTTTCCGTGAAGCGACTGCTATACGATCTCCACGACCAATGGTCCAATGACGATATTGAAGTTCCAAGTTAAAGTGTTAAAGTGGTTGGACTTTTGAGGGCTCCAACTACCAGTAGCACGTCTATTTGACTTCACCTCGACTGATGTTAAACTGAAGGCAAAGTCTCATGAAAGAGGGTCACCATTGCAAACACATACATACATTGCTACAATGGTGGCGCTCACCTTGATGGCCCCATCAGATTCTTTTTTACGCCCCGCTTAAAAGACCCGGGACTGTAGGATGAAGGAAACACGTGCACCGGTAAGGAATTCCAAGACTTAATGGTGCGGCAGAGGAGAGACTCACTGAACCGCTTGGTTCTTGATGGAGTATTCTGCACCATATGCGGGTGACATCTAAGTCCTGCACGTGTTGTCCTGTGTAGGAAAGGAGAGGATGGGATTAATTGGAAGAGCTCATCAGAACATTAAGCATGGGAGAGACGGTAAAATACTGCCAGGGACCAACATCTCTACGCATCTACAAAGGTTCGGACTGGACGCCCAATAATGCGGACCGCACGTCGCTGCAACCTGTCGAGAGCATCTAATAAGTACTTTGCGAAGCCATCCCAGAGATGTATTCCACGCAGGAGCGAATTTGTGTCTTTTAAAGAAGACACCGCTGCTCCGGCGTGAAAAAACGTTTGTATGGCAACCGGGACCGATGGCTTAACGTGTTCTCCGAGGTCACCAGACCAGTGCAAACAGCCATATTCATGCATACAACTTTTTGCACTGAGCGGGATTCGAACTCGTGCCCCGTGCGTAGCAGTCACGTGCACTACCACCACACCACGGAGGTCCTTTCATCAGCAGTATACACTATATAGTATAGGTGTTGCCCGCGGCTCCACCAGCGTGGATGTTTGTGACCGCGACCAAAAATAAACATGTTGTCTGTGTTATGACAGCGTGCGACTGTGCGTGACCGGAGTCTTCTCCGAAGCCGAGCCGCTGTCTCCTTCTCAAGCATTATTTGCTCGTAGAAGGAGATGGCGCATAGTACCATAGCTGTGAGTAATGCAGCGAGCGAAAGAACTATGTGGAGCCCTAAGTCCTCGCTCGCATCACCCTCGTATTACACCTGTACATTTTCTTGTGGTATTAAGGTATTACAATCTTCTGTCAAATCGACGGCATTTTTGAGTTGCCATTATAAGGAATACAATGATAATGCACTGCACTGACAACACAGAAACTCTCTAAACCTTCACCCTCCTTTCCTTTCCACATGGTCGGCAGCACGTGTGTGATACCTCTGGTGTTTCAAACGTTTTACCGTCTCTACCACGGTGAATGTTCTGATGAGATCGCCCAGTTGATCCTACCTTCACCTTTCCTACACAGAACAACACGTGCAGGGCTTAGATGTCACCCGCATCGCCCCTGGTCTGCTGAAGGCCCCGGGTCTGCCGGGGTGCGAGGGATATGTTGACTACTACCTCACCTTCGGCAACTGAAGACAAAAAGACGGCGTGCATTTTAGTCGGTTCGAGTCCGACAAAACCTACCAACCGGCTCCATCGGCATCGCACGATAAAAAAAAAGAAAAGATGTCACCCGCATACGGTGCGGTGAACCAAGAACCAAGCGGTTCGGTGAGTCTTCCCTCAGCCGCACCATTAAGTCTTGGAATTCCTTACCAGCGCACGTGTTTCCTTTTTTCTACAGTCCCGGGTCCTTTAAGCGGGACTTAAAAAAGCATCTGATGAGGCGGTCAAGGTGAGCGCCACTATTGTAATACTCTACGTGTTTGTAATGGTGACTCTCTTTCCGGAGACTTTGCCTTCAACTTACCATCAGGCGAGGTGAAGTCAAATTGACGTGCCATAAATAAATAAAAACATCCATAGAATAGGTCACGGTAACCACTTTCTATCAGGTGGTGCTTTATTCCACCTAAATGGTTTAAAAAGTTACACGTAATCGAGTAGGTCATGTTTAGAGTACTTAAAGTATGATATTATTACGTGCGCCTTTTTTTCACGCCTGAACGTTTTCTTTGTAAATTCTGTAAACAATGTAGGCAGTTCAGTTGAGCAATGATGTCAAAGACAGTACCGACATCTATATCCCATTTCAGAAATTATAAGTTGTTTAAAAAAAATTGACAGGTCTTATATAGTCCCGTATGTAACGAAACCATACCTTGAATTTAAATCGATCTACGCCATCTATTGTTGCGCCTTGTACTAAATAATTGAATAACAAATTTTAATTTCATAATTAATAACGTATTTTTTTGTACAAATATGTACCTAAAAATGAAGTTTTTTTATTCACATACTTGACTGGACTTAATAAGACATAAATATCATCTAGAAGAATAAAACAGCGCCCTCTATATCTTTACTCATATTTCGTTTAACATCATTAATGCTCACAACTCCGGTTCTATTGAACCGATTGCGATGAAACAAACGCAAGATTTTAAGTCTGACCAAGCCCCTTCTAACAAAAAAAACCGCATCAAAATCCGTTCAGTAGTTTTTGCGTCCATAGCGGACAAACAGACAAACAGACAAACAGACAAACAGACAAACAGACAGGAAATGAAAAAAAAATATTTTCGTGTTCAGTATCGATTACTTAACATATCCCAAGTATTTTTTTTTAAATATCTCCAATGTACAGACACGACCGCTTTACAATTATATAATAGTATAGATTAAGTCTTCGTGTTGAACAAGCGGCAGATTTAGGGTTGATAAGGTAGAGGTAACATTCGTTAGGATTTTAGTGTTAAGTAATTAATTAAACTAGCACCTACAAGTTCGGACATGTATACCTCAAATCTGACTATTAACAAAACTCAAAAATGAGGTGTATGCGCTGTTGTCCTTTCTCACTTTGGGAGTGTGCTCTAATGTCATTAGAATCTCTCATACAAGTTTACTGGCTCTGTCGACATATTATCCTTTATTTGATCAGTGTATACCTATCGACACGGATCTTGGACTTAAGTCAAAATGACGTCAATGTAAGTGGATTGTTATGACTTAACCTATGATTCGTAGATTTGAACTCAACTACCGAAGTGACGTGAAGTACGAGAGCCTCTTAAGGTAAAAGTCGAGGCTCTTAGCGATGAGTCCATGGACCTAAACGACTACCGGTACAATAATAGCTGAGTCCACATCCCACATGTCGACAATGTCATGGGCCAAGTCCAAATACTCAATTTTTTTTATCGCCTTTACGAGATTTATTACTATTATTATAAACTAGCTGACCCGCGCATCTTCGTCTGCGTCACCCCGTTTTTGCAACATTTTTCATTCCTGCTCCGCACCTGTTGGTCGTAGTACGATGTTATATACATATATACCTTCATCTTTAACCATTTTATCTATTAAAAAAACCGCATCAAAATCCGTTGCGTTGTTTTAAAGATTTTAGCATACAAAGGGACATAGGGGCAGAAAATGCGACTTTGTTTTAAACTATGTAGTGAAGACAGTAGAAATAAATATACTGCGAATATAGAGCGCATTTGGGTACATAACTCGTCCACATACATAGGTATATGGATGAATATTTTCTGTAAGGTGCCTTAGGGAGATCACACACCAAAACAGTAAATGCACGAATGCGGCCACCTTTGTATGCAACATTTTTCTGAGCAATTTGCTGTGTATACACTAATGCTGCTTTGGTGTGTAGCCTCCTTTAGCGTATCATTTGTCAGTATTCATTCTATGTACGTGCCTAAAATACCTAAGCATTACTTTTTCAGGTCTATTTAAATATAACAGTTAATTAAGTAGCAGCGTGGACGGTGTTTGCTCTAATCAAATTACCGTTTTTTCCCTAGATAATAATACAAAAGTTAATATTTAAGTAACACATAATTTGTTATAATATTGCTACATAGAAAAATGGTAACAAATATGCTATATGAATAAATATTATCAATATTAGGAACGTTGTAAAATGACGGTAAATGTCCATTCATATTAACGTTTTCAGACATCTAACAATTTTTTGAACGAATACATAGCTAAAATCCTGTTCATATTATTCCTGAAAATATTTTTAGATCTATTCAGATTTGAACGAGGAAACTGGGGAATACGGGATTGCTATTTCGTATAAACATTACACAAGCATTATATAAGCGTGTATAAGGGTGAATATCCCAACGGCAAATATTATATGTCTTCACTGGGAATCGCCGTGTAAAATGACAGAATTTACCTTTTTATTTTTTTTATGTGAACTGTGTAACTTGATCTACTTGAGGCAACATTTTTTTATTATAAATGTATAATAGTAATTAAGGAATAAAAAAAATCACTTCAAAATTCAAGTTTGGTGGCTTGTCCCACTTCCCTTTTTTTACATAAATGCATTCACTACACCAAAACCATAAAGGATTAATAAAAAAAAATATTTCGTATCTATATGTACAAAACACATTATCTTAAAACAATTTAAACATATCAGAAAATATTATTTAAAAGCGCAGGATACCCGAATCAAAGTTTGTCCAAGCAAAAATCTGAATTTTAGTATCACTTTTTCAATTAACTATAAATCAAAGTTACGTGCGTTTGAGATCGATGCGACCTATTTACTGCTTATCCCTCAATCGTGCGCCCGCACTTGCGTGTGACAGTTGTGTATTTAGTATTGTGATTTCCTTCCAAAAAGGTAAGTTACATTTTACGCGGGGAGAGGGACAAGAATAGTTCAATATTTGGTGGAACGATTTGCTCTTGAATACAAAGTGTTTTACCAGTTAAGTACACATTATAGGTAGTGATTTAGGTTACACATACATCATTGTTATTATTTTAATTGTAACTTAAACCCTCTATTTTTAGAGATTTATTTTACGCCTGGTTTCAATGTTGGTGGCTCAATTTTGGTGGTTTTGGTGGCATTTTTCGCCACCAAAATTGAAAACTTGCCACCAAAATATTTAAATGTACTGTATTATGTACCAGTTAGGATCTGGTTCCAACATAACGACATGACTTCATCATTGTACAACGGTACAACGTATCGTTCATTGCTGGAAAACACGGGCGTGTTATCCAACAACCACAATCGTGTCGTCCGACGATGAACGACGTCGTATCTTTGCACGATGATGAGATCGTGTCGTTATTTTGGAACCAATGGTTAGTAAATATACTAGAAGGAGAAGACGTGGAAAGCATGGGCCCGAACAAGCTACGGATGAATAGGAAGAAGATGTTGAATATGATAGTGAAGACGAAATCGATACAGAGAGCAACAACAGGACCATGGATATTGATAATACAACAGATTGTCAAGAAAATGAACTAGAAGGAGAAAGAAGTGTCAGAGTACTTTGTGCTGCAACATCTAGCGCTGCCATTGCCCAACTTCTAGCTTCTACATCTCGTATCACCACCGCACCACCTCTTGATTCTACAACTCATGTCACTACCGCACCTCTTAATTCTACATCTCGTGTCACCACCACCCACAAAAGGTAGGGCCTTTTGTTTTTGAAGGAACCCGATTCTGGTGAAGATGAAATAGACTGGAAAAAGAAGAAGGACAAATGATGTAAATGTGCCTTCCTTTGATGAAAACTAACTTCAATCGCAGATTCATTTTCCAAGTAGATCAAGACCAATTGCTTTTTTCGAATCATTTTTTGATAGTGAAGTTATTGAAAACCTGCTAGTTCAAACGAACTTGTTTGCAAGACAATCAAATATAAGAAACTATACCGAAATTACTAAAAATGAACTGAAGGATTAACTTGCAATGCTAATACAAATGGGGATACACAAATTACCATCAATTAAAGACTACTGGTCTAGTAATCCAGCATTATGTGTCCCTGAGATTGCTGAGACTATGACACTTCAGAGATTTAAAAAAAAACCCAGATGTCTTGAGTTGAGTTCGGAACAATGTGGGATTTGCCATCTGGAAGGACACAAAATTAGTGACCATTTTGAGTACAGCCTTTCACCTAAAAGAGGAGGCTATTTGTCACCGAACACAAAAGGATTGTAGTAAAAGATCCTTTTCCTGTCCACGCTCAGTTTTAGAATACTCAAAGCGAATGGGTGGAGTCGATAGATTACACTAGCAAAAAGCTACACGGCTTCTTGCTCGTCAAATCTACCGACTCCACCCATCCATGTCGCTCATCAAAACAGGAAATGGTGGAAATGATTGTTTTATTTCTTGTTTGATGTGACAATAACAAATTCCAATATATTGTGCTCAAAAAATTTAAGAGTGCTTAATCCTATGAGCCAAAAGATGTTCAGGCTTGCCAGAGAACTTGTAAATAACTTGACATTTCGAAAACGAAAATATTCATCTGTTCCAAAATTTTTGGCAAAGAAAAAAAATTATAGTGTAGAGGCAGTCAGTCGCAAGAAGAAACTTTTTGGAATTCCTGAAGATATCCGATTTGCTAATGTTAGTGAGCACTTACCAGAAGGTAAAGACACCTATAGGCGCTGCCGACTTTGTAGCAGCGCGACCACAAACAAAAGGTCCAACATACAATGTGGCAAATGCGAAGTGTCCTGGTGTGCTGTTCCTTGTTTTAAAAATTTTCATCATAATTTTTCCAAGTTTTTCTTAATTTTTATTTTTTATGGCATAATTAATATAAACATAAAGACCTACATCCCATAACTGAGTTTCATCTCTATCGCATGACTAGTTTCCTCTACCAGTTAAAGGGTTAAAATCCAATATTTAAAATATTTTTATATTTAATCATATTGGTTTTCTTAGTTTTTACCTAATTTTGTTTGTAATAAATAGAATTATGGTTTTTGTGATTACATACAATGAAAAATATTTTTTCACAATGGAGTTTTATTATCCTTTGAATTACATACTGCTAAACTTCTAAGAATCTGTGGGTTTGAGTTGGCGAGATTGAGGTTTGTGAAAGAAATTAAATTTTGCTTCCACTGATTTTCAAGTTTGGTGGGCGAATCTCAATTTTGGTGCCAACCTGAACTTAAAACTGAATTATTTCATAAAGTTATTGATAGATTTGCAGCCCTCTTACAGATTCTTCTAACTTTGACTATCTATTTTTAAACTGCGTCCTTATTTTTTACAAAAGCCAAAGAATAAATTCCGCCACCAAAATTGACAAAAAATACGTATTGTTGATATTGACCCATAAGAAGTTTGGGGTTACTTTTGATATAGTAGTCCGGTCATTTGATGAAGGAATTTATTCTTCAAATCCCTTAGTAACTTACTAATATATTAACACAAATCTGCTTTGCGACTGCCATATGTCCTCAACAACCAATGGTCCAATGACCAATGGCGATATCGAAGTTCCAACTTAGACTGGTTGGACTTTTTAGGGCTCCAACTACCCGTAACGTCTGCCATAGATGTATGTTTTAATAATATTATGATAATAAAATATACAAGAGTCAAAGCAAGTGACCATGTTATGGGGGGAGGGGTGCAGGATGGGAGAAGGTTCTCTGTGCCAAAGAAGGGTTTCTCGCTCTTCCCACTGACAACACAAAACCTCTCCAGTGAGTTCTGGCTACCCTACTCACCGCAGGAAATACGTAACATCATCATAACTTTATAACTTGCTAACATAACATAACATAAACTCACGCCTATATCCCCGAAGGGATAGGCAGAGGTGCTACCACCCACATTTCGCCAGTTTATGTTTAGGTCCCAATGTAATAGGTGGCGAGCCTATTGCCATTAACCGGGCACTTATAAACCTGCGATAAATACACACATAACTTCGAAAAGCATAGAAAAGTCATTGGTGTGTGCCATGGTAAGACCGGGGATCGAACCTGAAACCTCGTCTCAGCGGTCCATTACCCATACCACTAGGCTACCGCTAACTTACTAAACATTACATACAACTTAACCCAACTTAAAAACACTAGCCAAGTTAACAAATGCCTAGTAAAGTCAAATACAAATCTTGTAAGTTGTACGCGTACAAGCGCATCCATTTTAATCGAAGACTCGGCGGGAGTCGTCGCTCCGGCTGAACACGCACATAAATAACGCGAACAAATTAAAAAGTCTGAACGCCTGTTATTGCACGCCGCATCACGGTAGGGTTGTTACTTCTATACTTAATTAAGTTTTGTTCTAAACAAAAAGAATTAGAATAGAACATATTATGTTACGTGAGTAGGGGGTTAATCTGCGTTCTTCGATACATCGATATAGGATGGACATAGTTTAGTCATGGGTCTAGGTGACGGGGTGTAGAATGTCCAAGTTTATTAAACAAAAATTCAAACTGTTAATCCGTTAAAATTAAACTAATTCGCATTCACACGACGACTGAACAACAGGCAAAATGTTGGGTTCTCTGTAAATAATTAAAAAGTCGCGTCAGAATCAGTTAAAATAATTTTATAGAATACAATATTCTAAATTGTACACCAAAAAATGCATCAAAATACAGAAAAATAAACTATAACTTCACAAAAAGTAAAAACCTTTGTAAAAGTTAGTAAAAGTATGTACCTAGATGTTACAAGAAAACTCGTCTTCATGATGAAGAAGACTAAAAGTATGTAGGTATTTAGTGATGACCGGGTAACCTAAACCCGGGTAACCCAGGGGACTTAAAGTATAATGCAGTTTTCCTACGTCATAGAAAATATTATAATTATGCAGTACATATATTATAACCGTGTAATTGTCATAGAAAATATTATAATTATACAGTACATATATTATAACCGTGTAATTATACAATAACATCTGGGTAATAAATATTTTCCATGTGCGGGGACATATAAAGAAGTTTGTGAAGGTTTTAAATTTTAATCAGAACAGTATGTTTTTACATTATAATACAATATTTGACACTAATTTACCATAGACCCTTCATAGAGGCCACCGTATAATTTGTAGTCTAGGTTTGGTATCAAACAGATTACAGAAATTGTAAACATAAAGAAGTGAAAATGAATACAGTTAAAATAATTAAAATATTTTAATAACCCAAAAATGTTTAAATGATGAAACAGACTAAAGTTTTGAAATATTGTCTAAAAGATAAACGGCTCATAAACTCCCGAATTTTAATTTCCACATAATTTAGAAAACGCGCCCACAAAATTTCACGAAACTTCGGATGTCAGAATATATTAGACCACTAAATACTCAAGTTATAAACCCTATTCCGAAACTAAAGTTACGCGGAAAGTTTCAAGTTTTCCCAATAATTATGCGACGGTAAAAGAAAACTTCGAGACGTATATAACTTACCCTGCGTTGCCTCTGATGACGTCATAAATAAAATTCCCCTCCCTACACGTTCATATCATCGGCCCTCATAGATAGATTGACTAGTAATCTGCGTGACATTGCTTGGTAAATGTGTTCAAAATTTTCTTTATCAAATAATGTGGTACAAGATAAATTGATTTATTTTTGACATATTTTTTTCATAATATGTTAATTGTTGCATTGTGATGAGATAGTAGAACTGTTGTTATGCCACGATATTTTTTTTTTCAGTTATGTTATACATACATATCATACACATGCTCACGTTTATTCCCCTCAGGAGTAGGCAGAGGTGAATTAACAGCCACATGTCACAAACCATTGTATTATAACAGGGAGTGAGTTATTGCCGTATTCCGGGTACTATTTATTGAGCCACGCATCTGAGGCTGAGTTTGGACTTTATATAACTATCTGATATTAAACATCCCGATCTCTGGGAAGAGATGAGGTGGCCCAAATTCTACTCTACCGGGAACTACGCGGCAATTATTATTTAGAATTTATCAATTTTGGTATCTCCTTCGCATATGGTAACCAACCATGAAAAGATTAATAGGTATCTAGTTAGAAAATCACAATAATTTAAATAATTTATTAATTTATCATAAGCCTCATAAATAATGTTCGTAAATTAAACAAAATAAAATTTGAACTTAGATAATTTAATCAATAAACAAACATGACGCACGCTCAATTTTCTATTAGTGAAGCGTATGCGACGCCCTCTACGGTCTTAAGGAATTCAAATTACGAATTTTATGAGCACAAAATCTGTTTAATGTCTGTCCGTAGGGGTAACCGGCATCTGGGGTAACTGCAATATCAGGGCCGAATCGACGCTGAAAACTATTACTCATATGTTTTTTTTTATATTCGACGAGGTTGGAGGGCGAAGGGTATTGAAAGGTCATTTTACTCACAGTTTTACTATTCGCGTCGTAATTTTTTGGTCGTTTTAAAGTTCTTCAAAAGTGTATAGCGTGAATGGCTTTGAAAAAAATAAATTTGATTTGATTAATTTGATTTGAACAAGACATTGTCACCTAAATAATTATTTTCTTCAGTGACGTTTTTTTATGACATTTTCGTTTCATTTAGCTTTAAAAAAAAATTATAAATAAATGGCTTTGTCGTAATTTTTTTTCATGCCTATATTGTGTGCCAGGAATACTAATAGTGGTCTTCGGCTTCGAGAGTGTTTACCTTACCCTGTATATAATAATTTGTAATAAAAGTAACTTTTTACTTATAAACTACTTAAGATTTTCCAAAATCTTTTTTGACTCTTTTCAATGTTTTATTACTCGAAATCTCTAAAATATTACCCACATTCAATGTATTTCACAAAATAAATAAAAACAAAAGAAAAATATAACCACAATACTCGTACCATTTACAAACAAAAATAATACAAACACAAAATAATACCACTAAAACATTTTTCAAGATAAATATTTTAAAATTTAAGCAAAGAAGCGCCACACTTTTACACCGTGCATCCATTACTTACCGGTATTACCGCGTGAAACAAAAAACCTTGCATCTGCGGAACGCGCCATCTTGTTTCTCACACAATAAATCAGACTAGCTGACTTTTTTTCTTGTTTTTATATCCCTTAGGTGGCAGACAAGCACACGGTCCACCTGATGGGAAGCGGGCACCGTGGCCTATGGACGTTTGCAACACCAGAGGCGTCACACTCGTGCTGCCTGCCCCCTGCCCCTGCTGTCGAAACCTTCTAATACCCTTCTTGAAGAACCCCATATTGTAGGTGCTTTGGAAAACTTAAAACGCATTGAAGACGAATACAACTGAATTTTCACATAAATTATAAAACTATAATGTGTATTATTTTTCGAAGCATTTGATAATGTTGTTTGAATAATAGTTTTATTTAACACTAGCTGTTCCCCGCGGTTTCACCCTCGCTGCTAAGCACCTGTTGGTCGTAGCGTGATGTTATATAGCCTATAGCCTTCCTCAAGAAATGGACTATCCAACACTAAAAGAATTTTCCAATTCCAATTAGTAGTCCCTGAGATTAGCGCGTTCAAACAAACAAACAAACAAACTCTTCAGCTTTATAATATTATTAGTATTAGTATAGATTACAAAATAATAAAGTAATTTTCACTTTACAAGACAGGAGAGAATCATTATCTTTAGATGTATTGTATTAAGTCACCTCCATCAATGAGAGACCCATAGGCGGCGCACGTTTCAGTCAATTCGAGTCCGACATAATCACTTCCACCGACTTTGGTGGTGGTGGTATCCGCACGATAAAAAATAAATAAATACCTAAATAAATAAATATTGTAGGACAATCTACACAACGCCACCTAGACCCATGGTAAGCATAGCCTAACTAACTTGTGTTACAGGTTCTGGAATGCGGATAAACATACTTAAATACATTTTTTTTTGTAAATACATAGAAACACCCAGACCAATGCAGATATTCATATTTCATACACACAAATATTTGCACTGAGCGGGAATCGAACCCGCACGTCCTGCGTAGCAGTCGCGTTCACTACCGCAACGCCACGGAGGTCGTCCGTAAAATATCCGTATAGCAGCTATAAAGTAACCTTTTCCCGATTGTACCTACTCCACGCAGCTAAATTCATTCAACTGTGTCTGCGTAAAACAGTTTCAAGATGACTTTCTAAAGCTATAGTAAAGTGGTTTGTGTTCAGAACAATTGGTCGACATTATGACCAAACCTACTTTTTATCATCGCAACGTTAGCCATAGGCAGGAAGCTCATCCTCACACATTACGACTAGAAACAGTGCATACTGTGCGTTATGGAATAAACTTTATCCCGCGTACGCTCAAGCTGTGGAATGAACTCCCTGCCGAGGTTCTTTCGAGCGACTACAATATAGAGTTCTTCAAGAAGGAGATAACAAGGTTCGTTTCTGGTGTTGCAAGCGTCCATAGGCCACGTTGACCACTTTCCTTCAGGTGGGCCTTACCTTCACATATAGTGGTATTAAAAAATAGGTACCTACACTTGGTTCTATTATATTATTATTCCAATGACTCGTATATATTCATAATAACTTTTATTTGCCAATATTATAATTCTTGTAGTATACTCGTAATTTGCCTCTGTGGCGAGCAGGTCGATCGAATTTTTTTTACAGATGAATATTTATATAATTCGGTCTATACCGTTTAGCTGGCCGACTTCAGAAGTGGGTACTTGGCGAGCTCTTTGCCAAAGGATTTATAGAGAAATGTAGATGAATTTTCAAATACTATAGGTAAATGTGATTTTGAAAAATTGTTCTAGTAATTATGGGTAATTCTTGGCTACTTTAGCATGACTGTGATATAATTTACTTACCTTTTTTTATCTTTGCTTTTTGATCATTTTTGGAGACTTTTTATTGACACTAGAATGTAAAAAAAAGCCAAAAATAGTAAAAAGCAAAGATAAAATAAGCAAAAACAAAAAAAAACAAATAATATAAAGGTTCACTGTACACAATACCTTTAGTCTACAAAAGATTTATTGACAGAGACTAGCTGATCCCAGCTTAAGCTAAACATAACAATAATAACTTCCATTTAGTGTTGCCTATTAAAAATTCCAACAAAAAGGACCCACGGAGCTAATTAAAATTTTACTGGCGCTGCAGTGGATGAGGCTTCTGCCGCCATAGCATGAATATAACAGTAGCCCAACATTTATACCAGCCATGTGTGGTAAACTACTTTTAAGTCTTGAAACATTTCAGAAAAGTTATTTGGTCTCCTGAGATTCGTGTGTCTAGAATGCGAAAGTGTATAGGAATTATTTCGTGTTTTTCTTACCTTATTTTAAGAAATAAGAGCAACTTTTATGAATTTGAAATTGCTAAGTTTTCTTTCTTTTGTTTCTTATAAAGAAATGTATTTTTGAACTACCAACATTGTAGTCTGTAATTATATCTTTTGGAGTATTGAAATTACATATTACATATTACAATAAGTGTAAATTCGGAAAATAATATGTATTTTTGTATTCCATATAATATATAATAAAAATAAACGTTATTATTATTATTATTATATATTTCTCAGGGTATACTTAGCTTTCCAATTTGAAGTTGAAAATTACATTCAATAGGAATACGTAGGAAATCAAAATTTTTCGCGCATATAAATACAATCTTCGTCTGGTAGGGTACTTAAGTAATAATTATTGAACAGAGAAGTACGTTTTTGACCATACCTCAAAAAGAGATTGTCTGTTCGTATACACAGACACAGTATTGCTAGCAAACTGCATAGCAAAAAACGTCTAGAAATATGCTAATAATTATCATTTTTTTCCATAAACCATCAATGTATATATGCTATGTGATGTGTATAATATTTCAACTTCTACCAATGGTAGTGATTAGCTTTGTAGTAGTCATTATTGCGTAATACTTATTTAAATAGGTACTCGTAATAACTGTATTCACTACGAAGCTATAACAGTTAACAGGATTCTCAATCTCAAAGTCCAGTAGCACAGAACACAAATCGCGACTAAACACGTTACATAACACACGCTACATTTCCAGTGTAATCGAATTTATCGACTATCCCACACATCGCAGTTAGTTACAATCGCGCTGGCAGTTTATTTAGCATTATCTCACTTATTCCGCTACACTGTGGCACAATTGGAGTTTATGATTTTATTCCGTGCACCCGACTTCTCGTTTACACAGATGACTTTATAACATACTGTGAATATTTTAAAAGGTTTTCGTCATTGTGTAGTGATTTTACTGAGTGGGTTAAACGGTTATATAAAAAGTTTATATCTCTTTGCGTGGATCTAGAGATAAATACGGACAGATTGTCACAGAACATCGACTGAAGCACTAAAATTCACAGTTTAGTCGCTGGTGGCTTAACAACGTTATTTATGAAGAATAAAATTTTCGCTATAAAAAACGTAGCCTCATATTTTTGTACATACATACGTACACGACTATTTCCAGCCGGGGTAAGCAGAGGTGAATTGTCAGCCACATTTTATCAACCTGCGTAATTAGTGAGCCTATTGTCGTATTCCGGGGATTATTGTTGAACCAACTGAATCTGAGACTGGCTCAGGGTTATATATTTTGATATAAAAACATGAAACAAAGTAAACATGGATGTGGAAAGTAATCTCCTGATTTTCTCTTTGCAAACCACTACGGTAATGGCAGGATTTATTACGCAGGACGTCATATTTTGCTTGTGTTTTCTAAGTGATTCCTGTCCACGGAGGACAGAACTATTTCACTTCTCCATGTTCCTGTGATAATGACATTCGCGTGGTATACTTTTAGTGAGAATGTGCGCGTAGTTCGTGTTTGGATAGTTTAGGTGCTTGTGTGATTGTATACTTTAGGTGCTTCCCTCAGACCCTACGCGACATTCCAAGTGTCAATACCCAGTTTTTCCTTTGCAGCCCAGGGTCCACTAACGTACTCTTCCTTTTCTTTGTTTGCTTTGTTTTAAGATATAACGGAATCGTATGCCATCTGGGACGCAAAACCTGTAAGAAAATGATGTACGGCAGTAGATGTACATGCTTGGGGGTGAAGATTATTTTTTCCTAAAAGGTCATAGTGAGATTCCACTATATCTAATTGTAGCTCAATATCCTCGCAGTGATTTTTCATTTGCTTATTTTTATAATAATTATTATCAGAACTTATTTTAAAATAATATAGTTGAAAGAAAAAAAAATCACAAAGTGTATAATAACAATCCATAACGTGAACGAATCTTGGTCATAAAACGCAGACGTTTAAATTTGCATAAACTAAAAGTTGGCTCGGTGATAGTTCGCTAAATTATATATAGGGGGTGCTTCTAGCTAGTAATAGGGCTGACAACCCAGCGGCTCGGGCCAAGGCGATTAAACTATGCCCCAACTTTTGAATATTAGCTGTTGAAAACCTAGCTTTAAATTTAAAAGACAAAAGCCACTTAAAGTATGGATCGTTCTTTTGGAAACTTCAATTTCTAACTATCATGACGTAAATTTCAAAAAAAAGCGTCGGTAGTTTAGGGGTTAAGGAGTCGGTTTTATGTTCTAGAGGACCTTGAATCTATTACACTACCAACGTGAACTTACTCCTAACACAAGCCATTTAGCTCAACTGAAGGGGTTAGAGGGAATATTAGAAATATGGGTTACAATATTTTTTTATGAAAAAAAAAAGGAAATTGTACTCAATGTAAGCACAATTTATTGTATCGAGTACTTACATATTTACACATTAATATATTGGGTCGTTGGAGTATAGGAGTAAAGATATTTTACAATCCCTCTTTCATGGGACTTTGCCTTCAGCTTAACATCAGGCGAGGTGAAGTCAAATTGACGTGCCATCGATAAAAAAAAAAAAAAAAAAAAAAAATTAGCATCATCATATTATACACCAATTATTTAATCAAGCTAATAGTAAAATACGAAATAAAACAAAACAAAGATTTGAACTAAAATGCGTCATGGGATTCCTTCGCATCGCATTTGTGATAACGTTCCCAGAAGACTGGCAGCATTGCCACGTTGATATTAGATTATTATCCGACAGTCGATATTTACATTGTCCAATTATAATTTTTATTAGAAGATTGTATCAAAAGAAGCCATTTATTTTTGCAAGCGGAGCCGAAAATGTGCACTTTTACGATCTTTCATCGTATAGGCATACTATATATAATTACATTCACATTAGTAAATCATCCAATAAAGATGTATTAATACCAACTTAATGCCATACAACATAAAAGTCATTAAGCAGCTCGAATGCTGTTTCTTTACGAGTCAAAATCAAAATCAAAATCAAAATCAAAAATCATTTATTCTGCATAGACCAGTAAACGGCACTTACAAAACGTCAATACAAACAATATTTTATCAAATGCAAATGGACCACCGGTTCGAAACGCGGCCCCGACCTGAGAAGACTCCGGCAAGAAACTCAGCGGGCTTTTCTTTTTTTTTTGGTCTATTTACAATAGTTTACTTAGTCTAGATACAAAATTTAGCTGAGTAGCAAGTGGAGTGAACAGTTCATTTCCAGGCTTGTTTATCATCCAAATAATCCTGGATTTTATAGTAAGCTTTTTGACATAGCTTATTTTTTACTAAATTTTTAAACTTATTGATAGGCAAATCTCTCATTTCATAGGGGAGCTTATTAAAAAAGCGTATACAATTACCCTGAAAAGAATTTGAAATTTTGTGGAGTCTACTATCACAGACAACGAGATTATTTTTGTGTCTGGTATTTAGGTTATGCCTATCACAAACTCTTGGAAAGTTTGTAATATTTTTTCTAACATACATCAAGTTTTCGAATATATATTGTGAGATTACGGTAAGAATGCTTATTTCCTTAAACTTATCTCGGAGGGAGACTCTTGGGCCCAAATTATAAATGGCTCGCACAGCCCGTTTTTGAAGAACGAATATTGCATTTAGATCCGCGGAATTACCCCAAAGGAGAATTCCGTAGCTCATAATGCTGTGAAAATAGCTGAAATAAACTATTCTAGCCGTATCCACGTCTGTTAAAGTCCTTACTCTCTTTACAGCATACGAAGCCGAACTTAACCTACTGGCTATTTTTTCAATATGTGTTCCCCACTGCAGCTTAGCATCGATGCTTAAGCCTAGGAACACTGTCGATTCCACAAGGTTCAACACTTGTCCATTGAGCTGTACATTGGTTTCCACCTGTGTAACATTAGGTAGTGTAAATTTTATACATTTTGTTTTGTTACCATTAAGGCAAAGATTATTTGTACTAAACCAATGAACCACTCTTGAGATTGCGCTATTCACTTCGTCATAATTGTGTAACTGTCTTTTAATTTTAAATATTAACGAAGTATCGTCAGCAAATAAAACAATATTATTTTTATCCCCTACGTAGTAGGGGAGGTCATTAATATAAATTAAAAATAAAAATGGTCCAAGTATCGACCCCTGCGGAACGCCCATAGAAACCACAGACCCTGCTGAGCGTGTACCGTTAACGTCGACCCTCTGAATTCTATTGTTCAAATATGAAGTCAGAAGCTCGAGAGCCTTGTTCCTTATCCCATAATGTTCTAATTTCCTGATTAACGTATCATGGTGGACGCAATCGAAAGCCTTGGATAGATCACAAAAGATACCCAATGCATCATGCTTATCCTCCCAGGCCTTATAAATACAATTTAATAATTCTATTCCAGCATCAGTTGTCGAACGTCCCTTAGTAAACCCAAACTGCTTATCATGAAACAATTTGTTTTCACCAAAATGCGCCAGCATCTGCCCCAGAATTAATTTCTCAAATACTTTACTCAAGGTCGGCAACACTGAAACGGGTCGAAAATTAGAGGGGTCTGTGGCGCTGCCAGCCTTGAACAAAGGTATGACTTTGCTATGTTTCATTAAATCAGGAAATATGCCGCTACTAATACAATCATTAAACACAGTTGCTAGGTGGGGAGCAATGACATCAATAATACTTGATACAGTTTTGACAGATAATCCCCATAGATCCGCGGTCTTTTTAATATCAATAGATTTAAAGGCTTTTGTGATGTCGTAGCTACCAACAACTGAGAATACGAAAGTATCCTTACACTTGGGAAATGAATCCGTAAGCAATGACTCGGCGGATGCAGCAGACGACTGAAGAGTTTTTGTTGTTAATAAAGGTATGTTTGTGAAGAAACTTTCAAACTCTGTCGCAACTGCCAAATCCTCCGTGACATGGCGATCATCTATTTTTAAATGGAAATCTCTTACAAATGATGAAGATCTCCCACATTCAGAATTTATTATGTTCCAAGTTGTTTTAATTTTATTCGCAGAATTCGATATTTTGTTTTTAATGAAAATTGATTTTGCCAAGGAACAGGCTCGCTTAAATGTTTTGGAGTAATTTTTTACATAATTCTGAAAAGCAGGGCTGAAATTGTATGATTTTTCAGAATACAGCTCATACAATCTCCTCCTGCTTTTATATAACCCTGATGTCGCCCAGTCGCTGAAAACCGTACGGCTACCAATCGATAATGTTTTTGAGGTAAAAATTCTCCCAAACTCAGTATTGATTAGGTTGATTAAGTTACTATAAGACTCCTCGACATCAGTGTACGAGGGCAAGTGAGGTAGTTTATTCACTATACTTTCTTTGAAACTCTCCAAACGATATTGGTTAATCGGTACAAATTTAATGTCTTTTTTACTAGCCTTATAAATATTTCTTTCACAGGTTATTAATTGACCACGATGATCCGAATGCACGGCATCCACAATAAGTTTGTCGATTGGTCTAATATCTGTGAAAATGTTGTCAATACATGTGGCACTAGCTGCTGTTATTCTAGTAGGTTCCAAAAACATATTAATAAGATTAAAGGACTTAAACAGATTCAACATTTTGTTTTTCTCTATTGGCACTAAGGTATTTTCTAAAATATTGACATTAAAGTCTCCACAAACAATTATTGATTTCTTCGAGTAACGGCATTTAAAAAGCGCTTCTTCCATCCTCTCTTCAAATCTTGCATAGGGCGCGTCCGGGGGACTGTATACGCTTATTACAATGAACTGCTCAAACTCGATACTAGCCATCTCAATCACTCGCTCAATAGAGAGGCTTACTATGTCTTTACGCTCCTTACATTTTATATTCTTATTAATGATAATTAGGGAGCCTCCACGATTGAAATTCTTTCTACTGAACGAGCTTGCTACCTGGTGATTTTTGAAGTTGAACATGATCTGATGGTCTTTTAACCAATGTTCTGTTACACAAAAAATATCTATATTATTCAAGGTCATGTGCAACTCCAATTCCAATTCTTTACCATTTATTAGTCCTTCGACGTTCTGGTGCACCAGGTACAATAATGTATTTCTAGTCTTAAAATTACATTTAGGCTTTAAGACAATTTCATTATTACACAACTCAATTGCCTCAAAAGCCGCTTTAGCATGTCCGCTACATTCGGACGTGTGAGAAAAGTTGCAAGATGTTTTTTTATCTGTTGTCAAGTGATTTAGTTTTTTTTTTGGATATCCCTATCCATACTGTCAGTAACGTCAACGTCACAATAATTGTTAAGCTCAATAGGAGCTGTTATATTAGCCAAATTGGCTATGTTAAATAAAAAGTTGCCCAATAAATTTGCAACCTGTCGCTGTAAAAATTTTGATAGTGAAAAACTATCTCTTGTCAAAATAAAATTATTCTGTAATACAAAGTTACAGTCAAATAAATCTATGTTCCTACCATAGGTAGTCAGTGTATGCAGTTTCCTGTTTATATTATATCTGACATTGTTTTCTGCATCTGTAAGACCCTTACTATAAGGTAGTGCACACAATATTACCTGTTTGACTTGTAGTTTTGTCAGTTGATCATAGAATCTAATGAAATTGGTTATATTTGCAGCACCTCTTCTGCCAATAAATATTACTAGTGTAGTACATACCTTTTCATACGTACATTACTTTCTGTTAAATCATTACTAACAAGTAAGATATCTACGGATCATTGCAATATGATATCACAGTTTAACGAACTTTCGTTACATAATTATAATACTATGCCAATTTCCTACACCTTTAAAGATATTTGAAACCATCATTGATTCAACAAAAGTCATCTAATTGTGCAACTATTTTTATTATTAAGAACAGTCAGTTTCTTCTTCATTTCATCTAACCCTATCCACATTGTAGTATTCAAACATTTACTACGAAAATAATATACTTTGACAATTTGTAAATCCTTCCAAAGCCGTGAGAACAAACTCTGGCGGATCTTAGCTGACAACCCTGGGCTAAGAGACAAGGGGTCGAATAAAAGAAAGCCATTGCACGTTAATTTATTGATACTGGTCCTCAGAGGTTTCGTTTGGATAGTTGAAACACGTCTTTGTGTGAAATATGTTTTGGGAATATGAATTCAGACTTGTGCAAGATCTACATACGTATGTATTATATAAACACTCCTTTATTTGCTCAGGGTTAGGTATACGTGACAACATTTCACCAATCATTGTATTCGTTCATTCGAGACTTGACAATGCCCAGATAACGACTTTAGACAAAACACTCAGAGTTCCACTCCTTAGATATTAGTACAAAATGTTCTTACAGACACATCATCAGCATTCTCGGAGCCTATTCCCAACTCAATTGGGGTCGGTTTTCTAGTCTAACTAGATGCGGCTTAATTTCGATATTTTGTGAAGGGACTACCATCGGACCTCCACAACCGAATTGGCAATATCGAAGTTCGGTAGTTAGGCTAGTCGGACTTTTGAGGACTGCAACTACCCATAACGAATGCCATAGATGTTTGTAAAACAACCAGGGCGACGGCTTAACGTGCTCTCCGAGACACAATCTTGGTCAATACTATCAAAATTATATTTAAAAAAAGAATAAAATCAAGTTTTGATGACCACTGAATTTTTCTTCCTCGAATGTAAAGATAGCAAACAAATCAGACCCTTACTTGAGGTTGTACTAATTAATGAAAATAACGATGTGCTTGTAGATTGGTATTTGTAAGTACCAATGGAGCTAAGAGCTTATTTTGACAGCATCGTAAGTTAATGTCGCTTGAAATCATGCGCTCGTTAGAAAACAATTAAGGTGCATAGAGAACTTCTAGTGCACTATTATTTATATTACATATACAATTTGAATTGTGTAGAAACATAACAAAATTATTTGCAACTTAAGCAAACAAGTCTGTTTTGACTCCAACATTTCCCCTAACCCCTTCAGCTAGAGTAAAACCCAGGAATTCTCGATCACAAGTCCCATTCCATAATTATTAAGCTACAGAACAAATTAGGACATTCTTCTTATATTTTTTGCCGCCACAACAGAAAACTAAACAATTCATCAAAACATTATTACAATCATTTATTTCGTGACGCAAAGAAAAATTATGTTCGACAAATACCACCTCCATCTATTCCGCCAACCTGTTTCAACTAGATAGATCCGGTACAAACGGGAAAAAACTGGATTTTTTTCTGGAGTAAATTGGTTTCCCTCAATAAGTTCAAGTCCCCTGACAATGGGAATTATTCTCGTTCCTATCTTGTTATTCCAATTTTGGGGTAATTTATTTTTTTCATGCGAATTATTGAGGCGTACAATGCTGAGTATTTTATAATCAACTTTGGGTGGTGTTGTATGGGAGCGATTTTGTCAACTCGTTCTATTGATAAGTCTTAGATTGCTTTTTGAAGGTACTTTCTACGTGTTTTTGGATTGTCACTCTGATATCTGGTGTGTAATGTGTGGATTCAATCTTTTCATCAATATGAGTGCCGTAAGATGCAATCAAAAGATGAGCCGGCGTCTAAATTTATTTATAATCGTGAATTCATTGTCAATATTATCATTTACAGTAATATCATACTCGTATGTGTGATTATTCTGTCACCAAGAAAATTAGCAATGAAATTCATGTAAAACAATGAAAATATCAATTCAAAAATTCTATTTTACAAAAAATACCAAGCGAAGCATACTCCGCGAAGCATACTCCAGTCCAGTCAGCTGGTGACCACTGCTAGAGCAACCTGGATGAAACGTCAAGCAAATCTAAATTAAATTAAAGCTAAATTATTTTTATTACCTACCATTTAAAATCGCGTTTAAACAAGTTTTTAGGTAGGTATATAATAATATTCGCAAAGGCTGGACGCTTGTTAAATTTTTCAAGCAATAACTCGCATTTTGTATTCAGGCCACAAACAAAACCAAGAAGCAAACTCTTGCACAGATTATCCCATAACTGCCTTTATGAAGCGGCGAGACACATAGCGCGAGATAAATCCGACTGCAAACAGAGTTATGACACAATATTTGCTAAGACAGAAGAAGAAGCCGCATGTATAGCTTGTTTTGTTTTTGCTTCCAAATGGTATAGTGGGCTCGAGAAGTTCCTGGACAGTTAGAATCTAAAACTGTATGAAGTGATGATCTGCTTAATAATGTAATTAAGTTTAGGCTACTACTTTATTTTCTTATAAAGGAACAAGACATCGATCAAACACAAACAATCTTGTGGCAACTTTCTATAAAAACACATGTTAAACAAATAAACTAGACTAACTCGTTCGACACAGGTTTATAGTCTTCAAAATGCATTACTAAGAAGAATATTTTTTTTAATACTGAGTTTTTAAACAAAGCATATTGAAAAGACACCCTAAGATTGTTTACGCTTTTTTAAGTACCTAAACAAATGGGCTATAGTTTATTTTATTTATTCTATCTATGTGGCGTTTGGTTAAGTTAGCTTTATTCAGTCATCGAAGGATTATCTTAATCTTAAGGTGTTCAGGAACCTTCGGAGTCCAATCAAATGTACGTGTAGGTTTAGTTATACTAAATATTATAACAAGAACAATACTCTTCATATTTTATACCATTGCCACACTGTCTCTTACATTGTTTCTACAGCAAACGAATGAAATATTTTGTACTGGGGATATCTACGTAGGAAATTTACTAGAATTATCTCGTATCGACTGACTTCGTTCTACTATAGTCGAACAAAGTTGAGAAGAAATTGCATTTGAAGTTGCAACTACTTTTGCAAGAAAGTTGAATTGTGTTTAGATCTTAAGCAACGTAAATGATTTTAAGACAAGGTTACCGAAGTTTGTAATAGTTCGATTGATTTCTTGTTAGTTTTTTAACGGCCTAACGGGACATTAAAAGAGATAAGTAAATTAAGTCGAAACCGGGAAGGCAAGTTCTCGTCAGTTAAACTAGTAACTAAATGTAACTTAATATGATCTTATGGTCATGGCAGGTTCAAGGTAAGTGACTCGTTGATGCAAGTCCACTAACTCCACTTGTGACATGCTCCAGCATGCGACAGGAAACTTGACAACATATGCTTGAGGCACAAGCAATGAGCGAATCCATATTACGTACCTACATCGGAAATATAGAAACATAAAAATATTATTGGACCTCGTTTTAAAATTGGAAAAAATATGTCTAGACCGGACTTGAAGCCGGGACTAGACTCTTGCAGGGCGATTCCGGTCCACTTGAGCTACTAGACCAGCTACTAATCTAGAACATCTGAAATTCTTCTATACGTCTTATAGGGCATTATAGGAGCATAACAAACCTACGAATTTCGAAAACAATAAACAAAAAACAACATTCAAAAATATTGAAGAATCATTTTTTGTTACTGTAACGTTGAGATGAAAATCGTGGGTTGAAGTCCCTTTTAAACATTTACTTTTTCTATTTTAAATCGATTTGAAAAAGTTACCAAATTAATGCCTAAAACGTTCAAATTCAGGGTTGTCAGAATGTTCCAGGGATTTTCGGTAATAATTCTTCTAAAACAGCTTCATCTCCTAACATGTACCAAAGGACTGCAGCTCTGCGTCAAGTATGCACGTACACAAATCCTCTCGACTCGGCACAAAGGAGGAGTATCTTAAACCGAGCGGCTACATCTTATCTCTGCTCCCGCATACCAACATATACCACATCTAATCCTGCTGTAGTTTGGAATATGGATACTTGTTTACTAAGTTTTGTCGATAGATGGCGTTCTAGCCAAAATTAGATACTTACCTAAAACGCGATAGTAAAAACTTGAATAATAAACATGATTTCCATGTATTAAAAAAACTATTTTAAGTTTAGTTTCACAATTAATGCGTGTAGCTTTGTTAATGGTAATCAAACGTATGCAATCTGGGGTGCCGTTGGTACGCTACCAAGTTGCTGTTTATATTTGCGTGTTATCGTGATCCTAGTTTCGGAAATGGAGAAATGGAATTATTTAATTACACAAGTCAGACAATAACATTTGTAATGCTCAAAATTTACATTTACATGCAATGCTCGATTCACAATGCAACAAGTAGAGTTAGTAAAAAAAACAGCAATCGTTTTAAACCTTATTAGGTATTGCATAGTTATGTAATGCTTAAGTTCATATTGATTTGAAATTGACCATCATCATCCCTGTGTTAATTCATCGCATCCGGAGCGGTCAACCTCGGCGTCCTGGGTTCGGTATTTTCAATCTAACTGCATCGCTTGTGAACTTCGATTTCCGTGAAGTGACCGCCATAATTTCCATAACCTATTAGTGATATCGAAGTATTGCAGTTAGACCAATAATTGATTTTTTTAGGGCTCCAACTACCGCATGCCGAGCGGTACTGATAGTTTAACGTCCTCTCCGTCTGTCCAAAATGTACCTATACCAAGCGGGGCTCGAACCCACACCTCCAGCGCAACAGTCGAGTTAACTGCCACCACGCCATAGAGGTTGTAATATAATGACAATATTAAGCTAAATACTACCACTATATGTAGTAATATAATGACAATATCTAGCTAAAAGTGGAATAGAAAGAAAGAAAAGAAAAAGAACAACAAATAGACACAAAAGCGTTTTAGGAAACCTATGCGGTTTGTAGACAATGCCTGAGGTGCTAAACAATGTAAACAAGTGAATTTATGAAATGAGACTTTAGCCTGCCTTGAATAATATCTACATT
The DNA here is from genome assembly GCA_963691645.1 of Pelosia muscerda. Classification (NCBI taxonomy): domain Eukaryota; kingdom Metazoa; phylum Arthropoda; class Insecta; order Lepidoptera; family Erebidae; genus Pelosia; species Pelosia muscerda. Next base: position 16,250,961 of record OY829112.1, read on the forward strand.
GCACAATTCTGGGGGTAGTGCGTATAAATTTAAACTGTAAAGTGTAAAAGTAAGGGTTGTACAAATTTGTAACCTGACTTATGAAATAAATAAACTTATTACAAACTGAAGGTTTTAAACTGAACCAATAAAATGCGCTATAAATTGTACAAACCGCATACCGCTAGAAAAACAATGGTCAGAATATTTCATCGCGGCAGACATCTTTGAAAAAGTACCCTTGCTCCAACAAATTCACCCCTTACTCTGGGTTATTGCTGTATAAAACATACATATGTCTTCCCTCGGCCGCACGTGCCTTTATAGAATATTTAAATCAACGTGGAAACAAGAAATCTCATTAATACGTAAGTGCGTAGTATTGCAGGTATGTGGTTGTATGTCTTAATCCTAACAATTATTTCTATTCTATTCAGATCATTTTTGACGATACAGTTGTTGACTTATACGGTTTGTAGATGCGACTTGGTATAATTTGATTTCCGGGGTTTATCTCTTACATTTTCATCTTCTTTCCTTCATTTAACCCGTGTAATTTCTGATCCCAGGAGTATATTATGATAAAAAGTAGCCTGTATAACTCAGGGATGATGTAGCATTCCAATGGTGAAAGAATGTTCGAATTCTATTCAGTAGTTTTGAGTTTATTCGTTTTATACAAAAATATAATTTTATTTATAATAATTATTTATTTTTATATCAATTCTGACAGAGCTATATACTGTACTATATCTAGTTTTATCAGTATTATTATTTTTAGACTATTTATACTGTTGATTGATGGCACTTGGTGGAATTTGTTGTTACACATATTGAGAACTCACTTGTACTTTTCCACAATAATTTTATTTTTATGTTTTAATAGACCAGACCGGTTTCGCCTTACGGCATCCTCAAAGGTTTACGATGACATACAAGCCTATTCCCTTGTAAACATTGCATTGGTCTGCCGCAATGTTTACAAGGGAATAGGCTTGTATGTCATCGTAAACCTTTGAGGATGCCGTAAGGCGAAACCGGTCAGGTCTATTAAAACATAAAAATAAAATTATTGTGGAAAAGTACAAGTGAGTTCTCAATATATTATTATTTTTATTTCATATTCTGCATTATATGGCATTTTTGGTGTAAGTACCTACCTACATTCATAGATTCATTCAATTGTATTGTATTGGGGTATGCTTTGTAGGCATTTGCCACATTTATGTTATATTGTTCTTCTATCGAGTCAACGATATTGTTATATCTACACTATCACATTCTGCTTTTCCAGTGTACTGAATTATATTTAAAAATTGAAGCTATGCTTGGAGTCTCTGAACGCTAAAATTTGTAGTAGGATCATCCGACAAAGAATTCAAGTTACCGACATAGTTCGTAGAATAAGCACTGACGTCACAGTGAGCAGCTGGACACATCTATCGATGGATCGATGGTCGCAGCGGCAAACAGTCGAGACCCATCTACCACTAGCCATATGGACTGACGACCGGAAAGAGGCGGATGGGACAGATTGTATATGGAGGATGGTACCAGAAGGGGACTGTGTTATTCTAATTGAGTGATATCATATTACTACTATAGAAGAACAGTTGTAGGCAACCATATAAGTTAATTTCTCCCTCTTCTTACTAACCTGCTAATACAAATGCCGGGTCTATAGTTATTCATTTCTTAGCTCACTTTTTTCAATATTCCTGTTATCAGACAGTCACAATGCTGCAAATGTTTACCAGTCTGATACAGGCTAAACGTACCCCACTTACGAAGCCGCAGTACTATTCAATGCAATTTTCTTATGTACATATAAATATGTTATCTCCCCTATACGCTGTCCCCGGGCTATGCTCGTAAATTTGTAATGGTCGTGACCAAACATGAGATTAAATATTTGAATTTTATTAAATTGTGCTTCTATGTACCACGAGCTAACATGCCCGTATATTATCGCTTTTGTAAAGATTGGGGGATGAAATGCAATTATTGTTCTTGAGGACCTGAAATTTTTCCTGCTAAACCTATTTTATCTGAGGAAGGATAATGAAGAAGTCTGTGGGTTTTACCTGTATGTATGAACGTAGCTATATTCTCTACCAACTACTAAACTGATGAAGCGATTCTGATGCATGATACATATGTCATTAGTTTCGTAAAGTACTACACTGGAAATGAGATAAAAGTCGTATCATCATTCGTGAGCAAATCCAAGTTGCATTCAAAGTTTGCAAGTTAGTCATTGAAAGCAAGTAACTTTCCTTTTCAACCATAACGTCGAGAAATATATTTGGCAAAATGTAAGTATAAAACCCTCTAGCCAACTCCTCGAGGAATCACAGTCATAAACATAATTTATGTAAAAATGAATTCAAAATAATTTAGTACAAACATTTTCGCAAAAGTAGTTCAATAAGTAAAAACCACGTACGAACAAAAAATCTGACCTAAAAAGTTAAAACGTAGTGATAATTTGTTCAAATCCGCAGCGAAGTGTGCCCACCAGAATGTTCTACGAAACAGATGTCTATGACACTTGGTTCCCGCAAGCGCTTCTCCTAAACGCTTGTACTTAAAAAGATGTCAAAATTGTGGGGAACTTGAGTCATTCTGTGCGATTTTTATATCCTACGGGAAGCCGAGCTCTCATAAAAAATCCCGGCCTTTAACATGCCTAATATGCGTCGTATTTTTTTTCTAATATACATTTTACAGTTTGTAGTATATACTTAAAGTTGTTTGAACAGTAGTTACTTTTTATGTAAATAGATGTCCTGGGTGCTTTAAGCGGCGAGTGAAAAGGCATCTGTTGAGGCCGTCAAGCTGTACGCCACCATTGTAACACTGTACTTGTTTATAATGGTGACCCTCTTTCCTGAGCTTCAGCTTACTATCAGGGGAGAAATCAATATGACGTGTCCTTTAAAATATTTGGTTTTTAAAAGAATCTTAACAGCTGTTTTACTAGTATTTGAGAGTGAGTGAGATCTAATCTATCCACTATGGCTATGGCTATGGTAGATGTTCTTGAAAAACTTGACATTGGCGTCTCGCCATTCATAATTTGTATTACATTTCCCACTTATTGATTTTGCTGCAGAAGCCATATTAATAAGATTTTGAAGTTGAGCTAGATGAGACATATCGTCATCTTTTATATTTAAGAATAATATCTAGTTGGAAGTTTTATTGTTGAGAAAATGGCTTTTTGTCAACAAATCACGTCAGTGCTACGACCTCTCCGATACCCACAGTCAATTCAAACTATTGTGTTGCAGCTGATCTATTATATTTACATTTAATTACCTAACTACACGACTGTCTACAATTAATCTAAACCCTATTCCCGATTAGTTCAGTATTATATTATCTGTGCCCAGGACGAAGCCGACAGCACCGGCTTAGCTAAACAAATTTTCTATCAAAACCAATAAGACATCTCCGCTGAGTGCCTGCCATAACAGTGTTAAGACTTCGTGTAGGGCCGGTAAACGAGCGGAAATTAAAAGAGAAGCGATTTTTAAACTCAGTACTGGATTGCAACGCCTCTGGGTCAAAATTACAACTATAACCTTTACGATCGCGTAAATTATAAGTAAAGCTATAAGACACAGCAGCGTATAAAATACAAACAAAAACCTAATATTAGTAATGTGAAAGTTTGTAGAGATATTTGAATGGTTGTATTTCAATCATATTTAAATTAATGTGTGTGTACAAAGAGTGATTATAATATGGATTATATTATGACAATAAAAGAATTGCCCGGGGACGCAGCTACGGACAACAGGAAGTTTTAGATGATATATTCTAGAAAAAATAATTTTAACCCATCAGTATTATTCTTGGTCAATGTATTATTTCTTGCTTAATCGCTTTTAATAGCCATGTCATATAATAGGTAAGTGATATTATATATTTTTAATCTGGTATTTTATGGAACCTACTTACATATTGTTCATATACTTATAAATATTTTTATTCGGCTGGAAAGAATTATTAATTTTTGAACGAATACTTATTTGTTTTCTACTATTATTTATAGGTACATCAGAGTAACAATACATTAAAACTACTACAGCTAAACTGTTATATAGGTGACGTGTTTTTCGTGGCTCAACTCCATCTCAAGATACAAACTGCTCACTTTCAAAGTGTGTTATGAATAAAGTCTCAAAGAAGCTTTTCTTATTATAATAATATGGCTGCGATTTCGATTTCTTATCAAAATATTGCCACTGAATTTCGTTCCATTTACTGTGCAATGTGCTTATGTGTATTATTTGACTTATATCAGAGGCGCTAACTGTAACGTATTTTGAAAGGACCTAACTGGTAAAGCATTCCCACGTGTTATCGGAATGAGCACAGGTCCTCCGACGCGATAACGTTTGAATCAAAAATTGCTAATTACCTACATCAAAGTTAAAGCGCTAACCAACGTGATTTTTTTTTGACTTCTTGGAGGTATTATAGTTTTTTAAATATAGAACGTAACAATTTAAAAATAAAAAAGGTTTAAAATCATTTTATTATTTTTCAATTAATTTTAAGCCGTCGTCGTCGTGGGCTTTTTCAAATTCTTTAATTTAGATTTTTCTATGCAGTAATATCAAAGAAGTAATCGTGTTTTGATATGTATCTAAGATTTTTTAAATAAGTGTCTTGTGCCTTTTTCCTATTGCTGTTACGAAATTTCAAGAAATAAACACGAATGAATTTGGGACTTGTGTTAAACATTACGAAATTCTCAAAGGAAATTCTAAATCACTATTAATATCAACGCATGCAATGTTATACAAACTATCAATTTTCCTCACCTTTCATCTTTCCTTCATATAACAAAAAATAGTTCTTCAAACAATTTGAAACCTCAACATCTCGAATGCCGAGACTTCAAACAATTCAAACGTACTAAATAAATTTTTCATGACCACTCTTTGTGCTCACCCCCTGTGAGCCAATTACGTAGCACAAATATTTGCTAATTATTTGATTGAGTTGTACCACCCTAACGGCAGGGGTAAATCTCCAAATTTTTGACTGCAGGCATTGCTCAATAGTTTTCAGCCATATTGGTACACAGAGTAAAAATATACCTACTGATTACTGAGTATCTACAGGAAGAAATATTTTATACTTACTATTCTTGCAGAAAAATAGAAAAAAAATTATACCACTTAGATGATAGACAAGCACACGGCCCACCTGTTAAAAAGAGTTTACAGTGGCCGATGGATGCAACAATAGAGGTGTCGTGCACTCGTGCTGCCGACCCTACAGAAACCTTCTAATACCCCTCTTGAAGACGTGGGTGGAAAGGAGGAGGGGGTATATTAGGAGTCCTTTTTTATTTTTTTTATACCACTTAGGTGGCAGACAACCACACGGCCCACCTGATGGGAAGCGGTCACCGTGGCCTATGGACGTTTGCAACACCAGAGGCGTCACACACGTGCTGCCTACCTTGTAGAAACCTTCTAATGCCCTTCTTGAAGAACTCCATATTGTAGTCGCTTGGAAAAACCACGGCAGTGATTCCACAGCTTGAGCGTGCGCGGGATGAAACTCCTTTCATACTGCATAGTTCGCACCGTTTCCGGTCCTTCTGTACTGCTAGCGCAGGAGACAGATTGGTCTTTTCACTGGCAGCACAAACGCTCCATTGCTGGTCAAAATAAACAGAAATCCAACCTGGGACATCTAACGTTGCAGTCAAACGTTCTAATACCTAAGTATCTGGTTTTGTTAATGAACTCAATTCTAATAAAGATGTTGTATATTGCGATATCAGTCTAAGTTACGCCAATGCGCCATTTATATCGTAACCCTTCACCTCTATAGACCAAAAAATGAACGCGTAACCCATGAATTCGTAATGACTTTTTGAAGACCAATTTTCAAGATTACAAGCTACACATAAACATATACCACTTAATATGTACGTCGATACGATAGTAATAAAATCGGCACGGAACTCATTACATTGCGGCGTTATGTAGGGAACCTAGTGATACGGCTCGCACCTGACCAGAATTGGGATGGCAACTTAAAACCATCTAAGTATAATGTTATTGCAATTTCGATAATGTACCGGTAGAGGCTTATTCGTGATTTTTTAGGGTTGTGTAGCGCAAATAAAAGAACAGAACCCTTAACCTATAAGGGAAGCGAGTTTCTTATAGAGTTGTTCAGTTATTCGTAAACACCTTTCTCAGGAACGCATATGAAACTGAATATAATTAACATAACATAAACTTACACCTTTATCCCCGAAGGGGTAGGCAGAGGTGCTAGCACCCACATTTCGCCAGTTTATGTTTAGGTCCCAATGTAATAGGTGGCGAGCCTATTGCCATTAACCGGGCACTTATAAACCTGCGATAAATACACACATAACTATGAAAAGCATCGAAAAGTCATTGGTGTGTGCCATGGTGAACCTGGGATCGAACCCGAGACCTCGTCTCAGCAGTCCATTACCCATACCACTAGGCTACCGCGGTAAATAAATGAGTATATTACAAGAAATGTATCCAACAACTTATTTAATTAATCGATATTAGTCATAAGCTTGCACAAACCAACCTTCGTCTTCTGCATCTAGTCTAACTCCACTACAGGAGTAAGTCAGTGTTTGGTCCTATAGGGGTTCGGCCCAATAAGACGAATCACAAAAATTAAAAATAATTAAAGTTTTCCTTCAGTGATTCGTCCTATTGATTTTTTTTCTTTCATTTTATACAAAATTTGTATGAAGTAACGTCAGCAAGGAAAATGCTGCTTAAAATAATATTGCATAGGGGTAATAAGATTAGTATTATTTTAAAGACTGGTGTCGCAATTTCAAAGTGCGATATAAGTCCTCTCCGTTTGTCTTGTGTTGTAATACACTATAATGTTTACATCTATTCTTTGAGTATAGACGATTTATACTATCAAATTTAAAATTCAAAATTATATTTATGCCATAGAATTAGGAGACATAATTGATAGTAATTAAATATATATATATATAGCAGGATAGGACACAGCGGTATATCCGCCCAATTGAGCAGTCCACCTGAGGAAGTACCTTCGCCCTACAGAATACCGCGGCCATAATAACCGCGTGTTGTAGCCAGCCAGGTTGTCGTTGGTGAGCCAGAGCCCACTGGAGAGTTTTTGTGCTGTCAGTAAGAAGACGAAAGGCTTGTCCTGCATTGTCTCCTACACTGACGGCACAGAAACCCTCTGTAATTACAGGGTGGGCAGCGCGAGTCTAACTCCCCTCGTGTTACACACGTACATAGGCCACGGTAACCACTTTCCATCAGGTGGGCCGTGTGCATGTCTGCCACCTAAGTGATATCAAAAAAATTTTAAATGATCATGTCTCCTTAATCAGTGTAAAATCATCATTCCTCCTTAATCTAATCAAAGTAAAAGGTTAAGGGTTAACCATTATTACTATATTTATAACTTCTCTTAATTTTAATTTAAATTATATTGACAAGATCAAAATTGTATTTTATCCAAAGGGTTGGTTGAAATGTTGAAAATGTGTTCGTAAATCGACGCGAGCGCAGCGGAGGTGAAGCCACCTCCCCTTCATGCGAGGGAGACAGTGCCTTGGGAAAGTTTGCGATCTCAGTTGACAAGTCTCTCAGTCACCCTTATTTTATTAAAGTAATCACCATTGTCTTGTCGACCATACTAAAAACTTATATATCTCTAAAATTAAATCGATGGGACGAATCAACGAATGAAAATTATTATATTATGGAAAAGTATTGTTTCGTCCCATGGGTCGAAATTTTCACAGGACGAACCACTGAACTACTCCACTACAGGTAGGGTCCTGCAGGACATAGTTTAAAATAGCCTTATGGCATACACCTTCCGTTTACCGATTTATATGTCTCCGTTATACTCAAGTGCTGTTATAGATATTGTTTTTTTTTTCAATTTAGTATTAATAGGCTTTAAATTTTTTTATACCATTTAGTTGGCAGACAAGCACACGGCCTACCCGATGGAAAGTGGTTCCCTATGGACGTTTGCAACACCAGGAGCTTCATATTTGTGCTGACGACCCTAGAGAAATGTTCTTAAAACGCAAAATATGGAAGTTGCTTAAAGAATCTGTTGTGGATTCTCTAAGCAACTTCCATAAATTGCGTTCCATTCTTGATTTTAATTTGCTTTAGTACGTTAGCCCCAAATAATCTTAATCAAATAACTATAGGTATATTCCAAAATTCGAAGACCAAATTCGTTCACGGTGACATTCAATGAACGACCGAATGAATGTGCGGAGCGATCACAAATGAAGACAGATGGCGTTTACTAATTCGCCCTAAACAATGTAATTAGCGCGTCGAGATAAATATGTGCCTGTGTGTGTCCAGCTAATTTATAGATTACTTGACCCAATTTATGTGAATATTGTATTATGTTTGTTTATTTATAATAATTGAATAAGAAACTTTGAGTAATAGTGCTTTTCCTGTTCCTTCTCTATTATTGCCTAGGAAGCGGTCTTCTTGAAATGATGCACCCATGCTTAGACTATCACAGAATTATTCCTTGCCATGTCGACCGCACCGTCAGTTTCTCCATTCAGGTCCCCTTTAGTGCTGGAGGATAAGGGCATAAGGGGCACGAAACTAAGTGCGTCATGGACTACACGGGAGCACCGCAGTCACAGGCACCTAAGCCCGGGTCTCGCATTCTTCACCTGCATAGATTCTACCTCGACCGACCGGCTAGTGTGCGCAGACGGTTGACAGACTGCCTGATTTGACATTCCTTTCTATGACAATTGGTAACAATTTGCTACTGTCATCGTTGGACTTCTTAAACCGTGGGTGAGTGGAAGGTTGCCCCTCCTCGAATATATATCTTCACGAATTATAATGTCAATAAAGTGCATATTCGGTCTCTATCTCTTCTAGTACAAAGGAAGTCTGACTGACAGATCAGTAATTAAGCAATGGCTGCCAAGAAGTTCAGTAATGGCGATCAATTTAACTGCAAATTTTACGTTGAAACAGTCATTTATCTGACGGCTGAAACATTAAAACTTGTTCCTAACTGTTTAATGTTTGCTTTTGATGTTATTATTCCAATTTGTGCTAAACCTGCTCTTAGCTGCTTCAACTGATCAAGTAGCAAGACGAAATATTAGCTAAATACTATATTATTGGTTCTAGATCATCTCTTCTTTGATATAAATATACATACAACAAATTACCTATATAATATTTGTAATGAATTGAAATTAGCGACTTATGTCGACGCGATAAGTATTGTAAGGCGTTTCTCTCTCTGAAGCTATGGCTACCGTTGGTTATGGACAACGATTTCGCTTGTAATGGTGGCATCTTATTGACCAAGGAAGCGAAGCTACCGTCGTGACCGATTTTACTTTTGTACGTATGTCTGTGAGTTTGTCTGCTTCAGTTTAGAGAGCTCACTTCTTAGACGATTTTCACAAAAATTAAAACACCATTTTTGTTGAGATATTTCATTTCCCAATCATATTGATGTTTTTTTTTGGATGAAACATCAAGGACATAATTTATCAAGGTTGAATAAAAAGGTGCTCGCGACGTCTACTATTCACAAAGTCACAAAAGTACATTGCAAAGGTACATTTATAATATTGTCATATTTTACATTCATAAATGTGTTCAAAGAGTTAAATTCCTTTCATCATTCTGATAAAAGAAATAACTACGTATGGCGCATCTAGACACAAAATTAATAAATATATAAAAACTGCTCATCAATATATAAGGTTATTTTCTCTATGCATCTTCTATAAAAATACTGAAATTCGACAAAACCCGCCGAAGACGCACGTGACGATATTACAAACAGAGGGTGGCCACATTTAAATTAAGTGTAGACATTTAAGTAAATTGCCCGTTGTGAAAATAACAATGTTTTAAGTAGTAACATGGTGCTTAGTCTTTTGAAGTTGAAAATAAACAAGTTAGATGTCTTGAAACGCGCGGGGTGACGCTTTTAAAAGGTGAAAAGATAAGCCTTAGAACATGGGCGTAGCGTTGGCGATAGCGATAGCGATTAACTAGTAAAAAATAAAAATGTATTTGACAACTGCCGTAGAGACCGAAGGAAGGTAGATTGAAGGTAGGACATCCCCTAGCTAGATGAATGGAAGACAGACTGGATGCGGAGGGCGAAGAATCGTGAGCAAAGGTGCACATCGGGAGAAGCCTTCGTCCTGCAGTGAACTGCAATAGATTGACTGATTGATAAATCTACTCCTAACACAAATAATTTAGGTGGAGGGGTTAGAGGAATTGTAAGTTACTCTCAAATTCCTTCACTTCTCATTATTCCAAAAAAAATATCGACACATTTTTGGTATTTAAATCGCTATGAATAAATATAATTATTTATCTAATCAAGTTAGCGCGTCCTAGTTCCGGTAACCACTCACCAACAGATGAGAAGTGTGCTTGTTTGCTATAAAATACATTTTTAATACTATAGTCATCATCCTCATAATTTTTCAGCCCTAGGACGTCGCTCAAATGTTAAATCAAAAGTCATTAACGTACCTTGAGTGCACAACTTCATACTTTCTATTAACTACTAGGAAATCATTACAAACTTCTGTAGCTTAAGAAGTAACTAATTCTTTATCACTGACGAGTTTCCTGAGCTCACTACAGCGGCCGCCATCTGTTATGTTAAGTTCTAAGTTCATAACAAACATTTTAAACACATCTTCCCTCAGGAAATGGAGTGTCGGTTTGATGCAATGCTAAGTGTATATTTGTTGTGCAAGACGAGAAAGTGCGCCGTTTTCAATGTTCATTTACATTTTTATGAAGAATTTCTTCTGTCGACAAATGTTTGCATTGCTATATTAAAGCAGTACACTGGATGATCAATTTTCACTTTTGAGTACCTTTTGGGTGATATAAAAATAAAGGAACCCGCGTCATCGTCACCTAACATGTTATTTATTTTTCGGCAGCCTCCAAAGACTGTACCACATTTATTTTGTTTTGACCATATTCCATAGATTCCAATAGGCCCTTCATAAATGCCTATGCTAATGATATTTGAAAATATATAATGGGAGAGGGGGAGGGGGAGCTAAGAACCTCATGGTTCAGCTTGTCATAGAAGGTAATGCCAAACCGCTTCACAAAGTTTCGATTCTACACTGTCACTTTCCCGTATGTCGAACTGGAAATTTGTCAAATTACGAATCTGACCAATCTAGAATCTGTTCTATACAGAACAATCGATGTAAACAATACAAGCAGTACAGGCACTTGGTAACAAAAACAAACAGACAACGATTGACAAAACATGAAAGCATCATGCCATCATTATGTAAATAAGGGCTGTAGGGTGCACTCTAACCAGTCGCGTACACAGAGGGGTCAGCGGAGTGTCGGAGCCGCGATGTCGCTAAAGACATACCCCGCTTGTCAAACATTGCAAACATGACAGGTTACTACGCGGCTCATAAATAGAGGCATTTTATTTGCTTATTTATTTAAACTTCATACACACATAAGGTCCCAAACTGAATTCTGACAAATCCTTCTACGACAATATTTTACTTCGACAGCATGAAACTCCGAAATGACTCGATTTTGATAATATTTTAGATCGAAACAACTTAATCCCGACACTACTGTACTCCGACAAAGAGTATCTTCGACGTGATTTTAATAAGAAAAGACGTTAGTTCGATGACGTTCTTCTTAAACAACAATGAAACTAATTACAATTACTAGGAAACCATATCAATATTATTTGCTAATTGCAAATATAATAAGAAACTTCATGCATAATCAGAACAGAGTGAATATTTTACTGTATGTTCAACGATCAACTGTAATGTTGTTGAAAATCGTAATAATATTCATGATAATAAATGTAACCGGGAATTAACGCGATCATGGTATAGGTATATACATACATTTTGCCTGACGTTTCGACCAGGTTACACCGGCCGTGGTCACAGTCATGTCATGTCATGACAGTGGAGGTCATAATCATGGAACGCGAAAGTTTAAAAGTTAATACAGTAATAATATTCAGTCCGAGAATCGAACCCGGCGTCTTAGGAGTCGTTTGACCACTGGATTTAGTACAAAAATACCAGTAGCTAACTATTTTACAACTCATTATTCAGTTTCTTTCATATTGTATTCGTACCTAAGAACGGAGTTGTCGCAACAAAACAAACAATTTGAGCAAGATCCTCACAATAACTGTCATTCATTTAATTACAAACAGCCCTAACTTAGTTTCAGGAATATACCGTTTTAGACAGACTATAATATTAGACTCTAACTATTCTAAACTTAACGTATTTAGATGTTACTGGCTTAGTCAGTAATCTATCAAAATGACAGTGTTATATTACCTAACTTCCTTGTTAATTCTGGAAGAAGAATTTTGACATTATGTCTGATCATGTAACTAGCATATTTATATAGGACATAAAAACGTTTGGTTACTAAATAAAACACTTTCCTGTTTCATTAAAACAATAAGAATAATTTAATTAAATAACATGGTTTCATAGACATTTTTGAGACAAATAATAAACTCCTTTAAAAGGGCGTACTTTTAGTTTTTAGAGAACAAACGTGACTTATTACGGACTACAAAGATATGCGGTAGGTAGAACGCACAATGCCATTTAAGTAAATCAATGTTAAAACAATAGTATGTTCGAAAAGAATGAAAGTTCTTCTCAAAATAATGTGTAGGTAGGAAAGAAAGAAAAATAATAGAAGACAAAAAACAGATCAATGAGTGATATTCGAATAAACGTCCCACAGTATTATTTAGTTAAGTTATCTACTAAATATTTGGAACTAACCGGTGTACTTCATACAGCCATATTTTCTTAGGTGCTCTTCAGATCCTTTTCCCCCTGTACCTTCTATTCAAAGCACGGGTTTTTGTGCATGATGTACGCTGTTTTTAATTTTCACGTGTATTTCTGTTCCCGTTCATGCAACACCTTCTGTCTCCTGTTTCTAGGCTACTTCTTCATCAATTTTCAGTCAAATCGGAACAGTCGCTCTTAAGTTATAAATGGTGTAGTTACACCACACACACGATGTTCTCTCATAATATGTAAAATTAAAATACTTTTTTCTTATCACATATTTCATCATAATAATAGCACTTACGAGGCTTCTATTCCCACTCTAGCTTTCTATAGGTATTCAACAGATTGATTTATTTTTTCTGTCCTTGCAATTAAGAGTCACCCAGGTTCCACAAAATGTGTATCCCATTATATTTGTATTCCTCGGTTTGTCGCAACGTGAAGGCGCGTATCGAGTTAGGGGACGGATAAAAACCTTATATTTATATTATTTATGTTTTATGAATACTATGCTATGAATTTGTTATGACTTTATGTATTAGGGTAGCCAATGAGAATTTAAATATTTAAATACATTAGGTAGACTTTTGTAAATACAAGCTTAGACTAATGTACTAGATTCTTTGATTGTACTTTTTATAGTTCGAAAAATTAAAAAATTCCAACAAAATTAAAAAACTCGGGTTCGATCCCAGGTTTTACCATGGCACACACCAATGACTCGATGCTTTTCGAAGTTATGTGTGTATTTATCGCAGGTTTATAAGTGCCCGGTTAATGGCAATAGGCTCGCCACCTATTAAATTGGGACCTAAAACATAAACTGGCGAAATGTGGGTGCTAGCACCTCTGCCTACCCCTTCGGGGATATAGGCGTGATATTATATAAAAAAAAAAAAATCCATAGATTTTTATTTTCGCAATTTCATTCATATATTGTTAAACCCCAGTAAGTTACTGAATACTTGTAATGGGGTAATTGCAGTTGTATTTTGGCAATACATCGAAGCAGCAAATGTACCTAGCGTCACTCAACAAATAATTCTTAAATCTTTTGTCAAGAAACATTTTTTTTAATGCTTGCTTTCTCACTGTGTCCCTTCGTGATCTATCGGTCAAAGAGCTATGACCAGTGTACTTTACTTCAAAGACCCATGATTGATTATAACATCGGGGAAAATATAAATAGCAACAAGGAACTTTATTTCAGTTTCAACAATATCTTGTATTGAACTCCTCCCATTACGCAGACACATCATGCTCGCTGATATTGTGTGAGGAATATGAAGATATTGCATATTTTCGGCGACGAATTGTCTTGTAACTCACAACGAGTTCAATCAAATGTAAATTGAAACAGTTTATTTTTTTATTTTTTTCATTTATGGCACGTCAATTTGACATCACCTCGTCTGATGTTAAGCTGAACGCAAAGTTTCACGAAAGAGGGTCACCATTGCAAACAAGTAACTTGAAAAAGTAATAAGTCAACTTCCGTTCTTCAAAACGGGAGACACCATGAGAAAATCGTACCGCATTCTCAGTCTTAGTACATAGACATTTTTTTTATTTTTCTTATGGCACGTCAATTAGACTTCACCTCGCCTGATGTTAAGATGAAAGCAAAGTGTCATGAAAGAGGGTCACCTTTGCAAACACGTACAGTGCTACAATGGTGGCGCTCAGCTTGACGGACTCATCAGATGCGTGTTGTCCTGTGTGGGATTAATTAGAAGATCTCATCAGAACATAGACAGACAGAGTTATCTCTTTCCCATAGGAATAAACAGAGATTACATATTTCTACTAGCAACGATCTTGACTTAAAATTAGTTTCTTGTACTTTTATATGGTCGTTTTCATACATACAGCTGCAGTTACGTTTTTCTGATTCCTGACCTAACCGTTTCTAAAAATGAGGGAACATTTGCTGAAAGCTGTATATTATATATGTTCCTAATTCGATCTAAGATTCACAGTATAACGTGTATATAGCTTCTACAAGCCTTAAAAAATGGGTGTAGTCATAGGTTCCTACGTGGATTACTCTCGTCCGCTCCACGATTTTGTTCCCAAGGGGTCCTAAAACGTTTATTTACTGTATTTAAATCTAAAATGTTTAATCCAAAAAAATTGTTAGCGAAAATATTAAAATTTTGTATCCTAATGCATATTAAATTATGTATATTGATACTTACCGCAATAATAATAAAAGCTATTATACCTCAGCCGCAGCGTTATTTCCGTCAGCAGCAGACATGGGAGAAGCATCAAACTGAGCTGAAACCACATTCAAATTGGATGATAATGTGCAATATGAATACATTATTTAGTTCTAAATATGAAAATTCAAAACAGTTTGACGCGTATTAATTAAGGGCGCATATTATCGCGGTGGGTCGAATTATGCTCAGTGCTGTGTCCCGCGGATGCCCTGAATACTATAGTGCAAGAGCTTGTAATTGTAATAACTTTATTTGTAAAATAAAGTTCGTAACATGGATAGTGTGATAATGATGATTCGGGTTTACAACACATATTATGTGAATACTAGCTGGAACTTGATGGATGTTTGGACCATTCATTCAATTTAAGATTCTAAGGTGCAGACCACCTCCAACTGGTCGGATTGGAGGTCAATCGGGGAGGCCTATGTTCAACAGTGGACGTTCAGAAGTTAACCGTAAATCGGCACTCGGGGGATCAGTACCCTTGTCTGCTTTACTCTGTGACCCTTATTAGTCAGAGAGATACGTTGAAAACCGTGGCGTGTCCACTGTCCAGGGTTTTTAGAGAAGGTAGGCAGTAATAGGTGGACATTTCAAAATACTTACCAAACAATCGTGGGCGTACATTCCATACAGATATTGTGTATATAAAAATAGAACTGTATATCCTACCGCAGAGACCGGGAACCGCTTTCTAGCTTTTCCCTTTCACTTCGCACGGTCTTGCGCATCCATGACAGTAAGTAACACGCATGCCATCATCCACGAAGCCAAGCCAGCACTTCTTGGCCGAATTTCAAGGCAAAATCATGTGATAAATATATTCCCTTTGCGTAAATAATGCGTCCTGGCTCCTGGACAAATAAGTGATGCTTATCTACAAACCGTATTGTCCGCCAGGCGGCAGCCCGGCTAATTTCCGATTAATCTGTCCATTATTTAACCTCTGGTTACCGAACCGGATTAGGTGCAATCAACCGTTTCTATTGCATCATTTAGTTTTACCTATGGCGTGTTAACATATAATTGGTGTTAGTGAATGTTCGGTCATAGGATAATGGCATTAAATTGTGCATGCCATTATCCTAGGCAGATTCGCTGAATTAAGCCGATTAGGCAATAAAAATTAAACTCTTTTTATCAAAATTACATTTCAAATTGAGCAACCTTTGCGTCGGTATTCTCTAATAAACTAGAGAAAAAATATAGAGTCTGCTACAAAGATGGGTTACAAGTATCATTATTCTAAATCTATATGAGTTACGTGATATGTGTTTTTCTTACTACTTAGGTGGCAGACAAGCACACGGCCCAGATGGAAAAGGGTGACTGTGGCCTATGAACGTTTGCAAGGCTAGAGGCGTCAAACTCATACTGCTGACCTTTTAATGCCCTTCTGGAACAACCCCATATATTGTAGTCGCTTGGAATAACAGTCAGTGGTTCGTGGCAGTCGCTTCACGGAAAATATAGAAAGAGTTAGATTAGAAAGTCGACCCCAACTGAGTTGGGGTTCAGAGAATGATGACGAAAAGCCATGATATAGCATGTAAATAGTACAAACCAACGAACATATTTCCACATTTATGATGCTACTAAGAATAAAACATCAAAATGTATCCGATTATGCCACGTCAAGGGGCTATTCCCCTTCTCTGCACCATACATCTTTTAAGACTATAAAAATTTGCATACTTATAACTTGGCGTGCATTTGAGTGCACCTGACGGCTTCACACTATAGTTTGTGTTGCTCTTTTTATTAATACGATATAGAGAGGGATGGAAGAATTTTAAATTAAGAACTGTAGTTTTAAAGGGTGCTCTTATTGCTATGTAAAAAAGGAATTACATCTTAGGGTTGGTTTTAAATTAAAGAAATAAAAAAAAAAACTATTTATTGCTAAAAATCATTATAATTATCACAAAGAAGTTTAGATCTACCAAAAAAACATAAGTTTGATATAAATGAACGATTTTTGGATTTATACAATTTGAGGGCTATATCACCCAATGACAATCTCTTCCAAACAAACATTTTTCTACTAGCTGGTCACCTCGGCTTCACTTGTCGTTTACTATTCTCTTAATTTTTGAATATCTCTATATTTAAGAATCTACCGTATTAGTTGTCATTTATAATCTCTGCTCCACTGCTCTGAGTAGAGCGTGTTTTATATAGCCTAAAGCTTTTCTCAATAATTGGGCTATCTAACACTAAAAGAATTTGTCCGCACACACTTCATGTGAAAGGCGATGACGATGTATTAAAGTTAGCAAGGCCAAACCATAAAGTCATAGGAACAAGATATGCGAGTGACATACGTATCTTTACACAACCTAGGTGTGAGAAAGTGAAGTGGGCGAAGAGGGTCATCTCAACAGAGATGTCCCCGGGACCACCGGGGTGCGAGAGATATGTCTTGTATAAGACTGTATTACTGAACATCGAAGTTTAAAAGCGCGAAGCACTGTAATCTCACCTCCGGCAATCAAGGACCCATGGACGGCGTGCGTTTTGGTCAGTTCGAGTCCGACATAATCACCTCCATCGGTTTTGGTGGAGTTGGTATCCGTGGGGATTTTACACGATAAAAAAAAGGTGTGAGAAAGTGACACAGTATAGGAACCGTGAAGCATTTTTTTATAAACCAAGTTGATAACTTTGACAGAAATAATAAAATTATATTGCAGTGACGTCATTGTTTCTCGACGACCTTTCGTAGCGTGGCGATAGTGCACGCGACTGCTACGCAGGAGGTGCGGGTTCGATTCCTGCTCAGTGCAAATATTTGTATGCATGAATATGAATATCTGCATTGGACTGGGTGTTTCTATGTATAATATGTATGTATTTACAAAAAAATCTAAGTATGTTTATCCGCATTCTAGAACCCGTAACACAAGTTAGTTAAGTTATGCTTACCATAGGTCTAGATGGCGTTGTGTAGATTTTCCTACAATATTTATTTATTTATTATTATTTATTCTATGCTAAAAGTCACAAGTCAAGCCACTGACATTTCTAATTTGGTTACGCAGTAATGATACCGCCTGTGGGTACCCTTTAGTAATATTAATATCTATGGGCCAAACGTACACAGTCTCTTTATATCCTGTCTTAAATTAACTGGCAGATATTTCAGTTAAGCTAAAATGAAATGGTACAATTTCCGCAACGGTGACGTCATCAGTTCAAGGCACCCGTGTGTGACGTAGCAACGATTAGTAAAGTAATACCGGGCGGCAGAATTAGCATGCGCCGTGCGCTGCTGGCAGATGCCGCCCGAGATGCATACAAAGTACACATCACTGTTATAACAATAAATGTTTTGTTTAAATATTACTTCTTATGCGTAGTGTTTTATATTTCTATGAGGATAAAGCATAAATATATCAATTATTGCTGAGATGTTTATCAGAATGAACTGTCCTCTGAAAGACTTAGTTGTTTCTGGTTATAAATTAAATTAGGTACCGGTAGTTTTTTAAATTACATACATACATACATTATGCTCATGCCCGTTATCCATATACGGGATACACGATATAGGGGGTGAGTCTATTGCCGCCAATCGGGCACTTTTTACAAAAAATGGGTATGCCGAAAATGTTTCAAATTGTACCTCTGATATGGTTGAATAAAGGATGAATAGTTGTATTAAGACTTTCATTTTGAAATCAAGATACTTGATGAGCTCTTCCAATTAGTCCTACCCTCACCTTTCCTACACAGGACAATACTTGCTGGGCCTGGATGTCATCCTCATACGGTGCAAATTATTCCATCAAAACCCAAGCGGTTCGGTGAGTGTTTCCTCTGCCGCACCATTAAGTCTTGGAATTTCTTACCAGCTCACGTGTTTCCTTCTTCCTACAGTCCCGGGTCCCTTAAGCAGTGCGTGAAAAATCATTTGATGAGGCCGTCATGCTGAGCGCCACCATTGTAACACTGCATGGTGTTTGTAAGCAAATGACGTGTTCCGAATAAAAAAATAATTCTTAAAGAGTATATTGTGCTACATACCTACAGTATGTAACGCAAATAAAATCACTCAAGCGTTACCAATTTTATTAACTGCAAACAAATTTAAACTCAATTTAAATAATCGTATTATATTTCATTCTATGGGAACTACGAGTACATGTCACATGGTCATCCATATTAGCTAGGGGTTTTATTGTATTTTATTATTATTCAATTTAAATATACAACTGAATGTGTTAAGCTGCTTATTGTCTGTCGCTACGAAAAGTAATTAATGATTGTAGGTACTAAGAGTGTGTATTTAACATTCACATTTCAACAATGTTGAATTTCAGTTCCATGTAATAGGCTCTCTATTGCAGCTATAAAACAGCTCTTTATGGTCGTCTTCCACGTTACCCATGAGAAGAAATGGGTTTCCCTTATTCGACTGCATCAGGAAGGAAAGAACCCAGACCAATTCAGAAATTTATATTCATACACACCAATATTAGCACTGAGCGGGAATCGAGCCCGCACCTCCTGCGTAGCAGTCACGTTCACGTTCACTTGTGTGTGTGTTCGTATGTGTTTGTATGTGAGTGTGTGTGTGTTTATGGTGTGTGTGGGGCAAATTTCAAATCCAACATGGCCGCTAGCACCAAATAGCAAATTACCTTCTAAATTTACTACTCTAGTCTAATTGATTGTCGTATATTTAGTACGGTTTAAATTTACAATTACAATTACAACAATTTACAAACGTGTGAGTAAAGAAACGAAGACATGACCTTTGCTGGTACGGCCATGTACTGAGGCGACCACCTGGCTACGTGGGTAACAAATGTCCGTACCGCCTGCACCGGTCCCCAGTATAGGAGGGCTAGCACCCGAGAAGTGCTGGCTTGGCGTCATGGAAGTTAACATACGTGGATACGCAAGACTGTGAGAAGTGGAATGCTTCGGATACGATTGAGACTAGCGGAAGGATGATGATGATGATAATGATGAGTAACGAAACGAGTTCTCACACATCTTGAATACATAACACAGTGCAACTTCTAATAAAATCACATATTAAATCTTTATGTATTAATACTTAATTATAAGGGATGTTGCTATAAAAATACAATTTTTCGCGAAAGTCCATTGTTTTGTTCTATAATAACAATATATCAGCCTGTAGCAGTCAGAGACGTACACTGCCGGCCGTCTTACACATTTTTTATGTATACTCACTAGACCTTTTATTTGTTAAAGAATGATCAATGAATGGAAAATTCTTCGATTTTGAATCTCAATCGGATATAAATATCGTATTGTGTAAAATTTTGTCATTTCCATTGTTATTTTTGCCCGAGCTCCGTTTTATAATATTCTGTCAATGTATAGATTATACAATATATATTTGTTGTTAATATCACAGACAGACTTGTTACAAATTCTTTTAATTGTTATTTGGTCATTTCTTCTCTATTAACTACATATAACGATTGCCTCCAATTTACTAGATGAAAATTAGCTAGGGTACTTTTGTAACATTTTCGCTACCGAAGGGTATAATATAAATAGTCCACTTTATTCACAAACCCTGACGATATAACTGAGTTCACAGTCCAGTAATTTATTGTGTTAAAGTCATAATTTAAAGAAAGAAAAAAGAAAAATGCGTTTACTTTTAAATCAGCTGCAGCACATAACACGAAATCATAAACCAAAAACCCTATGAAAATACCATACAAATTCATACAGAAAATAAAACAAATTCCCAAACTGCCTACCATCGCGTTTTATTTTAGCCTGAAGTGTACAACCTATCTAGACCTCATCTCGTTTCACGCACCATATACCGCGCATGTTCTCGGCTCCCGGCGCGCTTGCATACAAACTGCATTATATTGAGGATACAACTTTGGGAAATAAATCTAATTTTATAAGCGTTCGTGTTTTCAAATATTACATTATTTGAGTTTCTCTGAATACGATTCGTTATCCTTAATGGTATTTCTAACATCTGATACTGGTTGTTTGGTCACATAGAACGAAATACTTTAGTTGTGTTATGCTAATTTAGTTAATATTCTATTCTGCTTTTTACAGGTATGTGTTTATTGAAACAGTTACATAATACATGTGGTACTACGTGTCAACCATCCTTGTAGGTAAGTGTATGTTAAGAATTTAGTTCTCAGCAATGTCTTATAACGCATAACGCGGTGAAGACTCCGTGCCCGCTACCGCCCAAGATAAGTGTAGGTGACTCGGGCGTCGGAGGTCACAGAATGATCTCCGTCCACTATGAGCGCGAGTCTGAGGGTGACGGGTGGAGCCGATCACCCTAGCAGAGGCAAACCGCTGCGACGGCATGCGAAGCACGCCTCCTCATACCTGATGGCTAGATGGGGACACCGTGGTCCCCATACCCGATCGGTCGGCTGGGATGCGAGGAATATGTTAACTACTATCTTCCCTCCGGCAAATGTTTACGCCACGTACCTGACAAGTATTTTAGTAGGTACTAATTGTATTGGACGAGTGTCCCTATCATTTCAAATAAGATGTCAATCAATTAACCTGTCACAGTCCATTGGTGGACTGAAGTCTCTCGCAATGTTGGAAGGCTTCAATATAACTATTTCCATACTGGGCAGACGGGATGGTCTTTTTTCGTGTGCAATATCTTAACCAAACCCATCCAACCGTCAAACTAATTGACCAGAAGATAAACCAAAACCTAATCGTTAACATCACAAGCAACAGTGTTAATTAAGTAGTACCTACAAGCCGTAATAAGAACATATACTACGACCTAATTAGGTTATGAATTTCAACCGATATAGAACGTAACTGAGCGCGCCAAAAAATTATATCTCCTGCCCTTGTCCCAATTGATTAGGGTCGACGCAACATGGCATGCTCCTCCACATCTTGTTAGATATCATTTCCTCAGTCACTCCCTTCTTTGCCATATCTTCTATTACTCAATCCATTCATCTTTGCTTGGGCCAACCTCTGCTCTGAAAACCCTTTACATTCACACTTTGAACCTTTTTTACAACATTACTATCATCTATATTAAATCGTCGATAGCTTTAAGGTGAACGTATTGGCCTTGTGATCGAGAGGTCCCGGGTTCAAATCCTGGCCATTACACTACCGACGTAAACCTGCTCCTAACACATGCAATTTCGCTTAGCTTGGTTAGAGGGAATATATATGTAATTTCGATTGCTAATATTTTTCTTTTAAAAAAAGTCTCCTTTCATAATACCATTATGACCGACATTTACTTCACAATTTTTCATTTACGGGTGCCACTTTCAAACTCTCTCTAATATTCCTTATTCAATCCATTCTCATCACATCACACAACATTTGCATCGCCGCTACATGCAGTTTTCTTTCATTCATCGCTGTAAAGGCCACAAATGACAATCAATACAATACGGCAGGTCTGATTATGGATTTATAGATTTTCCCCTCATCGTGTTTATTAATATTCGTAAGTGTGGCCATTTACGTGTTAGTGTTGTTACTCTGTACATGTATTTAACAAGAGGCGCCACCAGATGCGGCAGATCATAATCGTAACAGGAATTACGACTTGCAAGTCATCTCGCAGCCTCCGTGATTACTTTACTCCGCAGTATACCTAACGTCTGAAGATAAAATCTATATTAGAGTTTTAATTAGGTTTTTGTAGAACATACAGTTAGTCCCAAATTAAAATCCTGACAAGAAAATATATTGGAGGAGGCAATAGTAAACTATTATTGCTATATTGTGTACATTGAAAGGATTATCAAATTGCATCCCTCAAAGCAAGTAAAAAGACTTCTTACCCGAGAAGTGATGTTGTAGTATGTGCAATATACCACAAGTGCGAAGAGCAAACCTATACATTGTGTTTCGCCTCTGCTCGAGCCCTTAAAATATTTTCTTTTATTGGATTGCCCCCATGTAAGGCCTTTTATCACGCATTTTATCTAATTCTAATCTACGCTACCCAATCAACCTCAACACACTCCAAATACAAGAATTTAGCTTAATTTAAGCTGTAAGGGAAAATATAGTAATTTCTATTGATATTCTTTAATGAATGCATAAGTCAAAAATTTCTCAAAACTAATGGTATTACATGAGAAGAGCTTGTAGTGTGTACGAACAAGGTTGTTTTTATACACTACAAAAAATTTAGTTATATCGGGCAAAGTAATTCTCCTGGAAAGGAGTATTTATCATTCTATTGAATTCGAGTACGGTCTTGAATGTTAAATTTTTCAATTTAAAATAGAAACATCCAGGTCAAGAGTCAGACGAACTCGCATACCAAGGGCTTCGTATTTGTGCTACAGAAACAGCATTGACATCGAAATTCAATTTATGGACGCTAGAGTTTTAATTCGATATTGACCTAAGTATATGGTATGAATTTTAATTTGACACTTCCACACATTCCTGAGAAAAAGTCTTGACAGACAGACAAGTAAGTGATAATATAAGGTTTCCATTTATACTGTCTTATAGTAGACAAATATCATAATGATAGAAATGCTTAGTCATCCTAATCTCTTGCTCTTGCACCTATTTACTATTAATAATCCAAAATATATATGTATAAAAAATTAAGCATAACGTTAACCTTACTAAGTTTCTTGCTGGCCTCCTCTCAGTAGATCCAACTACCGAACCAGTGAAAGAATCATTTTCAAATTATTGTTAAAAATTATAATATTTTTGACATACTTATATAATTTTTAATGTAAATGACATTCATGTATTTTACTTTATTCTGGTACACTAATTATTTCAAAATTGCACTGATTTCACATTTTTCACAAATTCACATTTATCTCATAAACTCGCGTATACTGTTCAAAAGGGGTGCCACAGAGGTATAACTCACGGTATGACACGAAATTCGTCTCTGGCACGTCTTGACACATTTTTTGGCGCGAAATGTGCGAAACACACACATTTGTATGGAATGGATATGGCTTGACATATTGTACCGCATTTTATTAGTACGAGCGAGATTTTTAGACACAACTTGTCTCAGGGTGACGGAATTTTCCGCTTGTGGACTGAGGTTGTGACTTCTATTTTTTCATTTTATGAGAATAGTCAAGTCAAAAGAGCCAAAATTATAAATATATGAAATCATTCTAAAGTTACAAAAACATAAGTATTTCAGCTTGGCGTCTGGGTAACGGACGTGATTCTGATGTAGGTACTCTTCTAGGAGTGGACGATACACAAAAAATAGGCTACGTACCCACTGGACCCTCAAAATTCGACCTGATCTATAAATATGATCCATTGGACCATCATATTAGAATTGGACCCGCAATCTTGAATTTCATTATTACTTTAGTGACCATTAGACCCTCTGTCAAACAACAAGTTCCATTCGACCTCATTTGTACATCTTCATTTGAAAAAGATTATATAGGTACAATCACGCACAAAAGTGATAGACTTCAAAATTAAAACACTGAAATGTAATAATCAATATTTTAATCAAAAATATAAGAATAATAATGTTTTATTACAAAAATTTCTTTTTTTTTGTGTGAGTGAGAGAGAAAGATACTTTCATGAGACTTTGCCTTCAGCTTCACATCAGGCGAGGTGAAGTCAACTTGACGTGCCATAAATAAAAAATAAATATATATAAATCTCGTCAAAAACAGGTCAGCTATTAAGTATAAAAATCACAGATCAAAATATTAAAATCTGTCTAACGGTAGTCAAATAGTCAATTTTATGTTATAGATGGCTTTAAATCATATATTCCGTAAGTAATTACTCTATAATAACAATATTACCCTAAAGTGAAGTATATAAGCTATAAATCACAGATCAGTTACTAAAATCACAGGTTCATCTTAAAATTCGGATCTAAAACGATACGGTGGTACTAAGCAAAAAAATAACAATAGGTATTATCCTAATTTAAATCACAGTTTCGTCTTAAAATTTGGATCTAAAACCTAATATACATATATTATAATAGATAACATAAATATCAAATAAAGCTGAAATGACCAAATCTTGAATTAAATTATTGGAAGAATACTAAGGTTACAAATCTAAAAAACATAAGTAAGCAGCTTTTCTAAGTAATGACCTACATTAATGTCATTGTTTTCTAGTTACTTCAGAATATTTGTGATTTTTTCATCTTTTTCAATATACTGTTTACGCTTATTATTATTTAGTTCATATCCCTTGTCTAGTTTTGCCGTAGTTGCACTGGTCACCGATGCATCCATTTTGATTATACTCAAAAATTTCATAATATTGGGTTTCGAAACACCACACAATTTTTTATTCAAATTCGAGTGCCATGCTCTGACACTATTTGTTGTACGATGTCTTTCATTGTTGAAACACCAATTGCTTCGTAAATCTTCTTTTAGCAACCATTGCTTTGTAAAATAATTGTTAAATTTAACCAAATTCTCATTTTCTTCTGTCCAGTCCTCCATTATATAAAATCAACCTTCGTCTACAGCTTGATCTGGTAATAATGCTATAGCGGCACATAAACCAACATGTCGCTTACATACACGATTTTGTAAGATGTGGAGACTCTTTGCTTTCTTACAAATAGCTTGAGTAAAACGAAAAAAAAATATCCCTTAATGTCCACTTCAGGGTAAGTAGCCTTAAACGCATTCATTGGCGCAGGTTCAAAATCTGTTGTAAAATTTTCTGGCTTCTAAAATGGATTTTGTGATAAAATTAATTGAAACATAATTTGACATGTTTCTTCTTTTTTGTCACTAAGCAAAGCATATATTAAAGGCAAAATATGGGTACTTTCCATGGATACCTACTATACATTTATGCAAACGGTAGTACTACACATTTGAAAGTCCCATCTGCAAAAAAATGTTTCACTGTTTTCAACTTTTCTCTTGCTTCCTTTGATGAAAATATAACAATTCTTCGGGCACCTTGCTGATAGTCAGCCAGTAAAAATCGTTGTATTTTATAGGAACTTTGAAATCATTTACTGGTTTTGGTCTTATATTACAGATGCCAAATTCTTTTTTGCGACTATTATATAGTCCATGCTTCACGTTATTGAAATCAGGGATCCGGGTCAATACCACTTGTACCACATACGGCACACAGTAAAAATGCCAACTTAGCGCTTCATCTAGTTGTAAGCTAATCGTAATAAGCAAATGGTCACTCGTTTCGTTTCGCTGCTGGTCTGAGTTCCCTCTAGGCCTCACCCCGCGCACCGCGTCTCTCTACTACACACCTATCACTGCGCTGCCCTAGAGCCCAGGTAGAGTTGACCGTAGACGCAATGCGTTTGCCACCAAAACTTTTTTGACAAAGTTAGACTGTTTTTTTTACGTAAAAATTTTGAAAGTTATGTATGTTTGTTTGTACACAATGGTTTCCAAAATATTATATAATATAATTATAAGTACTTACCTATCTAAGTTTTATAAATTATTGGCCTTCCAGCTAACTATTTTCTACGTAACTGTACCTTTCCTTCTTAAAATAACACCGAACGAATAATAAATGAACACATATTTTTGAAGGTCCAATAGGCACTACAAAAGAGGTCCAATGGAGCCTTTTTTATTTGATTTAATGTTGATGGTCCAACGGGCACTTAAAAAGAGGTCGAGTGGGCACATTAATTATTATATTTTGAAAAAGGTCCAGTAGGCTCTAAAAATGAGGTCGGATGGGCACTTTTATGACGTGGGTCGAATCTTGCAGGTCGAATGGGTACGTAGCCAAAAAATAGAAAGAAGAAGGAAGGACAACCAACTTCTGGACTTTACAGTACACCAGGCTATCTGACTCCACAACCTAGAGAGTAAAGCCGGTCCCAGATTCACGTCCAGCAAAGTTAATTTTATTTAATTATATTATAACATTAAGTCCTGGAATTCCTTGCCGGCGCACGTGTTTCCTTCTTCTTACAGTCCCGGGTCCTTTAAGCGGGGCGTGAAAAAGCGTCTGATGAGGCCGTCAAGCTGAGCGCCACCATTGTAGCACTGAACGTGTTTGCAATGGTGACCCTCTTTCATGAGACTTTGACTTCAGCTTAACATCAGGCGAGGTGAAGTCAAATTGACGTGCCATAAATAAAAAAAAAAAAAAACTTCAAGAGCATTTTCTCTTGAAATTATTCAGTTTCCACACCCCAAACCCATTCAACCATCGCATCCACTACATTATGACGTAAGGCTCGCCTTAATGACTATCATAACTTGAACTTAATGAAGCTTGCATGGACTTCATGAAGTTAGAGTTCTTATCCAAAAGTTATAACAATGTAGTTTTCTATGTTACCCTGAGGCCACCACCACCTCTAAAATACCCCTAAAAAGTAATATTATTTCAATCTTACTTTACTTATACGAGTATACCTTTATAGTGAGATTTGGAATCGTTGTCGTCCATCGATATTCATGTACTTTATCTTGTAAGACAAGTGTGTATTCTAATAAATCTCTACATACCTATTATGGGTAATTTCACCGACCGCATTTTTAGAGTTTCTTCGCATGAAATCACTATGTAAAACGTTTATCTATGACCACTCTATTTTTTTTTCATGTAATACGAACACTAGCTTATATGAAGTCACTACTGAAAATACATTTGTCTTAAACATAAAATTTAAAAAAAATTAAAATATGCTAATTTCCAATAACGGTGGCGTGTCCGCGATGCACCTTTAAGCGCATTTACCTCTTTAAGTCCGCTATGATTGCAAATTTAGTACTTAAAT
Source organism: Pelosia muscerda (assembly GCA_963691645.1). Classification (NCBI taxonomy): domain Eukaryota; kingdom Metazoa; phylum Arthropoda; class Insecta; order Lepidoptera; family Erebidae; genus Pelosia; species Pelosia muscerda. The sequence goes on from OY829112.1 coordinate 16,278,802, forward strand.
TAAGATTATTATGTTAGTTAATATATGAAGCAACCATATTTACTGCTTTCATTACTTCTATTATAACGCAGACATCGTGACAATGTCGATAAGGAACGTCCGCGCCTAAAGTGCAATTTCGGTGTGTTTTTTTTAAACCCTTATACAACGTATACACGTCAATTTAAACGATCTATCTTCTTATGCACGCGGAGTTCCAGTCATGCTCTTGCGTTTACGCAGTAATGGCATGTCCGATTCTGCCCAGTTTTCCCGCTAATACGTAAGTACCTTCTTATTTCTAAGAGGGAGTACGAAATTTTACAATCACGGTGGGTTACTGTATGAATGAATATTTGGTTTTAACATTACGATTTGCGAGTATGTTGTGTGTTGTGTGTGTGTTAGGTACCCTCAGCAATCATACATTTCACGTGACGAATGCATCACTGAGTTTTGTTTAATTTCATTTTTTCTTGATGTTTCTAACTTCGGTGGTGCAATATCGGTGGTTTCGGTGGTAGATTTATTGCCAGCTATATTGCATCAATACTAAAATGGCTATGAGTTTCCATATCTTTGGTAAAATATTTACTCACAAGGTAATAAATAATAAAATTACTCATTTTTTTGTTATAATTAACGTATTTACTATTACTACTGAGAGTGGGGCAATATGGGTATAGGAGGCGTAACCGAAGGGGTTGGAGGCTGGCCGACTTTCTTGAGAAAGAGCGACTCTTTATGATGAACTCTTTCTTCAAAAACCGCCCCACAGGAAATGGACCTGGATGGGCCCCGGTACCATATACCAAATGAGATTGACTTCATCATGACGACGCATAGACGGATATTCAATGATGTCTCAGTGATCCATGGGGTGAAAACCGGAAGTGATCACCTAATGGTTAGAGGCACATTGAATATTAATGTTAAGCTGGAGAGATCCCGTCTGATGAGGTCTACGCTCCGACCTAGAGCTTCCCATATACAGTACCCCGAGAGCTTTCAACTCGAACTTTCGAATCGCTTCTCTTGCCTAGAAGAATGCAGTACAGTGGACGAGATAAATAACAGGTTGGTTGAAGCTGTCCATTCAGTGGGCTCCAAATTCTTCAGGCCCCGTCGAAGAGATAGACCACAGAAGCTCACCGATCACACCCTCAAACTCATGGCCGAACGACGCTCTATGAAGCTGCAGTCTACCAATGACGCTGAAGCACATCGGCAGCTCAATAGACGTATCCAGCAGTCTTTGCGACACAACATCCGTGCCTTTAATACTCAATGTATTAAAGAAACGATTGAGCGAAACAAAGGCTCCAAAGTGTTCGCAAGAGACTTGTCTATTGGGCAGAGCCAGTTGACAAAACTGAAGAGGAAGGACGGCAGTGTCGTGTCGACTAAGGGAGATGTTTTGAGGGGGATCGAGGGGTTTTATGGACAGCTTTATACCTCAGTCACTAAGCCTGCTACTGATACGGTTAAAGATCCAAGAGCCAAGCTAAGCTGACACTACACCGAGGATATCCCGGACATCAGCCTGTACGAGATTAGGGTGGCCCTCAAGCAGCTTAAAAATAACAAGGCACCAGGAGAAGACGGAATCACTTCGGAACTTCTGAAAGCGGGTGGAACACCGATACTTAAAGTCCTTCAGAGGCTCTTCAACTCCGTCTTATTCGAAGGTACTACGCCGGAAGCATGGAACAGAAGCGTAGAAGTCTTGTTCTTCAAGAAAGGTAACAAAGCCTCTCTTAAGAACTACAGACCCATCTCGCTTCTGAGCCATGTTTATAAGTTGTTTTCGAGGGTTATCACGAATCGTCTCGAACGCAGGTTTGATGACTTCCAGCCGCCCGAACAAGCCGGTTTCCGAAAAGGTTATAGTACCGTAGACCACATTCATACGCTGCGGCAAGTCATACAGAAGACTCAGGAGTATAACTTGCCACTATGTCTAGCGTTTGTGGACTACGAGAAAGCCTTTGATTCGATCGAGACATGGGCAGTGCTACAATCTCTCCAGCGGTGTCATATAGACTACCGGTACATCGAAGTGCTGAAGTGTTTGTGTAAAAACGCCACTATGTCAGTCCGAGTACAAGATCAGAGCACAGCGGCGATACTGTTGCAGAGGGGAGTGAGATAAGGAGATGTAATATCCCCGAAGCTCTTCACCAATGCAATGGAGGATGCCTTTAAGCTACTGGAATGGAAAGGTCTTGGCATTAATGTTAATGGCGAATACATCACTCACCTTCGTTTTGCCGACGATATCGTGCTCAGGGCAGGATCGCTGGAGGATCTTAACACAATGCTCGACGACCTCAACCGAGTCTATCAACAGGTGGGCCTCAAGATGAATATGGACAAGACCCAGGTTATGGCGAATGCTCATATTCTAAGGCCCTCCCCAGTGTCAGTTGAAGGCTCGACCCTCGAAGTTGTAGACAAGTACGTCTACCTTGGACAGATGGTCCGATTAGACGGATCAAACTTCGAGGCGGAGGTCAATCGTCGAATCCAACTCGGCTGGGCAGCGTTCGGGAAGTTACACAGCGTCTTCTCGTCCAAAATACCTCAGTGCTTAAAGACAAAAGTCTTTAATCAGTGCGTGTTGCCCGTGATGACCTATGGCGCCGAGACGTGGACCCTCACTATGGGCCTCATAAGAAAGCTCAAGCACGCACAGCGAGCTATGGAAAGGGCTATAATCTAGGCTATGCTCGGAATCTCTCTACTGGATCGAATCAGAAATGAGGAGATCCGCAGACGAACGAAAGTGGTCGACATAGCCTACAGGGTTAGTAAGCTGAAGTGACAGTGGGCGGGGCACGTAGCAAGAAGAACAGATGGTCATTGGAGCCGAAAGGTTCTTGAATGGAGACCGCGTACCGGCAGACGAAGCGTGGGACGGCCTCCTGCGACAGACAGACGGACGACAAAAGCAAAATTGCCTTTGGCAGCATGATGTAGCATCTGCATCATGCATCCAAGCCGTTAGTACATATTGTTTAGATAAATATATCACAATTTATAATTTCGGTGTGATCTTGCAATTTCGGTGGGTGGACAATTTCGGTGGTTGTTCTATTTTTATAACAAATGCAGTTATTTGTTTCCTTCTAAATATCTAGAATACTAATGTGTTCTAAAAGAACACCATTAAATTTTTTCATCGGTAAACCTATGATTGAAAAATACCACCGAAATTAGCAAAAAATGAGGCATGCGTGAAATTACCCTTATAAAACAAAGTAGCGTTCACTGTCCTTATGTCCCTTTGTTTGCTTAAACGGATTTTGATGCAGTTTTTTTAATAGATAGAATGGTTAAAGAGGAGGGTTAAATGTATATAACATCATGCTACGACCAACAGGTGCGGAGCAGGAGTGAAAAATGTTGCAAAAACGGGGTGACGCAGACGAGGTTGCGCGGGTATAAAAATAAATGTACAGTAAGTGATACTGTTTGCCCATTTTAACCAAATAACACTCCTATCATATGTATTCTGACAGACGCTGACGGTCTGAATTTCACTTATCATTCTCTGAGCCTATCCCCAACTCAGCTGTGGTCGACTTTCTAGTCTAACTAAGATACGGCTGAACTTTGATATTTTCCGTAAAGCGACTGCCCTCGGACCTCCACCTCCATTCTGTAGTCAGGCTAGTCGGACTTTTGAGTGCTCCAACTGCCCGTAACGACTGCCATAGGTGTTCGTGTGACAACCAAGACCGACGGCGATGGCTAAACGTGCTCTCCGAGGCACGACCAGACAACTGCGAATAGCCATATTCATGCATATAAATATTTAATAGTAATATTGAAATAATATTACTTTTAAGAGGTAGTAGTAGAGCCCCAGGCGATTAGAAAGAGATGATAATCTATGGTACATATCGGTGGTAATAATCCTCATATACCATTTACTATGCCATAGTTAGTACGATCATTTCGCAATGAGTTTGAATATGTAGATGTGACGTCATAGTTAGGAGAATGCATACGCTGTGGCTTAAGCGCGTGTCTGATTAATAGGACGTGTCTGATACCGTCCTCTAGCTCCCGACGAAATGTGGGCCTTAATTACTGGCGTAGTGCAAATCTCAGTGGGTATTTTGAGATTTGTATCACAGTTCATCATTATGATAGTTAGTCCCAGTTGCATTGCTTAAAAGATAGAAAGAAAAAAAATCTGTTTTTATTACAGAACAAACTTGCATATTACTCACAAAAGAAGATGAAAATTAATATACTTAATGGTAAAATAGTTATCACAAAAACAAATATAAATTTTCTCAGGAGGCCAACACTTGTTAGGGGAAGAGGGTCATCTCAACAGAGATGTCCCCGGGTCTGCCGGGGTGCGAGAGATATGTCTTGTATAATCTCATCTCCGGCAATCAAGGACCCATGGACGGCGTGCGTTTTGGTCGGTTCGAGTCCAAGATAATCACCTCCACCGGTTTTGGAGGAGGTGGTATCCGTGGAGACTTTGCGAACGATAAAAATAAGGAGGCAAACACTTGTCGGTGTTGTTCTTCGCATTTGCGGAATATTGCAAATACTGCAGCTGTTGGCAGTGAGAAGACCATTTTTGTCTGCTCTGGCGCTACAGAGGCTCTCTTAACCTTTACCTCCTCCTCCCCCCTACCAACCCTTCAAGAAGGTTTCTATACGGTCAGCAGTATAGTGTGACGCAAACCATCTTAGTTATAAATAAAAAAAGATCTTATAGTGTGTGCGTGTAAAAAAAAATTCTATTCTATCCATATATTAGTCACCATAAACGTATTTGATTTTGAAAATCGAAGCAAACATTTCAAATTTAGTACCTACCTGTTAAAACAAATACAGCTCTAAAACAGCTTACCGTTACCATCGTGTCGGACATTACGTCATATTTCAAAGCTGATTAGTGCAAAGACAAACCAACAAATCACACTTGGCTGCACTAACCAAGCGACATGTTTACAGCGACTAAGCTCGAATATAAACACAAACCTATTGTGCAATTGTTGTTATATCGTAATCGGCTTGACTTAGTGCTGTTTGTTTGAGATATGTAATCCCTATTAATGTAATACAGGTATTGAGTTCCCCTAGAAAATGTATCGCTCGCCTAATTGAACTAATTCAACTATAACTTAGTTGTACAAACTGGAGTTAGTTGAGTTTTTAATGTTGTTATTTCTTCACTAGTGCTGATGTACGTATGTATAAAATGTATACGTACCTACTTATTTATTTACGTTTGTTTTCATTTAATGTAGCTGATAACTGCGGTTGTGGTTGTGTCAATGTCTGGTGACGGTAAATCGAGCATAAAATTTTTAGTCCCAATATACAAAAAAAGTCATCAAAATTGGTGTAAATTTTTTGAACGAAAAAAAATTGATCACAAACACCATGACCAAATAATTTTACATGTTTTAAGTAATTCACATAAATATTTATAAAAATAATGCGGCTAAGAGAAATATGTTGAAGCGTTTGGTGCATTCTACTCGTACAGCGTGACACTGCACTTGTTACCCTGTAGTCCCAACACTTAAATGGGGTCATCTTGAAATAGTAGTGGCGATAGAATACTACCAAAGAGGCACCATCTTTGGGAAAAATTAACGTTTTTGGTAGAAACTTGGAATCTAATAGCGGGTCTAATAGACGAGAAACCTTACGCCTAAAATATAATAGACTTAAACAAATTGAATGTTAAACACGCCTCTGCCTACACCTTAGGAGATGTACAGGTCTGCGTGTAATAAAATCTGGTCCCAAAAACCATTGCATGTCATGTTTCTAGTTTCCAAACTCAAAATTTCAATGTTCAGAAATAGAAGCAAACATAAAATATTCACGAATTAAAACTTACTTCGTGTATTCCGTGTACTCGTGAAAGTTTACGGGTTGTGTACTTGTGTATAATTGTGTACAATTTAGATGTGCTGGGAAGCAGCAGGTGTGGACCGAGGTGTTCGATTCTCGACACAGTTAATTACTTTTGTTTAAATTCTCTTTGTTGAGTGTCATTTTGAGGCGGCTGGTTGCGTTTTTCGTGGTATATTCGATGTTTTAGATATGAATTATTTGAAAATAGAAAACTGTGTTAACTTAAAATGAACGTATGAAACTTCAGTTTAATAGTTTTTTTGTATCGAATACCTACTAAATATAAAGTATTATTTTATCATTTTTGAAGAAAACCATTTTAATGCAAATATTGATGAAACATTATATAGTATTCTTAATATTTATTTATACAACGTAATCGCAAAGACTATTTTATCGTCAAATTACGATGTGTTATTTCACTAATCAGGAAGAGATAAGTAGATAGGTATACCTATCGGCATATTATAAACCGTATATACATTTTTTGCAATATTTATACATTATCAAGTGTTTAAATCATTGGAATTTCTTATAAAATTTAATACGGGTAGGCCATAAGCTTTTTATGACACTTTAACCCTATAGTGATAGCTACATTAATAATAATCAAATCGTTTAAGTATAAAATTCATAAATTGTTTATTCTGTATAGACCATTAAACGACACTTACTAATCGTTGAAACTAAAAATATATTAAAGGTTAGTTTAGCAAATAGAGCACCGATACGAAATGCGACCCCTGCCTGAGAAAACTCAAACTCAAGGGTTTTTATTTTTTTTTAATTTTGGTATAAACTATTAAACGACACTTACAAGTCCTTGAAATTAAAAATATACCAAAGGTTAGTTTAGCAAATGGAGCACCGATACGAAATGCGACTCCTGCCTGAGAAGACAAGAAACAAGAAACTCAGTAGACTTTTTTTATTTTGGTCTCACCTCACGTAGGTACCGTGCAGTAGTGAAATCGGTTTATTTGATGAAACAATAGCTTATAATTATTTACTAATTATACATTAGTAACTATTGAAAACCTTGTAAGTATACATTTCTGCTATTTGAGTTCGGGTACAGTAGTTACTGACTTAATAATTCAGGAGCTACAATCGAATGATATGACCGAATGTCGGTTGAGTACGAGCAACAAACCCATAATTATTTTGAATGCTATTAATTTTTCATTGAAGATTGAAAATTGCCGTCTATGAGGTTTGAAATAATCGTGAGTGCGTCGAAAGTGGAGCATCCTAACACGCCCCGTATGTATTGTTGTATTATTTTAATTACTGCTTAGTAAAGAGTTTAACCTAAATTAACTGACAACAAATTCAATGTAAAATGAATAATTATACCGACCTTTATTTGTATTAAAAAAATAAATAGCATAGACTTTCCTTTATAGGTAGTTATATAAACAATACAATTTTTTTTTTATTCTAGAAATACTATATCTGTGCATATATCAGAAAACAACTGAAATGTATATAAATCATCCAGTTGCATACCGTTATAATAATGATTTTTTATATAAGTTAGAATAATCTAACTTTGCCTAAGCCTATGGTAGCCTGTAAGAGATGGCCTCATAGTTGCCTGTAAGAGATTGCCTCAGTGCGATTTAATATACTTGGGATAAATTTCAGTGACATTGCTTATTAGAATAAGAACTTCAAAACGACTACTTTTTTCACTTGAAATTCACTTCAGAAAAATCATAAAACAATAATTTTCTACAGTCGCGTCGTCATGAAATGGCTACTAGAACACTGTGCCGTTATAAGCTAAAGAATTGTAGATAAATATCCGAGCGAATAGACTATTTGTGAAGGAATTGGCCATCCTATTGCGGACAATTGATTGCTTAGGAGCTAGACATTACCCCAAACTCATGCCCTAGACGAGACAAAAGAGACTACTGAAAGGCCTGTCATATAAGATTTAACTCAAGCGATATTTACTAACTTATTGATTGTATTTTCAGGTTAATATTTATAATTATCTACGAAATTGTAAAATAAATTCGGAGCTTACAATTATACAGGATAGAAACTTCGATGACGTCGTTACTAAGCTCAGCGTTTCAAATATATGTCAAATACCATAGGTATTTATTTCTTTAATCCTGCTAAAACTTATAAATTGAATTTCTTGGAAAAGAATGCTAGATATTCGCTATGCAGACATTAAAATCACATAGTAGTCCGGTCATTTTAGACAATTGAAATAAAGAAAATTCCGACAGAGCCAAATTTTCGTAGAGACCTTAGGATTACCACAAGGAATAAAGTGTCAAAAGTCCCCATCAATCCCATGTGAGCTTAGAGACTTATTCGGGGCTCAAGGTCAAAATTTTGGGTCTTTTGGATTTTTCTCGAAAACGGTAAGTTTTATCGAAAAAGTACCTTCGAGAAAGTTGTAGATCTTAAAATTCTCTATAAAAATGGTCCCTTTGATTTTTCTCTAAGACCCACTATTTCCCAGATATTGCGCTTGTAAGAATCACGTTTTACATAATATGCACACATTTCCACACCACCTGTGAGGTAGTGTACTCGGTGCGTTTTTTTTAACGTGGTATCCCCGGTAGGCCTATTCCACGAACCTTTATGACGTTATTTTCAGGAACAATAATTATTTAATAGTATGAAGATTATTGATATGGGTTACTGAGTTTAACTGTCGTTCTAACTTTTTTTCATTACTTTAATCTGACTCATACTCTTCATATTCAACTTCAACAATCATGTTTTCTTCGATTTCTTCTTGTTATTCTTCTTCTCCATCCTGTTGATAAACGGTTAGAAATTGTTCAAATGAAGATGAATCAGTTGTCTCTTCATTAAAATCACATAAATCTTCCTCTCTTGTATTTAATTGAACATTTTAGCAAGAGACACCTTGGCAATTGGTACACACTGGAGAACACTGCAACTCTACTTTTTTACAGCCACATTTGGCACTACAACCTTTCTTGCAATTGCAAAAAATAGTGTTAAGAAGTTTTTCTGGAGCAGCGGGCAGTAAAGTTCGAATCGGTTCCAAAGTATTATTTATCAATTTCCAACCCCAGTCTTCAGGGTTCAGTTCATTGCCTTGCCATGTCTGAACTTGATAGAATACTCGAAACAAATGTTGAGTAGCAGATGCCGATGTTGGAGGAAGACAAGATAGCTGTACTTGCTTTTTGTTTCGTGTATTTTTTACTAATGTTAAATATCTGTACGTATCTATGCAATCAATTTTTTTTGAAGCTCCATAAACCGCAAGAAGAAACCGAATTCCTTTAGTAATTAGTATTTGAGGTGAAGAATTAATTTCTGTAAATACTTTTGCGCAGTCAATCAAAAAAAAAATTGATTTCATAGATACGTACAGATATTTAACATTAGTAAAAAATACACGAAACAAAAAGCAAGTAGGTACAGCTATCTTGTCTTCCTCCAACATCGGCATCTGCTACTCAACATTTGTTTCGAGTATTCTATCAAGTTCAGACATGGCAAGGCAATGAACTGAACTCTGAAGACTGGGGTTGGAAATTGATAAATAATACTTTGGAACCGATTCAAACTTTACTGCCCCCTGCTCCAGAAAAACTTCTTAACACTATTTTTTGCAATTGCAAGAAAGTTTGTAGTGCCAAATGTGGCTGTAAAAAAGTAGGGTTGCAGTGTTCTCCAGCGTGTACCCATTGCCAAGGTGTCTCTTGCTAAAATGTTCAATTAAATACAAGAGAGGAAAATTTGTGTGATTTTGATGAAGAGACAACGGATTCATCTTCATTTGAACAATTTCTAACCGTTTATCAACAGGAAGGAGAAGAAGAATAACAAGAAGAAATCGAAGAAAACATGATTGTTGAAGTTGAATATGAAGAGTATGAGTCAGATTAAAGTAATGAAAAAAAGTTAGAACGACAGTTAAACTCAGTAACCCATATCAATAATCTTTATACTATTAAATAATTATTGTTCCTGAAAATAACGTTATAAAGGTTCGTGAATTAGGCCTACCGGGGATACCACGTTAAAAAAAACGCATCGAGTACACTACCTCACAGGTGGTGTGGAAATGTGTGCATATTATGTACACCGTGATTCTTACAAGCGCAATATCTGGGAAATAGTGGGTCTTAGAGAAAAATCAAAGGGAACATTTTTATAGAGAATTTTAAGATCTACAACTTTCTCGAAGGTACTTTTTCGATAAAACTTACCGTTTTCGAGAAAAATCCAAAAGACCCAAAATTTTGACCTTGGGCCTCGAATAAGTCTCTAAGCTCACATGGGATTGATGGGGACTTTTGACACTTTATTCCTTGTGGTAAACCAAAGGTCTCTACGAAAATTTGGCTCTGTCGGAATTTTCTTTATTTGATCACTATTTTTATGTCTAAAATGACCGGACTATAGCATTCATGTTAGTAGAAATAAATCCGACTTCTTAAATATATCCTAGAATTCTGTCGAGTATCGGCGTGGCGCAAAACGCTAGGAATGCTGGCTATGCGTCGCCGCACTGCGTCCAATCCGCTGCATGCGTATACGTCGTGCGGATACCGGCGGTTATTTATGTTCGCCACTGGCCCGTGGGTGATTTAAGCTCTTGTTACCTTTTCGTGGTTGCATCCGTTAGGTTGATTTTGAATTTCGAAGTTATATTGTTATTTGGAATGAGTGAGATGTGAATTGGGAATTGTTTTATACGTTAACACTAATTTAGCACGGTAATTTAAACATTTCTTAATACAGTAGGTAGTTATTTTAAATAAGAAGTTCATTGGCAAAAAAAAATACCCAGTTTTAGTTTGAAACCTTCCACTTATTTTTGAAAAAGGAAAAGGTTTTCTATTCTATTTCAATGCTAGTTACTACGACTTTTATGACGCAAAGTATGTATATTATCACAGATAATAATTTATTGATATTAGTAATTGATTTGTGGGTTTTAAAACCCATCAAACAATTCTTAATTCGTATAAAACTGACAACAATCTCTCTGAAATAAACCTTTAAATTACCTACATTCAGACATGACAAGTGGCGTCGACATTACGGCTGAACTCTGAGAACATACAAAAGGTAGAACTGCCTCCTCTGCAGTACAATGCCCCGCAGTGCATGCTGAAGCTAACTTACTAAGTAATTATCACAATTGTATACGAGAACTACTTGCGCTTAGTGCGCTAGTATAAGGAGGGTGGTGTATAAAGTTCCTCAACTTAATGCGTGCTTTAAACAGTTTTGAAAAAGGAACTTTACAGATCATTTTACAGTATGCCTGACGGGAAGGTTACACATCATACCTACATTATATGTATAATTGTATACATTATATGTATTATTAAGTTAAGTATATTGTTGAGGTGCTAACACACTACTACTACATTGTGTCTCTGAACTAGTGATGGCACTAATCGAAAGTTTACGGGTTCAGATTTCTAATAAAGTTATATTCAAACTTATAGGTACTTCTTTGCTCTTGTAAATTATTGCACATTTGACCACATTTCTCCTCAGGTAAGAAATTTATTTTACTAGCTTTGAGGGGTGCAGTTTGCCATTCCTTGCGATGACAGAGTGATTGCTATTGCTATCGTTAGGATTGTGAAATTGAGGGTAAGTGGTAGTTTCCCCTCCCTCCCTCAATATATTTTCCTATGATTACCTTGTAACCTAGATTAATTAAGGTCCTCTGACATAGTTTGTCCTAAAACATTTATCTTATGATTTTTCATTTATTGTTGAAAAACATCTAATTTGCACTTATTACTGTTTTGAGAACGAACGGAAAATGTAAAGAAATCGATTAAGCTCTGTGCAGTAATAAAACTGTTTCTTCAGTTTTTCTCTCAGCTATAACTAACTGAGACGGACAAACACTTCAATTTCTTAAGGCGTAGTTGAGTCAATTTCTCGTAGACGTATAGCGGGTTGAGCTACAAAATCAGCGGGTTTATCGTTATTTCTTTAAATGTTTTTCTGTTTTATATCGTTACTACTTATAATATTATCTTGTTAGGACGTATTAAGAGGCATATTATTTCTGTAAACACATTCATAATAAGTTAATACAAAAAATACTTTGATTTACTAAAGTGCGCCTTTCTATACCTGGCGGCTAAAATGGGGTCACCATGGTTCCCACCTTAAGGGAAGGGGGTCTTCTCAAAGAGATGTCTACGGTTCTGCCGGGGAGATAATATATGGCTTGTATTATCTCATCTTCGGCAATCAAAGACCCATAGACAGCGTGCCTTTTAGTCGGTTTGAGTCCGACATAATCATCTCTACCAGCTTTGGTGGAAATGGTATCAGTAGGAATTTTGCGTACTATAATAAAACGGTAAACGTTTTGCTGCTTAGCCACACAGGTCGTCAAAATTAGACAATACATCATCAAGTAGAAGAAAAACAAAAACACAATTATTACATCAAACACAAGAAGAAAGATAACACATTATTTACTAATTAAACATTTTCAATTACGTACACGATGTTTTCCCATAAACCTCCCATCTCATGGCGTGATGAGTCACAACACGCACCATAACACACCATAAATTATAAATAAACATTATTATTATGGGGGAGATGATCACAGACTCCATTATCACTAGACTTGTCTCTGTGTATTTCTGTTAATGGCTTGCTTAGTCATATGGAAGAACTCATACTTTGATGTGATTATTAAAAAAAAACAATATTACAGTCAGTCACAGAAATTATAATAGTACTAGGTGTTCTGTAAGTTTATTTTGATAATAAACTTGATCGGAGGTAGAACATGATGATATCTTCCAACCTAATTGAGCAGTTTAACTGGGGAAGTATAGGTATTCGCGGGTAATAATAACATTGTGTTGTGTTTCCGGCGGTGAATAGAGTTCACTGGAGAGGTTTTCTGTTGTCAGTGGTAAGACCGAGTAAACTTTCTTTGTCTTTTGCACTGACAGCACAGAGATTCTCTTAACTTTGTCTAAAAAGCCAATAGTGTAGATCTAATTGACATTTATAAATGATTCTTTCAAGTTGGAAGTGTTATTTGTAATTTGAAGCCCATGAAACAATACATTCGCACTAAACCGTAACAGTGGTGTAATAAGGTTGATGTAAAAACAGTCATAAACTGTTTGTTATGTCGGCAGCTGTTAAATGCACATTAAACTTGGAATATTGCGGCCATTTCAAAGAAAAGTGTAAAATAATCACTTCTTTCAATTAGCAAAATTGTCTTGTTTATATTACACTGCATTTAATATCAACATTAAGATGTAATTAGAATTAACGATCTCTGTTTTCAAAAATGGAAAATTATGTTTAATATTGAAAACATAATACTCACGCCTTGGTGGTGTGGTGGTAGTGAACGCCACGCGCGAGGCGCGGCTTCGATCCCCGCTCAGTACAAATATTTGTATGCATGAATATGGATATTTTCACTGATCTGAAAGTGCCTCAGAGAGTACGTTAAGCCGTTGGTCCCGGTTTCGTTACGGGCAATTGGAGCTCTCAAAACTCCGACCAGCCTAACTACAGAACTTTGATATCCGCATCTTAGTTTGACTAGAAAGCCGACCCCACCTGAGTTAGGAATAGGCTCAGAGAATGATGATTGAATATAATATACTACAAGTAACATGGTATCTAATATTGAAAAAAAAAAACAATGGTCCGATTCTGATCGATTACAATCGCGTCAAAAGGTTATTATTAACCATTTATATCATTATTTAACTTAATATTATTACACACATTACATATACTCACAACTATTTCCATCCGGGGTAGGCAGAAGTGAATTAACTCACATTTTATCAGCCATTGTATTCGGTCCCATTTAACAGAGGGTGAGCCTATTGCCGTATTTCGGGCACTATTGCTGACTCAAGTCATGCATCTGCTTGTAATATCTATCTGATGTTAAATAGCTGTATCCCTCAGTCGCTTTTTACGACACCGCATTGGAAGAGTTGGTTTGAGTAGGTACTTGGTGAGTCAAGCGAGCTTTAAAAATATGTTTTAGAATGTAGTTTTGTTTAAGAATTGGAATGTCTCTTTTAAGTAAAACTTATAAGTATTTAGAGTGGATTCCCTACAGGGCCCGACTTATTTTCAACACTGTACGGCGAGGATAATATTATTAGTGTTTGAAAATGAGATATAATAACAAAACTGTTTCATCCAAAAGGTGAAACCGCGGCCATATTTCACCAAACCGCAGAGGCGCTAGCATTCCAACTCACATGAACATTTAACCTCATAATTATTTTTCTAATATTTACGATTTAATTTCCCTCCGAAGGTTTATGCTTCCTCTTAACCCACGCTCACCCGCACATAAATAACACTACGACGATTAATTTTGTATTCATTTACAAATGAAAATTAAATGTCTTGTGTTTAGTTTGAAATATGGCGTGGTTTGAAATTAAAGCGATCCTAAACAGTAGTTATAATAATGGCCTATAATGGCCTGTATGTCTGTTTACTAATTTCAACGGTTAACATGAATGTTAAGTGTAAATGCTTTTGATATTTGACGGTGTCGTCAACCTTTTGTGTTGTTTGATAACATCGTATTTAGTTTTGCTTTCGTGATTAATTTTAATTTTTTTATTTCACAAACCGTGGAGTATTGAAAAATTTTATTGTAGACTTTCTGTTATTCGTGGCTACGACCGTGTGAAATTCTGACCCTCCTCTCTCGCTCCTCAGCTTCACCCGTGACATATTTTATATTATATAACATATAGACCAAAAAAAAGAAAGGCCCGCTAAGTTTCTCGCCGGAGTCCTCTCAGGCCGGGGTCACGTCTCGAACTGGTGGTTCATTTGATCACTAATTTATAAAATATTGTTGATATTGACGTTTTGTAACTTCCGTTTGGTGGTCTATACATAATAAATGATTTTTGAATTTTGAATTCCCGTACACCTTTTAATCAATAATCAAATCTACCGGAACTATTGAAATTTATGATTATTGCTTTGCCCCCTTGGATGGTAGCGTGATCATAATTATATAGCCAGATGTTACTCCTAAATATTGTAGCTTTTTATAGGTGAAAGAATTATCGAAATCGTTCCAATATTTCCGGAGCCTATTCGTTACAAACAAACAAACAAAAAAATATACAAAATAAAATATTAGTGTAGATATAGATAAATAAATTGAGTATAATATACAATACATGTTACAGGTTATACTCTAATGGGTCTAAGTATATCAGTGTAAACATTATAATACAATGCTCGCTATTTATGACATTTGATAGTGCATTGCCAACAACGAACATTAATAGGCCGTTACAATACAATATTGTACGATAACGCGCGGTCTGTTGGCGCGCCGCACACCATCGATGTACCTTATTGGAACGGTCCAGATGTACGTGCTTATGCATCTTAACTAAGTAGTTGTATTTAGAAAACAATTTTATGGCACCTGAGAAATATAAAAAATAAGAACATAGAGGTATTCGATTATAGTGAAATAATGTAAAATTGAACTAAAAAAATTTTTTGAATTAGCTGACGATAAATAACATAAAAATACGTGTACTGTATATTTTGTAAATATAGATATAATAAATTTAATAATAAATTAAGTTAGGAATAGGACTGGTACCATAAGAACCCAACACATTATCCAGTTGTAACGCTAAAACCCAAAACAATACCAAATTATTGAAGCCAGTATTCAATAATTTCACGCATGGCGGGATTTCGTTGAACGACTTACGATATGAATAAATGAAATTATTCAACGGCTACTAATTAATAAACTCCTAGAATTGAATGATTTATTCTAACTAGTATTATTACAAACTTGAAGCTTATTAACCTTAAAATAATTTATTTTACTTACACAAAGCAAAAATGAAATGTTTTGGCAGTATTCTGAATATATAGTTAGTGAAGGTTGTTCCAATACCAGCAATCTATTGGGTCCAGTACATCGTGCTTAACACAATTCAGTGGCAGTGAGCGTTGCAATCAGTTGCGGGGAGCGCTTGACAAGCCCGTGTACTGCCCTTTCACACGAATTAAAATAGACGCTCGGTTTTGTGTTTGCCTCTTTTGTTATCACAAATTATTTATATTGCAGACACTAAGTTTCTATTATGAAGAATTTGCATTTTAAATTAGTCTTGCATCAATATAGATTTTCTCTTTATTGCCGCACACTTTCCGTCTGAGTCGAATTTGGGTCACCCCATCTCTTCCCACGATTCATCGCTTACCAAGTAGCTAAGGGATAGGACTGTGTTTAAGATCAGTCATACAGACAGACAGATAGACAGACAGACAGACAGACAGACAGACAGACAGACAAACAGACACAGACAGATAAACAACTCAGACTCAGCTTCAAACGTATGGGTAGAGTCAACAATAGACTCGTTTGTAGTAGTTCGTGAAATATAGATGTAAATTTACTTAAAATATGCGTGGCGTAAGTATGTATCTATTTTTCCATCTACTAGTTTAATGTTTTTAATAACGAATTTTACTACATATAGTTTTGTATATTTTTTGCTTACCGTTTCATTTAGTCTGAAGACACCTTATTCTTAGCCAGCTTAATGAGAAAGTGATCTTAAGACCACTGCGTAAAGTACATTTTACTGCAAATATAACGGCAGTGACACTAGAGTAAAACTATTCATTGCAATCTATTTCACCGAGGGTTCGTCTCGGCAATATATTTAGTTTGTTTATAAACAAACCCAAGAGACGAAGCTCGTTAAATTGACTGTCAGTCTACATTTTCTTTTGTCTTAAATAGATTTGGAAACAATAAAACATATATGGGTGAGCGAAGTACACAAAACTTGAGAATATGAAAAGGAGAAGAATAAAAGCTGAGAACTTCTTCTTACTTATTTCGTGCGCAAAATCCTTACGAATACCACCCCAACGGAATACGGACAGAGTGATTATTTCGAACTCGAACCGACTAAAACTCGAGCCGTCTTTAGATCTTCGGTCGCATTACGGGTGCCAGATTTTATAGATTTATGAACAAACAAAAACTCAAAAAAATTAACATAGCCCTAGTTTTTCATACATATTATCGCTAAATCACAGTTAAATTACTAGTAGGTATAGAAAACACTACTAAGGATCGTTGACTTTGTTCGCTTAAAGATTACAAAAGAACACATTCATACATACATAATATGCCCACGGCTTTAATCCCCGAAGGGGCAAGCAGAGGTGTTAAACACCCACATTTTACCAACTATGACGTTCGGTCCCACATAATAGGGGCGAGCTTATTGTCGCTGATCGGGCACTTTATACAAAAAAAATATATAAAAATTCCTAACCGAAAATATAGCTGCTAAATGAATTTTGACCCGATTCCTTGCTATGCGGTGTAAGTTGCAAAGAAATTCATTATTATAAGACAATATTTTTGAGAGCAAACACTTGTCTTGTACTTTGAATTCCAAATTTTCAATCACATCACTCGACACGGTATGAAATATTCGTCACATAAATCGCTGCCGTTTTAAAAATGTCAAACGTACGCAAAGGTATTGTGAGATTCCGCCACGTATTGGCGAAGTTTCCCTACGAGACGAGACGCGGATACGTATCTACATAAGTTGCGGATATTGAAAATATTTTTGCGGATAATCCGTGGATACCGGCGGCGTGCGGACCTTTCTCAGTAAAATGTTTTGCTACGTTCGCAGCCATAGTCCGAGCTTGAATTTTTTTAAAGTTTTATACTCTGTGTGCTGGTGAGAGAACTTACATATATAATACCACTTTGCAGTTAGAAATATTTCATGATGTGTGAAATATTTTCTATAATTTGAGTACCGTACAGTACATACATGCCTTCTTCTCTTTACGGGATAAGCAGATATAAAGGTTCTACGTTTGTCTTCTTACAAAATCTAACGAGTTTTTATCGCATTTTTTTATAGAATACTAGTAATTAATGTAATTGATCTTACTCCAGCCATACTAAATAGGGGATTGAACAAATTTCTGAAATATTTTAAATTAATTTTTATTTAATTCTAAATTAATTTTACTTTTTAGGTATGTAAAAATATGTTATAATACTATTTGTATAAAAAATATTCGATAAAATCTACTTCTTTTTCTTCAAATTACTTTATTTAGGTGCTTTTAATCTGATTACTGTTCGATTCCTTATTGTTCACAGTTAAGCTGTCGGTCCCTGTTGTCATACGAACATATTATGGCAGTCGTTACGGGTAGTTGGAGCCCTCAAAAGTCCGACTAGCCTAACTTCAGAACTTCGATACCGCCAATTTGATTGTGGATGTCCAATGGCGTCGATTCACTCAAAATTTCGAAGTTCATCCGTATCTTAGACTAGAAAGCCGGCCCAACTGAGTTGGGAATAGGCTCAGAGTATGATGATACGGTATAAAAATCATTGTATCCACCAATAAAAAAAGTGTTGCTATCAAAAAAGTAGCTCAAATTTGTTAAACTGATTAGTACCTAGTTAGTAGGTATCCCCTGTTTTAGTTTTCGGAAGCGTTCCCCTAACACTCCGTATACGCTATATACTCGTAGTACGGGTACCTACTATAATTTCCTGTAACTACAGATGACCACAATATGGACGATACAGATCTAATGCTGAGACATTAACACGCCGTGTGTCGACGCCTGCTGTTAATTGTCACTCGATAATCAAGTGGCAGTGATGATAGGGTTACAGCAGCAAAAGATGCGATTAAATTGTATATAGGTAAAGATTAATTAATGAAACAGTTGTCATTATTGTTTGTAAGTACTTCGTATTAATCTTATCTTATCTTGTTTGCGTGCTAGATAGCTATCGCTGATACTTCGACCATGTTGGATCCTTTGTGTCGATCCCAACCTAGTCTCTACGTTCCAGGAGGGATAGCCTTCTCAATTAGGGAGGCTATTTCTCTTAATCGTAAGTGCATATAATCTTCTGGTTTGGGGTAGTCTTTCCTTAGAAGATTCATACATTGTCTTCATAGGGCCTTCGTGTCTAAATATATCTTTTATAATCAGAAATTAAACAGATGATTCAAGAGAGATTTTTGAGAAGGGTAACTGTGTCCAGGAAACACTGTGTTAGCGCGATCGCTGTACTGCTTCCACGAGGTGTGCGCGGCGTGAAAGGTGAATTGCCTCTCCCATGGAGTGCGTGAGTGGCGTGGGATGTGGTTAAGAAAGTGAAAGAAAGAGCATGAGTCGAGACTGAGCGATACTTCTCACGCTACGACGCGCGCACCATTAAAGAAATTATATAATTTATAAAATAAATAATTGTCGTGTCAGGGGACTTTGGATCGTTTTGAAAACATGTGGGAGCACTTTACCAGTTAGAGGTCCCCCGACACGATAATGGTTGTTCTATTTATTTTTTACTTCCTTTTTGTGTCGAGTGTGGTTTAAATTTTTAATTTAATTTTCATAATATTTTACCAAAGTTTCGCTCGCGCCAGCCCTGACAATATGACAGTACTTACAGTGCATGGTACGAGTACCCATCATTGGCTTATTGAGTTCGGCTTCATTACGACATGATTTACGTTATTACTGTAACAGGCACATGGCGTCTGCTCGCCATGTTGTTTACTGATCAAGGGTGTGAATACGAAGGAATTGTGTATAGAAATACTAAATGCAGAATATAGGTTATATTTGTAACTTGTGTTGTGTGTAATTTGTACTTCTCCACTGTGTGCAAGTGTCTTATCAATTATGTATAAAAGTGAGCTCCACCAAGTGCCATCAATCAACAGTATAAATAATCCTTATTCTACTTCCTACTAATTTAAAAGATGTAAAAGTTTGTGATGATGTTTGTTTTTCAACCACGCTCTAGCGTCTGAAAGATCAGGTAGAAATTTGGTATAGGGATAGATTTAAATCTGGAATAACATATTAGCACAATAGATTTTTTTATCCTGGGAATGGCTTCCCATAAGAAGCGGGAACGGGATCAAAATTCCACCCTAGCGGAGCCGCGGACACAGCATGATCCCTTATTGGTTTTATTATCCGGGTGAACAGGACTCTATAAATTCTTTCAAAATTAAACCCTGCCTCCCCTTTAAGTATATACCTAACGCCAATTAAACAACGGTCGACGCTCTTGCGCAAGTTTTCCTCTGAAGGTTGTGAGCTCCCTAACTCATATAAAAACAAACGAATCAACTAAAAACAACTAGCCAAACTCGCGCTCCAAAATGTCCATTATTTTGAATCCAAAATTTTGAATATAACGCGATAGCTATGACAATAATGATAAGTTAAGATCCTTAACATGTAAATAACGTGTGTTTTTGTGTGCGTATTTATTCGTACCCTGTATAAAGCAGCCTTTCTGTATGTATATTTGTATTTTACTGTTGGCAGCATGAGAGAAGTGTTGTGGCATCACGGCCACCACAACTGATTGCCATAGAGCGACGGGTAAATTGTGTTAAGACTGCGCCGGACGGGACGCCAGTGTCGGTAACGAGGTTGTTAGAAAGTGCTAACGTGTGGATATCGTGATACTAGTCGTAGTTGTGACTGAATGCTTTATGTTAGCGATGAAATTATGAATCATCACCTACTTAAAAAGTAAAGGCCTAGTACCATTATTACAGAAGAGCAGTATTTATAATTACAATGTTGAATTGAGCACCCATCTAAATTTCGGATAAGTATGTATATTTACTATTTAAAAAAAGAAATTTTAAAATAAAACAGTCTGTATAAAAAGTGTTCAATAAAGTTTTTACCCGAAGGGGTAAGCAGAGGTGCTAGCACTCACATTTCGCCAGTTTAGTTTGTTTAGTTTTTTTTTGTTTGTTTAGTTTTTTTAGTTTGTTTAGTTCCCAATGTAATAGGTGGCAAGCCTATTGCGATTAACCGGGCACTAATAAACCTGTGATACATACACACATACCTTCGCAAAGCATTGAATAGCCACTGGTGTGTGCCAAGGTAAAACCTGGGATCGAACCAGAGACCTCGTCTCAGCAGTCCATTACCCGTACCACTAGGCTACCGCGGTCTCATCATGTCAAGCGCATCGTTAGCTCATCTTGTCAAAGCTGTAAATACCTACTGGAAAACTGCTCATTATCGGTATTGCACAAAAGGTTTAATACATGAATGGTGGTTAGATGAATTATTATGTCAGAGGCACATGACGAGAATAAAAAATCTCGTTGAGAAAACGCGGTCAAGTAATTGCTTGACTTAGCTCTCCATTTCAATTTTGATGTCCCTCCCCAGTAGATAGCTGTATTTATAGGCTCATGAAATAGTTAGTACCACCCGGTCAGCGGTATTAAAGTTAATACGTATAGACATGCAGTATGTAGTTATAGCTGTAATATATCGAAGTCACAAACAGGGAGTTGGTTGTAAGTATCCTTCTGTATCAATTTCACTTAATCCGAGACTGAACTATATCATTAAAGGATGTATTAAGGGAATCTCAAGGTCGGTGAAGCATTATAATGTTATGTTAAGTTGATTTCGGGTTGTTAAGTATCCACTGCGCCACCGGTGTAGTATGTTGTACACTTTTTTTGATACTTTTACTTCCTGTAAGAATAACTAGGATATTTATTTTATGCTAGGGAGCAGTTTGGGAAACGTGTATCTATATACACAATTTAGTTAAAAACCATCCCAGTCCCCAGCAATAGTTCCTTTAGTGTCTCTCTATTAGATTAGAATTATAAAAAAGGTAAATGGTAGTAAGGGTAAGGTATAATCAAAACCCAATCCAAGCTATCGGCATGGATCTTGAATCTAATTTGCGAGAGAAATAATGGCGCCAGGGTATAGATGATTTTCATAATTATGATTATTGGTAGATTTGAGTTCATCCACCACCATTGCACTCCGTTATATCCTCAAAAGACAGCCCAAAAATGTGTTCTGCGCATATGAAGCACCTTTTGAGAGGTAACGATAAGCCTCTTTCCTGAGACTTTACCTTCAGGTTACCATCAGGCGAGATGAAGTCAAATTGATAAAATGGTTCAGAACTTATGCCTATACCTATATGAATACTACTATTATAACATACAAGTCTCTTTTTTATTTAAGGGCACATCAATTTGACTTCACCCCGTCTGATGGTAAGCTGAAGGCAAAATCTCGGGAACCACTCACCATTACAAACGTTTTCTTTTTCTATATAATCTACACCTTATGTAGGACTATTAATAACGAAATGTGCGTGTTTAAGTAATCCATTCATGCTTTTTTTTCTCAACGTAGACAGATTTTATAACCGTTATTGGCTGACAGCGGGTATTAAGTTGAGTGAGGCTTTACAGCGCAGTAAAGCGAACGACTGCAATGAAACTTATTCAAACGATAAATGGATTAACGTCTATCTGGGTAATTGTAATAAAACCAGTTTTATCATACTACAATGAAGATAACAGTTGCGGTGGTGTTTCAACTGACAGATGGCGCTTTGGTCTGATAGCCGCAGTAGCATCTGACAAATTAATTTATAACCGTCAAAAGCTTCATAATCAAAATTAAGCATAGTCATTTTTTTAGGAAATGAATGCTACGACGTGTACACATGACAGCCTGCTTTGTCTAAGATTGATAATTGAAAAAATAAAATATACATAGTGTGATAATGCCCTCAAAAGTCCAACCAGTCTAACTTGGAACTTCGATATCGACATTGGTCATTGGACCATTGGTTGTGGAGGTCAGATGAGTAGTCGCTCACGGAAAATATCGAAGTTCAGCCGCATCACAGTCAGACTGGAAAGCCGACCCCAACTGAGTTGGGAAAAGGTTTAAAGAATGATGATACATTATGTAATGAAAATTTTCTAAAGCAATTAATTATGCTGACTGTTCAAATCAAATTTATATCGAAAAAAGAACCTAAATGCTAAGATAAATTCATAAAAATAAATAAGGCGAACTATCGGTCACAATTTCGTATGAATGTCGGTAGATGGCGCCTACCATCTCCCCGAAGATTACAGTATAGGATGCTTGCTTTTTTTCCGATCTAAATTTGAACATACTTCTGTAAAAAAACTCTACTAGTACCTACTACTGTGCTGGCTAATCGTAATAGTAGAATATGCAGTAACATCGATCAATGCTGGTCGTATTACGGGTGGTATTACACGAGCCTGTGTAACTATTGATAATGTTGCGGTTGCATTGTTTGGGGTCTTTATAACCGCGATTGTAATTTATCTACAATTTCTAGAATTCCAAGCGGGTGCAGATGGAATCGAATATTATGTGAAAACCTCACCGGCATAAGAAGAATGTACATTTCTATATAAATCTTTTATTTTATCCAGATATTCTACCATACCTTCCTCGTCAAAACTCTTAAGGTATCATTTTATAGATGACCACATATCGCAGTTGAGGTTGAGTTTCCAAATGAAAATCTATCGTTCAAAATTTGTGTTTCATCTGTAAGTAAAAAAACTTCCCACAAAAGCGTTACATGAGGAAATCGTAATTTTATGGGGCTGATAGTCACAGTAAAAGGGTTATGTTAAAAAGGAACCTTAATTATGATACCTGACAGTCGATAGAAACATTAGTTGTGTCAACTATATAAAGTACTAACTGATCACCTGTGTGGAATTTTGCTTCTGTTTCTGCAATACATGGTAACATTTTCCGGAAATATAAAATGTGTTTATTCCTGTACTAAACTTCTGTACAAGATACAAATTGATGTTCCTACAGACAGCGCAAAAACTCTCAAGTGAGCTCTGGCTACCCTACTCACCGCCGGAAATACAACACAAGGTTATTATTAGACGCTGAATTCTGTAGGATAGAGGTACTTCCCATGTTAGATTGCTCAATCGAAACGGGAGGTAACATTTCAATATTTTTTTGACATTGGGTATTAAACATGAGTTATGAAATTGATGATGATGATGATGATGAGAAAAAGCCGCGATAGCCTGGTGGTGAGACGAGGTCTCGGGTTCGATTCCAGGTTTTAACATGGCACACACCAATGACTTTTCGATGCTTTTCGAAGTTATGTGTTTATTTATCGCAGTTTTATAAGTGCCCGGTTAATAGCAATACGCCACCTATTACATTGGGACCTAAACATAAACTGGCGAAATGTGGGTGCTAGCACCTCTGCGTACCCCTTCGGGGATATACGCGTAAGTTTATGTTATGTTATGAAATTGATAGAAGAAATAAGTTTGGTTATTTTTCCGTTGAAATATATACAATTTTTACTGTATAAAATGTTTATAATACAGCGGAAAATTATAGTGTAGGTGTAGATACAGTAGCAGCTTATTGTACACACTAAAGTATAAACCTT
The DNA here is from genome assembly GCA_963691645.1 of Pelosia muscerda. Taxonomy (NCBI): domain Eukaryota; kingdom Metazoa; phylum Arthropoda; class Insecta; order Lepidoptera; family Erebidae; genus Pelosia; species Pelosia muscerda. The sequence continues at coordinate 16,303,019 of OY829112.1, forward strand.
GGACGATAAGCCAAGAGCAGAGCTCGCTGCGAAGAGTAACGGGCTGTGTCCCGACACTTCGGGTCATATCTTACCACTTCGTCTGAACAGTGTGAACGTATTGCGTATAAGGCCACACGTTCACTGCAGTAGTCAAGTGCAGTTAGTTTGTCAGTCACATAAAACGTTTTATTTGTGTCACGATTTGAACGAACTGGATTCCACGAGTTTGTCGTCAGTCAATCAATCAGAACTCAATGCTGGCGATTTCTCGAAAGCGAGTGAGCCTCTGTTGAACTCTATACTGACAGGTATAGATTAGACTGAGTTAACAGTGATAGACTACGTCACCATAGACTCAAATCGTTGACAGTCTGTGTTGTTTGTTACTACGAATAAAAAAATCAAGAGGGAGAGCCATATAACAGTTTGGGTACGGATATTATTAGATAATAAGCTGGTCCTCTGTTTGAAATAACCAATCAAATATAGTTTTACTGACGTCAAGTCAAGCTAATTAACTAATTGCAATTCATTGTTGCACATATAACTCTCTAAATGTGCTTCTCTGCATTCCGTTTCTAATTTATCGGTTAATTGTCAGATTATACAACCGAATGCACGTGTAAATTATTAGAAAATTGTCTCCTACAAAAATTTGACCCGGCATGTCTACGTGTAATACTAAGTATTAAAACACTCGCGGATATTTCTGGGATATTTAACTAAGTTCTTCGATCGTTTATCGAGTATGCTCGACTGTAATACAGTTTATTCGTTGTAACGGAGTTTGTAACAACAGCAAAATATCATATACTCAAAACATCCAAAAACATGATAATCCCAGTGAGTATTATAATTATAATACTTACAAAAATGACCTTGATAATCTCAAATCCTTCATTACATGTAAACGAAACGTAAAAGTTCTTCTGAATACTAATAACTATATCATGGAGAAAGAGTTTTAAAATTAATTAGTACATTTTCAAAACCGCTATCATAGCGGCCACGCAATCAGAACAAGCGAGCCGACATTTGGAAGGCGATTACAAGGGTAGCCTGACATTTATGTGGGTTCGGCTAATTGTTTATTTAATCCGCGTTGGATCTCTGTTGAACGAGTCAACAAGCCCTTTAGTTGGACCGGATTACTACAGTCAGCTTACTAAAGTTGATTTTATATGCGAAACTAAAGATAAAAGTCATGAAAAAGTAGAAGTCAACGGAACAAGGCTGATATCCTTAATTATATTAAAAGTTAAAATGGAGTTGATTCAGTTCGAACTGAATTGTAATATTAAATTAAGTCTAATTTTTAATGATAAATGAGAATAAGGTCAAGAAAAGTAATGGCAAATCGTACTTTTTCGAACAGTTTGAATGATGGCATTCTGGTGAATGAATAGAATAATGACAAGCACTTTTTGTGCCTCTAAGTGTACGATGCGCGAACTTACCCTAACTACTACAAAACCTTGCTAAGTTAGATGCCGTGCACTATATCAACGTTGCAACCCCAGCTATCCTTAAAAGACAGCCAAAGACTGCGAGTGTAGAGCGTATTTTGAGCACATTTTGGATTCAGATTTCCTACCTATATAACTTTTCGTAAAATAAACATTGCACTACTCAAAAACTAAATGGTAAGTTTAAAATTCATGGCATTTTTTACTGTTGTACAAATCTAAAAATGAACTACGACTGTCAATAAAACAATTTATTTTGTATTGTATGCGCTCTTGTTAACTAGTCTAGTCGCAGACCAATCAGAATTTCGTATCTGTGAACCTAGAAATTCGATTAAGCGCCAACTCGTAGTATGAAAATGTAAAAATATGACAACTGCTTCGCTTAAAGCCTGATTCGACGATTTTCGTTCAAACATTATTCGTCAATAATTCCTACTGCAAGCACTGTCTCAATATTGGTACACTGGTAACGAGTTGCTTCATCTTTCACTTAAAATTGAGCCGTATGCTTTAAATCATAAAGCTTATTGTAGATTTACGAATGCACTAATTATTTTATATAAATATTTGCCAATTACGTTCGCGAAGCGATTTGCTCGACAAGCGATTCGGATAATGACAGACGTTGTTCTATGTGTTGATAGTTTTGTTTGTGTCACATATGCACCATTTCATACACGCAGGGATTATGGGATACGCATAGATGTAATAGCTCCTACATTCCACTAGGTAAATATGTATTTGGTTCTTTCATTTTTTCATGGATTGTGTTTGATACAATATTTTACTATCGGAAGGAATATAGCCTAGAATGAAATTGTATTTAAAATAAATTCAGATAAGCCTAGGCAAAGTAAGACATATTTCAAATTCAATAAACAGTCGTACTCATAGTTTTTCTCTACTCTAATTAACCGTAATTGTACATAATTTATTTGGTTTCAGGGACCTCATTATAAGAGCCTTTTAATGATTATTATACTGTTTAAATTACATCACGCAGGGGAGATATTAATTGTCGCAGTTACAGATAGCTCGATTTTATAGTAATTAGTAATTATGTAGGTGCTAAAAACTCAAGTACACTGAAAACTTGGGCATCAAATTTTCATATATTAAGAGCAACTAGTGAATGCCTGTTTCACCCGCGGCACATTTGAATCTTGTATTTACATTGCAAGGTTTCTAGGAATAAAAACTAGTTTATGTTAACACACTGACTAGTTTTTAATCCTAGTGTGAGATAGGTTATTTATATAGTCTGGAATAGTCCAGACTAATAATACTAAACTACTTAAATAAACTTAGAGCCAGACCTGTCCAGTCGTTTGATGTTTTTAATTGATATTAGTAAGGTAAAGTAATTTTTGCCCTTTAGGTTATTTTACTATGATTATTTATCCGCGTGTTGGCGGAGAAGAAATATCACCACCCCCTTTATCCGAATGGTGTCATAAGAGGGGACTACGTTCAGACGTGGCTTCGTGGCCCCCAGTAAGGGAAAGATAGCAGGTTACAATCCCGTCTAAGCATTCACTTTCCGCTAAAGAGGACATTATTTAATCTCGATAGTATATATTTTACTCTGTATTTACAATATCTCGACAAATATTGATCAAAACTTCTATTTCAGAGTCACAACCAGACGTGATATTTTATTTCAATACACACTTTAATAGTGTTCTGAGTACGGTCTCGTACGGGGAGCTCAATAGGACATTTGTTGTGGGAAACTTTGCGACAACTATGGAGTGTTGCGACGCGGACCAGCTCTCAGACTGTAGGGGGAATTGAGCAGGGTTCCGTGAGGAATAAAAAAAAAGCGAGATAAAAACTGGTTTAAATAAAGCATATCAGAACATAGAAATTAATGTTACCAGCGTAAAAAACCTACAGACTTATTCATTACCGCGTAACCAAATTTAAAATGTTAGGCGGTGACTTTTAGTGTAGAAATATTGACGTCGCTGCAATATTTCTTTCTGTCAAAGTTGATAATGGTTTATAAAATAATTTGTTTCTTGGTTTTGTATAAAGATACGTTATAGGTATGTCACTCACATACTTTGTTTCTTCAAGATTTTTATTAATTTGCAATACCTATGTATGTATGTATTTAATTTGTTCGGCAAGACTAATTATCAACTCGTTATTTATTTGTACCCACTTATTTCACACGCTTTCGTACACTCATGGTTACGTAGTTTCCCTGTAAAGAGAAATTAAAATTACGTCTCTATAATTTCTGCTGCCTGTTCTTAGCAAAGATATCCATTTTTTTTAATATTTAACTTCATCAAATTCACTATACTCCATTTGATGTTAAGCTAAGGTGTAGTGCATACAAAAACCAACCAAAACCACTACAAAGAACAATTAAGTAAGCTTTCTATAAACACTTTTGTAATGTCTAGAGGAATAAGCTTCAAATTTAATAATTATAGAGGAGTGAAATTCTCAACACTAAAGAATAACACACGACGCTTGCAAACTTTAAACTCCACTCAAAGTACAGGACCAAAGAAATTTCATTTCGTATTTTTAACTCGGTACACAAGTTTTATCGTACCCACGATACAGTGCTACGGATCGCTACGGAGCTACGGAGCTACGGGAGTGCTACAGCGTCTTGGGACTACATCACTGCACTCTTAGTCTAGGAGCTCGCTGGAGTTCTTTCTTTTCAAAAATTTCATAATTAACAAACAGTCACTTTTCGCTCTTAATTAGATACAATGTTTTATAGGGAGTATTTCATATCATTGATATAAGATTAACAGTAGCAGCTTATAAACAATAGCATTACTGTATAAAATTGCTGACTAAATATAACTCAAAAATTACAATAGAGTTATACTTATATATAGTTACTGTATATATAAATATACTGTAACATATTTATTTATTTATTTCACACATCAGTTACCTATTGTGAAACATTATTATATACTAGCTGACCCGCGCGACTTTGTCTGCGTCACCCCGTTTTTGCAACATTTTTCATTCCTGCTCCGCACCTGTTAGTTGTTGCATGATGTTATATACATATAAACCTTCCTCTTTAACCATTCTATCTATTGAAACAAACCGCATCAAAATCCGTTGCGTAATTCTAAAGATTTAAGCATACAAATGGACAAGAAAAATAGGGACAGAAAACGCGACTTTATTTTATACTATGTAGTGATAGTGACAATACAATACAATATTCTTTATTGTACACCCACCCAATTTATTGTACAAATATTATAGTATATAAAAAAAATGTCTTACTTTTAGACATGTAATAGTATCTTAACAAATTGCATAATGTACAAAACGTGAGGGACGGATTAAGTTGCAGGTAAAGTCTCATAAAAGAGGGTCTCATCCTGATAGAGCAGTACGACTGGGAAAATACTTCTGTCCTACAGAATAGTGTGCACTGGTCTGTCACCTAAGTGGTGTAAAAAATGTAACTAATGAGTTCCTCCAGATGTTATAAAGGGACATATTTTATTAATTTGACAGCGTTCATTCCACGAGCTCCCAAACTATTTCATGGTTTTTTTTTTCGTAACTCGCCTCGCAACAGCGTGCGTAGTGTTGCAAACAAGTGGAAAATAGGAAGTTGTGGTGTCCCCGCCTTATACTGCGCGCTTAATATTTTAGAATAGACATTTTATGTGGTGTGTCGTACAGTTTACGTTTTCCTATATAAAGAGTAATGACAATTTTACTTCCTAAGCTTTACAGCTTTACTGACTTTGCTTTAGCTGCCTTTTTGATCCGTTGGCAAATTTGTGATTGTTAATTGCCATGTCGCGTACTTAAATGTTATTTTTTTCTAGCTTCTACTCTCTATTTTCTACTTGGTTTAAAAACTATAGCTAAGAAGATTAAAATGTACTTTTACATACCTTATTTGGTATATGAACATACAAAACAGTGGGGCTTAGGCTCAGACTGAACTTCAACGCCGTTTATGCTCCAATGTCATGATAATTGTAATATACAATTAATAATCGAGAATTTTACCAAAGCCACGTTAGCCATGCCAGTAAATTTGTTTCAGTGTACCCCAACGAGTTCGGGTAGTCGATCAAGACGTGTGGCTAGATTTTAAGTAGCGGCTAAGACTAACAAAGCTAAGCAAAGAAAAATAACATCATCATCATCAATAAACTCATTAGAACATGGTCTGATGAGGTCTTCCAATTGATCCCACCCATCAAGCGAGGTAAAATCAAATTGACGTGTCCTAAATAAAAAGCCTACCTACTGAAATTCGTCAAAGGCATTTTGACAGTTGATTGTTTCTAACCACAACTTAACTTTGCAGTAATTATTGTTTTGTAGTTTCGAGCCCACTAACAATTTGTAAGTAAATAAGTTAGTTGTTATGTATGATTATAGACAACGTTGTGTTATTATTGTTTACTCGGCTATGACAATATTAAGTTACGTTAATAATAACTCAATAGTACGCTCGTAAATGGTACTGATACTAAACTATAATAATATTTCATCTTTATATATGTTCTTCATTGTCCATAGAACGTAACCGGTGGCATCCAATCAACCAATTAGCCTACAACTGTGACAGTTTACTACTAGACTCTGTTGGATAAAACTCTCCCAATGTGCGCCATTGCTTCTGAGATTCTGTTTTTTGCATCCAGCTTACATACGTAAAGTATCACTTCTTTATCCCCGCACAGTCAGGCAGAGGTGAAATAACACCCACATTTCTCCAATCATTGTATTCGATTCTACGCAATAAGTGGTGAGCCCATTGCTATATTCCAGACACTATTGTCGACTTAAGGCATGCATCTGAGGCTGAGTCTGGGCTGTATATATCTGTCTGAAGTTAAACAGCTCTATTCCTTAGTCGCCTTGTACGACACTGCATGGGAAGAGATGAGGTGGCCCAAATCCCACCACGCAGATATATATCGATAACATTATTAACACCTCTTGAGGTTTGAAAAGTGAGGTGGTGACGCGGGGGGGGGGGGATTCACAAGGTAGTAACTATCGTAAAAACTAAGCTAAAAGAGCAAGATAGTAACCGGCCCCAAAGAATAAAACAAACTCAACTCTATCTAATCTAACAAATAAAGTCTATAATTAAATAAATGTAACACACACCGCTACCCAAACACCTGCCATCATCAACGTATATTAGGCTAATGAAATCCCACTCTAATTCAATGGCGGCTATTATATTAATAATTTTGAGATAGTTATATCTTTGTTGGCTCTCGGACTACTCTTAATTAATATTGTTCGTATAGTTTGGGTGCGAATTATGATTGTATTTGTTTATCTTGTGCATTATTTTACAATGTTTTACATTTACTGTAACAAACACGCGAACTAGCAAAGCGTTCCAGAACTTTCTGTTGCGGCAAATAAAGAATCGCTGCATCGTTTGGTTCTAGATGGAATTGTTTGCACCATATGACTTTTGATACCCGCACGTGTTGTTCTATGTACAAAAGGAGAGGGTGGGACTAGTTGTAGGAGCTCATCAGAACACTCACCACGATACAGGCGTCTACTCCCACCTGTTCTCTTGAGTAGTTCTGTTGGCAGAACTACTGGTGCGGTAGAAAACCGCCTGGTAGGATATGTCTCTGCGCAGCTGCTAAGGCTCGAGAATTTGAATGGCATCAGGCCGTCATACCTTTAAACAATAACACTAACTAATTTTACATCTGGATCAACAGGCAATAGCATAAAATACTCTTTCAGAAACACACAGTAAAAATATTTAACAATTACTGCAAAGTGTAAGATAAGTCATGAGTTTTTTTGTTACTTGAGGTGTATACAAACAGAACATAATGAAAAGAAGGAAAATACGACTCTTTCTTAGAAAGTAACGTGAAATAATGAAGTAGAAAGGTACCGCAACACCGTACTCCCTTTTCAACGAGACAACACAGCTTTTGTTATGCTTTTATGAAATGTGTGAGTAGACAATACATGTAATCAAATATCTAAACAACATCATAATATGTAAGTCAAATCACTTTAATTAGAAAATGAAACAAATGAAAAGATTTACTTTTGTTGCAGAAAAATTATTCCACATCATAAAAATATAAGGTCGTCTTCGATGCGCCGGTAAAATTGCCGAATTACTTGGACAAAAGTTTTTACCATGATATTGTGAGATTACAAACGTGTGGCTTGATTTGCTATCCACTGCGTTGTTCATTGCTTATTGATAAATATATTAGCATATATATAAGCAATGCTACGGGCATCTTTAGTGTTATAATATTCCATATAAATTTTATACACAATTATAACACAGCCTGTACAAATTGAAAAAATACCATACCTAAACTAAAAGATTATAAAATACAGAAGTTCTTTCATCGATTGGAAGTACAAATAGCGTCGAATTAATGTCTATCGCGAAATCATATAGTAATATGATATGCAATGTAAATCTACGTAGATACATTTACGCTAAACTCTGATCTTGGTACAAGGGTAACCTTCAAAGCATCAGGTGAAAGCGATCGGAGTTTTTGCGATCATTTATTTTTATGGGTATTGACATCGACGGATAGGGGCGATTCTCTGACGCAATGGCCCTTTGAAAGTTTTTTGTTCAATATTATTTTATCGATAATATTGAGTAAAGCTATATCTATTGGAAGAATACAAAATCTATTGGAAGAATGGTGTGAAAGAGAAGAGGTATGTTTAAAATTTACTGATAAATGTGGAACAAATTAATTAGTTAATCAATTAGGACAAATTTCAAAATTTCGAATGAAACTCGTTGTTTGACAGAGGTTCTAATGAGCACTGAAGTAAAAATTAAATCCAAGATTGAGGGTCCAATTCTAACAAGAGGTCCAATGGATCAAATTTAAAGATGAGATCTTATTTTGAGGGTCCAGCAGGTACGTAGCCAAAATTAAAACACTAAATACAATGACATAAGCGACGCACGTGTCGTTATCTTAGTGATTAAAGAGTTGACCTTATGATCGAGAGGTCTCCGGTTTGAATCCTCTTCATTACACTCCTAATATTGGCAATTTAGCTTAGTTGGAGGGAATAGCAGGAATATTAGTAATTCAGGTTGCTAATATTGTTGGTTTACGTATGACTGTTTTGCTGTGACTATCATGAAGTTTTTTTTATTAAATAGCGCTCACAATCTATGGGCAATATCAAGAATAGACAATATGTCACGAGTGATTTTAACAATGGCAACGAAACACTTCATAATCAAACATATTATATGAATAAGTCTGCCATTGGCTAATATTACTTAATCAAATCAATTGAGATGACTCGTCTAGTATTCCTATGACCAGGCAAGGTGATCACTCACGCCAGTCGGGCCGCAGCAGTTTTCTTCAGAAGGTGAGACAATATCGTACCACCTGCATCAGTGTGATCCTTACCTTACTTCACCTTTTTTACCTTACATATTTTTGTCCTAATCCTAAATAAAAAATAAAAAAATCCTCACAGTACCTCTCATCAGCTTCCTTTCATAATAGCCCGTTGGGAGTGAAGACAACTGTGATTTCACGTCGGTGCTGAAGGCAAGTTTTCGACCATTTATGTTGAATACGAGTACCTTGATCACCATTAAACCTATAGGGAATACAAATGCGTAGTCTTGGACAAAACCTGGTCCATTTTCAGTAATTTGAGGGCGTTTGTTTGAAAGTTTTCGATATTGTTTGGTTATCCTTTGGGACAAACAGTGAATGGTATAAAATTTACTAGATATGTTTGGGATAAATTTATTTTTAGTAGGTACCTGGAACATTATCAAATTTCTCTATTGGTTCATCTGGTGAATTAGGGACTATCCACACTAATACTTTATTTTTCATATTTAAAATACCTTTATTACAATTTCAATTCATATATTTAAACTTAGGAATAAAAATATTCCATCTTAGTTAAAATTATTTAACTTTATCCCATGTTATCATAATATAAACTAATTACAAAAATTATTTAATTAATTTACACTACATATTCAATCACACTGCAACGGCATATAATTATGAAGAGTATGGCATTTCTATTCTAAAGGAGCTCGAGCTCAAATTTTAATACAATAATGACGAATTTTTTTTTAAACGGACTTTATTAACTAAACACGTACCTATGTATAAGTGTAAGTTAAATTCTCTTTAAATTTGAATTACTCTGTGCACTCCCGGGTTTGCCGGAAGAGAACTCAACCATGAGTTAAGCTCGCCTTTGTACATAACATCTCATATGTGTAATATATGTAATATCATTTATATGTAAAGAATAAACAAAAAATAAGTTAAAGGTGCTGCTGAATCTGAGTTGTACTTCTCTCATTTTGTATTTATAATCTACAACCTGCGATGGAAATCTTTCCCCCAACAAAACACATCATCAATTCATTAATAAAATTAAAACAGCCTGTATTGGTATACCCCATCCATCATCACGGCAGACGCGCTGTAATTGCACCCCTTCTCACGAGGCCCTGGGGAGCAAGGTCTTTAATTGAACTACTCTTACAATAAAATTTAATCTTTGAAGGTACACTTTGTGTTTGCATATCTTAATTAATCAAGATATTAATTTGGATGGAGATTAGTTGTATTTTTTCCTACAATTGTCTTAGTGGTAGATTATTTTTTATCCTTCAAATAAACATTGATTTAGGCCTAAATATTTTAAGAAATGCACATATTTATAAATAAATATGGCTATTTTCATTGGTTCTGGTCGTGTCTCGGAGAGCACATCCAGCCGTCGTCGGTCCCGCTTGTCAAACGAACATCTATAGCAGTTGTTACAGGTAGTTGGTACCCTAAAAAGTACATCAAATGGTTTATATTTACCCAAATAGGATAAGTCTAAAAATTCAGTTGGAATACTAGTCAATTACAGCACATTTTTCATACTCAAAACTTACTTAAATTCATAAACAAAATGATTCTTCCCACGCCTTTTAGAAATAAATTAACATCTAAGCAACACTGCAATAAACAAAAAAGGTCATTTGAACCAGCTCAACCTGTGACGTCACGACCTATATTGGTTAATCACTCGGAACAAGAACTTTTGCTAATACCAAACTTTTTCGGCACAAATCTCGCGAATTAAACCAGTTCAACCGCATCTGGACGCAATACAAACTTCCCCAACAGATAATGGCTGGTTATTGATGTAACTTTGATGATATTATATTCGAGAACTTCTTGGATGGTGATGGTATAAATTGGAAATTATTATTGTACCTTTACCTGTTTGGAAACTCACTTGGCAATGTAGAAGACAGATAATTTGGAGTTGAAATTCACTAACTTATTTTACTTACTTCTTGTTTCTTATTGCAGGAATGGAACGCTATGTATTGCAGTAATCGGTTTTTTTTGGATTATATTATTAAATTCAAGATAATTACATTCATGAACATGATATGTCATTACCAATTTCTGAGTCTCCCTGAGACCACTCTGTGGCTGCTGAAAAGTAACCAAAACGTCGAGTAGTAGAGATATCAATCAATGAACGCAATCAATAAGTACCACGGTAGCCTAGTGGTATGGGTAATGGACTGCTGAGATGAGGTTTCGGGTTCGATCCCAGGTTTTACCATGGCACACACCAATGACTTTTCGATGCTTTTCGAAGTTATGTGTGTATTTATCGCAGGTTTATAAGTGCCCGGTTAATGGCAATAGGCTCGCCACCTATTACATTGGGACCTAAACATAAACTGGCGAAATGTGGGTGCTAGCACCTCTGCCTACCCCATTTGTTCAATCAGTAAAACATTAATCAATTAATCTACCAGTCAGTCAGTTAATCAACTAGCCTATCGCAGTCCACTGCTGAACATAGGCCTCGACCAAAGTTGGGAGGCTTAAGCCTATTGCTGCCACGCTAGCCAGATGGGTAGTACAGTACAGTATATAGTATACATATACGATACAGTTTTTTCTATATTCACGTTAATTTTTAACAGCATTATAATAATTGAGGGAAAATCAGTATGTACATTGGTAAGCATTATCGGATCTCCTCATCAAAATGTTCTCCTTTCGACCCTATCCGCTATTACTTATTAGAAATGCATTGCTGTGCACGTTATATTTGCATTTGAAGACTGCAGGTTCGAAATCCATTTGACATTTTGTCGGTGACCCAATTCTCACCCTCAGGAGCGCCTTTGCCTCTCTATCTGTACTGTGCCACCGGTATGTTGATTTGTGCTCAGATGTATTGTTTGACATGATGCCAACAATTATATTCTATCATCGCTCGACCTCATCACCGGCAGGGAATTTATCTTCCCACGCTGTGAACGGGAAAATGGTGCGTACTGTGCGGTATGAGAGAAACTTCATCCCACGCACGCTCAAGCGTTGGAATCAAATCCCTGCTGTAGTTTTTGCAAGCGACTACAATATGGAGTTCTTCAAGAAGGGCATTAGAAGATTTGCAGAACCAGTCTAACGCTATTGGTTTTGCATACACGGTAACCACTTTCCATCAGATGGGTCCATGTGCTTGTCTGCCATACTAATGAAGTTCAAACAAATTAATTTATAGACAAATAAGGGGAAGTTGTCTAGTTGGTAACTAATGGAAAGTGACTTTCTATTTGCAGATTCATTTTGAAACAATTCCGCTAGTAGTGTCACTTTTATTTATCAAAGACCTAGGGTGACCCTATAAACATTGTACCTATACCAATATATTTTAGTTACCTAAATATGAGCGCTGTATCTCTGCACCTTCACTCTGGTATTGTGGTACTTGACTTAGACGCAGAGAAAGTGTACATGTAAACGTTCCGAACCGTACCCAAGGCGCCGCTCTCCTTCCTCCCTACGGAAGTCATAATTTGAACAAGAAATCCCTTTTTATCCTGTAAACATTCCAACAACAAAGACATTTAAACTTCATTTTTTTAAGGAAATACACAAACATGTCTATTGTATTCATAAATACGGTAATACAACCGTATGCACTATAAAAGTGGTCGTATATTTTGTGAAATATCTTCTCAACATGGCAAGTGCATCACCTCAGTTTTTATAGCAGAGGGACCTTTTGGCAAATGTTGGGTCCAACTTGAAGACAGCCAATGTAATAATGGTTATCTTTTTTGCAAAATTAAACTTTACATGAATTCTCGTATTTATATGCAACCTCCATCAAAACGGCTGAATCAATTATAATGATTTTTTTCGTGCATATTTGATAGGATCTTCTTTAAATATAAAAAAAAATATTAAGATTATTTTAGAGTAAGCTAGATCGGAATTTAACGCTTCCAATGCCTGTATCTTTATGAAATTAAATAATAACAGTTCGATACAAAAACTGCTGAGTAGGTAAAGTAAGAAATATTGGTGTATTTTGGCTAAAAAAAAGCCCGCTCAGATTCTTGCCGGAGTTAAAAAATAAAAAGACGTTATCAATTTTAAAATATCACTATTTGGTTTAAAGTTATTTACTTTATAACATCAATGTTTTATTGATAAATAAAAGTGATATTTGTTAAATATTACTATGACTAACTATACTGGAAGAAATTTTCAACTGAATACCAGTTCAAAATGTGTATCAATACATATGAAAACAAACCCGCAAAACAAACATCCACCAGTTACTACAATGTTGGCCCCAACATGGCCCCAACCCATCGAGACCCATTAATGGATATTCATTCCCTGTCCCCCTGTACTATCGTCGCGTACTTTTTGTACAGGCCACATGACAGTTTTGTTCGTATTGCCAATTTTTAGACACTAATAGAATCTGGCTCTGCCCATCTGTCCGTCCATCACCAGATTGTATATTTTGTGAATTATTTGAAAAGGTTTGGGAATGTAAACTCTATTCTCTTTTACGAAGCTGTTTTGTTATAATAGAAAATATTCGAATACTTATTTGCAACCTAATTTACGGATAAAAAGTAGGCTGAAATCTATCCCAGATCTGTTCAGCCATTTCAAGGTGATTGAGTAACGAACAACTGTACAAAATTTCACAATTAAAATATACTAGCACATAGCCCACCTGATGGAAAGTGGTTAACGTGACCTATGGACGCTTGCATCAACAGATGCATCACTCTCGTGCTACTGACCATGAAGAGGTGTGGGATTGAACGGTAAGAGAGCTTTTGAGCTGTCATATTCATATATTCATATTCATTTATTACTTGCAAATATGGGTTACATAAGATGTTACATACATTAACATTAACATCACCATATTTCACCTGAATAGCACCTGCATGCAAAAAACTAAGGTCTTCCCACTGAAAGCACAAAAGCTCTCCGGTGAGCTCTGACTACCATACTGACTAGAAACACAACACAAGGTTATTATTAACCGCGGTGTACAGTGGATAGAGATACTTTCGCAGTCAGACTGTTCAATCTGGACAGAGGATACTGTCATGTGGCACCTCTCGTAAGATGGTGACGCGTGTGTGACGCCCCTGGTGTTGCAAACGTCCATAGGCCACGGTGACCGCTTTACATCAGGTGGCACGGCCCACTTGATGCTTGTCTGCCACCTAAGTGGTATATGGTATAGGAAATGGTGTCCAAAAAGTGCACTAGCTGTCTCTCTTTCTCGCTATTGCAGATAACACAAATACTATATCCTTTTCTGAATCTGCCCTATGCGATTAAAAAAGTACCCATTATAATAACCAATTAGCCCCCTCTCATATCAAGGGTCGCATTTATTGCCAAAGTATGTAAATAAGTTCACATTAGTGCAGTTACAATTAATTGTTAACTTCTAATTTATTCTGTGAGCATCCGCACAGTGCCATTCTATTCTATTCTGATGGCGTTGTTCCGGTGAAACATCGTATTTTGTATTGTGAAGTTATTATTAAACGCTAGATTACAACAGTCCTTTGACTTCAAATATTATATGGTATTAATGCGGTAGCCTAGTGGCATTGGCAATAGACTGCTGAGACGAGGTCTTGGGTTTGATCGCAGGTTTTACCATGGCACACACCAATGACTTTTCGAAGCTATGTGTGTATATATCGCAGGTTTATAAGTGCCCGGTTAATGGCAATAGGCTCGCCACCTATTACATTGCGATCTAAACATAAACTGGGGAAATGTGGGTGCTAGTACCTCTGCTTACCCCTTCGGGGATATAGGCGTGATATTAAAAAAAATGTACTATAAAGTTAATGTACCTACTATAAAAAGTAACGTTCTGTACTTAAATCGATAAAAAGTAACTGGTTAAATTCACGGAAAAGTTGATGCACAGAGGTGCCACCTAGTGTCCATTTCGTATGAAAATTTCATTAGCCGTGTGCATTGTGTGAAAAGTATCGCAATCGCATTAACGTAAGCCCATTGGATACTAATGGAGTCGTTTTTGTTGCACGTTTCTCTAAACTAAACATAGGAATGTAGGTACTGAAATGCTTTATTTGATTTTAAAACTCAAACTCATGATTTTTAAAGAATATTTGAAAATGTTATTATGATTAAATCCCAGCATTAGGTGTGGTCTGGACATAGACCACTCTTAATGCTGGGATGTATAGTAGAATATATAAGAAGTAAATGGAAATAAAATGAAAATCATGAACTAGTTGGGCGCAATGGTTTTACCACATTAATAGCATACACAAGTTTGACGACCTAAATACCTAACCAAACCTTGTGTTTTTTTTATTTTTTTATTTTTTTTGTT
The DNA here is from genome assembly GCA_963691645.1 of Pelosia muscerda. Taxonomy (NCBI): domain Eukaryota; kingdom Metazoa; phylum Arthropoda; class Insecta; order Lepidoptera; family Erebidae; genus Pelosia; species Pelosia muscerda. Next base: position 16,318,180 of record OY829112.1, read on the forward strand.
TACGGCCTCTTCAATTTGACTTCACCTCGCCTGATGTTAAGCTGAAGGCAAAGTCTCATAAAAGTTTCAAAACATTTTAAATGTTAGTTATTTTAACTCTTTTGAATAAGTACTCTTCTTAAGCATAAAACACTAATTACGATCTATTCAGGAATACAATCTGTTACCTCGAAGTCGAGTCGAACGTATCACCGCTACTTACATTAACATTAACTATGGATGATGAGAAAAAAGTTCTATAAAGGAACAAACTATAATAATAACGTACCAATATAAAATAATAAATATGGTTCTCAAAGAATCGAAATTTAAAATTAAACTCTACACTTTGCTTCGAAACGATTTCATTGCCAGGCTATTACTGCGTTATATAAAATCGATATGGCCCATTCTAACCTGTCCTAAGAATCTCTCTTGGCCAAAACGATTTTATATTTAAATCGCTGGCTATTTAAGCAGACATAACTAGAATATAAATTTTACAACCCGCATGCTACTGAAGGAGCTATTTCGCCAATCTTCGGAATTTACACGCAGTTGAATTAGTCGCAACCCCAAGCAATTTGCATTGGAACCCCATATTAGGTGAATTGCTGACACGAATGACGTCATAAATGTTGCAGATTGGACAATGTCGGACTATGGTAGCTTATCTCGTGATGGTGCTATTAGGGTTTATAATAATTATTATACAAGTAGATAAACTAATGAAATACAATGACAAGTAAATTGCTTTATCTCATGTAGCGGTTGTTTGGCTTATTATTCAATTTAAAAAAACTATTTATGAATACAATTTGATACTTACTTATAATTTTGTTAGTAACAATATGTCTTAACCTATTGTTAGTTTTGTCATTAACTTTACAAAAAATATAATTAAAACCAATAAAAGTGTACTCACTATAATTAAAATGAATCAACAACATTAAAACAACATTATTTCCAAAGACTTTGTCTTCAGGTTATCGTTAGGCAGAGAAAGTAGCAATATAACAGGAAACATACGAAACATAATTAATTTTAACTGTATATACCTATTTAAATCATAAAGTAAACTCATTACCGCCGGCTACTTCTGACAAAATTGGTCATAAAAAACATTTCACTGTCATTTTCTCATACCTAGGTTTTATGTAATGATACGTACTTTCCATGCACTCTTTATCCTTCAAGTATTACAAAAAATTTTATGATTAAAACATAAAACAAGTGTCCAACACATTCGCCTTCTTGCGAGCACACAAAGGGTGAGCGTCCGGAGCGGAATTTACGTGCGGATAAATTAGCCGAAGCCCCACGCGATTTGCATCCGACCCTGGCTGGGTACGTCGGCAAATTGGCACTAAGTCATCGGTGATTTCATTTGGAAGGACATCCAGTATCTACGACTCTGTGGACTGTGTTCGATAAAGCCGTCAAGTAAATATATTTTGTAAAATTCTGAATACCTTGAGACGTCACTGTCATTATCATGGTTACTTTCATTACTATTAGAGGTAGAGCATTACAGTAAGTATCGGGTACCGTGAACGTGATCGTGATCGAGTTCGAGTATGTAATGAAAATAAAACCAGTGGTAGTGTTGTTACGCGTAGCAACAGAATTCGAAAGAGGGTAGATCGATATATTTACTCGTAAAAAGCTTTTTCCCCTTTCACTTCTTCTGTGGTGTTTGCAACATATCGAGAACTCCTAAATCTCTAAGCGGTGTGACACGTGAAATAGCACAAATTCTTTTTAAAACCCTACTGGTCATATATTTTCATCGTCATGCAGCGTGATGTGACGTTAGGTAACAATGCGAGTTCGAAATTTTTTACTCCACCAAATTTTTTTACGTGCAAGATTTACTATCAAAACTACACAACACAAAGAAAAGTTTTCATTTCAAAAAATCTGAACCGTCTGTGTAGCAACCAGATGTTCCACCACCTCACCAAACAAGTGCTTACTACAACCGATTAGTGGTCATCAAGTCGCCATGTTGTGACGTCACACGTGTGGGCTAACAGCCCGTAATGCGGATGCAAATGGCATACCGCGACTAATTTGTTCCTCGCGGACTTCTACCCCCGCTTACTCTATGCTAGTGGTGGAATAAAACTTTTGAACGGTTGCAATAACTACATTCAGCGCTATGGAGCTGAGTGATATACGCGTATGACGTACGACAACAATTTTTTATATATTATACGACCGCTCTAGCGTGACTGTAATGAACGCAACAGCTACGCAGGAGTCTCGGGTTCAATTCCCACTCAGAGCAAAAATTTGTGTGAATATTTTCATTGGTCAAAAAAAGATCTGAGTATATGCGGCTTTCTAGAACATATAACACGAGCTAGTTAAGCTACGCTTACCATGGGTTTGGATGGCGTTGAGCAGATTGTCTTAAAATATTTTATTATTATTATATTATATTATATTCTTGTCTGTATAATATAACAGTTTCCGTCTGAAGGTGACATGCTAACCTCTGTCATGTTAAATCAAAATGTATTAAACGAAGGAGTAATGAACACCACTGACTGCTACTCTGTTTATAGGCTACAGGCATGATCCTTGCGATACAGAAAAATATAATTTACCACATAAATTGACATTTAAAAACTAACAATCCATACATTCAAAATATTCGTGGGATTCCTCCTCATTAGTAAAAAAAATTGCTCCTTACACGCGACCAAATTCACAATCAGACAGCCTCACACACGATTAACTTATTCAAACATCAAATAATGATTTAAAAAAATAATCCTATCACTAGAACCTCCACCCAAGTGAAGCCGCAGACAATGCACGTGTCAAAAACATAAATAAAATTAAGGGTCGTCATCCACCCCACTGATAAAGAATCACCACTCGCCAGTCGCCACTAACAATAGTACTTTCAATTTGTGCCGAATTTACGGCAGCGGCGAACGTCACGGTACAGAGGGGTACGGTAGACGGCATAAATTAGTAGGGGTCATGTATTGTGACTAGGGACCTATCAGTGAACAGTGCGATCCTTTCATTAATAGCACGTAGGTATTAATTAGACTGTGACGTTTTGATACGATCATGAACTCATTAGCTATTAATTTTTAGTTAAATCTTAAAAACATTTTAACATTGTTTCTTAACTTAACTAGGTATGCCTACTCAAATTATCTCCTCCTCTCGACCCTAATTCTGAAAATCATTAATATTGAAGAATAATCTCTTTAAACCGAAAAGACAAAAAAAACATGTCATATCTTCTCTTTTACTGATAAATGTCAACTCAAATAGGAAACTATTTAATTATAAATTATGTGTACATATTGAAGAATCTACTTTCTTCGTGAAAAAGTAAAACTTTGAGCTCTGAACCTACTCATTTCCTTTAAAATAACCATAATCAACGAAGTACTCTATACTCTATGAGCACATAAACTCAAACGTCGTCTCCCCCACGAAGTTATTAATAACTTGTTACACGATACTCTAAGACCACTACATAAATCTTACGTGTTTGTACGCGATAAGACTTAGCATGTGTACCCCGTCTCAACTCAAATAGCAGCTCACCCGACTGACATCAAACTTTTCTTATTTCACTAAAATATACAACAAACAAAGTTCACCAAATCCCTTTCACCAGAGGCCCGTCCAAGGCCCGCCCAAGGCCCGCCCAAGGCCCGTCCCATTCACAGGTAAATTGTGGATCGTTTCTAATTAAGTTAATATTCAACTTTTATAATCTTCGTCATTTTTAATCCATGCAATCCTCACATTTATAAACGAGGGTCGAATATCGTAAATTATCCGTCTATGCACGCTGAACCGATATTTATTTTGATTTATAATGTTTAACCCTATTTTGATCTGTGATAACAGTGGGGGCCCACCCTAATATTTGGATTTTAGATTTTTCGTAAAGCTGTGAATTGAATGTGATTAAAACGTACATACATGAGCCCACTGTATATACCTACAGTGGGTCTCAAAAGTTCCTGGACAATTTGAAACTAAAACTGTATGCAGTGATTCCACTATACAACCACTAGTCTTAGAAGCCACTGGATAATAGATCTATTTATTAATGTAATTAAGTTTAGGATACTACATGCATGAGTTTACTTATCACTACATAGTATAAAAATAAAATCTCTTTGTATAGGTACCTAAATCTTTAAAACTACGCAACGGATGTATGATTTTAGATTGACATGGTCATTTACAAATTCACTGTTAAATCGATCGTGATATTTACCATGTTTGTTAATTTGGATTTTCATGCGTTATTTTAAATAGATAGAATAATTAAAAAGAAAGGTTTATATGTATATAACATCATGCTACGACCAACAGGTGCGGAGCAGGAATGAAAAATGTTGCAAAAACGGGGTGACGCAGACGAAGTTGCACGGATCAGCTAGTTTTCTTTTTTTATTAACGCTATATGTTACTTTTGGTTGAATTATACTTCGGTTGTCAAAGGATTATAGATCTTAAGATGTGCTGGAACTTTTGAAGCCCACTGTACATACATATAGAAACATACAAAACTGACGGGCCCACCAGTCTTTGTGACTCAGCCAGTCATGACAATTAAATTATACATGTTATTATAAGGTACCTTTATGAAAAAAATGCGTTATTCAGTAGTAAATTTCGTTCGGTCACTTATCCGGTCTGACCTACGGAATTCATCACACAATAAAGTTCACCCCACGTCATGTTTGCGGCCATTAAAGTTTTTAATTGATTTTTCCACAACCCTTTCAGTCTGTCCAATTAGCTTCTCTAACCTCACTCACTTTGAATGCCGTGCTGAATATTTAGCGAGTGTGTTGTGTTTAATATTGGGAGTAAAACCTGTTAAAAAGGAAATAGGTTTGGTTTGCTTTCAACCTATAGAGTAAACTGCAATGCTTGTGATATTATAATCGGATTATTAAGTTCCAGGACGGGAATAAACACCTGGGACAGTTTATTTTTAAGACAGAATACTCGGTCAGTGGTGTCTGTCCTTTAATTCTCGCAGATGTATTTATAAAATATGATGAGCCAGATAGCTCAGACTTACGTGGGGACATCTATATTCAATGTTGACCTTAATTTGTTTGAATTACCAAGAATACGTTATATTCTGATAATGAAACCTAAGCACTTAAAATATCATTCTCTGAACCTTTTCCCAACTCAGTTGTGGTCGGCTTTTCAGTCTAACTGTGATGCGGCTGAACTTCGAAATTTTCCATAAAGCGACTGCCATATGACCTCCACAACCTGCAATGGTCCGATGACCAAATGGCGATATCGAAGTTCCAAGTTAGACTGGTTGAACTTTTGAGGGTTCCAACTACCCGTAACGACTGCCACAGATGTTTGTATGGCAACCGGGACCGACGCACGGCTTAACGTGCTCTCCGAGGCACGACCAGACTAGTGCAAACTGCCATATTCATGCATACAACTTTTTACACTGAACGGGGATCGAGCCCGCGCCCCCGTAGCAGTGTTCTCATATGTATGTCATACTTATTACTTATCTAGGGACAATATATGAAAAACAAATTGAAACAACTTTATAGGTACAAATAAAATCAACTAAAACCGAAAAGCCTCATGAAATTCTTCCGTAACGCATGCCTCTTATGGAAGCGTTCCCAGAAGACTGGCAGCATTACCACGTTGACTGGCAATGCTAATTAATTGTCCTAAAAAGGCCAGCCTTCACGAGAACCGTCGATATAATCTATCTGAACTGGTTACGGGCACGGGCGTTCGGACAAGTTCTTTTACAAGATAATTATTTGTTAAATTTGCTGCAATAAAATATGGCATTTTTTCTTTATTTCATAACAAAAAAGTACAATTACTTAAAAAAGACCAGAAACGGTTTATCTTGCACTATTTTTTCGACGTCGATTTGTACTCGAGCGATGTAAAACATCAGGTAGGAACTTAATTCTAAAAGCTGATATAAACATTTTGTTTCCTTTAATTGTATTTCAGTTCACGTATTTAACATACTGGTTTACTTGAATATTTTTAAGTTTTTATATATTTTATTTAAAATGAACATAACTCTTTTAATTATAAAATTATTACTTTATATTGAGCATACTCCAAGTATCAATTACTTTGTAAAGTGTTCGACCATAATCAAATGACGGCAAACCTTTGTATTAAAGGAGAAAATTCGCTCACCATGACGCTATTTCGACAAACTGAAGATGCTACCAAGCTAAGTGCATTACTGTGTCATTAGAGGTCCGTGGAAAGTTCTAAAGGCTGTCGGAATTAGGAATCGTCTTCCTCGTTAAGATATTCATAAGTTTATTTTATGAAACCCGCTCCTGCTTTATGAGAATATTCGCTTATATTTTGTATAAATATTGTGTTTCTCTATGTTAGAAATATTGATAAAGATTTGAATGCGATCACTAATAACCTGATATTGGCATCTAAAGTAAAGTGAGTAATTGATCGAGCGAGAATCTCCGATTGCACTTTATGGATGATTTTACGTTCGTCCTTATGTCTGTGTGTATGTACCTATATCAATTGTTTGATCTAGAGGACGCATGTCTTAATGGATTTTCATCAAACTGAGCACACCTGTCCTTTGATTTGAAATTCAACTTTTGTCAAGAGCTTTTAGATAGGGAAAAATGGAGGAGAAAAGGGGTGAAGACTGTTGTCTCATTTTTATAATGTGGATCATTTTTTGGCTGAAACATAAAGGATATAATTCCTCACAGGTTGTAGTGATACAAAAAACTGAATAGGAAACATGAATATGCTAATAGTACGTAATACGGTTTATTTCGAAGCGGTGGTTTGTCAATTTTATGCTCTTGATAAATATTTACAAATGTTTTTTGATACTGATTTTATTTATCAGGTTAGGGGGTTCATTTATCAGTATAACATAATTTAATGCTTCCGAGCACTATTCTTTCATTATCGAATGAACAGACGTACAGATACACGCCACCAGTATATGGTTAATATTGGAATATTGATAACATTATGGTATTAAATCAATCTTTTGTGCGTGTTATTAATAGGTGAACGGTTGGAAAATTGTAGGCAATCAGAGAATATTCTTGTCACAATTGCTTTTTGAAAAAATATTCAATTGCAGGCAAGTGAGATTGCGATTGAAAATATTTTATGTAAATGTTAGACAATACTATATTAGGTATCCGAGTGGTGATGGAGAAAGAATATCACCACCCAATTTATCGGAAAAGGGTCGTAAGAGGCGACAAACGAAAAAATACGCAAACGATATCACTGCGAGAGAAGAAAAACTCATAATAAAACCCTGAACCAACCCGTCTGGCCAGTGTGGAAACCATAGGCCAAAGCCTTCCAACAGAGGCCTATGGTCTGTGATCAAATGATTGATTGGTTGAAACTATATTCTATCCCTGTATCACACTATTGCTAGATCCGTTCAAACGCTTGAGCATAACACACATCCAAACATCTTTGAATACTTTCATATATATCATATTCGTAGGATTTAATTATTAAATTTTAACATAACATAACATAAACTCACACCTATATCCCCGAAGGGGTAGGCAGAGGTGCTAGCACTCACATTTAGCCAGTTTATGTTTAGGTCCCAATGTAATAGGTGGCAACCCTATTGCCATTAACCGGGCACTTATAAAAGTGTTCTCGAACTGTTAAGTGATAATAAGGTGTATAAACCGGTATCATATAACCCCACGGCTAGAGTAACACGCAGAATACGAGCTCGGATACAGGATAACGAGGACCTCTTCACAGAAGATGAGTACAATAGACTGTTTACGCCGAAGGCGCACCAGCCACCCAAGTTATATGGTCTGCCAAAAATACATAAGCCCAACGTGCCACTGCGACCAATAGTAAGTCAAATATCATCTCCCACTTATGATCTTGCGAAGCACGTTGCATCAGTATTGCAACCACTTATAGGAAAAACACCGTCTTTTGTGAAGGACTCGCGGCACTTTATACAAATAATTGAAGAGCTCAAACTGGAACCGGATGACGTCATGGTGAGCTTTGACGTGGAGTCCCTATTTACCAACGTTCCTTTAAAGGAGTGTTTAGATATCGTGAAAGACCTACTGAGCGACAATGAACTACCGTTTAACTATATTGATCTACTTGAACACTGTCTAGACGGCAACTACTTTCTGTTCCAAGGCCAACATTACCTTCAGATAGATGGTGTCGCAATGGGAAGTCCTGTAGCCCCGGTACTTGCCAACATCTGGATGGAACATTTTGAAGAGAAGGCTCTGAGTCTCGGCCCCAAGAGCATCAGACTTTGGAAGCGATACGTCGACGATATCTTCAGTATCGTGAAAGGAAGTGTACAGGAAGTAGATCAGTATATACAACATCTCAACTCCATTCACCCCAAGATGAGGTTTACGTATGAAATGGAGAAGGATAGGTCGCTGTCTTTCTTGGATGTAAAAGTAGCCGTGAGATCAGATGGGTCCTTGTCACACTGTGTGTACCGGAAACCTACTCATACGGACAGGTACCTACACGCCACGTCTCATCACCACCCCCGACACTTACAATCCGTTATAACCTCACTCAAGAATAGAGCGTATGATCTCTGCGACCCTGAACATCTGGAGCGAGAGCTGGATCATGTTCAGGAGGTACTCAAAAGTAACGGATATGATGTGAACGGAAGACGGAAGCAGCAAACATTGAGGCGGCGGCACCCAAAGGTGAGCAGACAGCCAGCGTATATGCCTTATGTCAGGGGAATAACGGATAAAATCGGCTCCGTGCTAAAAAAGTATTCCATCCCGACAGTTTACACACCAGGCATTAAAGTAAACAACATCGTGGGCACACCGAAGGATGTCTTGCCGCTTCAGACGCCAGGGGTCTACAAGATCGATTGCAGCTGCGGTAGTTCGTATATAGGCCAAACAAAGCGGACTATAGCTGATAGGGTCAAAGAACACATTGCAGCTGTAAAGAACCGCCGGACGAGCAGATCAGCGATTGCAGAACACCTTTTAGAAGCGGGCACGAATCACTGGATTGAATTCCACAATACGCAAGTCCTCTCCACCGAACGTCACTTCTATTCAAGAGCTGTACGTGAAGCTATTGAAATTAAGAAGTACAATAATTTCAATCGGGAAGACGGTTTCAAGTTATCTGCGACATGGAATCCAGTGATAAAAAACCTGCTACCTCGCTTTTCTGCGCCGTCGGATAGACACCGAGCCGTTTGCTTAGAGAATAGGGACCCTGTGAGTGTGGTATGTGACGGTACCTGGCGAAGAAATAATCTACAAAATGTCGAAAATGTGCGGGTAGGTGAACAACCGGCTACCTCACGGACTCGACGACGGAGGGCGTGCGCAGCTGAGCCAGTCAGCCTGTGACCACGGCCGGTGTAACCTGGTCGAAACGTCAGGCAAAAGGTATGTATATACCTATACCATGATCGCGTTAATTCCCGGTTACATTTATTATCATAATCATGGAACGCGAAAGTTTAAAAGTTAACACTTATAAAAGTGCCACCTTACTTCGAAAAGCATCGAAAATTCATTGGTGTGTGCCATAGTAAAATAATAATAATAATAATATATGTCTTTATTGTACACCAATATGAAAAAATACAGAACAAGTACAAAGTAACAGTGGTAAATACTATTGGCGGCCTTATCGCTCTGCGGCAATCTCTTACAGGCAACCTGGGATCGAACCCAAGACCTCGTCTCAATGCTCATACTACAAGGCTACTGTGGTTTTAATAGGAAGATATTTAAAAGTTAACAAGTATGCAGCAACCTTTAACGGTGATTGTGCACGTGTAGTCTTGGCTTCAATGTAATGTATTTTTCAAGGCGTTTTTCGCTCGTCAATCATTAACAAATTTGACTTAAATTATTATTCTGCACGGCATGCATGGCCTCTCGAACATGAACTCTAACTAAGCGACGTCAAGTAATTTAATTTAGTTCTCGACTAAACTCGAGACTACGCACTCGTGAAACGTTCACCAACTTACATACTTTGAATACTGCTGCTTACTTTGGGTGGGTACCTACGGGGTTTGGTGGCACATATAGGTACTGCGTAAAATACTAAATATTAACACATTATGTTTACCTCATAATCAAATGATGAAAACGCAAAAAATATTAAGTACATTTTCCATAATCTTATGTACAAAGTAAATACGATAGAGATAAGTTGATGTATTCACACAATAAGCAAATTTGTACGGTGCAAGAACAGAAGTTAAAATGTTAAACCCATAATGATACATTAAAACATAATTAATTACGTATTATCAAAATAGTTATGATGATATAGAAAAGTTTCGCATATAATGCACATAACATATTTACAAAGCTATTAATGCTGCTGTTTTTGTGACTTATATGTAAAGAAATAAAAATAATTTGAATTGGTATTATACTATATTAATTGGTGATATATAAAAATTCGTGTAAAATCTTAGAATTAGGTGTCTGCCATCCATACTCGCGTCACACCTTGGATATAAATGGCTTAATTACAAAACAATTCCAAACCTCTCCAAAATGAATGTTCTTTTTTCGAACACTTTCCAATAAATTCCGTTATCAAGGTGAATGATCTCCAAGTTTTATGGAAGGAAATCTAGACAGAAGTTCGGCATACATCGGCTTTTATCGGAACGGCTAATGGCTCCCACAAAAGGCGCTAATGTGAAATAAATTGTCGACTGCCGACCCGCCCTGGACGCCGATATATAACCGCTGGAGATGACGTCGGATCAGGGATTCATATTAACGTTTATTTTTGTGTTATTAGTTCAGCTCGTATCGTTTGATCTTCAGGGTACAAACTAATGGCTATCCTTTTGGGGTCCTCAAATATCAGCTACTTCACGATAGCCGTATAAGTCAAATCAGTGGGGGAGAACATCGCCAGCTGGCATTTTTTTTAAACGTGCGAAAAATCCTTACCTACGTTTGGGTAGGTTATGTCGGACTCGAACCGACTAAAACGCACGCCGTCTTTGGGTTTTTGGTTGCCGGAGGTGAGGTAGTAGCCAACATATCCCTCGCACCCTGGCAGACCCGGGGCCTTCTCTTCGAGATGAGCTTCTCTTCTGCTTCTGCTAGAGTGACAGGCGGCTCCACCCGTCACGCCCAGGCCCGCGCTCATGGACGTTGGAGGTCATTCTGCGACCTCCGACGTCCATATGACACTAGTATCCTAACGAACGATGACGGTCCGAATCTCACTTTGAAAGTAAATTTGAGACAATATTACTTTTAACAGGTGGAAGACATTTTACAAATAAATGAATAAACGTGCTAAAATTAATATGTAAATCTTTTTACATTTATATTTGTAAATAATTCTACCGTCCATAAAATAATTCTGTAACAAGACACGGACTAAACAAGATTAGCTAACCTTTTAATTAAGTTCCTTGTAAGAAAACAAACTACTTTTACCTACACCTTTCCCTTATTGTAGACAATAATGTATATAGTTTAGAATCTCCTTGCATAGTTGATATTAAAAAGCCTAGCGAAAGCTTGCTACATATATTACAAGTCGCGAAGATTACCTCGTCAGTCCTGTGGTGTAAATTTGCGCTTGTGTACAAGATGTTGAGCTCTAGGTTTCATTTGATAAAGTCACTTTACATAAAACAAACGTAACGTTGGGAGAAGTATGTACTACAATTTGCCGCTGTTGTTATCGTGCAGTGCAATATAGCCTATGTTTCCAATGGTGAAAGATTTTTGAAATCGTCACAGTAGTTTTTGAGTTTATTCATTACAAATATGCAAAACCACTATTTTTTCCTCTTTATAATATTAGTGTAGATTCTACATATAAACTATGTTATATTATGCATATTCGTAGGTGTAGTCAAATAATATGTTTTAGAAAATCTAATGTATGTTAAAAAAATATTCAAAAAATTTTCAAGAGTTTGTGATAGGTATAACACAAATACTAGACACAAAAACAATGTTGTAATCTGTGATAGCAGCCTCCAATAAATTAGTAATCCTTTCCAAGGAAAACGAAAGAAAGCAAAACCTAAACGTAATCTTGTTGGATCTATTTTCAATATTGTATTCTAATTCCATCTACAAAAAATGGTCTCATTGTATGTTATAAAAGTTACAAATACCATTGTAACCACTGCCCAAACCTATACTTAAGCGCCTCCATACGCTTTACATCTACAGAACGAGATCCCGAACAGCTCGCTTTTTACAACAGGAAGCGGAAACGACTCGAGCCTTCAGGAAACGCTTGCGTGTTTTGTATTTAGGTTAGTGTTATACCCAGCGGGACGGACGCGGGACGAGTCAGCGCCACGAAAGTGATGATCGTCATTTATTGGGGTTTGGTTATCAAACTGCGGTGTTATAAATGACTTTATCTTCTCATTTTATAAACTAATAGTATATTTTCAAGTGTCAGAAACATTTTTGAGATCATAAACTTGTTTATTTACAAACTATGTATTACTTTTTGTGCTTGTCTGCCACCTAATTGATATTAAAACATATTACATAATATTAAACTTGACAAAAGATGAACCAATTTGGATGATTTATTTTTGGTTATGGTTTTTTTTATTTATGGCAGGTTTATATGACTTTACCACGCCTGATGGTAAGCTATAGGCAACATTACATCTGGTCACCATTACAAACACGTACAGTGGTAGCTCTCAGTTTGACGGCCTGGTCATTTTATATATTTGATGATGTGTGGTCTCTATAGTTTCTGTGCGCTTCAAATCAAATGAGGATCTTTGAGGATAGAGTTAACCTAAACGTATAAAGGCTCTAGTGCTAGATTTTTCTTAAAGTTTAATGAGGCCGTCATATTGCAAGCTTTGGTTGCTATCAAGATTACGGTTAGGATGATGATGAGGATTGTAAGCAACTCTCTTAGTGACTCATTGTGACACTTTCGTGAAGAGATGCGATGCCTATAGTCACAATGGTCCGATACTATTGGAACTATTACAAATAAAAATTATAGAAGCAACGTGCTCGGTGTGCGGACACCTTAATAGTATATTTTGGCTGTGAATAAAAAACCGAAGATCATGATAGTATGGCTCAAGGAGTATCACGTTACTATCACAATATCATTCATTCACATTGCTAGTTGTGTATACTTAGCACGCATAACCTAACAACCACTTAATGCTGCCGTACATTATTAAATTATATAGCCAGTGTTACGAAACCAAAGTAATTATAGACTATCATAATAAATTTACTAATATTTAATTGATGGGTGGTGAGTATGGATGAATACATGAAAATATATTATGTATGTTAATCAATTTTATCAGAACGGCTGAACGAAGCCCGATGAAATTTTACCCAGAGATAAATCTATGTCGACTACCATCGAATTGGTTACTATAAATTAGAATTAGTAATATCTTAACCTTTTTATACCAAAAATAGATTCCTGTGGATGAGATGGTATTAGGTTTCTACTTGGTTAAAGTCACGGATAAGAATAATAGAGGATACGTGTCAAGCATAAAAAAATGGATGCTAAACTTTTTTCTTTCTTAAAATTATCATTTACTAGCTGACCCGCGCAACTTCGTCTGCGTCATCCCGTTTTTGCAACATTTTTCATTTTTCTTCCTGCTCCGCACCTGTCGGTCGTAGCATTATGTTATATACATACAAACCGTCCTCTTTAACCATTCTATCTATTAAAACAAACCACATCAAAATCCGTTGCGAAGTTTTGAAGATTTGAGCACACAAAGGGACATAGGGACAGAGAACGCGATCTTATTTTATACTATGTAGTGATAGCAGTATAGTTCTTCAAAGAAACAGCAGCATAAATATCATTCCAGTACAATATCATCACTACTGCTTCAGTAAAATAAGCATACCCAAAGTTCTTATACAATCTGTCTAATCACTCCCACTCTTCCCCCACAAACTCTACTTACGCTATAGTACACGACACGGGTTCGCACTCACAGCCCTCGAGAACCTTGTCACCTGTAGGCTCTACCAGTGATCGATCGTGTAGAGTAAGTTTTGAGGTGGCTCTACCTAGAGTTGCTAGCTAATGGTCTATTTGGTTTCGCATATTGTAATACTTGTTAGTTTAGTACTAATTAAGAGTATATGCGCGATAAAACGAGACGGCAGTCATAAAATTGTTATATCTGTGTACTGTTGTATAACTATTTTCGACTGAAGTTAAGGTCATAATTATTTCTATCTTACCTACCTTCCATAGTGAGATTTGGACTCGGCCCATAGTCGTAAATCGAAATTTGTGTACTGGATTTTATAAGACAAGTGTTAAATAAATAAAAATTAAATAAATAAATGTATCCACCTCAGTAAGAAATACTGTTTGACCCATTTTAACAGTATTACACTAGTATCCTATGTATCGAGATGGGCATGGATGGTTTAAACTATGAAAGTTTAATATTGAAATAATATACTTTTAAGACCTTCTGGTAGGGCTTTGTCAAGTAGGTAACAGTTTACTGGATTTCACATAGTGATTAAAAATTTACTTCCTATTTTACTATTCTTTTCCTAGAAAAGTCCTTACGTTTTGTATCACTGGTTTTTCGTCTAATTAAAACATCTTAGAGAGGGGATCTCAAATCCATATTAAGATAATAACATGCATTTTTTCAGCTTTGTTTGTTTATTGCGACAGCTGTAATCAATGTGCTTGGCAGTATTACTCGACAAAATGTTATAAGTTTTAAAAGAGTATTTTGAGTACAGCTTTTGAGTATGCTAGAACTACTACCATTAGGTAAATAGTACTAGAAAGTCTCTTTTAAGCTAAAATGCCAACAAATATTGGTATATATACCTACAGTATACGAACCGAGGTAGCCTAGTAGTATGGGTAATGGACTGCTGCGAGGTCTCGGGTTCGATCCCAGGTTTACCAAGGCACACAGCAATGACTTTTAGATGCTTTTCGAAGTTATTTGTGTATATATCGCAGGTTTATAAGTGTCCGTTGAAACTCGGCGAAATGTGGGTGCTAGCACCTCTGCCTGAGTTTATGTTATGTTATGTGATGTATATATTTCCGACAGTCTCCACATGTTTAATCTGTGAGTTCCAAGTTGTCATGTTCTGACAATATCAATGAACATCAATTAATTTACTTTTTTATTTTTGTTTCAGGTAAAGTTAATGACTTCCTAACTAGATCTGTGCAGACAACCGTAAGTAGATTAGTGCTGTTGGTAAGAATGCTTTAAAACTATAATAATTATGGTTACCAAACTTAAACCTTACAAAACCGTAGGTGTACTATCTACAATGGAAAACTTATCTAATCATATACCTATGTTCTATCCTCTGTTCTATACTTACGGTAGTACTTTTTGTATTGTATGTATTGTATTTATTGCAATATTAGTACTTATTGCATATATTCGACCTGTTTGTCATTTTGATTAGGTTGCAAAAGCTTCTGAAGTTGTGCATCTCAATACTGCATCCATACATTAGAGGACACTGTGGCGAAACTAGTGGTGAACGTTTAAAGCAAGAGTTTCTGTCATTCTTGATGTGGGGCGGAGACAAACTTTACATTGTTTAATTGCTGATTGATAAAGAGGTTCTACGACTTGCCTCTTGAGATAATGTTATCAAACGTGAGTCTAATCATGTAAACGAAGAGTAAGAGAATAAACCTCATATTCCAAACTAAAACTTATGGATACCTACAACTAAGATTAACAAGATAAGTTAAATATGACATAGTATGAGAAGCATAAGTTAGTTATGTATAATGTTATCCAACCTATGCGATGACGTCACCAATACTCCGAAACTATTCTAATATCTGCCGTGAAGCAACAGTGTACACACGTAAGTCAACTAGCATAACTGCACTTACACCCGGCCGTGTAATCACTAGTATTACCCGACCACTTCTCGTCCGTTTGTACAGTCAACGACGAACTAAGTTTTAATGACAACTTGCATACATGAAACTGTCAGCATACTTGGCTAGTGTTTTGTAGGTGGTTATGAAATGTACGGGTAAATGACGTTTGTTTTTATTTTTTGATACCACATAGTGAGTACAACTTCTTTTTTTTTTATTTTGTTCTTCACTTTTTAATTTTACTCTTTTGTTTTTTTAGGCAGAATAGAGATAAATGTCCTTGGTCGAGATTAGTCTCCCTTGTGTCTTTGTCATAATGAAGTTTGGAGATCAGTGGGAGCACGTATGCGATCCCATACTCTGAAAATGTCAGAACCACAGCATATCAGAAATTTGGATCTTTTATCCGTGGTTTTGTGGTAGCAACACAATGTGCTAGAATTTCCGAATAGAAAAACTCAGTATCTTTTTTACCAACCGGGGAATCGAACCTCAAAGTTATTTAAGTACTTAGACGCTCTTATTTTTCCTTTTCATGAAGTTAAATCAGGCATCAATGTAATTCCCAACCGCCGCGCCGCAATGTACGTCACTCGTATGTTTCCATGATCACCCATTCATATTCACGTGGATAACAGACAGTGTGTGCTTCCAAGGAAATTACCAAAGTTCCGTTACCTGCACGTATCGTATTGCGTATTTTTTTTAAACATGCGTTGCTATCGTAGTAGCAACTGAATACGTTGCCTACGTATGCAATAGAATCACATAGTAACATTTCAATATGATCTAAAAACACACCCCGTGCCAGTAGTACTACCAAGAAGTACGTGGTTGTACAGATGACACACCTTTGTATCTTTAGTACTACTACAAAAAATACATGTATATTCACTCGGTTTTTAATTCTAATTAAACATATCAAGCATATTGATAAATAGCTGACGCTCGCAGTTTCTCCTGTAAGTTGACTTTTGGTTTGCGATTGCAATCCGACCAAACGTAAGATATTAAGTCTGACCAAGGCCATCAAAAAAATTACATTAAGATCCATTCAGTAGGTTTTTCGACCAACATGGAGAAACAAGAATTCCAAAAAACTAATGTGTTTGAAATCATTTATGTTATCAAACTTAAATATTTCTTTTTAATAATATTGCACAAGTGTAGAAATCGGTACAAAGTTCCCAATCTCAAACTCATTATAGTAAATCACCGATGACATTCTCCCACACGCACACACACGCCTACATGTACACGTGCACACACACACTCACTCACTGCTAGTTCCACATTCCACCTGAAACTTTTCCCTCGTTAGCTGGACCGCTGACTTGGCACTTTAGCGCAACTGTTTCTGTAAGCACTTTTACTAGTAATTGGTTGTATCTCAAATTGTCATGTGCTGATCGTTCGCTGGCTGCTGAAGTATCATTTTGTTCGTACAAGTTGGTGGCTGTAATTGGATGTGCGATTAAGCTAGTTTGAATTTATTGAGCGTAAGCTATAAGATTGGAATTAAATGTATTTGAAATACATGTGATTACATAACTTCATGACTTAGTTTCATAATCGCATAAATTATTACACATTGCAGAATATATTTCATTCAGATTGTGACAATAAGCGATAACACCGATCGCCGAATAGTTAGATAAATGCTTTTCAGGTTTTTGTAGTTTCGAGTATCCGATATTAGCCAAAAACACATGGTAAATATTCATGGTAATATAATAAGTTCTTTATATTCGATGACCGGTGACCATGAAAGGAATAATAGCAGTGATTTAGTAGTTGAAAACTTGAGTAAGTCTTTTAAACCAAACTATTTCTTAGCCATATTTTGCAACCAAAATTGCTCCCTTCATATACCTACTCGTGTAAATACTTTATCACATGGCACCTGTCGTTATCACTTCGGAATTCCCCAATCGTAGCTCGCTTCCAATCGTTCAAGAAAATACTTAAAAGACGCATTAACCGAGCGCCTGACCGGGACTTACCCCGACTCTCTTGAGCATTCCAAGTTTACTCTTAACGCAAGTACCTTCTGCTTTTTCACATTAATTATGTGACGAGGGTCCTTCGGATACTTTCGATATTGTTATCGAGTCAAGGATGTGTAAATGTTTGGAGGTCCGCTGAGTTTTAGGAGGTCAAGTGAACTTGAAGAAATCTTGCATGCCAGATAGATGTAGAATCACGACTATATGAGAGATGAGGTAATATCAATACTATTTTTGACTGACAGATTAATTGATATACAAAACTGTATCATGATTTTGTTTTTTTTTTTATATTTGACGGTACTACTTGCATGTACATGCTCAGTCTGTGGAATGAACTCCTTGCCATTGTTTTCCCAAGCGAATGCCATAGGGGGTTTTCAAGAAGTTTCTAAATGGCACGAGTGGAACGCCTCCAGAATACTATAACTATTTATTTATATAAAATGTTACCTCGGCATTGGTAGAATGCTTACAACTTAAATTTGCTTACAGGCATTTTTGTGTAGGTACCGCAAAGAATACCGCTTGGAACTGAGATAGTATTCGTGGGCTGTGTTTACTGTTTTTAGTCTTTTCAGTATTTATTCTTCTTCTTTCTTAGTCTCGATCTTCAATCTGTGTCGACGAGTCCTTGAGTGGAGACCGCAAGAAGGCAAACGAAAGGTGGAATGCCCCCTAGCCAGATGGACTGATGACCTGAAAAAGGCGGCTGGGACTGGGACGGACTGGATGCGGAAGGCAGAGGATAGGGAGCAGCTGCACACAGTAGGCGAGGCCTGTCCAGCAGTGGACTGCGATAGACTGATTGATTGATTGATTGACACAAAACTTGTGGGCAATATTGTATCAATAATCACCATATTCTTCTGTCGTTATCCTTCTGTTATTCTTCTGTCGTTATCATCAACAGTAACTTAAATAAGCTAAGTTACCGGTCACCTCAAGTATTAATTAAGGAATTATAATAATTAGTTGAATGTGGGCATAATTATTGTTAAATAAAACCAACTGTTTCTATACAAATATGCATATACTGCTCATTTCCGATGTAGGTAGTAACAACATCCCAATTATTTTCATACAAGCCCAACCGTAAACACCAGTATTTATCTCCGCTTTTGCAACCAATGTAAGCAACTTGTATGATTCATAAAAAGAAACGAATGTCCTAATTTAACTTATAAACATTTAAGTTCTCAACTTCAGCGAAACATCTTCACCACAAACAAATATTCCAACTGTT
This sequence comes from Pelosia muscerda, assembly GCA_963691645.1. Lineage (NCBI taxonomy): Eukaryota > Metazoa > Arthropoda > Insecta > Lepidoptera > Erebidae > Pelosia > Pelosia muscerda. The sequence continues at coordinate 16,337,341 of OY829112.1, forward strand.
AGCGAAAACTTCCTGAATTCGTTTGGAGTAAAACTTACAAGAGGAACATGTTTAAACATAGCTATATCATTACAAGTAGGTTTGGCGTTGAGTGCTGTTTAACTCAAATAAAAGACGATTCGGTGACTTGCTTCAGAAGATAGAATAGCAAAAACAATTCTCACAGCGTAAAATAACACAGGTACATGCAACTGTAGGCTATAATGTGAGTATAATGTTTCTGAGAATTATAGTACTACTATTACAGATGGCGGAGAAGATAACTATGCCCCATTTTTTTACAACTTTATGAGTACTTATTCATTTTATTCATTACTGTACAGTTGATGAAGGAGATAAGTGCCCACTGTACGTATTTTGAAAACTCGTTAGGCAGTTCAAATGAGGTCTTGATAAAACTTCAGGCATGAGCGAATCAAAGTGAGGCAATCTCTTACTCGCGTAGTTTACCCACATGTTTTTCGGATCGTACAAAATATAGTCAAGAGCAGGTTGTGCTCTTGTTGGTGGAGTAATCGCCACTGCTTTCTGTCCCCCGCCGACCCCTTGACCTCCTGATAAAACGTAACTTGTACCTTTTCCTTTACCAGTTCCATGAACGTTTCTCTTGGCCTATCGCTTCCTCTCTTTCCTTCTACTTTCTTTTCTATGATATTTGTTAGAAACAAATCGTGTCCCATAATATTTCCTCTTTGCTTTACGATTATTTCCAAAATCACCTTCTCTTCTGTACCTCGTTTAGTATCTCTGCGTTCGTCATCCTTCTCCAGCACCACATCTCGAACGCCTCCAGCCTATCTCTGTCGCCCTGTGTTATAATCCATGTTTCACATCCATAGAGAGCAACTCAAGCTCCAACTAAGTTTTGATAAATCGTTTTCAGTATTTTAGTAGAAATGTAGTAAAGACTTTTTCCATTTTCTTTTTAATCAAATCTAAATCACGCGTTTTCATAACGTAACACGACAGAATAGGGCCGCTGGTAAAATGAAACTAAATAAAGAACATGAAAATTTTACAACAGAATTTCTATACCGTAATCAAGTTAATTCCCACAAGTATTTGTACACACTTGAACGTGAAAGTTTAAAAGTTAGTATTACTGTGTAAAGCTCCATATTCGACGCCTGAATCAGGTAAAGTGCTATTGTGTTTTTCTGATTAGAAATTCTAAGTTATTCCCAGTACTCCGATCGGAACTCCGATTGGTTGGAGAAACGGGTATTTTATTCTTATTACACAGCCAGCGTAAAAACCTTCGTGGCACTGTTTTTATAGGAAAATCATTTGTAGAGGAAAACCATTCGAACTCACAATACATGTTACCTAGCGTCACACTGATGTCAGCGGATGCCGCACGACGATAAGAAGATAATTATATTAAAGTTATAGTAATTAAATTCTATATAGCCAGTAGGCATTTGACAAATAAAATTGTGATAATTCACAAATTTCGCTTTTTGATACCAAAACTATTCAGTCTCAATCAATACTTTCAGTGAAGTAAACATTTGTTACCTTTTATACAAACTATTTTCACTTCAGTCGTCGCTACCGCAGGGTAACTATTTTTTATACCACTTAGGCGACCATATTCACTGTTAAATTGATCGGGATATTATTTACCATATTAAATTTGTTAATTTCATTTCGTAACCGATATGTTAATATCAAATGATTATGAAGTAAAAGGTGTTAGAGGCGTTTCGCTGTATTCTAAAGAAAGAAAGAAAAAAAGCTCCCTTTCTGAGATAGAAACTTTTCAAGAATATACATAATATTAATATGCTAATAAAATCTAATTAAATTTAGATCGGCAAAAGTGAATGCTTTAATGTGATTCGAACCCGCGATCTTTCCCTTATAGGGTACGCTCTGACCGCTAAGCCTCAAAGCCACGTCTGAAGCATTAAAATTCTCCTACACAACCATCTTTGTAGCGATGGTAATAAAATCTACCTACAAAGAATTCATATTTTATTTTTTCTTACATCTCCATTCTAAGAGCCAGCTAACAAGGCAGTATGTCTGCACAAGGTGGTATAGCAGTTCTTTTGAAGTGCACCCCAGACTCCATTCATCTCACTCATTAACATAACGCATCTCATATTTGCATCTCCTTTATTCGTTCCGCAATAAGCCGGAACTGATATTTTTGGTGAATGTATTTTATATGGGGGAATAGCTTTCCACTTAAGGGATGAGTGGTTTGAAAATATAAAGGATCCCCTTATTATATGATGAATGAATTCACGGATTTCAGAGAATTTCAATTTATATCTGAGTGACATAAATATTAGCTTTACATCTACAGAAGCATCAATAGCAGGAACGAATGGCGTCTGCATTGAGGAAAGGGCTTGGTGGAAGGTACCAAGTTAATTTTTTGAATAATTGAATTCATTGACACACAGCATTTTTTATACCACTTAGGTGGCAGATGATGATGATGGAAAGAGGTTACCGTGGCATGAAAAACTTCATATTATTATTAAAGTTGCTAAAAAAATCCCCGGCTGGGAATTTATTTCGCATCTTGAACGTGCGCGTACAAAGTTCCTTTTTGCTTCTGATTTTCCAAGCCTAGAGGAAAGTCTACGCCAGACTTCATTCGTCGTTCAGAAAGTGCATAGATTGATTGGCATAAATGACATTTACTTGGCATCCAAAGACCCTGTACACCTTTAATTAGGTAGGTTGTAAGTATTATGGTTATTTTTTATTATGCAAGTTTTTTTTGCCTACATAGTTTTCATAATTTCATATATTTACTAGAGAATAGTTTACCTACAGCCATACACAACATCAAAAACATTTTATGAAATGCCCACCTACCCCTTTAGAGTACCTACAGCCATACAGCGAGTTCGTTTAAATTCAAAAAGAACAAAACCAATCCCATGAACATTTTTGCGTCCAAATCCTAACACGATAGTCTCACCAATACGTGCTGTTAAACATGCAAATATGTGCAGGAAATTTGCATGAGAATCCTGCACTTTTCGGACCACGTCGGCGTTTCATCCCGGTGCGGATGCCTCATTGCGCACGGACAGACGAAGCCGAATAACCAAAGGATGTGAATATACTGCACTTTTGAATGGCTAAAGAGCTTTTGAATGTTGTTGTTGTGTGCATGAGGTATGTTTGCGATGTTAGGCTAATGAATAGCAAAAGTTGGCGATCATTAAATATGTTGTGTTGTTGATAATGCAATTTAATAAAAAAAATATATAAAGTATACCGCGGTTTTAACGTGTCTTATTGAATAACAAAAACTGGTAACTTATTGAGATATAAAAATAAGCTGTATACTTGTGGAATAAAATAACATAGGGCCTAGCATAACTTATACTATTGTTGAACATAATTTAGATGATTGTTTTTGAATATATGCTAATTACACACAAATTCTCCAGACTATAGACAGCAAACATAATATGTCCATATATATTCTGCCTCCATCAAAGTCAGTGGAGGTGAGTCGAACTCGAACCGACTAAAACGCACGTCGTCTATGGGTCTTTGATTGCCAGAAGTGAGATTGTACATTATTATACTCGCACCAGAAAATTCGTCCTGAGCAGAAATTGAACTCGCGACCTCCTCTCTACTGCTACTACACTAACAATGAATGTGGAATACATACATGAACAGTAACTTTTATTCCATATCATTGACAGATCCTCCTCACCACAGAACCAACGATTGTATAAATCCTAGTCGTAGCTGTCAAATCTAACAAGCAACTGCATAGGACTCGGAAAAACCAATTTGTCTGCACAAAAGACCTATCTGTGTGTTACTCCATGGTACGAAGGCGTTCGAAATATTGAACGCAAACAGGTTTAGGGTGCTTTAGGTGTAATGCATTTGAATTCGATAAAAAGATTCTGTCTGAAGAGCGTGCATTGCATTATATTCTAAACTGTTATCACTACATAGTATAAAATAAAGTCGTGTTTTCTGTCCCTATGTCCCTTTGCATCCTGAAATCTTTAAAACTACGCAACAGATTTTGATGCGGTTTGTTTTTATAGATAGAATGGTTAAAGAGAAAGGTTTATATGTATATGACATCATGCTACGATTAACAGGTGTAACATCATGCTAGGGCCAGCAGGGATGAAAAATGATACAAAAACGGTATGACGCAGACGAAGTTGTGCGGCTCAGCTAGTTCCTAATAAAAAAAGCAGACAAATGTACCTTGCTTTTATTTTTTATTTTATCTAAGGTTATGTTGACTTGACGATAAAGAGGTTTTTCAAGAAGGGCATCAGAAGATTCTTACAGGGTGGGCCACACGAGTGTGACCCTCCTGGTGTTGTACAGTCAGAGCTCATAAGTGCTTTAGCACATCAAGGCTCAAAATGGTTTAGCGTGCGGCCGGCGCGCTTATATGTGTGTGTAATGTTACTATGCAATACGAGGCGACGCTGGCTTGTCTTAAAAGAAAAAGGTCACAAGTAGCGTTAGAATGTTGACGCTATAGTTGCGTAGGATTGCTACTGCACTTTTGAGTTCTACTGTACATGTCCATGAGTCACGTTAAGTACCTTCCACTGTTATTAAAATTGTTTACATTAACAGAGAAATGAACCTATGACCTATGACGTATAAGTCTAATTTTCTATCACCACGACATACAGAATGTTATTATGACGTTTGATTAAATTATAGTGCAATCTATTCACTAGTGTGAATCTGTACATTCTGTCACAGTAACTGTCTTCACTCAATGGAGGGTGATACGGTATGCACTGCACGTATGAAGGGTTCGACTCCCCGAGACATATTGCGTTAAAAGACAGTTGTTATGGGTCTGAGAGTTGAGAAATCCCAATATGATAGATATGGAAAAAGATGAAGTAGGTATTTTATGTTTTAGCAGAATAGCCCTTTTGTCCATCCGCGGTAGCCTAGTGGTTTGGGTAATGAACTGCTGAGACAAGGTCTCGGGTTCGATCTCAGGTTTTACCATGGCACACACCAATGATATTTCGATGCTTTTCGAAATTATGTTAAATTTATCGTAGGTTTAAAAGTGCCCAGTTAATGGCAATAGGCTCGCCTATTACATTGGGACCTAAACATGAACTGGCAAAATGTGGGTGGTAGCACCTCTGCCTTCGGGGATATAGGCGCGAGTTTAGGTTATAATGTTTGGTCAGATAACATACCTTTATATTGTGGTATGTACCTTTATTACTTTGAAGGCACATTGACGTGAATGTAATGCTAAACTTCTTTGTGTAGCACCATTTGGCACCAATTTATGAAATATTTTAAAACTTGTAATATGATATATATTCAAATTACCATCACGTATTTACGGCACAGACGCGTAAAAACGGAACAAGCGCTTGAACACATTTTGTGAATTAATGTAGTCACGCTTGTAGCTAACAGGTCTGAACCTGAAATCTATTTGTTTGTATTCATATGAGTAGGTACGTAATGTCATAGGATAGAATAATGGCTAAATTTAAGACAGGCACGGAAAAAAATGGGGGGGGGGGTTGAAATGTAAAAAAAATTCTATCTCAGATTCCATTACTCTACATGTATGCTAGATAGTCAAAATGAGAACAGAACTGTTCATTCTGTATGTACCATCAAAAGAGTGCTTACAAAAAGTCAAAGAAAAACTAGACCAATGTATAACAAATGAAACTAACACCACTTCGCAACAAGGCCCTGTCTGGAAGACACCATACAAGAAATTAAATGAACTTTTTAAATCTATTTAATATCTATAAACATAATTATCATGAAACAAAGGATGTTAAACTATTACGACCTAACTTTTAGACACAATAACTACCGCTGAAGACGTCAACAAACAATAAGAAACATCAGATCTGTAAACCATAAAGCCTTCTCTAATCTCACTGCACTTAAATAAAAAGGGAGCGAAACCATCCTTATTAAACACATTATCATGGCACGTAGCAACTATATATACTGGCGCCCTCTGCCGGCCAGAGGGAGTTATTAAGGGGTGACCGGGACAACGGACCACGGGGCGAAATTATAACCCGCGCGTGAGTACCGCTCTTTGTCCCTGAATATTAATAATAAGAGTTGTGGGGTATAGGAGTGTCTACTTTTTGATGTATGGTCGGAAGAGGCTGGTACAAAAGAGGCAACGTATTTAAAATAGAACCTTTGTTTAGAGGACTAGTAATTATTTAGTAGTGGTAGGTTTTCCTTTCCCTGTTATTATGAAGAAATTACAACATTACAAACATTGAAAGGAAATGAAAGAATGATAGTGACAATGACATTATCATCATATAATTAAAATTACAATTCACATGTGATAATATTCTACGATATCAATGAGCCTAATTGACGGAGGAAGAATTACCGAAAGCGAACTATTGAAAAATGCTTTACTTGGGTGTTATCGTGAAGAAATTACAGAAAGATTTCAATTTATTCCAGCCATAATAATATGAATAACAGCTGTTATGTTTGACAAAACTTTGCCAACTATGCACGAACCAAAAAAATACCATTAGTAAATAATAAATAGACAAGCATGAATATAATACACATAAGTAAATTATAGTTAATGTTCTAAAACTAAAGACTCAAACACACACGAACACACGTACTTTCACGTACGCTTCACATACGTACATGTACGTAGATATGCATGAGAACCCATACAGAAGAAGACACACACAAATATGTGCACACAGACAGACCCACACTGTCACACACACATAAGACCATTTCCTAAATATCTGACCACACAACATACTTAGTTACTTCTGATTTTAAGACTTATAAGCGTACAAAGCCACGCAAACGTATAAATAATTCAGACGGCTCAACTTCCATGTGAGCAACGCCGCGCCACGAACTTGCGTAATTTATACAAAATTAAATTAATAAGGCATTTTAATTAATTCCGTGAATGTATTCCACGGGAAACGTAAAGCTGCACCTTCGAATAATGGAAGCTGGATTATGGTGAACGGGTGCGTTATATTAACTTTTTATTCTCTAAACTTTACAAACATTTTATTGCTTACAATAAAACTGAGACTGTCGTATGAATGTGGAAGGGCTTTGAAAGAAAAGGTAAGCTCAAGAAAAGTTGGTAAGGAATGAAGTGATGTAATATTGTCGTACAATCAAATAGCCTATTGCAGTTCACTGCCGGATATCCAACCCTCCGCGCTCTACATCCGGTCTATCTCAGTCATGATTTTAGCTAGAGCGTGCCTTCTTGTGGTCTCCTTTATAGGATACGTTTCCTCCAACAGCCTTTCTCCAGTGGCTCTGTAATCAATGTGATCAGCCAACTGCCACATTCGTATTACGTACGTAATATCATCATTCTCTAAGCCTATTCCCAACTTAGTCGGGGTCGGCTTTCTGCTTTCCGTGAAGCGACTGCCATCGGACCTCCACAACAAAATTGGCGATATCGAAGTTCTGTAGTTAGGGTAGTCAGACTTTCGAGGGCTTCAACTACCCGTAACGACTGCCATAGATATTTTTGTATGGCAACTGAGACGACGGCTTAACGTGCTTTCCGAGGCACGACCAGACAAGTGCAAATAGCCATATTCGTGCATAAAAATATTTACACTGAGTTGGGATCGAACTCGCGCCTCCTGCGTACGGTAGCAGTCGAATTCACTACTGCCACACCACAGAAGCTGTCGCACCTACGTAATAATTGTAATGATAATGTTGTGTTTGAAAGTCATGAAATTTCAGGTTCAAAAGCTCAATGTTTCTAAAAAACCTTTATAATAAACCTTTATAATAAGCTGCAAGCTGAAGGAAAAAGTCTCAGCTCTTGTGACTAAAAGTAGTCGAAGTCAAATGAATGTATAAATTGCATAGTATTAGATTTGTAGAGTTTTTCACACGTTGACCGCCAAGCCGAAAAACATGTTTTTCATTTTTTACTTTGCTTTTTTATGTTTATATGTATAAAAATATATGCTTGATTTCTCACAGATTTTCACTATTTTTTATGTGTGCCCGAGTACCAAACCGAACACAACATCTTTATCTCTTCCTTAAATATCTCATATCGTGGAAAAATCATTCTTCCCCGCTTTTCTCCTCCACTTCACTCTCTTCTAGATCGGAATCATCTGCAAACAAATAAACACCACAAACATTATTTTATAAACGCAACACTAGACTCGACACAACTAGTGCCAACCTCTCACTGGTGCACAGATGCAATGGTACCAGTTTACGTGTGCGAATCTGTTGGTCTCTTGATTGTGAGCTCTCGCTACTTTGACGCGATACACTTATGGAATAAATCACCTCTCGTTCCGGGAAATTGCTGACTTGTACTCGTACGATACACTATGTAGGGATGGGAAAGGGTTCATCGTTTTGTATGAGTTGAAACTATTATAAACAGTAATGTTAATAGAAAAAATTGTGAGGTAATGATAATTTTTTATAAATAATTGTATTTGCAATATGCTATTCTTGAATTCTATTTAATTATTTTATTCATCAACCTAGGAATGAAAACAAATACTCATAGATATTATACGTGAAAAAGTATTTGTTCTTCAAACTCTTAAGTGTATATCTATAAAATTAATTGTATAATAAATTAACATATGTTGTACATTATGTGTAAAAATTTGATGCAATAATAACTTTACTTAAACTAAGTTTTCTTAACTAAGCAATTCAAGGAAGTTGCTACCTAATTTTGTGCAAATTTTGCCTAAATGCGTTATAAAACTAGTTGTATGTGTCATTTTCATAGTGTCACATATAATTATTTGTTTTTTTTTTATTATTTTGTATTTCAAACTCCCCGAAAGTGAACGAAATTATCATTTTCCACATTTACCATTTTATAGAAAACTTAAAAATCCACAACAGTTTTGAACTTTCATAATTTCATAAATAAACTTGTGTCAAAGTTATCGATATCGATAAACCACAACTGTACGTCTCTAACGCTACGTCATCTAATTTCCGCGGCGCATGGCGGACGAATGTGTTGTCAAACTCACAGCGCTAACTGAAATCTTCGCTCACGGAAGCAGCGCGCACAGCGGCCACAGCGCGGTTACTGATCAATGTTGCAATCCGATTGTGGATACGTTTTGTGTGAGTGAGGAATATGGCAACAAAAACGAGCAGGTATGTATGACATGTAATGTATGGCACAATGCTGTAAAGATATATAACATAATTCACAACGTGCTTTACTGCTACTTATTAAGTAATAAAATTGTGGTTTCTAACTTGACGGCATCAAGGATAGCTTATTGACATCTAAATGCTAAAGAACTTGGGATCGCAAAAAATGTCAATCAATTAATTAGCCTATTAGCAGCCCACTACGATGTGGCCCTCTAGTCCCCAGATATGGGGCTTCTCTTGCTGCTGTTAGGGTAACAGGTAAATCCACCAAAGACCTACGATCATGGAGGACGGAGATATGCGACGAAGAAATACTTGCTGACAGACAGAGGCGGCTGCAGCCCAAGAGATCGCGCATCGTACGATATCCGTGACGAACGTGTGAACTCCTACACCTATGGCCACCACTAGCACCCGCCTCGGAGTCTCACACTATGATCCTTAATAACCTAATTTAGTATACCACCTTCTCTGATATCAGACCCGTCAAATTAGCATATTTAAACTACTAAAAAGAATGAAAACTTTTGCTTTATAATTAGTATACCTAAATAAGTATTTTCGAGTCCTATGATTAACATGTAAGTAATCAATGTACACATCAGTCGCGTCTAATAGGTTCAGTGGTGACGCTAGTTCGCGTCAGTTGCACTTCAATCAGCTGGTTCATTCATGTGTAATGAGTTCACAGCGCGTTATATACTTACATGTGTTTCATGTGTTACATGTTTACATTTAGTGGGACAAATGTTAGAATACCGAAATCAGTTTCAGTTTTGATGTTACATTTATTGAAACAACACAAAATGCATTGTAAGCGGGTGTTTGTTCGTTTGTGTGTAACTTTTCAATCATTTGAGTTGAACGATTCAGTTTATTTTGTAACAACAGTTATTTATCTAATATCATTGCGAGTGAAACCGCGTACTACAGCTATCATTGTTGCAAAATAAACAATCGAATGTGTCTATGCTGTTTATGTATATTTGCTGCCCATGATTGCTTAAACTAAAATACTGTTTGCATAAACCTTATTTGTAAGTATGTGGTTAGAATATGGCCACAGGAACAGGACAGAGAGAACAGTATAATAGTTAATCTTTTTTTACCCTTTTATTCACAGAACAGTTAAACCTCCTTTAATTGTTTTATGATTCAAGTGAATGCAGGAAATTAAAAATTAAATAGATCATAGTATGAATTATTATTCTAGGACATTATTATATAGCGCGGTCTGGATCCTAACTGTACTAAGTACCTACCCTACCTACCCACCTACTGTGTACAATATCATGCAAGTGAATATACAGGGTGTAAGAAGTTGAAAAGAATTACGGTTTGTTTTTTTTTTCCTATTTTATACCCTTTAACTAACTAACGTTATTCACTCTCCATCGTTTCAGTTCAGCTAAATGAAACAATGATTTCCTAAATAGACATCATATCGAATTATGGCATGAATAGGGCGTGAAAAACATCCGATGTGGCCGTCAAACTGAGCGACACCATTGTAGCACTGTACGTGTTTGCAATGGTGACCCTCTTTCATGAGATTTTACCTTCAGCTTACCATCAAGTGAGGTGACGTGCCATAAATAAAAAAAAGAATAAATGCTTTGTTCTGTAGTGAAGTTCTTTTATGAAATTATTGTTTCATTTAGCTTTACTGATACGATGGATAGTATATTAATGCTGATCAAACGGTTCAAAAAAAAGTATACCAATATGTAGTTTACCTGGAGTACTACCATATACCTATGTCTTTGGCTTCAGGAGCGTTTCACTAACATCCTGTATATTGTTTATTATTTTTTATACACAGGAATTTTGTCTATTTACATTGAACTGTTGTGTTTCTATGTACCTCTATCACTGTTCTGTTGTGTTTTAGTTTCTATACGGGTATTAAATTAATTGTAATATATTTATTTAATTTTACTTTGTCTATTATTGAACCGTCTTCAAAAATTCTAAACAAGTACTAAAATATATGTTACCTACCTAAATATAGAAATAATTTTGCAGTAACATCAATTCCCTTTCAACACTCTTCTAAGATAAGGAAACCTCATTTTACGAATCATCCCTAAAACCCATTTGATAACCTTATTTAAACAAGCATTACATGACAATAAAGTTTTATGACTTACTCCGCGATGCTTGATATAATAAAAAAATATATGAAAAAGATTTGAAACACACTGCTTGCTACACACGTACCAATCAATAAATCTCTAAAACAAAACAGACGGTGGATACAACATACAGCGATAAGCACGTGAAAATTTAGACGTAAAATTATTGTGGTTGAGAAAATGCAGGTAGCCCCTAAGGTAGCCATAACAATAAAACATCAGGGACAGTCCCGATAACTGGCGCGGAAGAGATATATGTCTGCTGTGACCAAGCAATCACTTTTGTTCGGATAAATCTACGAAACTCATTCTCAGCTAAATTGACTGCCGCAGTAATGAAATGAACGTTTTTGAGAGTGCTTATAAAAATGAAATTAAATATTCCTATTTATACAACTCTCATTAAACTTTCACGAGGACACGTATATTGAAATATATATTAGTCATATAATTTATTAGTTTATTTGAACTAATTCAATATATCAACTTCATTAGTATCTTAGCATTGCTTGCAGTTGAATTTCAAGGTCCGCTTACTCCACCTTTTGATTTGGTTTCAGTTTTTATAACAGTGACTACCGCCAGACGTACAAACCCCAAGAGAAAAGCCTACGACAGAACTTGGTTCGTTAATCAGTGAGTGTACCGTATCGACTTGCAAATGAATGGTTGGATCAATCTGAACTGACACGAAATATGGTCTGGTTCATTATTTGATCAGGTAAAACTGAAAAACATACGGGTCGATTTTCAAAAATATCGGTCGGGTCAAAAATAATGTAATATACTGATGTAACTTACGCTTTATGTACTGAAGTTAAAATATATACTGATAATAAAACATAAAACACACGTCCAACAACCTATAACAATTTTTACGAACAATCTTTATGTAGGTTACTTAAGAAAAATATAAAAATGAACTTTTCCTTAAGCATACACGTTCTAAAGAATCACATGTAATGTTCAAATAAGCTCCTAAATAAAATGTTAAAATTGTAGAGGATCGCGACTCACGAGCGAATACCTTTTGTGCGTCCTCCTGCAGTTAAAAGCACATCCGAATCGTATCTGAATTAACATAAAACCCAGAGGGCGATAAAAGTACACACAGCGCAGTTCGAAACATCCTGTAAATAATGTAGGGTTGTCACTTCTTAGTTTAGAAACATCCTGCCAACAATGTACAGACAGGTATTAACGATAGCAACAGAGATTAATAACCTTTAATTTTTGATATAGGTAGTACCAATGTGAATGAGTAAATATTTTGAAAAATTTTATTCTTATTTGACAAATTGTATTGTAGTTAAAAATATTGAAGGAATGAATTATTTTATATCTCATGAAAGCTCATTAAATAAATAAATCGATGAAGCTCACCTGTTTCGTTAAAAATAATATCCGTAAATACTCGTAGATTGATCAAATCGAGGTCAAATTAGTATCTTTAGATACCTAAATAATAAGTTATTGCAATAAATATATTGACATCTAATAACCAATTAAGAGTACTTTATAGTTGAAATACGTAAGACCCAATTTAAAATAAATTATTATCAGAGTGAAAACGTTGTGGAATTACTTGTGATGATTCTCAAGCTTCAAACGTGTATTCCAGTCGTTTATCAAGTACCATAGAATGAGTGAAAAGATAACCTTACATGAAAACTGTCGATAATAACAGTAAAGCTAACAAAAATATGTTCATATTAAAAGAAAGTGCCGGTAAAGACTAATGACAGCCCTGACCATTTTTACGGCTGCAATATCGTTTATATACAGGATGATGAGCGGGGCTCTCAACTCAATTAGCTAATGAAAACGTGCTGTTTTGATCAACTTAAACGGAGTCCCCGCGACTAGCTTTTTAAATATACTTCATAGCTGTTTTGCTTTATTACTTTTAAGAAAGTTTACAGAGTAACATCAGACTATCGTTTTAAAATATGACGATGAAGATACATATCTCCAGTTTTCATTTTCAGCATATTAAAACTTCTGAGGAGAATAATTCCGTTAAATTATTTTTAAACTAGATTATTTACATAATTTTTACCTCCCATAAGTTACAATTGCCTTATATTAAAGAGTTACATAAATCAAATAATCTTTATGCGGGTTACTTAAGAAAAATATAAAAATAAACTTTCTTTAAGCCTACACGTTAATGGCAATAGGCTCGAAACCTATTACATTGGGACCTAAAACATAAACTGACGAAATGTGGATGCTAGCACCTCTGTCTACCCCTTCGGGGATATAGGCGTGAGTTTATGTTATGTTTTTTATTAATCAAATCCAATATATTTGGAGTATAATATAGGCAGTTTCTATTATAGTATTCTTAAGTCCCAATAACAGCAGATATATCCTCTTCTTGTCTTGTATCTCTTGACGTGACGTCACAGCTCTTATCACATAACTATTTATTAGCTAAACCTCTCACAATACTCTGCGCCACAAATGATCTGCTCATTTGAGGTGCAGAGCACTCACTGTTGCAGTGGAGTTTTTTGCACCGTTTCTTCTCCACTAACCTCTAGGAAGCAGTGGTAACTCAGTTTATTTAGAATTTTGTATTCTTATTGACGTTAAAAAGATGCAATTGCATTGCAGTAATTTAAATAAATGAATAGACTTAGACTTCACAGAATAATAGTTTTACAAAAATTTGAAAAAAATATAGTATTATTACTGCCTTTTTTCAACTTTTACCTACTTAATATTAATATACATTATCTTCTATATCACGGCACTCTCTTTTTGAATTAATTTCTACCGATTTGTGTAATATTGCTCTAATTCTGTATAATTTTATGTTTTTCGCACCAATGAGTCCTATAAATCTTCACACGTACTTCCTTCTTCCTACTAACTGTTGAGGCTGTCACGGTAGCGACCGCAGAAGGCCGCCTTTGGAGTGCCTTTTTGCTTACTATCAGGGTGACTGCAGTCAATTTGACGACCTAAATATATAAAAAAATCTTCACAGCCCTAGTACACGGAAAGAAACCATTGCAGTCCTTTTACTTGTTCAAGCACCTTCGATATACCATTTCCTTGACTCATCCAATACAACTAATACAATTTGCAGTTGTTAGAAGCTAACCGACAGTGTTGAAGTTCCACCGATTGCTGATTGGATAGCCAATCAGGCTTTTGTGCCAAGATAAGAGAGTATTGGCCCTTTTTCTAATCCATTACAAGCTTGTTACTTAGGAAATACAAAATTTGGTGAAAAATAAGAGGTTTTTTCAACATGTGGGACCTTTGAGTTTCGGGTTACTGATAAAGTGTTACACTTTCGCTACCTCTTCCTTGTACATCTTTGGGGTCTTTAAAGCGTGTTTGTGCTGATTAAGTGCTGTTAGGAAAGATATCGGACCTATCTTAGTCTGAAGGCAACTAAATGTAAGTTGTTTAAGCCAGCACTTGGTTATGTCGATACAAATTGATAAGTCACTTGACACTTTTCCACGATATTTATTATTTAATCTGGTTTCGTTTTATAGCATTCTTGAAGGTTTATAATGATACTATGATTACAATTACAGAAATGAAAACGTTTGTGCCGAAAATCTGATGAGGCCATCAAGCTAAGCGCCACCATTGTAGCACTGTACGTGTGTGTAATGGTGACCCTCTTTTATGAGACTGCCTTCAGCTTAACATCAGGCAAGGTGAAGTCAAATTGACGTGCCGTATTAAAAAAAACGATTAGGTTTTTTTTTATTTCCACTTGTGTGGCAGTCAAGCACGCGGCCCACCTGATTGTAAGTGGTTACCGCTATGGACGTTTCCAACACCAGGGGCGTCACATTCGTGCTGCCAACCATAAAGAGAAGAGGGGGAGGGGAGAAGGTTAAGATAGTCTATGTGCTGTCTTCTCCAGGGAGCTCTGGCTACCCTACCTCCTCCAATATATTTTCTCAAAAAGGATTTCCACCATGTCACGCCGACTCAATATCTGATCTTGGGGGTGACGTTGGGGGTTTTCTGTCACCCTAGCAGAAGCAGGCCACGGTGGCAGTGCAACGTTTGTCTCCCCATACCCATTAAGGGAAAGGGATCACCTCAAAAGAGATGTCTCCAGGTCTACCCTAGTGCGAGAGATATGTCTTGTATAACCTCACCTCCGGCAATCACGCATTCTCTATGGGAGACGACGTGCATTTTAGTCGGTTTGAGTCCGACATAATCACCTTCACCGGTTTTGGTGGAGGTGGTATCCGTAGGAAATTTACCTACGATAAAAAAAGAATATCTATGTCTAAAATTAATTTTCGTGCAAGTTTAGACAATGGTTATGTAGAAGGAACTTCGTCGTTGAAACTAACACTCTTTATATTAACTTTTATATTACACACCCGTTTTAATAACAACTAAAGATGATATGCGCAACAAATATTTGTGCCAAGCAGCTCAACTTTGTTCCAAACGAGCGCGTATGGGACTAAATTCTGTAGTACTTAACTTGTTCAGTATAAGTACTAAACTGCGTTATGAAATTTCACCACGATGCACTTCATTTGCTTAGAAATATTGAGCAAAGCACTGAGCACGTATTGTGGATGACTATGCAGTAAGTTCATTCTGTATCTTTTCCCTCCAGAGATTACACTTTCCTATATAATATTGAAAGTAGAAATTTTAGTTGTTCTTTATTGAGTATTAGTTTCGTACTGGTACAATTTAGTTTAAGTTTTCGATGGGTTTATTTTGAAGTATCTTGCTTGCTTGACATGGATATTACGATGAAATGAATGTGATTCATCATCATTATCATCATTTCAGCCATAGGATGTCCACTGCTGAACATAGGCTTCCCCTACCGACCGGTTGTAGGCGGTCTGCATTCAACGGGTACCCGCGACTTTGACTATGTCGTCCGTCCATCTCGCATCTAGTCTACCGTTGGTACGCGGTCTCCATTTGAGAACCTTTCAGCTCCAACGACCAAGAGTTCTTCTTGCTACATGCAACTACTACAGCTTTCTAACCCTCTTGGGTATGTCGACAACTAAACAAATAATTGAATCAATTGGTCCGATAGCTCAGTGGTCAGAGCATTCTCCCTGTAAGAGACTGCAGGTAGCGGGTTCAAGCCCGCCTAGATATATACTTATTCCAATTTTATATCGATTTGAAAAAGTTACCAGGTTAATGACTCAAACTTTCATTATGAATGAAGCAATTCCAATATTTTTACTTTAGTATTTCAGGCAAGGTTTTTATTGAGTAACGGGAATGGTTTCAGAGACGAGCGGAGCCACAGGCTGGTATGATATACAATTTAAATACAGTTTTAATCAAGATCAAAATCTGCAAAAGTATTCAAAGCTTGGAGGCCGAAAAACGTATCGCATAGATTTTTCATCGACGCAGCAATAAATAAGCACGCGTCCAAAGGCTTAAAGTAGGGTTGCCATATCGAAAATTGAAAGGCCGGACAACAATTTTGGTATAGGCACGATTTATTGGAAACAAGCTGGCCCAAACGTGATTTTTTCTTTTGGCAATTTCTATGTTGTTTTATTTTTAACTATCGAACAAAACATCTACCTTCAATAATTTTGGACTTCGAGTCCTGTAATTCCGTGAATAAGTTTAGTGATCGCAGAATATTTATACATATTATCATATAGTTGTTTGTGAAACCCACTTTCGATCTTACGATTATGATTATTAGTAATTCAAGCAATGAGCAATGATGATTTGTACGCCATATCTATTATTGGGTAAATATACATACCTAGAAACCTTTGTGGCATGGGTAATGGACTGCTGAGACGAGGTCTCAGGTTCGATTCCAGGTTTTACCATGGTACACACCAATGACTTATCGTGTATACTACGTGTATTTATAGGTGCCCGGTTAATGGCAATAGGCTCGCCACCTATTGCATTGGGACCTAAACATAAAATGGCGAAATGTGAGTGCTAGCACCTCTGCCGACCCTTTCGGGGATATAGACATGAGTTTATGTTATTTATGTTAGAAAATTTCACATTTTAAACATTATTTCAACTTAGTGAAGTAGTAAAATGTTCAACGATCCCTAAAATTCGGCATTGGCAAGTTCAAGCGGGTTCTAAATTTAAAAGTTCAGACGGTTGGTAACCATATTCACGGGTCCCTGGGCGGACTTTGCATTCGCTTTCTTTTTGAGCGAATCGTGGATACCTTGAGGGAATTAGGGATTTTCATATAAGTGGAAGTTGAGAATGATATTCAGCGAAATTTGTTATTATACGTATTGATTTATGTACGTTATTTATGATGTAGATAATGTAAGACGGAGCTGTAGTTTGTCTAAAGAATTACGAGTATAACCACTGTTATAAGAAATTTGTGGGTAATATTTGGAGCAGTTATTTAAATACCATTAACATGCTAAACTTTTTCTGGGGCAATGTGATCGCAAAGTAACAAAGTCCTTTAATTGAATAAAAAAATAATGATAAAAGATAATAAATGCTTTATGCTACGGTGTATATAAGGGTAATGGATTGCTGAGGCGAGGTCTCGGGTTCGATCCCAAGTTTTACCATGGCACAGACCAATGACTTTTCAATGCTTCTCTAAGTTATGTGCGCAGGTTTATAAGTGTTATAAGTGCTCGGTTAATGGCCATTGGGCCTAAACATAAACTGGCTAAACGTGTGTGCTAGCACCTCTGCCTACCCTTTTGGTGATATAGGCGTGAGTGTATAAAAAAATCTCTTTCTCCTTACGTTCACCTCCATCTACCGATCGATGGTCTTAGGATCCTCTCGATGTTGAAACGTCTGTTGGCAGTCGCTTCCATAAAATTCACATAAGTCATTCAAAAAGAGAAGAACCTCCGGGAAAATGGTAACTGGGAACAACGCTAAGATCTTGATGATGTATGTATAAGTATATAATACTGTTTACTGTTATGCCTGTATCTGGTTACCATGATATGGTGGCGAGTACTAATCACGACACAAAGGCTTCTTTCATCCGTAAGAATGACTACTACGGAGCTTGAAGGATTGGCTACACATTTAGATAATACGACTATTTTATTATTTCTTCTTTATGTATAAACAAACTAAGCCGCGCAACTTCGTCTGCGTCACCTCGTTTTTGCAACACACGTAGTATGTGTGTTCACATTACAATATTAGAAGCATATATTAGTAAGTAAATAAGTTTATGCTCTAAGTACGGTAAAATCGTATCGTAGTCGGATCGTCCCTTCTAAAGTAAGTGTTCATATGGTGACTAAGTCTTCAGGGTAGTTCAGTAAGTGAGTTTCTGTGTAATGACCAGCCATGGGCTCTTTATGCGACTGAACAATAGCTGCGTTATAGAAAGGGTTACTGAAAGCATTCATACTAATGTCTTCATAAGTTTTAAGATATAATTGTGATTTTACTGCAGGTCGATATTAATTTCCTTAAGGTTGTAAACAATTTTAAATACTTACTTGCAATTTAAATTGCAGTTGAAATCTTACTTAGTATGAATCCACCCATAACAGTAAAGAAGTTGACCTAGCTGCTGGAGATAATTAGTGAGAATTAGGTAAGTCCTTTTAAGTTAACGATTTATTATCGACTAAAAATTGGATACAGGGAATGCATAGGCGGGACTTGAAACCGCAACCAGGCTCTCACAGGAAGAATGCTCTGACCATTTGAGCTACTAGATCATGTCTAGTACATTCCAAAATCTCCTCACTTCTTAGAAGGATGGAGCCATCTGCTAAAAAATATATGAACTATCGGATATCAGATCTAGACATTCTCATTTCCAATTTAAAACAGATTGGCAAGAGATAGTACATAAATTCCTCAAAGTGTCATTTAAAGTTTATTAAATTTTACTATTTTATTTATTTTTTATGTTTATATTTGTGTTTAAAAAGATAAATACACATAACTACGGTTGAAAACCACAAGAAAAGTTCGATTAGCAACAAAAAAGTGTCTCCTTTAGAAACTGTAAAACTATAATTACCTTCTATTATGGTCGCATTTTAACATGAAAATGCCTGTATTAAAGCAAGTAGGCCTTTGCTACAAGGCCTGGCGCCCGAGGGACGGCAGCCAGCGGCCCGTGAGGCTTTCGCTCAGAATATCCTTCGACCGGAAAATAACAATAGCACGCTTATATTGTCGCGACAGACTCAGCGGCATGCGCAGCGCGGGCTGGACTTTATGGCATGTGAAAATGACTCTGAAGTTTCGGTGATGATAAAATTTATAGATTTATATGAAAAATATTTCGCTAAAATTTGCGCCTATAGTGAGAGGCAATTCTATTTGCTAGGTATATAATTTCTGTATCTAGAATAGCACGTTAACGGTCTTGTTTGTCAAACGAACAGTTTTTCCATCAGTTTAACAACTGTTCTAACTGCAATGTTTCGATATCGCGGATGGGTTTTTGGAAGTCATTTTGTTGCGGCGCAGTTAGACCGGGAAAATACGGACCGCAAAAGAAAGAAAGATCGATCCCAGGTTTACTATGGCACACACCAATGACTTAGCGATGCTTTTCGAAGTTATGTGTGTATTTAACGCAGATTTATAAGTACCTACCCGGTTAATGGCAATACGCTCGCACATTGGGACCTAAAACATAAACAAAGAATTTATACAAAAATTAGAGAGGAGGGAGCAAACACCAAAGAGACGTACATAGTATTCTAGTAAGATTATAGATATTAATATTACTAGTGTAAATAGACCCACATACTCCGTTACTGTGTTACAGAATTAAAAAGTCAGTGGTAATGACTTGTAACTTTAGTGAAGAAACATTGACGTTACTGCAATTATATATCTGTCGAAGTTCTCAACTTTCTTTATAAAAAAAACGTTATACCGTTCATATACTCTGTCACATACTCATGCCTAGATTTTGTGTAGGTACATATGTTTGTCACTTGCATACCTTGTCCCTCCAAGGATAAGTTTATCACAAAAAGCACGGGTTTGCGGTTCAGTTTGCGATACATCGCCATTCGTACAATAAAGTAAAAAACAAATCACATTAAGAATAAGCATTGCCATACAACGTGGCAATGCTGCCAGTCTTCTGGTAACCTTACCACAAGAGGCATGGGATGCGGAGGAATTCCACGACACTTTTTAATTTAAGTCTTTTTTGTTTTTCTTTTTCATTTTTGTTTTAATTTTACATCAAGAACGGATGGCACACGCTCTGCAATCGGCATCTTGTGATGCTGTTAGGTTATTAAGAATAACGTATGATTTTAGATTGACATGGTCATTTACATAGTCAGTGTTAAATCGGTCTAGATCGTAATCACGGCGATTGCAACAGCAATCAGTTGCTCAAGGAAATCAACAAACATGGTAAATATCCCGATATATTTAACAGTGAATAATTAAGTGTGTTTAAAATGTGTTTGCATATGAGGCTGTTCCACAGCATTACGTGTCAATACTATGTCTTTTATATCACAGCAAAAATAATAACGAACCTTTATTTTACTTTTATCGCATTCGAAGACCTCAATCTACAGTAGCTTCAAACTGTCACCCGCCAGATCACACTTGGAAGTTATGACTATCCATGTGGAAACAACCTTTACTGAAATATCGACTGTAATAACGTAATAATATAGTCAAAGTTTATTTGTCACATATTAAAGTTATTATCTACCCGATATTTTGTGTGGTCACCCAATTTTATGGAGATCTCACCTCTATGCTGGAAGTAAATTGAGTGGAATATCGTCTGTAGCATTTCGTCCAGTGTTTAACTTTCAATGGGTTCGATATATGGACAATACATACTGAAAAGTTAATCTTGTCTGTTTGTTTGAATAACGAATGAAATGTTTAGAGGCTTATAGGGGATGTTTTGTTTTTGGGTTAATCTGTGTTTGACATTGGATTTCCATTGTACGGTGCTAAAATGTTTAACATATAAAATTGAGTTGTTATTGGTATCCATCCTGTTTATCCCTTTGATTTTGTTGACAGGAATTGGGATAATACCCAGCATTGAGGATGACTTTATTCGAAACTGTCATAAACGAATTAGTATGGGTAATTTTAGTTTGTTTAAGTTTAAATAGAAGGTGTATGCGAATATGACACATTTGACTTATTATATAAAACAGAGCTAGTCACAGCAGTACCTAAATTTGCTTGAACAGGCACCAGAACTAGAAATAAATCTACATAGGCTAACTAAGTGGTACCGCTAATTTTCTATTTTTGGGACGAGTCGAAAATTTACTTCATTATTTTCTATACTATTACTAGGATTAAGTCCAACCCTGGATACCTTTTTTTTGTAATTTAAATAAAAATATATATTTATTTCTCTCATTATCATAACAGCTCTCAGAATTACTTACAACTATATTACATTGAGAGAGCTGGAGTCCGTAGTAGGTATAAAACCTGTGTGTCAGATTGCCAGGTCCCCCTGATACCATGACATACATTACAAGCTACAATTTAAGGTAGTGTATTAGTTAACAAGAGATACAGTGAAAATATAAATTATATAATAGTAACTAGGTATAAAGAATCCTGCATGCATGCATTTTTTATAATTATTGCGAGCTGAATGTGTTAATAGCCGCTAGCACACACTCCTGTACCTATTTTATTCAAGTTTCATCAAAGTAGAAACGTACAGACTAAAATATTTCTTTCTTATTATCAAAAATCTTTTGGTAAGAAAACTTTAAATATAAATCGCAATCTTTGATCATCCTTCTAACAAATTAACGAATAAGATGTTACATTTAACATTACATGAACAAAAGTAGTTGTATGAAATCCTTCTATAAATTCACGATAAGCCGGTACATGTAAATAACTTGTAAAACCTAAATAAAAAGATCAAGTCACATAAGCTGCTCAGATATTCACGAGTAACGCCATCTGGCGTGATTTATGGTAATCTCCAACTTCGCTAAGTCCTGACTTGTATGGATCTTTTGCGCAAGTTGGAAGATCAACTCTTTTCTTGTGTTCTTATAAGTTGAACTTGATTTGAACAATGTTTTTTTTCTGTCAAATTCACAAGTACAATCGTCATCAGTAATTAGTTCACACACTCCGAGTAACTGACCAGTTTGAGCTCTAAAAAATTACAAAATAAAAACAAAAAAGTTGAAAATGTAAATTTAATCCTCTTAAAAGCACCAAGGACACAGCAAATTACCCAACATTGAGGCAGCAATCTGTCCGTTCTTGTCTGCCATCCAAGTGGTATAAAAAATAACAAATACTTATATACGTTCAAAATAACTTGTTTGTTATCAACGGAACATAATTATTATTTTTCTTATTCCACCTAGCAATGACCTCTTTCACGCGATGCACTTCAATATAAATAAATAACACACATAAAGAATGATTTCAAAACAATATTCAATTACTTGTACGTGTTACAAAAACATCGCACATGTTCTGAAGTAAACTAGTAACATGTCTCATTCCCTGAACCTTTTTCCCAACTCAGTTGGGGTCGGCTTTCCAGTCCAACTGTGATGCGGCTGAACTTCGATATTTTCCGTGAAGCGACTGCCATCTGACCTCCACAACCAATGGTCTAATGACCAATGGCGATATCGAAGTTCCAAGTTAGGCTGGTTGGACTTTTTGAGGGCTCCAACTACCCGTAACGACTGCCATAGATATTTGTATGGCAACCGGGACCGACGGCTTAACGTGCTCTCCGAGGCACTTATAAACCTGCGATAAATACACACATAACTTCGAAAAGCATCGAAAAGTCATTGGTGTGTGCCATGGTAAACCTGGGATCGAACTCGAGACCTCGTCTCAGCAGTCCATTACCCATACCACTAGGCTACCGCGGCTATAAAGTAGTAACATGTATAAGAGGTAATCGTGTTTATCGGCGCCGCTCGCGATCTATCACGCACAGCCGCTTTGATCAGCGTCAGCGAGCTGGAAGTACGCCTCAAGTATCGGCAAAGGCTTTTGAGGTGAAAATAGAAAGATTTGTTCTAGACGAGGTGAAGTGGGTTCGTTACCTGTATTCAACTACTTCACAAAGTAAAAATTCGTTGTAGATACGTCATAACTTTTTTTTATACCTAAAGTGGCAGGCAAGCACATGGCCAACGTGATGGTTGTGAGAAAGTGGTTACTATGGCCTACGGACGTCGTCACACTATAAAAAAACTATGGAAAACTGTTTATTAAGTCAGAAGCACTCAAGCCAGTTCCGTTCGTCGAGAAGCCAGTCCCGGCAAGCCATTCGAACACTTATTCCAACCAATAGGATATATCAACACTAATATAATAGTATACGGGATCGCTCCCAAAAAAAAATTGAGGGACACTACTGACCATTATAACAAAATTAGGCTAGTTTTTTTTTATCGCGATCCTTTTTTTGGTAGACACCATGATTTTTGAAACCTTTTACGAGCATAATTCAAGCAATACTAGTTAAAGATGAAACATAACAAACATAACATAAGCGCCTATATCCTCGAAAAGGTAGGCAGAGGTTTCGCCAGTATATGTTTAGGTCCCAATGTAATGATAGGTGGCGAGCCTATTGCCATTAACCGGGCACTTATGAACCTGCTATAAATACACACATAACTTCGAAAAGCATCGTAAAGTCATTGGTATGTGCCATGGTAAAACCTGGGATCGAACCCGAGACGTCATCTCAGCAGTCCATTACCCATACCACTAGGCTACCGTCATTATGTAGTAGAGAAGAAATGACCAAAATAACAATTAAAAGAATTTATAGGCTATTTAAAGGCTTTAAAAATCATAGTACCCACAAAAAAAATGTCGGAAAACTGATCAGTAGTAGGTATTCCCTGTTTGCCTTTTCGGGAACGTTCCTCTAACAGCCTGTATCTATTGGATAATAACGAAACACCACAATTTTGAATTAATGGATGTAAAATCGTTCACCACAAATGACTAAATTGAACTATCATTATTCATCCAACTGTCAGCTTATTTCCCTTAATTGTAATACGAGTAGAATTAGCTATGCAACATCGTAATTTGAGTACTTAATAGTGTAAGTTCGATGACGACGGCGATTTATTCGAGTAACTATAATAATTAATCTGCTTATAATTCACCTATGCTTGTATACTTAATTATTTTTACTTGTAACTGTCGAAAGTTTACTCTAATACCACCATATAATCATTTTAATAGAAAATTAATCATTTTGAACTGATTCTATTGCGGTTTATTTGATTTCATTTTATACTAGCTGTTGCCCACGGTCCGCCCGCGTGGACTTCTGCTACAGTTCCTGCTGTTCCATAAGCGCTTGCCTTATAGTTCAAGGAATGAATAAATAAAAATCTCGTCCGGCCATGCGTTTAGCAACTTACTTCGCGATTAATTTTTACATATATAGATTTACACTGATCATGACAGTTTGGTTGCTCTTCACGCTTCAGTAGGCATGATCACGGAGATATTAAAATTGGTAGTTCATAGCTTGCTTTAACCAAACTGATATTGATTGTACGGATTTTAAGATTATAATATGAAACAATATTATTATAATAACAATAATATTATTATAACAATATTATAATAGGTATCATATTTTTTATATCACGATATATACACATGCACCAGAAACAGACACTAAACAGGAAAAATAATTGATTTACAGATTTATTCCAAAAGACAAAAATGATATACCAGAGACGTGGGCACAGGTTACAAATTTAAGGAGACGAGTGTGTGAGCCAATAATATTAGTATTTTTTATTCTCCACTTCACTTTTCAAAGGAGAAATCGTGAGACCTACAAATCAATGAATTCTATTAACTTTATACTTATAACTTAACTTTATATTTATTTCCTCATGTTAAAAGTCAAATAAAAATTTATTTTTCAATCAGAAAGTAATCATCAAGTTTTGTAACTGAATATACGTGTCATATCGCTCACCTTTATATTTCACTGTACAGTAACTCCTATAACAAACCCCATACATGTAAAACCATATTTCCCACATCGAAACAAGCTATAACATCTTCTTAAACATCTTCAAAAGCATGTACCAACAAACGTATGTAAATGTAGGGTCCAAGGGTCGCGTGGCGCAGACCGTCTTGTAATAAGGATTAAGGATCTCGGAGCTGAATTTGGTTTTGCTGATCATCTAAGATTATGGCAAAGGGTTCGAGGTTATGGGAAATATAAGTGGAATTTTTGCTTTGGCAAGTAAATTACTACAGTATATGACTCAGATATAATAATGATGTTTTGGGAATAATATTTTATTTTAGTAAATAATTTATTGATTTTGTCGTTTATTGATCCTAAACCACTTAGGCGGCAAACAAGCTACTCACCTGATGGAAAGTGTTTATAGTGGCCTATGGACGTTTGCAACTCCAGGTTCGTCACATTCGTACTGCTGACCATATAGAGGAGAGGAAGGATGGGATGAGGGGAGGAGAGAAGGTTAATAGAGTTTTAGTGCTGTCAGTGCAGAAAACAAAAAAAGGTCTTCCCACTGATAATACAAAACCTCACCAGTGAGCCTACAGGAGTTTTTATAAATAACGAAAACAATTTTGAGAAAATGCAAAACTAATGAATAAATCTATATACTTTAGCTACTATACAGGGATCATAATAAACAGTATAAATATTACACACGGGCATAGTTGTAGGCAACAGCTGCTTTTAATAAATCTAAGTTGAAAATTTTGTCGTCACAGTATGTGACGGATTTACTAGTAAGACTTACCAATAGGTAGGAACATGATTTATAGGTACCTTCTTACTGAATAAAACCCATCATACTAGGTATATTCGGTCTGGAACCTTCGGTAGACCGCTGACACGTTCACAGTAACCACTAAATTATCCCGAAAATTCACGCAAAACCCGACCGAAATTGAATTCAAATACATAAAGCGTAATCAGGCGGCATGTAAGGGCCTCTCCACACTAGCGTTTGTACAGCGTCTACTATTGCCACTGGGAATGCTGTAGACTGGACAGATAATATATAATAGGCCATTTCACTCATTTCTCATATAACGACAGCCCTATTTTACAACATCGAAAGCTGTCACCTTCAGTCCAGAGTATGCTTTCTCCATTCTAACTGCACCGCGGTTGAACTTCAATATCTTCCATGAAGCTACTACCATCGGACTATTACAACCCATTAGCGACATTGAAGTATAGCAGTTAGATCAGTTGTTGAACTACAACCCGGACCGATGGCTTACGTGCTCTCTGAGGCATGGTAATGTCCAACCAAAGCAAATAGACATATCCATGTATAAAAATATTCGCATCGAGTGTAAATCAAACTCGCGCCCCCTGCATAATTTGTCTGCATAGTTTATCACAGGCTGTCTTTATTATTATTTAGCCCAAGCGCGTGAGACACCACGACAACACGAACCCCGCAAAATCGGCGGTGTTTTCTCTGTAGTTACGGCGCAAACGCAGCGCATATCTGTGCTCTAGCGGAGACGTCCCGCATATGTTCATCAAACGCCTACGCAGTACAAACGCTAGTGTGAGGGAACCCTAAAGGTGTCAACATAAATTATGAAATTAAAATATTTCCCAGCGGCAGGAGCGGTAGTGCGCACAATGGGCGCCGCGGCTAATGGGGCTCGGCCAGACTTATGTCCGATGCTTTCTGCAGCCAATTGTGTTAGATAATGCTCCAGTTTGAAATATTTTCTATTCAACATTATGACAGTCTTTGTAGAATAGATAAATCCACAACATTTCGCTGCATTTGTGTACTTTTATTACCTAAGTATCTATTATATTTTTATTTATTTATCTCTTTGTGGCGTGGCCGTAGTGAACGCGACTGCTACGCACGCAGGAGGCGTGGATTCGATGCCAGCTCAGCGCAAATATTTGTATGAATTAATATGTATATTTGCATATACCAATACCATGCCAATGGATGTTGTCCATCCAGAAATGTATTTTATTACAATGACCTCATATATGTGTATATTTTTTCACAAAGTTTTTAAGCAATTTTCAACTAATTCCATTCACTAAATTTACATAACGTATAAACCTATTGTTTTACAAAATATTTGTTACAAAGCTGGTCATTTTAATACATTTCTAAAAAACATAGTGGCCATTGTTATTTATACCAGTGCGTGGGTCCGCTCTGTCGCAGAATGATAATAGAACGAATGGAGAAAATGGGTGAATGATATTAATAAATCATTCCGCTGCATGTCTTTTGTTGTATGAAATATGAATGTGGAAGATCCTCGGCTGAATAGTTCAAATGTGATCTGACTTTTAAACTTTTTGGATAGATTAATGTGTTGAGTGTTAAAGATACTATTACGTTAAGTAACATTTTTATGTACTTATTCTAATTATTTTATTCTAAAATTACGTTTTATATTAATATGTCTAAATAATTTACAACATTTTTACTATTTAGTGAAAATGTTGTAGAAAGTGGTTACCGTAGCTTATGGAGCTTTACACTCCACATTGTTGTTGATATAATATGTATGAATAAATAACCATACTAAATATATATCCGTGTTCTGGAAATCATATTATAAGCTATACTTTGCACTGTGTAATATAACATTTCCTACTATATTTATTTCCTAATAAAATTATATTACTTTCGGCGTTACATTTCTGTATTACATTATATTGTTCGACGAGACATAATCTCACCTTTTTTTAAGTTCGTATTTACAACACAGAGTCATTCTCGCTGAATTAATCTCGAGGGCCCAATAACTTACCTCTGAACTAAATACACTGTCGCGACCGCTTGATTCTGCTGTTTTTGTTCCAGCGCTTTAATTTTAGAGGTTCCACCTTTAATTTTTAGAGTAAGTTTCAGGGAACGAAATAGTATCTGTAGATAAAAATCTAAAGCGGAGATGTTACAACGAAATTGGGATTATGACCACTAAGCGTGAAACATGAAGTCTTAACCGACTTCTATAGAGCAGTATGTGTAAATCGATTTAAAATTAGACAAAGTGAATGTCTAGATGAGATATGAATCCGTGACCGGTCTTTTACAGGGCAAATGATTTGGCCACCTGATGTACAGAGATCCGTATAAAGCATTCAAAATTCCTTTTCAACGTTAGGGGGCGATGTTGGAACTACCTATCTAAGGTAATCCCACTAACTATCGGAAATATAATGAATGATTTTTTAATAATTTTGAATCCACATTTTTTGATCACAATTAATTTAATGAAATTTTGAAGCATTAATATACTTGAAAGAAGTGAGTTTCCTGGGGATACATTTTAGCTCAATTATGTTTAATGACTACAATCTAGTAGTGTTCACATCATTTCACATGTGTTGCGATTGAAATCTCGGATAGATACAATACCTGGCTAAAGCAGTACTAACATGTATGTAATGTTCAACTTACAGACACACCAGACAAGATCATCTAGAGTATTCCTAAAATGGCGCCCTAAAAATAAAACAAAGTTCCTTGCACATCGCGCCATCAAATGAATTCATCGCACTCCACCATCGAAGATGATAAGTATTTGAGGAGTTACACAAAGAATAGGAATGGCCGCATCAGTAAAAGATATGAAATAACCAATCACGTGACGACGCGGGCGCCGCATACTAATGAAATACTGAAATGGTTCGCCACGATTTTTGATAGTCGATCTAGTGATATGGCCAAATTTTTGAATGACGTTCAGGATGTCAATTTTTATACAGTATGCCTTTAACTTTTTTAGCATTCAATAATTGTAATATCTTCTCTTTCAAAATATAATAGGTAAGTATAGTAATACAAGTAAGTAGGAAGTTGGTTTCATTCTTTAGTCTTACTAAAAATTTGCCCGTTTTAGCAAATAATTTATGGGAATCTGCTAGATTTCTTGACAATTGCGATTACTGATCAGCTACTTTAGGTAATTTTCTACCCAAGATAAAGAGGCGTGAATTAATGTAAGTAAGTAGGTTTGGAAATCCTTTACCTGCAATTGCTTGTTTCTTATCTAAGACATTCAACAAAATTATATTAATTATATAATTGTTTCCTGGCCCTACTTCTTTGTTCGTACATATTTTGCGCATTATATTTTCATCTACAAATTCCATAAAATATGTTTTTCGTAAAACAGATTTGAGAAACCTTTCACAAGGTACTTGAGGCGCAAATTTTATTTCACTTTTACAACTCACTCCACAACACGCGTTAACTTTCCGCCAAAATTACCACAAAAATCACATCTATTTCCAACTTGAGATTATCATACAAACGACATAGAAGTCCGACCACATACAAAATTAATCCAAGTTTTTGAGTTGTCGAATAAAAAGCATCCCTGCAGAGCTCCCTGCCGAGCTCTTGGAGAATAAGATGGCAGTTAAAAAGTGGAACTCGACACCTGTTTAAAGTGAAGATGTTTTCGTCACCGAACGACTTCGCGCTAGGGGAGGGGACACCATTACATGCGAGTAGCGAGTTACATTACAAGAGAGGTGTTTAAAAAGTAGGAAGTATTTTAGATGGTGTAGGTACATTTGAACTCATAGTTATGTCAGTTTTAGTTGAGAAGGTACTTATCAAAAGTAAGATATTCCTATTGGTATTAGGAAAAAATAATAAAGAAATAGTCTATGACATACATTTATTTAGAAGCTTTCCTTTAAAATATATTATTTTTTCAAGTAGGTATTAGTGTTTAATAGATATCATTATTGTGTACAAAAAATTTTGAAAAGCAATTAGTATGCCGATTTTGATTTGAATTTAGATAGGAAAAGTGAATGCGGGACTCGAACTCGTCATCTCTCCCTTATAGGAAAGCTCTGATCGCTAAGCCACAAACCCTCGTCAAATTAACAATACTGCGGTAAAGGTGAACCAATACACACTCGTGCGAAGAGGCATAAGAGGCGAAAAACGTACAAATACGCTTACAATATCACTGCGAGAGAAGGAGAACTCGAAATAAAACCCTGTATCAACCGTCGTCGGCCAAAGCTGCCCAACTCGCAAGAGGCCCATGTCCAATAGTGAACTGCTAAGGGTTAATTGATTGATTGAATGCCTAAGCGCGGCTAAACCCGCTTCCGCTTATCACCAAAACTGCAGCCTACGAACACGGAAAGGTCTCGGAACAATCCACATCGGCAACAAACGCTAACGTCTAAACTTCGGACGTCAAACGTTATACCTCTTTAATTTATGCCTTTTATCTCTCCCTGCCCACCCCTCACGTCCCCAAGTTTGAATACAATGGTACTTTGGCTGTAATCACGAGAGATTATGAACCGTTTGCTGTTAATTTTAGAGGTTTTTAACTACCGACATCGGATGTTTTTTTATTGCATTGTGTTTTGATGATGAGGAGAAATGGGGCAGCTTACAAATTTTACAACCTTAATATCTTAGGATTGTAGACTCATCTGACACCTCATCTGAGCATCTGATTTTACATTCTCTGTTCATCCATTTTTATTCGTCAAAACTATAGACTTATACTCATAAATGGAATTCCATCGCGTTTAGGACATCGAAGACGCTAGGCGCTGAATTGGGTAGTCAGAGCTCACTGGAGAGTTTTTGTATTGTCACTGTCAGAGGGATGACTAACTTGTCTCCTGCGCTGGCGACACAGAAGAACTCTTAACCTCACCCCACCACCCACCCATTCTTCAAGAAGGGTATTAGAAGATTTCTACAGGGTCGGCATTACAAATGTGATACTCCTGGTGTTACAAACGTGTAAAGGTCACAGTAATCCCTATCTATCTTCAGGTGGGTCATGTGCTTATCTGTCAAAAATGGTCTAAAAGAGGAAAAAACAGGCACAAAGTATATGAAACCTACGAATTTATGATTTATTCCCACGAGGTCGAGTCCCAGTATGTCGAGTTGCCGTTACATCTACAGCTATATAAACTTTATTATTATCATAATCTGTGTTAAATAATTAACTCTAACATATTTCATTTTGTTACAGGTAAGGAGCATAGCAACTGGCGTAGGGTGAAGCTTAGTGAGGGCTGTAAGTTGTATCAGTTACTCTTGATGGTAATGAGAGCTAATACTATGACAGCCCCTGTGGCGGGCGTTATTAATATATTATAACTTACACATTATTATTATAATTTAACTAAATTAAGACTAACATGATACCTAATTAAAACAACAGAACCTCCTCGTTTTTGAAAGTTGGTTAAAAAAAAGACTTGAATTAAAAAGCGTCGTGGAATCTCTGCTTTATTATTAGATATTATATTATTTTGAATTTGGTTATTAATTGATTATATTATAGATAGTAGTCAATTCAAAAATAATAAAAATGAGAAGGTAAAATAAAAAAGAAATATAGCCACGGTAGCCTAGTGGTATGGGTGATGAACTGCTGAGACGATGTCTCGGGTTCGATCCCAGGTTACCATGGCACACACCAATGACTTTTCGATGCTTTTCGAAGTTATGTGAATATTTATCGCAGGCTTACAAGTGCCCGGTTAATGGCAATAGGCTCGCCACCAATCACATTGGGACCTAAACATAAACTGGCGAAATGTGGGTGTTAGCACCTCTGCCTACCCCTTCGGGAATAAAGGCGTGAGTTTATGTTATATTATGTTATAGAAATATAGGTAATACAATATTAAATTCCTTTTTCAGTCTAGTCTTTATGACGCAAATGATTTTGTTGCGTATTCAACGCATAAAAAAACTAAAATCATTTATTCTGTATATACCTATTATAAATAGTCAAAATTAACTATAAATAGAGAGAATAAATATTTTTTGAATTTATTTGAACAACGCAGCCAAGAGCTAGATTACACAAGTTACCGGATAATGCCGTAACGGCTAAAGGAATTTAATTCATTAATATCTTGATGAAGCGATCATACCTACGGATCCAAACCGGATTATATTACGGTAACAGACCTGTGTAATCTGCCGCTTAATTTGGGGCTTTCCCTAAAGACGATGTGATTTAATCATCAAACTTGTCAGACAACTTTATGACTTAAGTGAAGGATGTGGAGTCTTGTTTGGAATTTGGTTTGAAATCAATATTTTAGTTTTTGTTTTTATGTTTGTATATCTTTAAGCAAAAAATACTTGCACAGGATCTTGCTCAGTGACTTCAAGACCTAACTCAGTAGCTTCAAGACCTACTCGTAGCTACTAGTAACATAGTAGTCCGAACGCTGCCACTGTAAGGGACGGGTTGCAGGTTCGATACCCATATGTTGTTCACTGTTTCCAATCTAAAACGATTATCTTTAATGTTACGTATTTTGTTCTCAAAAACGGTTAACTTTGGGATGGAATGTATCCTATTACATTATTATTTATTGCTGCAAGTTACATTTATAATATTATCCATACATTATTCGTAGCTGCAAGGATAACATCGATAAATACTACCTTTTCAGACTACTTTCCTTTATTATTGCATTTTATTGTTCTTTTGTGCACTTATTAATGTATATATGTACCTACGCTAGAACTATGAGGTATTAGGTAAATCTACTTACATGTACCTACTTAAAAGGAGGGGGCCAAAAATTATTCATCTACTGCTTACCCGCCTCATGAGTTAATTATCTAGTATTGTTAGAATGAAAATCAATCAGATATCAATTTATATCATTTCTTCATTCATATTTACAAGGAAGGTAATCAAAATAATATTTTCCTTCATGAAGTAAAAAGGAAACAAATAATGAACTGTTTTCTCCAAACGTTGGTTGATTAAAATGTAATCCTACCGTCTTCAGACTCTTCATACGACAAATCAAACAATACTTACAGTATTTTTACTCAGAACTGTATCTTGATGACAAATGATATTAAATCACAATGAAAACTAAATCATAAGAAATAATATCTACAAAATGTATGTAAAAGAATACTATGAAATATAAATAAATAAATATTCCACTACATTTTACATAGTGCTGTTATCTAAAACCAGAGAAATGAGAACAAACTAACTAACTTTGGTTTAAAAAAATGAAAGTTAAAGAAGAAAGGGAAAGAAAGTAAACGAAAGAAACGAACGCTATGTGAAATGTCGGGGAATATTTATTTATTTATAATATTTCATAGAAAAACGTATGTAGTAATATCCACAAAATTGATGTAAGAGATACATCAATTTTGTGGATATTACTTTCTGGTGATTTAGTTATTTTCAATAAAATGAGGAAGAGAATAGAAAAATTTACTTAGATACGTTTAATATGTTGCAATAATTTCCTAAATTTAATGCAAGTATTCTCTAAAATATTTACATCAGTCACATGTGGTGAACACAATGATCATCATTTATATAATAGAGAACTAAAGACTTGTCCTTGTTGAATGACATTTCATGTATTGCCGCTTAAGTTTTAACGCCATGTGAGTCATTTTGGTGATTTTAATTTATGGTCATTTAATAAATTTGGTTAAAATTGGTATGGTTTTGTTTAATTTTTTTACTTACATCTAATTAGTTCTATATAATTCAATGTTAAACTTTATACTTGCACAAATTTAGAAATACTCGGCTTTGGTACATTAACAGTGTCTATATAAGACAGTGTAGTATTTTCACCTCCTTGAAAAGTTGAAATATTATCTTACGTGTTGTTAGAACTTAAACCACGATATACCTAGTATCAAAGGAAATAGAAGTTCTTTTATTCACAGTTTTCGTAGTAGATAAAAAATCTTGTTTGGCATAAGGAAAACCACTTCTTTTCTGAAGATTACCCCCAAACAATTTTTCGTAAATAATAGTAGAGATAAGCCAAAAATAAAAGTTGAAAAAACATGGGACTTTCTCTTACAAGTTTGTAAGATGGTGGAGAGATGTTTCGTTTGACGCATCAAGTAAGAAAGTGTTTATAACCACTGCGGGATATACTGTTATTAGACTTATGACGTAGTTTGGACTACATAAATGCGTGATTCTTCATAGAACAATTGCATACGCTTTTTCTATAAGTTCCCTAATGAAATAAAGAACTTACAAAATAAATAAAAAATGTAATTAAAAGAAAAGTATTCACTATTAAATTCATCGGGATATTTACCATGTTTGTCTATTTTGTTGAATAACCGATATTTACAACAACATAGACCAACATAGAACATAGAACATAGAACAACAAAATAGACAAACATGGTAAATATCCCGATGAATTTAATAGTGAATGTGTAAATGACCATGTCAATCTAAAATCAAAAGAAAAGTATACTGAAAAGGCTATCACAAAATTCAATACTATTTAAATGATAAACAATTTTGGATATGAGTTGTATAGTCAACTTTATTTTATCTAGACTATGTAAATATTTGTAAATAATTATAAAATATTGTGATAGTGGCATATTTCTAATTTTGACGTTTCATGAATTCCATTCAATTGTCTATACAGAATAAATAGTCTTTGACTAAAAACTAAAATAATGTACTGAAGACTACTCAACTATTTATTGGAGGTACAAAGCACACAGATACACTCATGCAACTACAAAAGTACTGATGGTTGCCCGCACGGCTCGCGAATGTGGTTTGTTTTCATACAAAAGCATATTTTTTGCAAACGTGTTAAGGCATTTTCTCTCAGCACAGCAGAATAGAACATGTCTATAAATATCTTCCATACAGTATATCTCTCTCTGTATACAATCCCAAACTCCGAGTCCAATCTCGTTCGTCCGTAGGCCTTGAAAAATGGCCTTGGGGGATGAGAGAATTACTTTTTTTTGGATTCGCATCCCTTTCTCATCGTCACCTGTGCCCCGTACATATATATTATTGTTGTAAATAAGTGATACTTTACGCGCGGTTTGTTTTGGCTTCATAAATAAATGTTTGTGTAATATTTGCTTTTTGATGTGTTGACTTATATCGTTATACAGAGCGCGGAACGTAATCAAATCCAGGGGCTGAGTAACAGTAGTCTTTTTGGTTTGATTTATTTGTGTTACTTTCTTCTCTATATGATATTATAGGCTGTTGGAAAACGAAGCTTTCGGAAACTTGTTATATTTATCTACCTCAAAGTTACCCTTAAGGTGCGTCCAGATTCGTGACATAAACAGCGGACCGGACAGCGTAACATTCAGACATGATGTTGAGTTTGGACGTAACAACTTTTAGCATATGGGCACACAAACTAGAGTTATGCTGACACGGCCATCAGTCGATCGATGGTTTCATTTAAGCTATCACGCAGCTAAATACGCAACGGACTCGCGCTTTTGACACGGTCACGGTATAAAGTTACATGAAGTAAAGTGACAGAGTATACGAACCGTAAAACGTTTCTTTATAAACCAAGTTGATAAAGTGACATCAATTTCTACGCTAAATGTCACAAGACTCACAAGTCACTGTCACTGACATTTTAAGTCAGCTTACGCGGTAATCAAGGAGTCTCTGAGTCTACTTACGCTAGTTATTTTAATGTCTATGGTATCTACAGACTTGAAATTCGAATACTACTCTTCAAGAAGCGTCCGAAATTCTCCAAAACGTTAATTGGTTGAGATTGAGCGGCTAAGCACGTAAATTCACACTGCATAACAAGGAATCGGGTCAAAAAATTTGGCTGTAACATTTTCGGTATTATTTTCGGCATACCCATTTTCCCGATTGATGGCAATAGGCTCGCCCCCTATTACGTGGGACTGAAAATTAGAGTTGGCGAAATGTGGATGTTTAATACACCTCTGCCTACCCCTTCGAGGATTACGGGCGTGAGCATACATTATGTATGTTATAAGTTCATAAAATACTTTTTAAGTTTATCTACATAATGAAATTTTCTAACACTGTTATCTTTTTAAATTTTATTACAACGTATAGAACATTTTCTTTCAATTCTTATATTCAAGATTAAACTCATATTATAATTCCATATGTCCTACAGACGTTCAGGAAAAATGAAGTCGTGCATATTGAGATCTTATTAAAGCGAGCAACTGATACAAAGAGTGACATGAATGATATTGGAGGCACAGGCGGCACGTGTGGGGCCTATGAGCTCTCGATATTGTTGCAGACTTAATTTATTGCAAGGTACTGTAGCCTTAGCACAAAATACCATCAAATTCGTAATGTAAAGCTATCGATAGAACGGAATATTGCGATTGGCGGGCTACACACGCACACAGCTTCACAAGAGGCAGACTGCCAATCACAATGCACCGTACTCCCGAAACCTTTACATTACGAATTCGATGGGAGTTCATGCTAGTGCTACTGCTTGGTTCGGTCATTAGAGCTCTGAAGCCATGTTGAGTTTTGTTTACTTTTTAATTTATTATTATTATCTATTGAGCTGATGCGTATGTGTCGTGTGATCTGGAGATTTTGTCGAATCGGTTTTTGAAGGCACTCACACTGGGTGCCGAAACACCGTCCTTCGGTAGTCTGTTCCACTCTCTAACAACACGGTTATAATATTTACGACGAATTTAGACCTCTAAATTAAAAACCAGCCAAATGAGAATGGGACTTCGCATACGAAAGAATCTGTAGCGTTATATATCCTACTTAAAATCACATTTGTTATATGGGAGCCACTATAATAGGTAATATCACACAGTGACGTTGCATCCCATAGAGACTTCACACTGTATATCCTACCCAAATCGAATACGTGCATTGTTACCCTGTAGGCTGAAGGCACTACATTGTTAATCATAAATGTACTTAACAACATACATCATCATTCTCTATTCCCAACAGAGCCGGGGTTGGCTTTCTGGTCTAACTAGGATGCGGCTAAACTTCGATATTTTCCGTGAAGCGACTGCCATCGGACCTCCATAACCGAATTGGCGATTTCGAAGTTCGTTAGTTAGGCTAGTTGGACTTTTAAGGGCTCTAACTATCCGTAACAACTGCCATAGATGGTGATATGGCAACTGAGACCAACAGATTCGAGGCACGACCAGACCAGTGCAAATAGCTATATGTATACAAATATTTGCACTGAGCGGGAATAGAACCCGCGCCTCCAGCGTAGCAGTCGCAGCAGCAGTTCCCTCCCGCCACGCCACAGACTGAGGCTGCCCCGGGATAAAAATGTACTCAACTACATACTCTGAACCTTTTTCTAACTCAGTTGGGGTCGGTTTTCCAGTCCAACTGTGAAGCGACCGCCGAAGCGAGCTCCACGACAAATGATCCAATGACCAATGGCAATATCGAAGTTCCAAGTTAGACTTTTGAGTGCTCCATCTATCCGTAACGACTGCCATATACATGTTTGTATGGCAACCGGGACCGACAGCTTAACGTGCTCTCCAAGGCATGACCAGACCAGTGCAAACAGCCATAGTCATGCACTTAACTTAACATGTACTTAACTACATACATACTAAGTAATACAAATAATTTATCTGATAAGGTTAAGATATGCATGTCTATTTGTCTCTATAAAATGCACGCCCACGATTATTAGGTAAGCACTTTGAAATATCTACTTATTATTGCCAACCCTTTTTAAAAATCCTGTACACGCCACTGATATCACATTCAAAGTGATCCTGTTGTTCAACCCCATATTGAAACATTTTATATATTCTTTCCATATGGGATATTACAATCGTACTCAGGAGAGAAGTTTTCCTTTTGTCTCATTCTTGGTGATATGGCTCTAGTGGATAAAAATAGCTATACATGCTTTTTAGTTTCTCATGGGGCATTACAGTTGCGTAAAACCTCCGATGCTATCGATTGAAGAACGCACTTTGCCATTTGCTCCAGAACTGTATTTGATTGTACTATGCGTAATCATATCAATAGTATTAAACAAATATAAAAAGTACATAGTGTCAGAATCCTTCAGAGTGTAGTTTGTACTTCGACTTAAAATTGGACTAAGTAAATGTTTAAACAGGAATTTAGCCAGTGACCAGTTTCTTACAGAAAGAATGTGCTTACCACGTGAGTTATATTATATACTCTACAGAAAGAAAGAAATATTAGAAACTAAGTCACGGTCCACCAAGGAAATTCAAAATCAGAGGTTTTACGTTGGTACAGTCGACTGCCAAAGTCCGTAGAGGAAAAAAAAAACAAAAAAAAATTGATTGAATTTACACCACTCTTTATTTTTGGTCGTTGTTTTTCTCATAGTACCCAAGGCTACGCTAATAGTACGCTAATGCTACGCTAATAGTACGCTAATGCTATGCTAATAGTACGCAATACTGTAATAATATTTCCTGAATATGTCTTTTATGTTTGTAACAGCAGTAAATTCCTATAGAGAAATCGTTTCTGCTAAACGTTCGTCAGCTGTTCAAGTACTTCGGTAAACAGTGAATCACATACAAGGGTATCTCGTAACTCGTAACTCGGAACACGTAAATATTAGCTTATGCGTACTGCGCGAACTATGGCATACGGCTGACCGTACTGTCGTGGACAGAAGTTCTTGCAGATTTAAATGTTTAATCGTGATATTTTTTTCTGATGAAAAATATACTTTCGTCTTTAAGAGGTATTCACGCGTGAATTTCTTTTCCTGATATCATGGGTGCACACGAGATTTGACTTTGCTTCTATTTTAATCACAATTACCCATTTAATTTTTGGGATTGTAGTCAATGCAAGCCTGTTGCCATAGTTATGAATTTGAACGTTACTTTTTAACTTAGTCATACGAACAACCTCCGTTAAAATCCACAATTCATTCATTAGCAGTAGAAACTTATTTACAAACCACACAGTATGCAACCAGAGCAACAGA
The DNA here is from genome assembly GCA_963691645.1 of Pelosia muscerda. Classification (NCBI taxonomy): domain Eukaryota; kingdom Metazoa; phylum Arthropoda; class Insecta; order Lepidoptera; family Erebidae; genus Pelosia; species Pelosia muscerda. The sequence continues at coordinate 16,376,377 of OY829112.1, forward strand.
ATGTCAAATTTACAGTAAAAAGAAGTACAAATATACGCAACAGCGTAATACTCGGACAATGTTTATGATGCTCAATTTATGAACATTTTATTTTGCTTATCTCGTTATAGTTTATGTTCTAGCCATTCTGTACTCGACAGTACAATATGGAGGAACTTTACGAGCTCGGCCAGCAAAGTTGGTGTCAGTCTGTAACCGCGGCTCTGCAATGTGTTTGATTCAGGGTCCTTATTCGGCTTGGCCAACCGTACCGTAGCTATGCGTGATAACCGACACATTTATGTTGGTTTAGTTTTACCAACTATAGTTATCACAAAATAAAAGGCCCGTTTTGACAGTTCGCGCCCATGAAGTTCTCAGTTTTTTACCAATCAAAATGTAATGAAGGTTATTACATTTTTCATAGACTGGTACCGCCCACTCGGCTTAGTGCTGTGCATAACGATTTTTATTACGTTTTCCACAGACTATTAATAATCAATTAAGGAAAAAAATATCGAGTAAGATAAGCCCGATTTTTATTTATTTAAACTAGTGTTTAGACCGAAATTAATTATTGAACTTCACTGTGTAACTAGTGATCATTTACTGAAAATTATGAGCTTGGAGCTTAAAGCAGTAAATAATGGCAGCATAGATTTTTATAGAATGACGTGTCTTTGACCAAGAGGCATACGCGTGTGTTTGTCCGTCTTGTGGACTGTGCGCCCGTTACGGTTGATTTTGTTGATTTTTGGATTATTTTTGACTTAGATATTCGAGTTGTCTCGACATCTCCCATACCGGAGATGCCGAGACAACTCGACTCTTCGAATATCTACCGAATTCGAATACTGCCAATGCTCCGGTAAAGGCACACATAGATTTGACTTGTGCACTTGTTTCTACTATGAAGGCTTTTCCGCATATGTGCATGATGGTCATCCACCCGGTCAAAATTGTTGAAAAATTCGTGCCATCAAATTTCTACAACCAGATTCTTGTTGATCTTGATATTCCTGTTGTTTTTGTGATTGAGTGAATGTTATTATTACAAAAATATGAAATAAAAGCAAATTTACCTTTCATAATACTGTATCATTTTAATACCTACAATATCAAAGATTAAGCTAATTTTCTAATCAGAACTTTAAACCAATGTACTTCATATACATATTCAAATCGATCAAATCCCCATGCAAACTGGATTCGATTAATCGTGAGTATCGAGTACCGAGTCGTTTTGTTACATCACTAGTTATGCCAAGTAGGCATATGCCAAAACGGGCCTTTTATTTTGTGATTAGTATAGTTCCATCTTCTATGTCAACCAATTCAAATTGACTGTCTACTCACGGCTGCGATTGAAACTCATTGTCAAGTAGAATAATCCACGAGATTTGATGTGGACCGCTCGTAGCGACTACGTTGAAGTATGACGAACGCGCTTTTGTTAGTTATAAGTTTATGAAACCAGTAACTGCGTCGAACTCGATAGTTATTGATGGATACTTCTATCCATATGATTGTATTTGGCATGCTATGTAACTTATAATGTTTTCTTTTTTATTACTAATCAAAAACATTATTTCTTTTTTGTACTGTTGATTGATGGCACTTGATGGAACTTATTGCTCAACTAAAACTACTCACAATATGTTTAAATTTCGTAGCATTAGGAACAATGAACGTAAACGTTTGAGAATGCCGTAAGGTAAAACCGGTCAAGTTCAATAATAAATATCTTGAGAACTACAAGTGTGTTATCAATATTTAAAATTATCATCATCGTGGAGCTCACTAGAGAGTTTTTGTGTTGTCAGTAGAAAGACCGAGAAAACCTTCTTTGTCTTCTGCACTGACAGCACAGAGCCTCTTTTGACCTTCTCCTCTCCCCCTTCATCTTGCCCCCTCCCCTTCTTTTTAATGGTCGACAGCATGAATGTGACGCCCCTGGTGTTGCAAGCGTCCATAGGCCACGGTAACCAAAAACATCCACGGTAGTCTAAGTGGTATAAAAAAAGTATTTTCTTGATTGCATGTGAAGTCAAGGTGAATTCGAAGCTCAGAATAGGTGAAAGTTCAACATTAACACTAAACAGTTCGTGTTGCTATTCAGTTCATTAATCTCATACACTTATAAGTATCAGTCTCTTTCAATATCTCGTAAAAAGGAATGCATCTTCAACACACGAACAAATTATAAAAGGAACTCGACCCAGAAGGTCCGCAGGAAATGAAATCGAGAGATCTCATCTCCGTGATATATCTATGGAGCTTCACATAGAACCGACATGGGTTTTATAGATGATATATTATTTATGTCATATATAGTTAGGAGACGGAATGAGTGGCGTGGTGCTAGTGCATTCGTCTGCTAAGCAGGAAGTGCGAATTTGATTCTCGTTCGATGCAAATATTAATAGTATGCACGGTCTATTAGCATTAGTAGTAGAGAACACGGTAAGTTATACGAACACCTATAGCAGTTCATTACAAGTAGGTTATTGGTACTCTTAAAAGTCCAACTAGTTTAACTACAGAACTTCGATATCACGTTAATTAGACTGGAAAGCTGACCCCAACTGAGATAGATAACTTTTTTTGTGTTAAGTTTGGACCAGAATTCGAAGACTTATTTTTAATTTCTTATTTTTTTATTTAGTGCACCTTACCTAGTGCAAACTTTTTATCTAATATCCCCACTACACCACTACCATCAAAGTTTGTGGAGCTGATAATGTCAGACTCGAACCGACGAAAACGCACACCGTATATAAATAAGATCTTTGATTCGCGCCCGATAGTAAGCTGGTAGTTAAGTTTAGGAAAGAGGGTCACCATTACAAAGACGTACAGTGTTACCATGATGGCGCTCAACAGATGCGTTTTCACGCCCCGCTTAAAGGACCCGGGATTGTAGGAAGAAGGAAACACGTAAGCTGTCAAGAAATTAAAAACCTTAATTTGCGCATAGAAGTATGAAATAAAGGCTCAAAGCTGACATTTTACTTTCATATAACAAATATAACAAATCAATGTAACTACAAGTCCGTTGACTCTAACAGAAATCGATATGTATACTGTTGTAAAGGATGTGAAACAAGGGCCGGTTCGAGCAGTAGTGGTGACTGACGACTGTTTACTGAAATAACGTCATACTATTCTGGCACTGATCCTGCTTCACCATGTACACAAGTGTGACGGCAGATGGAACCTCGAACCATTGTGACCGCCGGACTCGGTTCGTCCGAATCGGCGACTGTGTGCGAATTGGCAGATATGATATCTTTGTTGATTGTTTTAGGTTGCTGGTGAACTTGTTGGTCTATAATTAGGATTTGTTGGGGTTAGTATCAATGGAAATAGCCAAACAGTGAATAACATATTTTAGAATTTTGATTTATGTGAAGGGTTATTTTTGTTTAGTTTATATTATTTTACGTAGTGTGTGTGTGTGTGTGTATGTCTGTGCGTTTGCGTGTGCGTGTGTGTGTGTGTGTGTGTGTGTGTGTGTGTGTGTGTGTGTGTGTGTGTGTGTGTGTCAAATGAAAGAGTTCGACGAGTAGATTCATTTATAAAGGCAAAAATAAAAATTAAAAATTAAAAAATTGCAACGCTTCAACTATTTATATTTTACCATTTAAAAGTTTTTTCTGTGTCCGGGTTTATTAAATTTCTGAATTAATGGTTTTATGAAATTGAAGCGATTTTATGTGAATGTGCGTTATTATTCACTTTATTTAATAGTCACAGATAACGTGCAAGAGATTTATGAAAGTGACATACCTGAGCGCTTATGTCAATTATGTTATTGAATCCATCCACTTTGACATACGCTACCATTTGCTCTCAAATCTCACACAAAATAGAAGTTCATTCCATATTGGCACTGTGAGCACTTTGGCCCGGGCGGGCGGCGCGGTGCGCGGATGCGGGTAGTAAATAAAAACGCTCTCAATTGCCGCCCCGTCTGCGCCGGATGCGCGACTGGCGCGATTCTTAGGGCTGGCACAAGAATTCATACTAAGCTCCATGCGGCACCAAGTGAACGTTATTTATGTAAATATATGTAAAATTATTAATCATTGATTGTTCCTGATAGTTCGTAGGGTTGTCAGTAGGAGGCTCTAACGTCGTAAAGGAGAATTTCGATGCCTGATCACTTGAAGTACTAAACCACGTCTAAAATGTGATCTAGTACTTCAAGTAGTCAGACCATTCTCCCTGTAAGAAATTGGTCATGGGTTCCAGTCTCGTCTAGATATTCACTCCGGGTCCTTTAAGCGGGGCGTGAAAAAGCATCTGATGAGGCCGTCAAGCTGAGCGCCACCATTGTAGCACTGAACGTGTTTGCAATGGTGACCCTCTTTCATGGGACTTTGCCTTCAGCTTAACATCAGGCGAGGTGAAGTCAAATTGACGAGCCATAGATAAAAAAAAAAAAAAAAAAAAAAAAAAACTCATTTCGATTATTTATACTATTGATTGATGGTACTTGGTGGAGCTCACTTTTATACATAATTGATTACGCACTTGTACTTCTCCACTGTATTCATTAATATACCTAACCGGTTTCGCCTTACGGCATCCTCAAAGGTTTACCTTTATACTGACAATTGACTTATTCCAATTTCAAATCGATTTGAAAAAATATTTTGACTTGTTCATCATTCACATTACTTGCGTGTCAAGTTCGTTGACATTAGTTGCGTCATTTATTCTCATTATGAAACTTTGACGCTGTTTTAAGCGCCATGATCATGAGTCATATCCAAACAAACATGGTACATATTCCTTTGATTTAAGTAAGTTTATAGTACAGTTCTAGACTACGTGTGACAACCCTACACTGCCTGCTGCGCGGTCGCGGCATCGAATGCACTCGCGATGAATCCGGATACGCACTTAGCTATTTACGTCGAGTGTCGACTGCATTAGCTGCTAAATATCTACTGTATTTTAATATTGAATGAAGGTGCTGCGAGGGGAACTCAATCTGAGAGTGAAGTTTTAAGTTAAGTACCACTTACTTATTTACTTAAAAGTACCAAAGTGGTGTTAGAAGGAACTTTAAGTACTTATGGAATGTAACAAAAGTTTTTAATTCTGTTCATTGTGACACTGATTGCGGGTTTAAACAGTTAGTGGTGCGCTGTTTTACGTAGTTAATTTGTGTTTATTGAAATAAAAAGAAAATTGATAGGTGCTATTAGGTGTAGATAGTGTAATATTAATATAATTCTACGTACCGTAAAAGTTTAACTGACTGTACGAAGTGATACTTTTTGAAAATGAGATTTCCACACAGGAAAAAGTGTCGTCGGGTTATTGCAAGAACTCATTAACTGCAAAAAAAATCACTAAATACGTTTTTATTTATAGTGGACTTCATTTGGCACATTCTACAAAACGCAAAAACTCACTTACTTCTATCTATTCAATTTTAGGCCTTATGACCTTGCTATGCAGTCCATAACTGCAACTTTGGAAATCAGGCATTTACGAAACATCACTAAGCTGCACAAGTTATTTTTATTCAATAGATAATTATTAAAATCACAACATACATATTAAACAGAACTCATTTTCACTATGTAATTAACTTTATCTAAACAAGAGTAGAATAATATCTTAGAATTTGGATCGATAAAGTTCATTATTTGCACTTAATTACTTTCTGTTATGAATAATTGATCATAAGTACACAATAAGTAATCTTAATGAATTTTATCGAAATGAATTTTATGTAAAATATCATGATTTCAATTATTTAAGGTATTCCTAAAATCATTTATTATTTTTAATTACCTACTTTTTATTTTCTCAATCGCATAACTTAATCTTAATAGCTCGCAGGAGGCCGTCCCACGCTTCGTCTACCGATACGCGATCTCCATTCGAGAACCTTTCGTCTCCAACGGCCATCTGTTCTTCTTGCTACGTGCCCCGCCCACTGCCACTTCAGCTTGCTAGCCCTGTGCCATGTCGACCACTTTTATTCGTCTGTGGATCTGCTCATTTCTGATTCGATCTAGCAGAGAGATTATGAGCATAGCCCTTTCAATAGCTCGCTGTGTAACCTTGAGCTTTCTTATGAGGCCCATAGTGAGGGTCCACGTCTCGGCGCCATAGGTCATCACTGGCAACACGCACTGATTAAAGACTTGTCTTTAAGCACTGAGGGATTTTGGACGAGAAGACACTGTGTAACTTACCGAACGCTGCCCAGCCGAGTTGGATTCGACGATTGATCTCCGCCTCGAAGTTTGATCCGTCTAATCGGACCATCTGTCCAAGGTAGACGTCTACAACTTCGAGGGTCGAGCCTCCAACTGACACTGGGGAGGGCCTTAGAATATGAGCATTCGCCATAACCTGGGTGTTGCCCATACTTATCTTGAGGCCCACCTGTTGAGAGACTCGGTTGAGGTCGTCGAGCATTGTGTTAAGATCCTCCAGCGATCCTGCCATGAGAACGATATCGTCGGCAAAACGAACGTATGAATGTGGTCTACGATACTATAACCTTTTCGGAAACCGGCTTGTTCGGGCGGCTGGAAGTCATCAAACCTGCGTTCGAGACGATTCATGATAAACCTCGAAAACAGCTTATAAACATGGCTCAGAAGCGAGATGGGTCTGTAGTTGTTAAGAGAGACTTTGTCGCCTTTTTTGAAGAACAAGATCATCACGCTTCTGTTCCATGCTTCCGACGTAGTATTCCTTCGAATAAGACGGAGTTGAAGAGCTTCTGAACGAATTTAAGGATCGGTGTTCCACCCGCTGTCAGAAGTTCCGAAGTGATTCCGTCTTCTCCTGGTCCCTTGTTATTTTTAAGCTGCTTGAGGGCCACCCTAATCTCGTATAGGGTGATGTCCGGGATATCCTCGGTGTAGTGTCGCGTTAGCTTAGCTCTTGGATTTTAACCGTATCAGTAGCAGGCTTGGTGACTGAGGTATAAAGCTGTCCATAAAACCCCTTGATCTCCCTCAAAACATCTGCCTTAGTCGACGCGACACTGTCGTCCTTCCTCTTCAGCTTTGTCAACTGGCTCTGCCTAATAGACAAGTCTCTTGCAAACACTTTGGAGCCTTTATTTCACTCAATCGTTTCCTTAATACACTGAGTATTAAAGGCACGGATGTCGTGTTGCAAAGACTGCTAGATACGTTTATTGAGCTGCCGATGTGCTTCAGCGTCATTGGTAGACTGCAGCCTCATAGACCGTCGTTCGACCATGAGTTTGAGGGTGCGATCGGTGAGCTTCTGTGGTCTATCTCTTCGACGGTGCCTGAAGAATTTGGAGCCCACTCTAACCATTCGGTGATCACTTCCGGTTTTCACCCCATGGATCACTGAGACATCATTGAATATCCGTCTATGCATCGTCATGGTGAAATCAATCTCATTTTTGAGACGACTACCGGGGCCCATCCAGGTCCATTTCCTGTGAGGCGGCTTCTTAAAGAAAGAGTCCATCATAAAGAGTCGCTCTTTCTCAAGAAAGTCGGCCAGCCTCCAACCCCTTCGGTTACGCTTCCCATACCCATATTGCCCCACTCTCAACTCGTTATCACCTCTCGTACCCAGTTTTGCGTTGAAGTCCCCCATAACAACACTGAAGTATGATTTAGAGGCATGTATGGCTCTACTAATGTCCTCATACATAGCCTCCACCTCATCATCTGGTCGTGTCGAAGTCGGTGCGTAAGCCTGAATGACCTTCAGCAAGTATCTCTTGGACACTCTGAGTACCAGGTACCCTGCTCGACACACTCGTGATGGATATGATGTTATTTATGAGGGACCTATGGACGATGAACCCGACACCACCTTGCGACTTCTCGTCGCCCTCGCGGTAGTAGAGCAGGTTGCCAGACTTCAGGGTTATTGTGTCTTCTCCCTCTCTTCGGACTTCGGATAACCCAACGATGTCCCAGTGCAACTTGCTCAATTCTTCATCCAGCTCTGCTAGCTTCTCGTCTGTCCTCATTGTGCAGATGTTGTGTGTCACCAGCGACAACCTACATTTGCATTGGTTGTCCATTGTGCATGCTTTGGTCGTCTGATGGAGGGATCCCGCCCGGCGATTTTTAGCACCCCTAGTCCCAGCGCATAATATTATTATTATGGATAATTTTTGAGACTATGTAAGTTGTCGCTAGTATCTAGGTATTTGCAACATTTATAATTTCCTATTGTGCGAATATCTAAGTGCTTATGACAACTGTTAAGACAAATTTTATTTTTCAGTTTATTTTGTCATGTTTATTAAACTTCCAATTGCTTATTGATTTAAATTAGCTCTGTTTATTACCTCTTTATTCAAAGACTGAGAGTTTTATAAGTTTTTATGTGATAAAAAATTGTTATTTTAATTGTTACGAAGAATTGAATTAGTTTTTCATAGGACTAGCACTGTTATGTTTAGGATAATATTGGTTATCCCTTTTATAAAATAATAATTTGATTAGATTTTCGTTGTTTTATTACAAATTAAGAAATAATTAAATCACATACCGAATAGACTTGCAGTAGACAGAAGTCATTAGCTTTTTTTTGGTATTTTTAAAAAATAAATGACTTTGTAGGATTACTGACTATCGCTTGTTTTAATTAATATAACATTTAAGCTAATCGAAAAAATTAAATTTTTCATCCCCGTCATTAATATAAGGATGCTATGGGCAAATCAACATAAATCGAACTAAAATACCGTTTATCTCAGAATAGTGAATTTGTCACGTAATGACTTCTTGCAATAAGCCGACGAAATACTATGTTATAATAGGTCTTTACATATGAAACTGCTGAAATTTTCTTACAGATTTACTGTGCTGTAATTTAATAGCTATTTCCATTATTAATATTAACTCTGTATTCAATTTGGTTTTTATTGGCGGCTTGATAAATTAAATTCGAAAACAGCAATTTCATATGAAATGACCTAATATTTATTATTTAATGTATATTATGGCTGTAGTGTAAACTTATGATATCATTGAACATAAGAAACGCCCTGTTTACGTCTATTTTATACATTACCATACATATTTATATGAGCCTGTGCCTTCACTAAAGTTTGTAAGTGATCGTGTTATGAGCATTCATCGTGACGTTACTACGCGCAGGACGTGACGTCAGTGAGAAGAACGACGAATAAAATAGATATGGCAGATAATAAAAAAAGTGATTGTATAGAACAAAATTTGACTAGTAGTACACATTATTGCCAACAAAATGCATCGCAAAAGACTGCTAGAAAAAACAAGTTATACCTATATGAAGTAAATCTCGGTATTGTTCTGAACAGTAACTGTCAATGTGTTCACGCTATGGAATGAATTTGTATTTTCAAACGTGCTCCAAAAGTAGTAACATGTTTTGCCACGTTGTTGAAGACTTTTTCAATCATTTATATAATATCTAGAGAGCTAATAAGCTTAGCCGTGTGCTCTCTGCCATATAAGTGGTATAAAATGTAAATAAAGATATGGGTACTTCGTCCATTCCCACCACAAGCTGATCGGACCACAGTGTGAATCGCACAAGGTCCTTTCGAATGCCTATTTTGTACTTCGTCGTTTCGCGAACCAGTACGAAAATTCAATATAGATACAAATGATTATACTTAAAGGGCTCCAATACTAAAAAGGTATGAGATATACCAACATTTCCATTCGATATATGTTTGTTATTCAATTCCACATAGGTTCCATATAGCATCGGATGAGGCCGTCAAGCTGAGCGCCACCATTGTAGCACTGAACGTGTTTGCGATGATGACCCTCTTTCATGAGATTTTGCCTTCAGCTAAACATCAGGGGAGGTGAAGTCAAATTGACGTGCCATAAATAAAAAAAAGGAAAGTAAGGGTATGTACTAATTTCCATAGGCTTGTCAATCAAATCTATTATTTAATTATTCTAATAATGAAACAAAAGTGTCAAACTATTTTAAACCTATGTAAATTTAAGGTTCTCACTTCTATCACTCGCTGAGTCTGTGGCAATCTTCAGCAGTTGGACGCCTGAAGTCGGTCCCCTCGTATTTGCACATTTATCTCTCTTATAAATAAATATTTGCATTATTCCTTTTTCTTATTTCCACAGTTATTTTAAGAGCATTTTTAGTGGATTGAGTTTTTAAGTCATTTAGAAATATAAGTCATATACCTATATTGTACCTAGGTTGTAAAGGCCAGACGCTTCACCGAAAATGTCGAAGTTCAGCCGCAACTCAGTTAGACTCGGATTAGATCACGAAATCCGAAGTTATAGTTTCGTTGTGATAGTAGGATTAACGTTAGGATGATGATAATATCATCATGCTGGTGTTATAATTAGGGTACTTAGTAGTTCCCCATACCCGGGGGCTAGAGGGGACACTGTGGTCCCTACCCCCGAAGGGGTCATCTCGAAATAGAGGCCCCTCTGCCCTCTGTGCAAGGATCTCACATCCAGCAACTAAAGACCCAAAGACGGCGTGCGTTTTAGTCGGTTCGAGTCCGACTAATCTCTCTCACCCAACTCCGGTGGGATTGGTATGAAATTAAAAAAGGTTACTTAGTAGTGTCATACTTTACGTTATTCGTACTATAGTTCGAATAGATTTTAAATATAATAGTGACGTACAAAGCTAGCTCCTATCCGCAAAACCATCAGTGTGGAACTGAATATTTTTGGCACGGTACAAAATTCACGAAGAAATAATTTATGTACAGTTCCGTACAATGGGTACGATCGAACATATTTTGCTGATCCAACAATACAGGGTACAGTCGCGTTCAAAGCGCCGTAAAATCAGGGCCTTTACGGGCAGCAAACCGCGCACTCTCGTACTAGCTATACTCATCTATCATTTAGGATTCACAGCAACTTTGGTCTAGTAAACTGTGTAAAGCTATCCAATAGTTTCTCTGTTCATTTATTGGTATTCCATATTACTTAGATCACACGTCGTACATGTACAGTCAGATACAAAAGTATTATCAAAAGTCGAATTCATTCATTATCTTAACTCTGAAAGCTTCGATCTTTTCAAACATTATAAAAAGATCTGTTCATTTGTATACAACGTGATACAGTTTAGATTATTGTCTGAAATAACAAGTTAGAAGGATCAGCTGTGCTCCGTTAGTCATTCTTTCCAGGGTATCTGTATACGCTTTTTTAACATCTATAAATAAATTTTAAAAAGAAATAATGAAATATATTATAAAATCCAAGATTATTTGAAATGGAATGGAATGCAATTTTCCCTTAACTCGAGCAAATAATTGTATCTAGACTAAGCTAGCACTCACATTTCGCCAGTTTATGTTTAGGTCCCAATGTAATAGGTGGCGAGCCTATTGCCATTAACAGAGCGCTTATAAACCTGCGATAAATACACATAACTTCGAAAAGCATCGAAAAGTTATTGGTGTGTGTCATGGTAAAACTTGAGATCGAACCCGCGACCTCGTCTCTGCAGTTCATTACCTATACCACTAGGCTACCGCGGTTATTTTTTTACTTTACACATCAAAAAAAATAAAACGAGCAAATTCAGTAATGTCGAAACGGCCGTCAGTGTCAAGTGTTTCTACCTTACTATTATAGTAAGGTAGAAACACTTGACTATTATAGTTGCGGTACGCACCGCAACTATAATAGTCACACACTAAAGCAAATAAATTTATTTGCGCGGAGCGGTAATGAAATCTAAAAATACGACCTCTAACGTAGCTTACAACCATTCGTATGTACATTTATAATTGAGTCTTAATTCAAAGAACCGTGTACCACATTTCTCATAACGCATTAAACACCGCATCTAAAGTGATATATTCTCATTAGAAACTGTTATTTCTCAACCTGAGTACGTAATGGGATTGCGGTGTCTTCGCCACACGATTAGAATACGACAGGCAAATGGGTTCACGCTCAAGGACTATTGTTCCGTTTTGTTAATTGATCAGGCCTTGTTCATGATATAACGTTTGAGATGAGGTGTAACATATTTGAAGGAAAATAAAGACTGATGAGGAAATGTAGTGTTTGTGAATATGTATTTCACAAAAAAAACTTACCATCATTTAGATGTATTCATAATTTAAGCGTGGCGAAGAAAAAGATCTGATGAGGACATCAAGATGAGCGCCATCATTCTAACACTGTTCGTGTTTGTAATGATGACCCTCTTTCTTGCGACTTTATTTTTACATGGCCCACCTTTAGTTTTAACTTATCATCAGGCGATGTGTATTCAAATTGAAGTGTCCTTCAAATTGAATTTTTGATTCTCTTGTATTTTGGTTAAACTTGCTACATAAACGACATTGATAAAAGTGGTGTTTTATCTACTTTAAAGTATTGTAGAGCATTTGGTATAAGTTAAAACCTAATGCTAAGGCATTACAGAATTTACCTATCTATATTACACATTACAGAAAAAAGGTCTTGATAGACAGACGAATAACCAAATGATTCCCGTTAAATTCCATTTTTTCGGCAACCTAAAAAGGCTATAATACTCGTAACCGTTTTTCCAAGAATAAAAGAGAAAAAAGACAGTTATAGACACATTAGAGTCCGATAACTTATCACAATACTTACCTCTACAGAAAACAACAAAAACAAAGTGCAACTAAATGTGAAACAAATGTGAATCGATAGTGTCCCGAAGTGCCGCGGGCGCTCACTCGTATCGGACTCGATAGCGCGAAACAGCAGTTGACTGAAGACTTCAGTGCAGAAACAAACCAAGTGCCGTGACCAACTCGGGTACTAACACACTTTAAAAACTAAAGGCATCGCAACGGTGAAGTGACTTTATTGGCTATGCGTTGAGATAGTAAAGTGGTATAATATTTTGATGTTATGTTACTGTTTTAGTGATGCAGCAGTAGTACGACCGTTAATACGAGGTACAGGGCGTTCTTCTTGGAATTAAACGGTCAAATAGCAGTTGCTCAACGCCAACATACCAATAAAAACAATTGGCGAACCAAATCCGATCAAAACTGAAGGTTCCAAAGTCTTAGTAAACAAAACACGTCAGTTAAAAAAAATCTCAAGTACTTCACACCCATATATAACCCTCAAATAACCCACATCAGCACCTTTCCCCGAGCTACACAACCTCACGTAAAACGCTTGTAAACTATAAAAAGGCCTTCAAATCAAATTACCATCCAAAAGCAATGTATCAATGAAACATGGTGGATGCGTGAGGCGCGAAAACATCGGCTTATGACGAGAGCGTGTCTCGCATGCCGAACGAGATGCCGAGCTTCGCTTGCCTTATACTGCATTGAGTGTTGTTCGAGCTGGCTTAACATAAAAAAAGAATAATTAGTAGAAGTATGGTACATAATATGAAGAAAGAAAGAAATATATTATATTTATGCTTCTCACAATGTGTTTGACATGAATAATTGTGTAATTAATTTATTAATTTGTATGTTTCGGTTGCAGTGAATTCAGTCAAACAGTTCAGAGGTGTCATCAGTCATTGGTGAAGTATAGAAGGCAGACATGCACACGGTTATTCTGATGGGCAGTGGTTATCGTAACCTTCGGACGTACGAGGGACGTCACTATTGAGGGTTGAGTGTTAAGAGAATTTCTGTGCTGTCAGTGATTTTTATTACAACCGGACACATGGCTGCCCGCGTGCTGGGATGTTCCATAAAAGTCTTATCGCAGTCTGCAGCGATTTCTAACATAATCGTAACAGTAGTTCTGTTGTATGATTTTAGATTGACATGGTCATTTACATATTCACTGTTAAATCGATCGGGATATTTACCATGTTTGTTAATTTCTTCGTGTAACTGATATCATACAGTACACCGTGATCATAGCGCTTGCAACAGCGCCGAAATATCGGTTACACGAAGAAATTAACAAACATGGTAAATATCCCGATCGATTTAACAGTGAGTACTTCTGTTTACCAAGCTAACCCTACCCATCAAATACCCATCACACATATATAACAATAATTACATGAAAATGTAACATAAATCAATAGATCAACAATAGCAAGTATACCTATAACAAGTAAATTGAACACTGTTTGAAAACCGTTTGATATGCTTGTTTGCTGGTCTCGTAATATATGAAGGAATGAAAATATCAATAATGTCTATTTTCATATTTAACCTCGTATCTAATCTTCTTACTCACTTGTATTTCAAAAAAGATTTACTCACACAGCGTCTTCACATAATTCAGCGTGACGCAGACTCCGTATATTAAGATGAATGTACGCATGTAACCACTAGCAGCTTGCGCTTGTCCACTATATCAATTTGGTAAAACTGACTCATAAAACACGCGCACATGTAAGCTACCTTTAAAATTGTCCGACGCATTTTTACTGTGGCTTCGTAACATAAAACATGGAATAGTTTCTATTTCAGTTCCAATTCATACAACCTGCAACAAAAAGAATGTGAAACTGTAGTAGTTACCGTGATTATTTAAATGTGTAACTAAATATTGCCCGAAATTCCACCTTAATGAATATCGGGTATATCAACCTAAAGATAGGTAAGCTAGCCCCGAATCTCCTCGTTCACCCCAGCCTCGGCTAAAATCAGTAAAATATGTTCCCATGACAGTGATGATTTCTTTTTGAATGAGGATGACAAGTGTAATAAAAGTAGATGTGACATTTTATTGCTAGATACTTTTGTAGAAGGTTTATTCTATTGCTTTGCAAAACTAGCTGTAAACTGCAAGCTCTGGAGTTTATTAGCGACTCTTTGCGACCTTGACAAATAAATACATTTGAATTAATAAGTTTTGAAAAGTATTTTAAGAGGTGCTTGCACGTGCAGAGTAGATTGAGGAACAGGAAAGTACTAAAATAGAAAAAATGATGGAGCCCTTTGACGGTTTATGACTAAAAGTCTGTGCTGGTCTATGGTGTTTATGACGATCTATGACTAACGGTCTGTGTTGGTCGGTGTTTTTGACAGTCTGTTACTAACAGTCTATGTTAGTTTCTTGTGGCTTTGACGATCTATGACTAACGGTCTATGATGGTCTGTGGTGTTTTTGACGGTCTGTTACTGACAATCTGCGTTCTAACGGCTAAAGATTTCAGGTTCCAATCCCAGCGCAATTTCAAGTGAAGAGAAAAAACTTGCTCCCTAAAACAGCAATCTCACTCAGGTTTAAAAGAAGTATGGGATTCATTAAGATGGTCACTAGAATATTCTTACAGGGTCGAAAGCACGTGTAACGCCCCTGGTGTTCCACACGTCCATAGGTAATTTCTTCACATGAGCTTGGCCATATACTTATCTACTACCTGATCAAATATACATGAATAAAATTTTGTTAGAGGTAGTTTTTTAAAAGGTAATATTCTAGTTACAAAGTGCCTCTAACTTATAGTGTGACTCTTAGTGTTCATATTTTATTCATTAATTTGAAACGTGAACATCTTATGGAAGGCGTTGTATACTTAATGTGCACGTAATGTGTCGGCTTGCTGTAATATTGTTTTTCCTCCCACTGATCCTCCTCTGTATGGGATAAATTCAACATTGCGTTGTTACACGCATGTACACCATTTGCTCCTCGTTTTGAGAATCTGTTGGCAATTGCGCAGATTGTCGACTTTGTATGCAGATTTTGCCAACTTTTTGTGGGGTGTAAGAGATAGTGATTGATGAATATATCTGTTTTAAGAAAACTTTTACCAGAGTCTCGTTCATCACTAGATTTGCAGTACGTGATTCAGCAGCCGCGGCATTGTGTGGGTGTACGACTAGTTTGATAGCGTCTTTCTGTGAACTTTTTAATACCCTAACTCAAATAAATGATAAGCGAACTGTATAGCGTACACAGAAAAGTTAACACGACGCATATTTCAGCGAACGGCTTATGAGTCTTTTTTATATTCAGCCCGTCAATATTGATATTGATATGGTCGTCCAATTCTACTCAATATTTATTCTTTGCTATAAAAGTAATGCATTGTAAAATAAAACTGTCAATGCATATTATTTATAAGTTAACTAAGACTATGACTTTTCAATATTTTTCATTTCCAAAGTGAGTCAAAATAGGTAAAGCGGTAATTTAACCCTTTTGAGTCCTAATTCCTCAGCAGTGTTTCACCAAGTATCGCGTTGTTCGGTAACTAGTACTCGTATGAATAAAACGTAGCAGGTTGGCAATTCAGCCTACGGCGTAGAGCATGCACGTGCTACGTGCGTCGGTTACACAGTGCTACGGGCTACGAAACACGCTTTATTTACGACGTCGTATACTCTCAGTGATCATTACTAATTCGTGGGTAATGAATAAAATTCATGTACATTTTGAGAAAAAATATACTCCTAAGGTGACAAACAAGCGTCCGGGCAGTGATGGTGGCAGCTACCATTACATTTTTTTTGCCATACCAAAGGTAAGCCTTTTCTAAATGATTCTAAAACATAATTGATGGTGGGCTATTTAAGAAATTAAATATCTCGGAACGTCTACAAAACAAACCATGCTTTAAGTTCAATAAAAGACATCAGTTTTAATGAACCCATCCATCAACGATCATAGTTGCGAAATATACAAACACAAGAACCGGAAGAAAATCAATGGCCTAGCCGCATTTGCCGACAGACTGATGACTATTGTAAGAAATCAGTCCCAGAATGAAGGCCATTAAACCGGCGAACGGAAAGTGGGAGGTCCTCTAATCAGGTTAGTGCCAAAAGCTTAAATATTATGTAGAAGCTCAAGTGGTCAGAGGTTTCCTTCTGTATCATGACTGGTCGTGGAATTAAGTTTCGTCCAGAAATTTCCTTGTTCCGTAATATTAAATCGATCTGAAAATGTTACCATATTAAAGCCTCAAAATTTCGTTAGATTGATTCTCTTTATTTCTTTACGATGTAGCCATTGTAATAAATATTCATGGGCCGTTTGCCCGGACCTTGGCGACAATCCTCCATCCTCCAAGTGATGGCGCCCTAGGTCGCGCAAATGACTTGTTTGCTCGCATTGGCCACAGATCGCGTTATATTTCTCTAATATTATGCGATACGTGATCTCGTTATAGTTTCAAACTAATTTCAACGGAAGCCTTCGTTGTGTGGAATACAAAAAAACCTCTTTGATGAATCTCTTGGCTATGAAGTAATTTATGTAAGAAGTGAGGATCGTTTTTTATTTGTTATTTAGTTTTTATTGATTTTAGAAATTACACCTTTCATGGGTTTTCTAGATACGGAAGCAAAGGGTAGAAATTATCAAATGCCGGAGTTTCAGGATAAAACATTTCTATAGTGTTTGATGGTTGTTATGATCGAATTACTTCTTGGGTTACTAAAACGAAATGTAATGTAGTAAAATATTTATAATTTATTTTTATATTCAGTCAGTAATGATAAGTATGTGGTCTTCATTCGAGGACGGTTTCATATGAGACAAGGCGTAGGACAGCCCCCATAATATAGATGTAGCGAGTACCCGTTGGTTTTAAACCGCCTCCAACTGGTGGGATTGGAGGTTGATGGGGTAGGCCTATTTTCAGCTATGGACGTCTTATGACTGAAATAATGATAATAATGATAATAGTCAGTTGTATCGGGCTTGTAGTTTATAAATACCTGACACAAAACTAAAGCATTTTAAGCATAGCAGCTATCACGAATTTCAGCAGTTTCAAGCTGCTTATTTCAAGTTGCTTGATTCATCTGTAGTACTCTTTCAGCGTTTTTGACAAACTAGTATAATTAATTTTTTTATACTGTTGATTGATGACACTTGGTGGAGTTCACTTTTATACATAATTTATAATACACTTGTTTTTCTCCACTGTGTTTATTAATGTACCTAACCTGATTTCGCCTTTCGGCATTCTCAAAGGTTTACTTTTACACTTTCAGCCGTACCTACCTGCTGTCTTCAGATTATTTTTACTGTTGATTGATTGATTAATAAACACAGTGGAGAAGTACATGTGTATTATCAATGATATTATAGTATAATTAAGTTTAAAAAATCTGTACTAAGCAACAATATCATTAAATGATAAAGGTTAATTACGGAGCTGCCGTAGTTCCAATCTCATTATATCAAATGTCAACCGGCTGACATTCCGCCGCTCAGGATAATGGACATGACCGTTTATAATAATACAAGCGATGACATACAAGGTTATTATTTATTTTGTGTGTATCGTGGGGCAGACCAACGGGGAATTGAATTCGATAATTATGTCTATGTCACTTTTTCCATTTTTCTAATAAAGACTATGACGTTAATTGGTAGTGCTATTGCGGCTAAGCACGTAAGTAATAATAATATTATAGTTGGCGAAATGTAGGTGCTTAATACACCTCTGCTTACCCCTTCGGGGAGTACTGGCGTGGGGCGCGAGTGTATGTATTGTATGTATGGAACTTTTAAAAGAAATTGTCTTAAAGTATGTACCTCGCAGAGATAGCAAAGCAAAACGGTCGTCTAAATTACAAATCACATAATTTCCATCTCTCATCTAAGAAACCTTTACCCACCTGGTAATCAAACCTGAATCTTTCCATAAGGACATTGACGAGACGAAAATTTATTGAAAATTTTAAAATCTAAATTCGTTACATTTAGTAGACTTAAATTTACTTACCCAGAAGGTGATCTGCTGATTTAGGTGATTCAATAATTAAATTAAAAAAGAAAAAATGCGTAGCAGTCCTTTTCAAATAATTCCGCTAACAGATTCTAAGTACCTACCGTCAAATAATTCAGCGCGGTGCGGCGGCGGGCTGGCCGCTGGCGGAAACTTTCCAATATTTTTGAACTCCACCATCTGCGCGATGAACGATTTAATTTAGTTAAGTGAGCCACAGATAGCTTATAAATTATGTAGAAGTTTGTGAAATAATGACTCTCTCCCTGATTGGACACTGTTCTAGATAATCTCGTCAGCGGCTTGGGGCTCTCTGCGACATTTTTCATAGACTTTTAATAAGATGCTGTGGAAAGCAAAAGTAATTGGATTAATTTATAAGATTTGTATCATAATTACCAACCATAATGTAGAAATTACATTATGTCGACTTATGTATCTCATCCAAGGAGTGCAGCTGTACTCTTACTTTTAAGCAATATAGTACTAAAATAGAAATAAATCCCCACATTGTATAAGTAACAACTAGGAAACACAATAACTGGAAGAGCGGAATTTCCAAACACAAGCATTTTAATAGCTCATATGGAGTTTTTTACTGAAATGATCTGTACGAAATTGGGATAGGAATTAAACGTTTTTATTTTTTATTTTATTTTATTTACTAGGTGACCTTGTGTCAACTGAAATCAATTAATCAATCAATTATTTTATTGTAGTCCACTGCTGGTCATTAGCCTCTCCCAACATTGGAAGACTTTGACTTACTATTTCCACGCTGATCGGTACAGGATCTTACTTCAAGATTTCCTTCTCTCGCAATGATTACGACACACTCCTCATGAGATAGGGTGGTATATTCTGTCTCTGACAGCACAGTACCTAATTACATTTTATTTTTTAATTTGTAATTTAGGTTATTGACCTAACTTACTATTTAATTAGGGACAGTAGCGCAGTTTATATTTTCCTTTATTAAGTTTTGCAAACTGTCGTAGCCAATAGCCTGCTGCTTCTGGAGGGCTATTCTATATTCGCATTATAAGTACAATTAAGACTAAAACTAGCGCGTTACATTACGACTCTTTGCTTTTATTAAGAATTACGTGTTTCTATGGGAATAACAAGCATTGTTTTAATAATAATATGGACCGTATAATTAAACTAGAGAACTAAACTATGCTGCACTCAGATGAAAGTAATTGTGTATTGCCATTTTATTGTCATTTGATTTTTTTGTGATTATAGAAAAGAATATCTATTGTCTGCTGGTAGTTCACAGTTGTTTAATAAAAAAATCATCCGTGTTCGACGATTCAATTCCCATTCAGTTAAATATTCTCTCGTCATGAATGTCTATTGATTGGCTTAACTTTTTCAATGTAAGTATATAAAAGCTGCAATCGTAATAACTGGTACCCCCGCTAACTCTTTTAGCTAAGCTCATTGCCTTGTGTTAGGAGAGGCCGGGATTCGAACCCGGGACCTTTCGATCGTAAGATCAATTCTTTAACCACTGTGTCTCTTTAATACGTAAGTTTTAACAAATTGGCAATTCTAAAGATACTCTTTTGCATTCCCAACTTTGAAAATCGATGCAAGATAAAAAGGATATTAATGTATTCCTAATAGTATCCACACACGTTACATTATGCTTGCGCAAATTTAGGCTTGCACCAATATAATGTAACATGTGTTGCAAGATACTTTATGCATATACTTTATGCATATACTCAATAATGTATATTTACACAAACCTAGGCTACCACAGTTATAGTTGAACGTGTATGGCTAACAAAAAAATCATGCAAATATATTGTGCAAAAAGGTTTACACAAAAAAAAAAGAAAAATAAGGTCCGTGATGCAATCAGGCCTAAAGCCCAACATGACTTTCTCCACACCGGAGCGAGTTTTAAACGAATGTCACCGTAATAAATAGTCTGCTCATCGAATCATCACAAATGCGATGCAAAATGCATCGGCGATGTTCCACCCTTTAAGCGGCCAACTTATATTACACTACAGCCATTCAATTTTAGACCTTATGTCTACAGTAACTGGTCATTGAACGATGTACAAATAAGTTTGTAATAATGTTTGATCCTGAGAAGTCTAGACTCTATGACGCCATTTATTGAATAGTGGTCTGATCTTGGACATACATTTTGTGAATTTAAAAGTTTCTGTAAGATGTTGTCGGATATACAAGTCAAAGAATGTTTCACTGTGAGTAGTGAACGTACTGGTTAATAATTTCATATTTTGATTTAATACAGATTATATTTAGCACTTTACAACTTTTATTTGAGTTATAATAACAGAAATACTAGAAAAAAAGCATGATCATCATAGCTAACCGTTGCATTGCAAAGATGTGTGAATCCTACACTTTATAACCCGGGATCCATTTCCCTACAAATAAATTTTATATGTTGTTTTTTTTTTAATTTTTACGGAAACGACTAGTGTTGTACTTTTGGGCCCACACATTCGGATCTATTAACAGTTATAAATAGACTGAGGTGAATTAACACCCACATTTAAACAACCATTGTATTCAATCCCACGTAATAGGGAGTGAGCCTATTGCCGTATTCCAGGCACAGCCAGTCTGAGCATATCAACGGCGGGGCTACTTTTATTGCTTATGATTTTATTTGTTTTGTTTCGCATTTTATTTATATGTCTAATGGCTCCGCAATAAAAAAAAACAATTTTCCTTCTTTTCTTTCTTTCATGTCTGATAACAGTAAATAATCTTTGTATGAATACTAACTCCTTCCACACATAATTATAAAATTCCAGAACCGTCTGAAACTCCATTTCCGCAAACTAGCTTAGTATCAGCAGGGTTCTTTTATAGCTTTTAAACCAGTTTTATAAATATATAAGCTATGCACCCGGCGCCGGCTAGGCGAGACTTGGAGAATTGTCTCAGCGCAGCGGGAGGAATTCTTCAAGCTTAAACGATCTGCTTGAATTGTCTGTCTGTGTTAGCACGTCTCATAAATATTTCCTTGTAGAGAATTAACTTACTGCTAATATTATTCTATCCTAATTGTAATTAAATTGTATGAGCGGAAAGACGTTTGATAAGGCAAATTAAGAGACTGTATGGTTCTACTGTGATTAAACCGTTAACTGCTGTTTAAACGATTTTTTTACTAATAATATATAATAAAGAAAATAATTATGGTTGTCACATTCTAGGACCCATATTGCAAGCTGTGGACAGTTATGTCTACATGTTGTTGTATAAAATGTTTCAAAATACTTTTTTTATTCTTTTTAACCTTGCTTTCATTATATTCAGCCAGTTGATTGACTTCACCCCACTGGATGGTTAAAAGCTAAAGTAAAGTTCTGAAGGTAGATACAGAGAGAAATTGAGAGTCCCAAAATTCTACCAACCTCATACCTTTATAATATACTTTTCTCGCTCTACTTGAAGCACCCAAAATCGAAAAAAAAGGTACCTATACTATACATGCTATGAAAAAAAATATAGCACCACAAATTTTTTTTCTTTGGTGCAACGGAACATACCCCTTATTTAAAACAAATAATAACGTCAGTGTTTACTCTTTATAACTTTTTAACATAATCGAAACAAATGAACACCCAGCTCGTCGTACGAACGAACAGTAGCACTAGCATGAACTCCTATCGAATTCGTAATGTAAAGGTTTCGGGAGAACGAAGCATTGTGATTGGCAGTCTGCTTCTTGTGAACCTGTATGCGTATGTTGCCCGCCAATCGCAATGCTCCATTCTGACGATACATTTACATTACAAATTCGATAGTATTTCGTGCTAAGGTTACTGAAGATAAAATCGATACGTGAGTAGTGACTTGTGGCGCTCCCCTACCTACCTGTCAGGCGTCCATTGAAGCTCGAAGATACGCGTATCAGCCGTCATCTTACCCCAAGTGTAGCGCGGTGCTTGCCATCGCCCTGACGTATTTATACAATGTAGCACAGCTTTATCTTGTTAGTTCAATCAGGAAATTAATGAAATGTATACGTGTAGATTTAAAATCGAAATAGGCCATCATATTTCAAAAGTTATACTCTTTTTGTTGTTATATTAATATATGAAATAGTAAATAAATTTGGAAATATTCTAGGACAATTTGCAGAACGCTACCTGAACCCATGGTAACCATAGCTGAACTAGCTTTTGTTATGGGTTCTAGAATGCGGATAAACATACTTACATTTTTTTGTGAATATTGTGCATAGAAACACCCTTATTGTTTAATAATAATATCAAAAATAGATGTAACTACTAAATAGTGTAGTGGCAATGTGTATAACTGCTGCGTTCAGATTTGATTCCCACTCTGTACTAATTTGCTATATCTTATTTATGTAGGTACAACACGGTTTCTAAATATTTTTTAATGTTCTAGATCAACTTTTATGTCTCTATTTTTTATGACTTTTAGTTTCGTTAGATGCTGCATGTATAATATTATATTTTAGAATATTTTATCCATTGTTAGCACATCATTCCATTGCACCATCACACACATCGCTATAAGTCCATTGTTCTTCAAAATAAACAATGTAACAATTTCTTTCTCGACAGTTCCAATACGAAAGATCAATTTTGATAGTAATTT
Organism: Pelosia muscerda; assembly: GCA_963691645.1. Classification (NCBI taxonomy): domain Eukaryota; kingdom Metazoa; phylum Arthropoda; class Insecta; order Lepidoptera; family Erebidae; genus Pelosia; species Pelosia muscerda. The sequence continues at coordinate 16,399,618 of OY829112.1, forward strand.
TTTATTTGAAAAGGCAAACGTACAGTTCCAATGTTATATTCTATTTATAGAAATCCATTGGTTTAAAAAATCACCGATGCAACGGCAATCTCACAGTCCGTGCCGGTAGCTTACCTCATTACACCTTCGCCTCGTATCGCCGTGGCGGGATGCGTGCCATGTAACCCATTAATTTCTCCAGCCACGTTGCGTTGCCTTGTTCGAAACTACATCAATTTCCCGGCCCCTTGACGTGTCTGTAATGAAGTAAACTTTGCGAATACTTGCACATAACTGACGGTACGAGTGTTATATTTGATTTATTGTATTGGTGACTGCAATGTCAATAATGGTGAAGTGAAATAGGGAGATTGTTTATTTGTCTTGTGTTTGACGTTTTGTACTTCAGAAATAATAGATGGTAAACATATTTTGCCCGGCACTAAAAGTTGCATTCTATTTTGTTTTTTCTTTGATACAGCGACCATCATGCTTTGAGTTTTTTCCCAACTCAATTGGGGTCGGCTTTCCAGTATAACTGTAATGCGGCTGAGCTTCGATATTTTGCGTGAAGTGACTGCCATCTGACCTCCACAACAATGTCTGTGTGTGTGTTCGATATCGCCATTGTTCAATAGACCATTGAACAATGGCGATATCGAAGTTCCAAGTTAGACTGGTTGGACTTTTGAAGGCTCCAACTACCTACTCCTACTTTTCTCTGATAAAACGATATGTTTATGATATACCTATCTGAAATGGCCGTGTGCTTGTCTGCCACCTAAGTGGTATAAAAATTGTGATTGCCAACAATGAGCTATGACTGATACCAATCAGCGGTTTATGTAATCCACTGAATGAAGTGCCCAATGACACTGTCTCTATTTATTGCACCCGGCACAGTAGAATTCGTGCCACCTCTATAACTCAATATCAAGTACTCTGTTGTACTACTAACTAGTAACTGTATGTGACGTATGTAGAATATATTATGTAAATCGCTTTCCGATATTATTTATAGTTGTCGCAGTCTTTGTAGCAGGTCGTTTACGCCAACCCATAAGATTGGTCCTACCAAATGCCTCTAAAGAAATTTTCACTTCAATCAAGCGAAACCATTGAACTGTTAACATTCACATTGTTCTCTCTAGTAGTTCAATAAATTGTGTACAAAAATATTTCAAACAAAGCGAGGCGGCAGAGCGTGTAGTACGTTGTACGCAACATTTGATGCAGCGAACGGTAGTTGCGCGGGTACGAGTCGTTACCGTGGCGCGGTCACTCGGACAAATGTTATGACGACAGTTTTTAGGACCCCTGTGATTAATGATATAGCTTTTGTTAGTATTGGGTAATTGGTATTACATCATACGTGAAAATAGAATAATCTTTGTTTAAATATTGGTTTAGGGGATACAAATAGATCACTGCTTCAAAATGCGGCCTCGTTCTGAAAAGACTCAAGCAAGAAACTCAGTGGGCTTTTCGTTTTCGATTGTTCGATTCGATTGATTCTGCCTAATGCGGTTTTTTCACACGACTAAAAAATGAGCGTCTTAATGAGATCAATTGGAACCGGATAACCGGTTGGAATAGGGATTTACTTCGAGTTTTCTTTGTGTCACAGTGATACCGTCTACGCATTTTTGCGTTTGTCTCCTCATACGACAACCTTCGGCTGAGATGAAGTATGGTATGGTGTTCTTTCTTGCGCTTTCTTGGTCTTGTGAGTCGTGAGAACAGGATCAGTATTACACGCAAGTAAAGCCTACGAAAAAATTACTATAAGATACTATGTATTGTTTGATGATCATAAGATTACTAGGTGTTGTTTGTTTCAACGTTACTTATTAGTTAATTATATTAATAGAATCACAACTAAAACTACCACGCATAGTTTGTAAGTTAAACAATGACTGTCTACTTCTGCCTTACACTTCGAAACCCGAAGTTTAACAAAGTTAGCACAAATGTTCATTAATGCTCGCGAGAAGAACATTTAATACAAACTGTGATTGACGTGGCGAGACCTCCAGCGCCATCGCCTCAACGAACTTGAATTATTTTTATTTTATTGTGTAACGACAGAGTTTATAATGTTTTTTTTATATTTAGATCATTATTTGACCGCAGTTTTCTAAGGAACTCTAGAATGGCGATCCTTGACTATCACTTATTCACGCCCCGCTTAAAAGACAGAAGGAAGCAGGTATGCTGGTAGACAGTTTACAAAACTTTATAGTGCGACAAAGAAACTGGCACAATAAGTCACCTGATCGTAAATTTTAGGAAACATACAGTCAATAAATAATTGTATTTCATATACATACGATTATTAATCACATTGTAAATGTATCACTTCAGCGACATAGTGACATCTCATTTGATCTTCATAACAACACATATTTCGTTCAATGCCAGACTCCGAACACATAATTACGATAGTATAAGCACCGAGTTATCGACGCACTCGTAGGTAGAGCACACGCCACATTTGGCACTCACAATAAGCCTCCTGTAACACACTCCGTCTAATTAATTTTGTGTATTTATGTAAATTCCCGTATAGACAGATAAACGGTGTGCAAAATGATTATTTAGACGTCGAAATGTAATTACATGCCACACGTACAAAGTATGGATGCGTGATGATTTAATACAGGAGTAATCTATTAATTAACTAAATGTTCGATGGCTACGTTAGAAGTAGCTGATTAGATTCTCGTTTTGTGCAAATGTTTGTGTGTATTGACGTTTATTTGTGAACGGGACTGAGTTAAAATTTTCTACGGTACATGCCGAACAACAAGCGAAGCTCTTATGCAGGCTAGTAAGCAAATATGTTAATCCACATTCAAACAGTAATTAGAAATGTTTGTAATTTTTATATTTTTTTTATTTTTTGGAAAATAATGAAGAGATCTATACTATTTTATTAAATGGTGGACTTGTAGGAGGTTATCTGTGAATCTACTGAACTGATTTTGAAAATTGTTATACTTATAGAAAGCCACATTATTTGTTAGTATCATAGAGTCATAAGCAATATATCACCATACTATCGGGGATAGCCAGCAGCAGGCACGGGATCAAATGTCTATTTGGGCAAAGTCGCAGGCAGCAACGAATTTGATAAAAGGTTCCAGCCTGATATTATGACAGTATAACTTCAAGTGTACACTATTACCTCTTTGCAACTTGGTCCAAATGTAATAAAGCAGATAATTCTCTATAAATTTCGAATAGATAGTAGATAAATAAAAGTTTGGCGTCTATAAAACAGCGGGTAATCACGCGCAGTATGGGGTAGAGTTTTGACTTATAACGTATCTAAAGTAAAACAACACAATTAATCATTTATATATTCGCACATTGGGAGAGACCTATGTCCAGCAGCGGAATGCAATATGCCAACTGTGCAGAAATTTTTGTATAGCAATTAGTACGCTGACTGTTCCAATCAAATTTGGATAGGAAAAAGTAAATGCTTCGACGAGATTCGAACCCGCGTTCTTACCCTTACAGGGAGTAAGCTTTGACCGCTATGCCACGAAACCTCGTCAATGAAACGTAAATGCATATACGTTTTGTAATGGTTTACAATAACCAATGTATTGATAATATCTACACCCTAAATGATTGATTAATAATTACAAATTTTTATGACCCATATTTCTATAATACAATACACTTCAATCATTATTCTGTTCATCAAACCGTTCATAAAGTAACTCAATAGCATACACTTTTACACAAAATAATTGGGTAGCTCACGACTTGTCCGAAGAAATTTCTTTCAAGGAATTTTATTAAATTTCCACTCATTAAATAGAGGATGAGAGGCGGACTAAATTGGAATACTTCATCTAATCAAAGTAATAAATAATTTAAATCTGCACTAGCCTTTGTTCGCGGGCCCGCCTGTATGCACGGGATTAAAATTTTATGGCCTATTATTCTCAAACCCCAGCGGGTATGAATACGAAAATTGCATTGAAAACGATCCCATCTTGGAGTTATATGGGCACACAGAAGCACAATGTTTATAGAATTTATGTTAAATTCGTGAATACTACACGAAAAATGCGCTAAGATTTGTGGTTTTCATTATGATTTCACGATCGTAGATAGATACTCAAGAGAATCTAGGTAAAAATCTAGATCATATTTTTCTGTATTATTTAATTTGTATTATTTCTATTATTTTAATGTAACATTTAGTAAATAATATATTAATTCTGTTCTTGATCCTAAGGTATGACGTACGACATACGACATTTGCTGACGCATGTAGTAGTTTATGTCTAGTTGTGTCGTATCGACACATATAACATCATACGACATCTGAATAAGCTGTGTCGTATGTGTTACCTGTTATCGTATGTCGTCGGTTACGGAATCACACCTTTGTAACGCACATCTTGGAATCGTTTATTTCAATTTGAATTTTATATGATTTTGAAAAAGGAATAATGGAATACCAGTTATACGATACACTTTATACAAAAGAGATCATCTTGTCTTTGAAATTTACACTGATGACATGCTTCTTTCTGTCTGATTTTGTCTCCTCAAACTTTCTATATATTGATGCAATGTTTTTTTAGTGAAAGTGTACTAGCATACGCTCTCATATCCGAACTTTAATATTTTCTAAATAGAAAATCATGTAAATTACCTCATTTGAATTTTATAAAAGTAAAAAAGATATCGGCAATTAAAGTTTGTTCAGAGTTTCAATCCAAGATGGCGGGTGGTTAGATCAAAGGGTTAGCAGGTACCCGCGGGTGGTGCTAATTTATGTATCCCAGGTCTGAGGACTAAGTGTAAGATGTTTCTACATAAAGAGGTGGAATAACGAGCTCCTGCATTTTTTATAACTTCAGAAAATATTATGTTCCGTTTTAATTTGAAGCAGCTTTTAAGATTTTGTATTTCTTTTTAAACTTTAATGAGGCGTTATACTAGCTGGGCAATCAGAAATAGTTTTAATGTGGAAATTCTTTTTTTTTTGTTTCAATTAAGTGTTTGTTATTATGCAAGTAATTTATTTGTTTTCTCCACAGACCAAGAAAACTAGAAAGGTGATAAGACAGATTATGTGTTTCGTTTACTGCAACTTTCATAGATGTTCATATGACAACTAGGCTAAACGTGCTATTTGAGATTCGACCGGATTAGTGCATATTTATATCCACATTCAATCCTACAAATATTAGCACTGAGTGGAGATCGAACCAGCACCTCTTGTGCAGCAATCGCGTTCAGTTTCTCTACGCCACAGAAGCTGTTATACTATTTAAATATCTATATCTAGATCGTACAATTAAAACACTCACACGTAATAAACATTCAGTAACCATTTCATAAGTAATACTAATAAATTAATGTAATCATTGACCCACTAATCCACAAGCAAGCTGCCATAACCGCCAGTTGGCACACAGGTTGATGACCACACATCATCACAAGGTTATCTCGAATTCATCCCAGCGATGTAATCCCCCGTACATGGCACACACAAGCCACTTGAGTCGCCATTGATCGCCAATGTACATACATTGTGTTGGATATAAGATGTAATTTATTAGTAGCTGGAGAATTAGAAATAATGTGCTTAGTAAACTGGTTCAACGTAAGAAGTACAACTTTCCTCGTAAATATGTTCTTAAGAAGTTTGATACAGTATTCGTAAGCGCTGCAGTGCTACCTTACTTATCCGTCGTCCTATTTTCCCTTTCTATTTCGTTTTGGAACACTCGCAAGGGCTAATAACTCCATAAGTGGTTCTATCTGGAAGGAGGAATAATAATAATAATAATAGATTAATTGTTGATTTCAGAATCTTTGTACCGATAGTCATATTGGCCACGGTCACACGGGCTGATTGCTAAGAGCCTCGACCACCACATAGATAAGCTCTCGTTGGAGAGCTGGGTCAAAGATTGAATGCAGTAGCCTTAGCACGAAATACTATTGAATTCGTAATGTAAAGGTATCGACAGAACGGAGCATTGCGATTGGCGGGCTACATACGCACACAAGAGGCAGACTGCCAATCACAATGCTCCGTTCTCTCGAAACCTTTACATTACGAATTCGATAGGAGTTTATGCTAGTGCTACAGAAGGCGGTACTCCTCGACACAGCACGTAGTGTGACGAGATTTTTTAGATTCTTGTATTGTACAGTCTTCATCAACATACTTATTTTTTTTAATAAAATAACTTACTCAAATATAATAATTTATTTATTTTATTTATATAAGTCAAATTATATATTAATTTTATATAAGAATATACAACGTAGATGCAAAAACTTGGAGAGTCGCGTGTTCAATTTGAATATATCAAAATCCGACGTCACACACAGCTAGGAGAAAATAGAGGAAATTTCGTATTTTCGCGTTTTCTCGGAAACTTTTTTTTTATTTACCGTTCTGAGTGACTTTGACGAAGGGCCTAAGTTTAGAGTACAACTTTGAAATGGCGGAATACTGCTATTTATGTTCTCCTGGCCTACTTTGCTGCTGTCACCTTCTGATTTATATAGCGAGATAATTTTTTGAACCCTTCCTTTCTGCAAATTTTTTACCTGGCTGAGCTTGTTAACTTGCAGTAAACTGGCAAACTTTTTGGTTCAGATTTGTATTTTAATCAATGATTTTATACGCAAGATAATGTTACGTTCATAGTGACTGACATCTCAAAATCGGATGGTTTCCCGTCTTCATCACGCTCGCTCTAATGACAAATGTGCCTTCTTATATTCATAATATCATTGATCTTAATGCTGGTTGGTACCTAATAGTAAAAAATAAACCCGACGAAATACGAGTAGGTACCAAAAGAAAACGAGAGACATTCATATCTCTCAATGGATGTCCTTGAGAAACTCATACAACCAGTGCTGCTGTTTTGTGTGCTGGACAAGCGTTCGACTTCCACTCATTGCAGATTTTTGTATACGTCATAATAAATATACCTAAATTTGAAAATTTTAATGTCACCCTGTGAAACCCATAATGAGTCCACTGAAAATATGTTTCTATGTTTAGCCACATTACAAAATCAATGACAGTGTCTGTTGAGTTTGGATCCAGGCATTATTAAACATATTCTAATAATTATTTACCTAGATGGCCCACCTTACCTTTGGAGATACTAAGCTATAACAGAATCAAACGAGATGTATACTAATCCTCAACAATTTCTTGATGAAACAGTCTATAGATTTTAGCAAAACAAATTAACCCTTCAATACTAGTTTGAAAAGTCGTACCCTCAGGGAAAAAAAAGCATAAGACGGAAATGCTGATTTTTCAGTATGGCGAAAAAACTGAATTTATGGGCATATTTACTTTATTTCCAAACGTAGAAGAATTATTCTTATATCAAAAAAAGGAGAAAAAAATATTGCACTTCGTGTTGTATTTAAGTTAGTACTAATGTTTATAGTTTATTAGGAATTGTAAAAATAAATTATTATGCTATTTTTCAGAATACAATAAAATAAAGCATTCTGAGTATCAAAATTTATGCCAGACTTTGCTAGAAAAGTAAAATATATTTCAAAAAGTATGTTATATTAAAGCAGTAATGAACTCGTGAATATGAACATTTTTGGTAGTTTATGTAAGATTACTGCATTTTTTCCTTTATAAAAATTATGTTTGTGATGCACAAGCAATATTTACCCCTTTTTTAATATAGGGGCTTGTTAAAATAACTTAAGTAAACAATAATAATTACTTATTTCATTATATGTTTTAGAAAAGTTAGCTGCATATTAACACATATTACTTAAAGTTATTATTTATGACTACAGGGAAAAACAGAGAATGCATTTTTTTTATGCATTATTTTTTATTTTAGGCAAAATACTAATTATAGTTTTGGTAACAATTAAAGTTCGTACTATCAACAATAAAATTGCACAATAATATTCAGTAATTTAGAGTTTCGGTGAATATTACTACCACTATTGATTTTTTTCATGAATTCTTAAATAATCAGTATGTAGATAATTTGATAAGACTAAACTTGTAACAATTAACGAATTAAGTTTTTATTGGCTCCGTACAATAAAATATTTATGTTCTCTCAGTAAACAAAATTCAATTATGTCAGGGGAATAACGGATAAAATCGGCTCCGTACTAAAAAAGTATTCCATCCCGACAGTTTACGCACCAGGCATTAAAGTAAACAACATTGTGGGCACACCGAAGGATATCTTGCCGCTTCAGACGCCAGGGGTCTACAAGATCGATTGCAGCTGCGGTAGTTCATATATAGGCCAAACAAAGCGGACTATTGCTGATAGGGTCAAAGAACACATTGCAACTGTAAAGAACCGCCGGACGAGCAAATCAGCGATTGCAGAACACCTTTTAGTAGCAGGCACGAATCACTGGATTGTATTGCACAATACGCAAGTTCTCTCCACCGAACGTCACTTTTATTCGAGAGCTGTACGTGAAGCTATTGAAATCTAGAAGTACAAGAATTTCAATCGGGAAGACGGTTTCAAGTTATCTGCGACATGGAATCCAGTGATAAAAAACTTGCTACCTCGCTTTTCTGCGCGGTCAGATAGACACCAAGCCATTTGCACAGATAATAGGGACCCTGTGAGTGTGGTATGTGATGGTACCTGCAGAGAAAATAATATAAAAAATGTCGAAAATGTGCGGGTAAATGTATAACCGGCTACCTCACGAACTCGACGACGGAGGGCCTGCGCGGCTGAGACAGTCAGCCTATGACCACGGCCGGTGCAACCTGGTCGAAATGTCAGGCATTCCAAAGGTTTTTTTTTATCTATGGCACGTCAATTTGACTTGACCTCGCCTGATGTTAAGCTGAAGGCAAAGTCTCATGAAAGATTTTGAAGATATTGAAAGAGTTTTGTATTACCTATACGATGATCGCGTTAATTCCCTTTTACATATTATTATAAGACTGAATTTGTTGAATTACACTCTGTTCTGTTTCGCTGGCTGGTTTATGAGGTCTATTGGTATGCTGTCCTCGAAGGTTTGTTATTTGGTCACCATCAGCATATTTATCAATGGCAGTGTAAACTGTTCTTTCTTTAATATCTAGCGTATTAAGAAACATGGTTTTGCACACTTTTCAATCAGTCACAAGACATGCATCGCTTTATGACGGCAATTAATAAACCAATGTACGATTTCGTTCACGTTTACGCTGCATTTTCATAACTTTAGGTTCTATAATCTCAGTGTTTTTCAAAATGAACTGCCATTGAGTTTCATGGTTACTAGAAGTCCAAAATTGCTTAAATATTCCCAACCTTTTTCTAGGGTTTGTATTAGCTTCAGTTACTAACACTGGACGATATGTCATTGCTTTAGATTCTGTGGTGGAATTATTTCCAGCTGGTATAGTTTCAGCGTAACAGGCTATAAGTGAAGGGTCAGAAGTTATAGGCCGAGATTATAGAACCTAAAGTTATGAAAATGTGAACAAAAAACGTGAACAAAATCGTACATTGGTATATTATTTGCCGTCAAAAAGCGATGCATGTCTTGTGACTGATTGAAAAGTGTGCAAAACCATGTTTCTTAATACGCTAGATATTAAAGAAAGAACAGTTTACACTGCCATTGATAAATATGCTAATGGCGACCAAATAACAGACCTTCGAGGACAACATACCAATAGACCTCATAAACCAGCCAGCGAAACAGAACAGAGTGTAATTCAACAAATTCAGTCTATAATAATATGTAAACGGGAATTAACACGATCATCGTATAAGTAATACAAACCTTTGGAATGCCTGACGTTTCAACCAGGTTGCACCGGCCGTGGTCACAGGCTGACTGTCTCAGCCGCGCACGCCCTTCGTCGTCGAGTCCGTGAGGTAGCCGGTTGTACATTTACCCACACATTTTCGACATTTTTTATATTATTTTCTCTCCAGGTACCATCACATACCACACTCACAGGGTCCCTATTATCTGTGCAAATGGCTCGGTGTCTATCCGACCACGCAGAAAAGCGAGGCAGCAAGTTTTTTATCACTGGATTCCATGTCGCAGATAACTTGAAACCGTCTCGTCTTCCCGATTGAAATTCTTGTAATTCTTGATTTCAATAGCTTCACGTACAGCTCTTGAATAGAAGTGACTTTCGGTGGAGAGGTATCTTTTTGGCTAAGTAAGCGCATTTAAGAGAATTTCCTTATAACGAATAAAAAGATAATCGTGTATACAAGACTAGCGATGTAAAAAAACATACGCATTTAAATCATAATAATTGTTACTATTAATCTTCTACATAAAATATTAGGGATAAACGTAGTAAAAAGTAATACGTCATATTTCTCAATTTATTCTTTGCGTTATATCACTTAATCTACTAATCCGTAAGAAAAAATGTAATGGAACAAAAACTCTCAAAACGAATTTCTTGTTTTAATTTGTCAAATTTAACAAGAAAAATATGAAAAAAATTTAGTATATGTATCTTTAAACGTACTTTTCAAATATGATAAAATCGATAAATCAAAATAAAATCACTTATGCCTATTTTGCACTGGGGGTGCGAAGTCATTTAGATCTAACCCTAAGCCTAACATTGAAGTTACTCCGAGCCGCTAAGCTCTAGGTGCGGTCTCGTTACGTCGAACGTGTCACAGAACAATTTAATCAAACCAATTTAGCGTTGCTCGCGTTCTCGCACGTTTTTGTTACTGGCAATAAAATTGATGATTTCGCCCAATTTAATTGGAAATTCTTGTAACAAACCCCTATAAGGCTTATATGACATTTTTCATTTAAATTGAATTTTTTAATACTCTTTTGAAATTTATACGCTTACTTATAACGCGTACTATGACTTTATTTTACAGGCGTGAATTTGTAGCGTGTTATTTACCTAGACCCAAACTAAATATTATAATAATATAGCTCGTGACTAATCCAGCTACAGAACTTTGATATCGCCACTTTGGTTGTGGAGGTCTTAGTTAGACTAGAAAGCCGACCCAACTGAGTTGATAATATGCTCAGATAATGATTACTTTGGACTTAGAGTAGACTCGCTATGTAGCGATCCTGAAGATGCCTTGTGTAGAGACAAAACACTTGTCGAGGTTTGTTCTTCGCACTTGTGGAATCGAAATCATCTCCTTGGGTACGAAGTCTTTTTACGTGTTATGACTTTTTTGAGGGTTTGGCATGCTTTTCTATGACAATTAGTTATATTTTACTACTCTTATTCTATAAATATCTAAATAATTAATTAATATTTTACAACAATAGTAAAATATTACACCTTCTGGCCATCGTTGAGATTGTAAAACCGTGAGTGATTGGTGTGTACCCCCCATCCCGAATATATCTTCATAGAACAGACTGTTTGTATTTCGCAAATAATTTTATTCATAAATAAAACACATCGTTGCAAATAGATATAATTGACTTGCTTTTACCTTAATATCAAAGTCAAAAGTCGGGGCTATAATAAAAAATCATTTATTATGTTTTAGACCATTAAAAATGAAAACTGAGAAGAGAAAAAGATGCTCGTCAGAACTCTACACTACCACCTCTAAGATAGATAGATAGGTAGTTGAAAATAAAATATACATTTATGTATATGTATAAACGGTACTGGTTTACCTTACATAAGTACAGATGACTTTCACAACGTCTTTAGCTGAAGTTAGAAGGCATGATTCAATTATGTCGCTTGGCACTTTTCGCCCCGGGTGGGTTTTCATTAAATTGTAAGCCAACTCTTTCTTTCTATTTCAACGAAACTGTTAAACAAATTAAATACAACATTAGAAATATAATTAGTTTTCCTGTTGTCTTGAAATCTGTATTAAAATTTATTGTGTGGTTAGCGTAAAAAACAGACAATTCAGTATCGACACGTTTTCAATACGATTAGGATTTAAACCATTCCAAAGATGGCTATTAGTATGATTCAAAACAAAACCTGCGTATATAGTACTACGGTATCATGAGGTTATTAAGCCTTCAGAATCACTCATGAATTAATTTCATTTTTAATTCAGTCAATTAACCTATCGTATCGTTGGACATAGGCCTTCCGCATTCCGTTCATCAAGACACCTTTATCATGGCCATCACTCCATCCTTTCCATATATTTTGGAATTTCGAAACTATAATTTTTCGTAAGTTTTCTAATCACACTTTTTAATAACTTAATCTTACGGACTTGAACCCCAAATGCGTCAAAAGATCATTTTATACTATGTACAAGTAAGTACAAGTTAATTAGTTATCTAGAATAATTAACATTAATGTAATTAGTTATACAGCAGCCCCATCTCCCCGAGAGTTATAAAGATAACAACTTCAAGACGTTTTGCACAAGTTAAAGACGTTGGCTTTGCGATTTTTTGTTCTTCACCCTTGGGGATGTTCGGCCTCACTGTGAATAGACCACTGAGGGCAATGAGGGGCTGACGAAGTACGATGTATTCATTTTATGAGTCACTTCTTTACTTTGCATTTGAAGAAGGAATGTGCTACTTGTGTTATACAACTGTATATTCAATGTATAATTTTGATAAGTTTGAAATTGTAAAAAAGATTACACATGTAAATATACATAATTCCACAACTCAGTGTGATTTTCTTTCGGAACGGAATCAAATCCAAAATCATTCATTCTGTGTAAATTATTAAACGGCACTTACGAAACGTTAATATCAACAATATTTCATAAATTAGTGAGCAAATGGACCACCGCCGCTTCGAAACGCGGCCCCGACCTGAGAAGACTTCGGCAAGAACTACCGATTTTTTTTATTCATGATGAAAAATGCTCAAAGATTGAATGTTTTTCGTAAAATATATGCCACTTAATTTTTATGGATTTAATCATAAATGCATATACAAAAAGAAACTTTAAAAATAAAAAAAGCATCGTCAATAGCAAAATTATTTTGTTGTAATATAAAATTTACTAAACTATGACATTCAACTAATCTCATATATTTTATAGTTACCTATGTAATGAAAGTACCTGTGCTATAACAAAACTTTCCAAATAAACTATTCCACAAGCATTTGAATATTGAACATCGGCCGTAGCACAAACAGCCTGGCGAGTGGCGCGGCCCGGGAGTCGAACGTGTAACAGCCAATAAAACTTGCTCAACTGGCGTGCTATCAATAAAACTCAACTCGCTTCAGCACAGTTACACATTGTTTCAGGAACAAAGATACACAACTACCCGGAAGTGTCGTAGTTTTTATGCTCACGCGTAATCCCATTGAAAAAATAGGCAGAATAATAGTTATGTGAACATTAAAAATAACATAGTCGGTAGAAATTATTGTGGAAAGGATTTAGACCTTTGTACCGCTATTGGGACTACGAGTTTTCAATACAAAAATCTCACAATACTATGTCCAACCCAGGAATCGTTTCTAGAGCCACATTTTCAAGTTGAATTCGCTATCACTATGTAAATTAATGTACGTAAGACCGCAGTGAGTAATCGCTGTAATAGCTGCTGGATTGGTAGATATATTTAAATATTTTGCTCGTCAATTTGACAGCCAGTCTGATGGTTAGTTTGGGCGAAATCCGAAAAATAATGACCACTGCATAGTTCTAACTACTTCATTAAATTTCCAACTTCTATAACTAATTTACAATACATAACATAACCTCACGCTTATATCTCCGAAGGAGTAGGCAGAGGTTCTAGTACTTACATTTCGCAAGATTATGTTTTAGGTCCCAGTGTAATATGTCTTATATACTATATATATACTTATAAACCTGCGATGAATATACACATTACTTCAAAAAGCATCGAAAAGTCATTGGTACTATTTTGTAATATTACATGGTTTAGTTCTCATTTGGGACGTAGACTCTCTCTAGCTCCCGAAATGTTTTACAGTCACATTGCTCGAAATGTGGCAGTTCCAAGGTAGTGTAAACTAAATCACGCGCTATACTCTTTCCACTGCCAAATATAATTATGTTATCATAGTCGATATTCACACAGTATCTTTTTAACCCCCTCAGTTCTTTTTTTTTTTTTTTATCGTGCGCAATATCCCCACGGATACGACCTCCACCAAAACCGATGGAGGGAGGACCTGAAGAGCTCTTCTTTTTAAGCTAGTAATGGTGGCAGAGGTCTTCAACCGGTAGCCAACTAGTTTTTTAGGATACCTCTGTATACGGTGAGAGTAAAACAGATACGGGAAATTGATTTATCTATGTCTAGAAAAAATGCAAGAGAAAGTAGGAAAATAGATATCTCAGTTTCCCGAGTAAACAAATTGTTGGCACAAATTTACAAAGGGCCGTTATGGCCATCCACAAAGTTATGCTCTACCCTTTTAAAAATATTCTTCCTCAATATTGTTTTCGGTAATTTATCATTTACTTGGGGGTGAGTTTTTGTATTTTGTTTTTAATTTTATCTTGATATTATGGGGTTAAAAGTTTGTTAGTTGTCATCCTGCCTAATTCATAAAGTTACAGATTTTGGGATACAGTCAAAATGAAAAATTGATGCAAATCTTGAATCTCTGCCATTCGATACTTGCTAACTTGCTAATCAGATTATAATTAATGCAATGATGTTGGTGGAAAGTGATAATGTGAATCTTTTCAATACATTTTGAATAGGTAATATTTTAAGAAGGTTACAGCGAAGTTCAGAGTTTAATTATACAACACGGCGAGCAATAAATTTAAATTATTTGCTTCAGACGTTGCAGTACGTCTTATGTACTTTACGCGTCATTATAATATATGTATATGTGCCTGGGAACGCGTCCAGGTGATATCTTCCTTGAAGCTTGCAATGAATGAAGGCTTGCGTTTGAGATGCTCTTATAAAAAATTGTTCCTGTGTTTGTAATTCAAACACCTGGACCCTATTCAATAAATATTACAAGTCTACAGTTATTCTGACAGAAAAACTTACAAAATGTCTGGAATTGTTACATGTTCCTGTTTAATGAACGTTAATTTTTCAAGTACCATTTCACATATTTGTAAACAAAACTGTTTTATGAAACGTACAGTTTTGTAATCACAAGTTTACATAAATTGCAAATAGTAGAACAATTCCGACAGGTAAACTCGCCCCAATACATATCCAGCTGAAATTTTGAATTAAGAATTTATTTATAGTTCAGAATAACACACAGGGTACTTGTTTTACCTAGAATAGATTCCCATGGGCTGTGTAAACGGGATCTGTGCTGTGTTAAATAAACAACAACTAGTTATATGAACCTTTTGTATCCAAATTTACGCAAATAAATGATTTGATTTGACCTTTGGAACCTAATAAATCTCGTTCCTACATCGAGACGTTTATGACACCCCTTTACCCTCGCAGCCTGCCCTCACACCGGCGGAACATCAAACCCTCTTGTAGCTGCACTGAATTATTAATGCGACAGAAGTACCATGTCGGATTGATTGACAGCACTATTCAGATACCCCTGTTCCGTAGGGTATCACACCAGAAATTACACGTATATGAAAGTTTAAAACAGTGAGATTGTAATGTGTTTGAAATTTAATAGAAAATTCATGTTTAGTGACACGTGTCTAAAATATTATGTGTCTATCTAAGCAACTGACACCAATCATAGATGGCATGTACGTTAACTGATATCAGGAAACCTGATTAGCGTAGTTTAAGTTTAAACTCACATTTGCTGGCACCCGTAAGGTCCAGGGTTATTTATATATAAGACTATCTTTTTTATACTAGTGATTTAATCCCACCTGATGCAAAAT
Source organism: Pelosia muscerda (assembly GCA_963691645.1). Taxonomy (NCBI): domain Eukaryota; kingdom Metazoa; phylum Arthropoda; class Insecta; order Lepidoptera; family Erebidae; genus Pelosia; species Pelosia muscerda. The sequence continues at coordinate 16,415,385 of OY829112.1, forward strand.
GGTCACTGTTGCTTATGAATATTTGCCGACGAGGCCACCTCAGTAGGGGGAAGGTGGGTAGAAGGCTTTGATAGTATCTGTGTTGTAACCGCAGAAGGACAAAGTCTGCATCATGCCACCACAGAGTGAGTACCTCAAATTTCTCAGTGAGTCAGAAATACAACACATGGTTATTACAAGTCTGAGTATTTTGTGGGGCTAGTAATTCCCCAGTTGGACTGCTCAATTGGGACGGGAAATACAGTCATCTCCTAACCGAGTAGGTAAGCTTTTTAATTTATTTATTTTCATCTAGAATACGTCAATTTGATTTCACCTCGCCTCGGCCACATCAGATGTATTTTTACGCCCCGTTTAAAGGACCCGGGACTGTAGGAAGAAGCCTGAGCTGGGCATTTCAAGACTTAATGGTGCGGCAGAGGAAAGACTTAACAAACCGCTTGGTTCTTGATGTAATATTCTGCACCATATGCCTATAATTAATTATAAGTCTATAAACATAAAAATACTAAAGGTATACTTGATACTTTTAACAATCCAAATGGAATGGACACCTTCCAAAAACGTCTCGTAAATGTGGTAAATGTATGTCAATGAAATAGAGGTCTTCTTAGAGCTTTGGATTGGCGTACCTATTGAAATTCACTCGAATCCAAATGAACGTATCGTCAATGGCTACCTTAATACTGTCCAGGATAGTTATTTCTTAGTAAATATCTTCTCATCAGCTACTGACTTCGGAAAATATTCTATTGATGAGAATTATCATGATTAAATTAGATGTGTCATTGACGATACACTTAGAAAAACCTTATTTAATAACCTTGCCTTACATTACTTCATGAAAGAGAAAAAGAAAACTCTGTTTTAGATTGGTCTGAAGCAATTGTATCTAATCGAGTTTCAGCGGTTCCATTTGACCTAAATAGGAATAAAAGGAAAATGAGTAAATATCTAAATATATTCGGTCTGCAAGCTACAACTGTACTCAGTAAATGGAAAGATCCAACATCGGGGCGCGGAGTTATCGGCGGACTGGGATCTCATTTGCGACGCCCACCGAATAGATGGGATAGTTTATTTCTGTGTGGAATTACAGAATAATAAACTTCGGTAGTGTTACTGTAGAGGAAAGAGGTACGAAAAATTAGTCATTGCCACCTTGTTACTGGCTTTTGCTCTCGGTTTTACTTGATTTAATGTACGAACCTAGGATGCGAAAGTAAAGTACATATTTTATTTTTTTATTTTTTTTATACTACGTAGGTGGCAGACAAGCACACGGCCCACCTGATGGAAAGCGGCCACCGCGGCCTATGAACGTGTGCAACACTAAGGGTGTCACACACGCGCTGCCCACCCTGAAGGGAAAGGGGGAGAGCTGGGAAGGGGTGGGGAGACTAGGAAGGGGAGGGGAAGGAGAGGTACAGTGAGCTCTGGCTACCCTACTTACCGGCGGGAACACAACACGATGGTTATTATGACCGCGGTCTTCTGTAGGGCGGAGGTACTTCCCCTACTACTTATACTTATTTCTACTCTATAAACGAAAATAATATATTCTACTTGATCATTTCGCGCCGGCTGGCACTATGAAACTAGAAACACATCCAATAACTCTTGATATTCGCGACCTTCCTGATCTACGAAGTTTGTTAATAAAATCAGTCTCGCCACTGCTGGTGTCTGCTCACTTGTCACGATGAAACTATCGAAGTGAAGGTGATAGGAACTCTTCAAGAATGGATGACAAAGTTTTGTCGAAATATGATATAAGGTTCGTAGTAAGGTAGCTGTAAAAGTCTGATAATATGGAGTGTATGAGTGAAGCTAATTATTATAATTGCGATCAGTAAAAAATCATATTATGTTGTGGAAAGTTTATGCAAACAATTTTTAATATACTCTTGACGATATTTTTTTTTGGAACTGGTTGGATCGAATTGGAATACTCCGACGGAACTTGAACAAAGGGAATGTTTTGAACGCAAAGCTACGGAGTCATGTCTTGAGTATTCAATGTTTTTTTACAGATTCGATGGCAAATTTCGGAATTCAACTTGGATGAGGATGGACACCTAGTTTCAAATACAGTTTTAGGTGAATTACATTCTCAAGAGTCAATATTTCTCTTTCTACTGCTAGGTTAAATCGCATTCCCTCACTAAAATACTGTACTAAGGAGGTAGGACACGACGGTATCTCCCGTCCGAAATGAGCTGTCCAAGGTACTTCCCGTACCTCCGCCCTACAGAAGACCGCGGTCATAATAACCATCGTGTTGTGTTCCCGCCGGTAAGTAGGGTAGCCAGAGCTCACTATACCCCTCTTTCCCCTCCCATTCCTAGCCTCCCCACCCCTTCCCAGCTCTCCCCCTTTCCCTTCAGGGTGGGTGACACCCTTAGTGTTGCACACGTTCATAGGCCACGGTGGCCGCTTTCCATCAGGTGGGCCGTGTGCTTGTCTGCCACGTACGTAGTATAAAAAAAAACTAACAGATCAGCTTTAAAATCATATATGTATAGCGGTACTGCCTACGCAAGCTGATCCGGTATCATGTGTCATATAACATCGATACCGAGACGGAAGGTCCCCGATGCGGCATCGAACTCCCGTCCCTCGGGACCACGGATTGAAACACGACAACCTGACACAGTTTACGGCAAATTGTGAACGGATTGGACTTGCACTGTGGGGAAATATAGTTTGTAGTGAGGACTCAATTTGATGTCGTAGTTTACAATTTTCTAAATTTCATATTTATATAACTTTGTATACGATTTCTTTTTACAGTTATCGTAAATTCGTAAATACGATTCCGTATTCTTAATGGAAAACAAAATTCAAGTGAAAGGGAAAAGTTGGCGGAGTACGCTGGTACTTTTCTGTTCTATGGCATTTTTCGTATGGAGGCAGAAGTACGATTTTTTAACCAAACCTGCTACTGGGTGTTGCGGAGCTTCTTTAATATGCTCTAATAACCTTTACACTAGCACCAGGGTTTGTCATAAGGAGGTAAGTTTTTTTATATTCAGATGAGAATTCTTCTGAGTGTCGTGGTACGAAGCGAAAGGTTTAACGAACATACGTAATAATCTCCCGTCATAATTGAACAATCCTGGATCGGGGAAGCCCTACATAATATCATGGCTAATAATAATCTCGTGTTGTGTTTCGCGCGGTGACCTACTCACCGCCGGAAACCAAACCAACTAACCTAAGTTCACTGGAGAGTTATTGTGTTGACAGTGGAAAGACTGCAATGAGGGCTTCTATTAACACTGCTATGCGATGATATGAAACCCTGCTCTGTCTTCTGCACTGACAGCACAGAAACTCCCTTAAGATTGCCCGCTCCCCCTTCCCTCTACAGAATCGGCAGCACAAGTTGGACGCATTTGGTGTTGCACAAACGTCTATAGGCCACGATAACCACTTTCCATCAAGTAGACCGTGTGCTATAAAAAGCAACTGATGAATAGTGCAGTTTCATCGGACAACAATGACAGCTACCTTATGGTAGGCCGTGCTGGTGTGTAGGACTTATATAACTAAAATGTTATTTATAGCAGCACAACAAAATAACATTTCATTCGTAAACAATGTAACACAAATATCTACGAAAACCAAAATTCAATGAAATAAATAATGCTAAAGGAAAAATCCTTTTTCTCTCAAATAAAATATTCAAGAGCATCGGCCTGAGAAATGAGATGTTTTCCTTATTGCTGTACTATTAGACCCTGTCCCTGTTCCAGTAACCTCGACCTTGGCGGCTGACACTGAGCTAGACGAGACGTCATCTTTCAACCTGACTAATGTTTTCTTTCACTGGAGCCTGAAAGCCTGAAGTTACCGCGACAATAAAGCCAGTTTAGTAGCTAGCCACGACTTATTGTACACTTATAGCAATAAAAATTGAGAACATATTTTACTACTATTATTAATGTAGAATAATCTTTGTTATCTAATTTAAGTCACTTTTTAAGGACAAATTTCTAAACTCGGATGTAGCAAGGAGAATCTCATAGATTTTCTAATTTGTCAACACAAATTCATGCGTTGTCGTGTCGGGGGACCTCTAACTGGTGATGCACTCCTACGTATTTTTGAAACGATCCAAGGTCTCACGACACGACAACGCATGAATTATTTATTTTTTCACTTATTGAAGTTATTTTTTTGTGTTGGGCGTTTTTTAATTTTCAATTTATGAATAGATTGTGATTATCACTTAACCTTACTAATTGTTATAAAATATATGTGTCCTGCAGTTTGGTATGATAGTCATAAAGAAATAGATTCCCTAAAGTGTGGATGTGGATACAGCTTTGTCCAGAACTAATAGGACGACTCTACAGGGAACGTTCCCCGTGGAGTCAGCCTAAATATAAAAAGTTGAAATATATTTTTGTGTACTCAAAATGGTAAATCCACCACCAAATAATGTAGATCTGCCACCAAATATATCGATTACTCTCCGCGTGCTTTCGCAAACTAGTTACGAACGTGATTATTTTTCTTACTTTGATAACCCGCTACGAAGAGCAAAAAAAATGTCGTTTTAAAAATATCAATTACAATGAAACCTTTTTTAATTCAATTATGGTAACAAATTAATAAATTCTTAATTTATTACCCAGTTTCGTAACTTATATGGAACATTTTTATTAGTATTTATGTTGCATGCCCCCAAGTTCAAGGTCATCCTTTACCATAAGCAGAACTGTCACTATCATTTAAGTACAAACAAGAAGTTTCAATGACAGAACATTATTCTGACGACTTGCCACTTTATAAGTACGACACACACTTGTGATCGCTCCACGCATATGTTCCCTCACCTCCATAACTTTAACAATCGATTCCTGACGGGATTCTCTCCACTTTGTCAAGTGTTTGCGAACATTTTTTGGCATAACGAAGTGTGAGGCATTGGGGTTAGTTTGTGAAACTTGGCAGAAGTTTGTCGAGTATAAGAAATGTTCGAAAAGTATTTGAAGTTTTCTATTTTGCTTTCGTACGTAGGGAAATTGAGTAGGTTGTACCTTCTGAAGTGGAGACGGGCGAGGACATGTCTCATTGTTTACTAGCTTCAGTGAATGTTTGTATAAAAAGTTATTGCCATTTCGAACCCTAGTAGACGTCCTTGCTCAAACTGGTCACGTTTTTTTTTTTAAAATTATCATGATTGATGTCAATCAAAATCTGTATTTGTGTATATGCTGAGTCAGATTGTAATAACGGAATTTTTCACCGAATAAGAGTCTAACAACCTAACACCTACACCATACTTAACTAAACGTATTCATCGATTGCATGATATAATTAAGCAGATAAATCACGTAGAACTTCGACTGATGGGTGTCATGTCAGTGCCGGACATTGACAAATAATGTTACCTGTATAATTCATGAATATATGGGCGCCTATGATCCTTACGGTCATCTACGCTTTGCGATACCAATATATCACATCGTAATCTACAACTCGCAACCAACGGTATATTGAATCTTGTGTTTTTCTTACGTATATATAAAACGCTACAATGGAGCCACAATATTATTTTATGTCCTTTGCGGTGGAGACTAGGAGCAGTTGGGGTTCGGAGACAAAAAGATTGATCGCGGAAATTGACCGCCCACGACCAAGGCTTCTTCTGCTTCGGCTTGGCTATAGGCTAGGGGTAAAAGATGGCCATTGCGATTTAACACCGGATTTTTGCACATCATAGTCAACTTTGCGCCGGGAACGATACGGGGTGCGATGTATCCCGTGTATTTTTGTTTTAATTTTATTAATATTAATTATTGTTTCACACAAACAATAATTAATATTTAAATATATAAATTAAATTAGATTTCATTAATTATTAATTATTATGCGACCAAAATGTCTAGTAGAATCCTGAACTGGTCTGACTACACTAAAGTTTTTAAGAATGTGTTCCAAATTCAGTGATAGTTAAGATAATTAATTGTGGTATTAAAAGCAATGTAGAGCCAAAAGAAGAAGAAGGGTTTCTGCTATTATTATATAAGTTACAACTAATTGTTATTTTGTTTCTTTTCAGGTAAGATCCAGCTTAATAAAACCACCGAGGGTACGGAATTTTCTGGAAGTTTCGTGAAAAAGGTTTGAAAGTTAACAAAGTGCAAAACAAACGTTAAATTATTTAACTTTTCATTTGCTATTGACTGAAACATGAAAAATAGTACCACCACCCGGTCTTCAGTATCGGTAGATGACCATTGGCACGCATGCTATCTTCTCGTCTCATCTCATTTGTAATTTTTGTCGGACTTGAACTGATCAAAACGCTTGCCGTCTTTGGGTCTTCAGTTGCCAGAAGTGTGATAGTAGCCAACATATCCCTCGCACTCCAGCAGACCCGGGGCCATGTCTTCCGAGATGACCCCCTTCGGGTGTATGGACCCTTTCTAGTGAGGTGGTCGCCGTAAAATGAGACCTAACGAGCAATATCGACTTTCCAGCAGATTATCTGCGATGTCACCCAATGCGAAATTTCCTCACGTTATTCCGCATATACATGGCATCATTATATAAATGAATCTAGTTAGTACATAGGCGTGTTATGGTGTTAAATTACTTTCTCACTGCCAAGAATATTTCCAAGTTGCTTTCATTTCCAATGAATCTGAAATCGTACGAATACATCGTTTACCAACCATTAGGAGCTGTCTACACAAGCGACAGTTTCATTAACTAACAATGTTCCGCTCGAGATACAAAATTGACAGATTTGAATCGTGCAGACGCACCGTGAAAATGTGGCCTCGTTTTTGGCTGTGGAGCCGGGGACAATTATTTTACAAGAGTGGAGCGTGCAGTAGTGAGCGATGTTACAACTTTGTGAAATATTTTTTTTTTAGTGTAGTTACTAGCTATTGTTCGTAAATTTCTATTTGATGGCTGGTGATTTTATTTTATATTGGATACGCCAATTTGACTTTTTTGCCTGATGGTAAGCTGAAGATAAAGTCTCATGACTTCACAACACGTACAATGGTACAATGATGGCGCACAGCATGACAGCCTTATTAGATATTTTTGTGTAGTACGAAGATTAGGTGGTTTGATAGGAATTAAATTCCTAACTGACCACCTTGGTGGATGGATTGAGTGGTCCGTTGGGAACAATAGCTATAGTTATGGGTTTGTACGTGGTTATACCTACGGTATGCTTAGCTATTACATGTTCATGCAAAGAAATTGTGTCCTAAGATTTGTACATATTGCAATTCTTTGGACCTATTGTTTTAATAAAATTATATTTATATAATACCTACTACCCTAGCAGTAAAAGCAACGAAAATCCTATGAAAAATTTTGTTCCACGTGGGGATCGATCCCACAACTCTTGAAGCAACTCAGTAGCACTCACTATTCGTGCAATTCAATCTGATTCATTGCGTAGGCGTCAAAAGAATCATATAATCCTTGCAACTTTATATACCCAACGGATCTAACTATTTCACACAGGCATTACATCAGCAACTAAAATATAGATGGACTAAAATGTCCTAGCAGATGAAAAGATTCACGACCTCTGTGGCCTGGCGGCAGTGAACGCGACTGTTACGCTGGAGACGCGGGTTCGATCCCCGCTCAGTGCAATTATTAGCGGGCGTTAATATAAATATTTGCATTGGTCTGGGTGTTGCTATGTATAATATAGTAATATAGTAGTAATATAGTATTACAAAAAAAAATCTAAGTAGGTATGTTTATCCGCATTCCCATAACACAAGCTAGTTAAACTATGCTTACCATGTGAGTTGGTGGCTTTGTGTAGATTATCCTACAATATTATATTGATGAACCCAGTTAAATCAATTTTGTGAAACTAAGAAATTGAAACCAGAATCGAGCAATGAGAACTGAACATAGGCTTATCAAAACAGATATAATCCCTTCTAAATACAACTTAAATTAAACCAAAGTATAGATAGACACTGGTGCAATCGTGCTTGCCTCATTATGAGGCTCTTGTGAGGATTGCGCCGATACTCGCGGCTGAATGGCCGGCGCGACGCCCGCTGCCTTTGCTGCAAATAGTACTACTTGTACATCTTATTTTAGTGAAGCATGATTATAAAGAGAGATTGATTACAGAGCTCTTTGTGAGTGAATTAAATAGTGCGAAATGATTCAGAGACGAGCTGGCAACGACTGAACGTGACTATAAATAAAGATTAAATAAATAATGAAAGACACGAAATACTGTGTTGGTACGTAGCTTCGCTTAGGAAATGACATTAAATTGCTTGTACCTACACTAATATGGATTCTAGAATAGGTACAGATACATATATTTTTGTGAGTAAGTACAACATACACAAAGAAATTTCCAGATCTTTGCAAATAGACTGCAGCAGTGAGTTGCGATGTGCAATTTTTATGATTGATACAATATTTGTACCGTTAGCGGGGCGTGAAAAAGCATCTGATGAGGCCGTCAAGCTGAGCGCCACCATTGTAGCACTGTACGTGTTTGCAATGGTGACCCTCTTTTATGAGACTTTGCCTTCAGCTTAACATCAGGCGAGGTGAAGTCAAATTGACGTGCCATAAATAAATAAAAAACAACCAGTGCGGGAATCTAAACTGTGCGACAGCTACTATCGTATGCACTATCCGTGCCATAGTAGTTATTGTTACAAAACTTTGAATTCAATGAACTTTTGGATGAAGTTTTGGATTATACTATCTAAAGCAGTAGGTATAGTAGGTACCCAAAATAAAACGCACCCTGGCTTTGCCCCTTGCCCGTCTCCAGTACAGTTAAGCGTTAAACCATAACCAATATTGCAATAGAAAGGAATCCTACATATAAAGTGTAGTTACACTATCCATAGACTTAGACCAACTTAGTTCCTAAACTTTACATAAATAAATAATGAAGCAAAGTTGAAAAACATTAAATTATTCCTCTGTGAATTACTGAAATAATTTTGTATATATTTTTTTATTGAATCATTGGCGTGCAAGTATCTTATGTTTTGTAGGTTTGTATAATGCACGACGCAAGGAATTTATTTCTTTTTGTAAACACTTTCAATCGCGCCATCTAGCGGCGATGTGTAGAACCAGTTTAGCGCCATCTATTGTCGATGCTATACTACTTAGACAATTCGAATCAGAGAAAGTGGTCCACTAAAAAGTTCCCAACATTGTCGATTGGTGGCGGGTAACAGTACAAAATGGTTTGCAACAATAGCAGTAACAAGAACACTATTTTTATGAAAAAGAAGTCAAAAAATCTTCATTTAAATTGCAACGAGAAAATGCTCTTCTATTTAATTTTCGAGATAGCTAGTTACCTACCTTCAAAAGTTAAACTTGAAATCCTCAACGATTTTAATTAAAATAACCTCAGGTGCAGCCGAAGAAGTCTGCCAAGTTATTTCTCAGTAGGTACATACTAGGCTAGGTAGATAATTGTAGGAACTTTGAGAGTCCGCCTTGGCGTCCATTATATTCACTTTCCACTTGCGAAATTAGACATTTTGTAGAATTGTAGCTAAAAATTACACAGTGAAAGCAAGCTAAGATTCAGAAGGAATCAATTTCGTTTAGGTATTCAATTTAGGCGCATAAAGAGTACACTTCGAAAGACTACTTTTATTTTATCAAAACTACTGGTATTGGGTACTTTCTCGTTGGCCTGAAGCTTATGTGCTTCACCTAGCCAAACATTGTGAGCACATATTTTGATCAAAATTTTTACTACCAACACAAGTATTTTTCACAGACTTGACGAATTTTACCTAAAAAGTGTTATTCTGAGTATTAACCATTCATTTATGATATTTTACTAGTTATGTTACGTTACCTAAAAATTCATTCAAACAAAATATCTATTAAATTTTAATTATAATTTTGATTCAATTATTTTGTTTCACATTTTTCGTTTGCAAAGCGCCATCTAGCGCAAACCAGTTGAAGTTTTTAACTTCGTACTTTCATAATATACTACGTTACCAAATGTTATCAGTTTGATCACAATGCCGTAAGATGGCGCTTGGTAACATTTTGACTTTAAATTCAACAGATGGCGTTAGCAGTACTTGTTCTGCATACATTTAATTTTTGTGCTACCATTTTTACCCTTTTCTTATTTTCACTAGTATGTTACTGTTACAGTAATCGACTCTTTTGGGCTCGATTTTGATTTTGTTTATACAGGATGTGTGAATTTAATAATATAGGTAGTAACTTTTCAGTACTGTTTTGTCCGGCTCGGGAATCGAACCATTTTTTATTATCAAGGTCCTAGTCCTCGTCATCAATATTAGAAACAGAATCATGAGTACCTATAACTCCTCTGGTGTTGCAAACTTACGTAGGCGACGGTAACCAGTTTCCATCATGTAGGCGGTGTGCTTGCCGAGTAACCAAAGTCATGAACAAGGAACCCAAAGCGTCAACTAGTACCTACGCAATAAATCTAAGCTAGACTAAGGTTGTTGGCGTCTAATGGGCAGCCAACCCATCCGGCAAAGGAAAGGTTAGGTAAAAGGGCGGACTCGCGCAATGGTCGGGATTAACTGCCAGAGAACAGAACAGTTCACTTAGAATTAAGGAGCTGTAAGCGGGCAATAAAGTCTGTATTGTTCGGGAATTTTATTTAATTCTTAAGTACTTAAGTGAAAAGTAAGTAGGTTCTCAAAACGAGAAAGGTCTAAAGTTATACTAACGAACGAACTTAAAATTTTTGCTTTACGATTTAAGCCGATTAAATATAGCATTAAATATGTCCTAATATTAGTATATAGACGACACTGGAGGCGCGGGTTCAATTTTTTTTTTATACTACGTAGGGGGCAGACAAGCACACGGCCCACCTGATGGAAAGCGGCCACCGTGGCCTATGAACGTGTGCAAAGGGTGCTAAGGGTGTCACACACGCGCTGCCCACCCTGAAGGGAAAGGGGGAGAGCTGGGAAGGGGTGGGGAGGCTAGGAAGGGGAGGGGAAGGAGGGGTACAGTGAGCTCTGGCTACCCCACTTACCGGCGGGAACACAACACGATGGTTATTATGACCGCGGTCTTCTGTAGGGCGGAGGTACTTCCCCAGTTGGACAGCTCATTTCAGACGGGAGATACCGTCGTGTCCTACCTCCGTAAAAATCCGTCAATTCCCGCTCAGTACAAATATTTGTGTGCATGAATATGGCTATGCTGGTCTGGTCGTGCCTCGGATAGCACGTTAAGCCGTCGGTCACGGTTACCATAAGAACATCTATTGCAGTTGTTATCGGTAGTTGGAGCCCTCAAAAGTCCTACTAGCCTATGTGCAGTTTGATGGGAAAAGCCAAAAGTACCTGCTTATAGAGGAATCCTTAAGCAAAATGTTGCATATAAGTAAAGGATAGCAAATTTCCTTCATTTTATACATACTCACATATGCTTACGCCTCCTGCCCTCCGGGGTAGGCAGAGGTGAAATAATACCCACATTTCATCTCGCGTAATAATTCCGTACCAGCAGTGCCGGATTTACCTCTGACGGGGCCTCAAGCAACAACTGATTTTTGAGGCCATCGTTTTAATATAACTCCCCCCCTCTTCTTTTTAAATAACAAAAAACAGATTAATTTTGCAAAATTTATATATTATTTGAACCATCAGTCATCTTTATGTTATTTTTTTTTGTTAATATTTTTAATTACCTATTTTTACATTTTCAAATACGTTTTAAAATTTTGTCAAATTTTGGGGCCCTTCTCCAAGCGGGGCCCCAAGCAATTGCTTCCTTTGCTTCCTGGTAAATCCGCCACTGCGTACCAGCGCACGTGTTTCTTCTTCCTACAGTCCCGGGTCCTTTAAGCGGGGCGGGCGTGAAAAAGGCGTCAAGCTGAGCGCCACCATTGTAACACTACGTATTTGTAAAAGTGATCCTCTTTCCTGAGACTTTGCCTTCATCATCAGGCGAGGAGAAGTCAATTTGACGTATTCCGGGAATAGCCGTATTGCGGGCACCATAGTTGATTCAAGTCCTACATCTGAGGCTGAGTCTGGGTTATGTTACAACCCTATCCCTTAGTCATTTTGTACGACACCGCGTAGGAAACGATGGGGTGGCCGAAATTCTACTACACTGAACAATTTATTACTTTCGTAATCTACACTTCTTAATCAATTTTGAGATTCGATTCTAAAAACCTGACCATGGTTTTGTCCGTTCACAGCTCGCAGTATTCGCGCAGCACGATACCGAAAAACTTTCATAACTCAAAACTTAGATACAATCAATCATAATATTCCAAAGAAAATTAATACTTTCGCCTCTGACGAACATTATGGAACAACAAAAGCAAATGGCGGCCAGCTGTCATTTCGCTAAAATAAATTTGTGCTGATTTGAATAAAGTTCCTATTTGTCGTCAACCAGGGTGATTACCCCGACGTCGTTTTTGCAGGCACGTACTATGGAAACTCGATGTCTTCTCGATTGGATTTGTATTGAGTTCAATATTTGTTTGTTTGTCAGTAAAATATACGTGAATATCAATGCGTTCTGGGACGTTCCAACTGTATTCAGTCCATTTGCTAGAAACAATTTGGGCTGACCGTTTGTGGGACGTTTTCACGGATCAAGTCAATATTAATTCTGAATTGTATCCCTTCCTGGTATTATTTTCTTATTCCTGTGCACTGTTGGTCTTCCTTGTTGAGACGTCGTTGTAATTATAAAGTGTTACTTTATTTAAGGAATTTCATTTTCGGCTAATATTTACAGCTTTTCTTAAATTTATCACTGCTTTTTTACTTAAGCTTGAATAACATTTTTATCATATCCCCTGTGAAAAGAAAATATTTAGCTATTAACCCAATTGTCATAGTAATCGGGCACGGTGAGAGTTTTCTAATTTTGAAGACACTAACTCAGAAAATCGTCTGAACTAGGTTACTTCTCACATAAAGGTAAGTAGGTATATATCGTGATTTGTGCTGTCTTTCATGCAACTGTTCAAGAAGTTCTTGGTCTTCTATCTCCAGGCTAGAAAGAGTCAACAGTCTGTCATTTACCCTTATATTGTGCATGTCGTTATAAATTTTGTGAGCAGTCTTTTCTGTCTCGAAGATTTTCGACTTTATTCATTTCGACTTTTTCAAATAGTAGCAGCTACGATCCGGTAATTTCCCTAGCTGTTTCTTTATTGGGAGCAGGCTACGTTCGGAAATAAGCGATGTATTGCAGGAAGTGTTGTCTCGGCTCGGCGGTGATGCGAATTTAATGATTGCTTACTTACGACCTATCCTGTGTTCATCTTTAGGAAATCGCAAAAGATTTATAAATGATTTTGAAAAAGTTAGTAGTTATACGTATTATTGTTTTAATTTAAAATAATTAAGTAGTATTTTGGGTAATGTAGATCAAGATAGAGAAAGAAATGCTTATATGGTTCGCCTGCTAAGAAATGAAGGACAAAGGAAGATCGATGAAAGATATTTATGAAGTGAATGCGAATGAGCACCCGGTAAGGGTAGACTTTGGTTCACATAATTATTTCTATCAGTTTGAGGACATTTTCACACAAAGATCAGTCAGCAACCCCTGAGACTGGCGAGAATGTATAAAAACAATAATTAAAGACTAGAGTAATACATATTATATAGAGTAATACAATAATATATTATATAATGGTATCAAATTATTGAATATGGACTGAACAAAGATAACTTTATACAAGGTAAAATTTGGAAGAGCAAAATCCAATAATGAGTCCGCGCAAAATGATGATCACAGTGTCATCAACATTTAAGTTGTCAAATCAGCTTAAAAAGTTATACCCCATTAAAAATATTCATCGTAAAGTGGACATTACACTCGTAAACGATTATTATATCAGATTGTGCCAATTCCACCTTTAATTATGCCTTAACTCAAAGACTCTGGTCAGCTAAAGAGAAACCAGGTCAATTACTGGAGCTGCTGAGTCGGCTCGACGGGACTCAAACCCGGGGCTTTGGGTAATTACCATAATCTCAGTTAACTTTGCCCGGCCTACCGTTACTTTGTTTAATCCTTTTACTTATGCACAGATTATTTTCTTCGTACCTATATTGAAATGTATAAGTCGGGAGTTTGGTATGGAGTTTGACTACGACATGTAACCTTTGAAATTTAAATAATCATGAACAGGCAACGATAAAATTAGCTGAACATAAACATTGAGTTTTTTTTTTTTATAATGTCACGCCTATATCCCCGAAGGGGTAGGCAGAGGTGCTAGCACCCACATTTCGCCAGTTTATATTTAGGTCCCAATGTAATAGGTGGCGAGCCTATTGCCATCAACCGGGCGCTTATAAACCTGCGATAAAATACACACATAATTTCGAAAAGCATCGCAGTCATTGGTGTGTGCCATGGTAAACCTGGGATCGAACCCGAGACCTCGACTCAGCAGTCCACCACCCATACCACTAGGCTACCACGGTACTTACTATACAATTTATGAATTAGTTAGATTGTCCGTTGTGTAGATTGTCCTAGAATATTTATTTATTTATTTATTTTTAGGTATATATCAAGGTTCAGAACTGTTCTAAACACTATGCTATTAAGAGTATATTCAAATTGAGCTGCAGTTTGACCATGTTGTGGCAGTGCACACAGTTGTTACAATTGAACATTTTATCTCCTTGCAGCGTTGTGTGTCGTCACGGAATATGCCGTGTACAGCGCATCGCACAGTTCTGCCTGTTGTAGCACTGCCAGCAAAGAGGCCCGAGTGGAATTTGAAAAATTCAACGCCTCGATAGCTCGGCAAGCGGTGGATTAGATACTTAGGGCTGCTACTTTGAGTTTTGAAAAATGTATTAATTCTATATAACATTATTTTATACTGTTGATGGATGAAGTGTTATCAATTAACTTATTGTTTTACAATAATGATAACACACTTGCACTTTTCCGCTGTATTTTTATTAATAGAGTATAGATTAATGAGTACAAAAAAGCGGTTATGTTGAAATCAAGCCCATTTATGTCTCCTTATCGCTTTAACACGAATTCTATACCTATATTCTCTTTTATATACTTTTGCGATATATTAAAGGAATAAATGCCTTTATATTGTAATAATGTCCCCGTTTTTTATTTAATTTGAATTATTATTCAGATGAACTAATCAACCTCTCAGCATGCAAGCAAGCAGCAGCAAGGTGTTGTATTAAAAATACAATTCAGTTCATATTTCTGACAGCCCTAGTTCGAAACGTGGAGGCGTATACACACGATAGGCTCTGACTGCCTCCAATATTCAGACACTGGCTTTACAATGCTAACAATACAAATTTATCTTTACACTCCATACCAAACAATTTTCAACCGTATCACAACGGCATAAAAGCGTAGCATTCCTCTACAAACTACGCATAGCAAAATATAATTATTATATTTACAGTCAAGTGATCGGCAATGTACTTGTTTACGTAGCTATACTAGTATTAGCTTTGTTTGCTGCTTTGTTTGTGCCCCGTTTCGTACAGAATTTACGATTTTCCAAGTGCAGTGCGGATATTTTTGGACTGTTATTGTCGTTGTTATTGCACACGGAAGTTATAATTTCTTTTTATAGTTGATGGTAATATTTTATTCCAAAATTCACGTCTATATAAACATAAACACATAAATTTACTGAAACGTGATGAGATAACTGAGATTGTATTACTTTAATAAACTTTTCAGGCTTGACTTGAAGTCAAGTCCCATCTAGACGTTCCACTTTTCCAATTTTAAATCGATTTGAAAAGTTTCCATATTAATGCCTCAGAATTTCATTAAATTACTCGTAATTGGGCGGAGTAATCAAAAGTAATGTATAGTAATGATTGAAAAATCGTTCATTGCTTCTGATTGATAATATTATTATAAATGGACCCCCTATTACTTCAAGAAAAATTTCGAATGTTTTAGAAGGGTTTTTTTATGGCTCGTCAATTTGATTTCTCTTCGTCTGATGTTCAGCTGAAGGAAAAGTCTCATAAAATAGGGTCACCAGGTGTAGTAGCTCAGGTAGTCAGAGCGTTCTCCCTGTAAGAGAGCGGCTGCGAGTTCAAGTCCTGTCTAGACATTTAGATTTACCAATTTTAAATTGATTTGCAGGATTATCCTGCAAATCGATTTAAAATTGGAAAGTAGGCAGAGATGCTAGCACCCACATTTCGCCAGTTTATGTTTAGGCCGCAATGTGGCGAGCCTATTGCCATTAACCGGGCACTTATAAATCTGCGATAAATACACACATAACTTCGAAAAGCATCGAAAAGTCATTGGTGTGTGCCATGGTAACCTGGGATCGTACCCGAGACCTCCTCTCAGCAGTCCATTACCCATACCATAGTGTAGTAAGCTGCGTTTGCCTGTCGTATTTACTAACTATAAAATTGATGACATTATTAATTGGATTTATGACAGCCAGAAAAAGGAGGCTTTAGGAGCTAATGTCAGCTTGAGAGAAGATGGATGGATTGTGGGAAAGGAGATATGGCAAAAAAGGGAGTGACAGGTAATGACATCTGACAGGAATGTGTAGAGGAGAATGTCATGTTGCGCCGACACCAATTAATTGGGACAAGGAAGAATCAGGGAATCGAAGAATCAATTTTGTTTAATCAGTTTAGGCACATAAAGAGCACTATGAATGTCAACATTTTAAAATTATATTATGTCATGAAAATTATAAATTATCTACCTATACAAATAAAAAAAAATTGAAGTGTCTGTTTGTAATATTAAAATAACCGCTTTCTACAACGTGCATATGAATGTATATATCTACGGTACACATACGGACGGGACTTGCAGAACTGCTAACTGGCAGATAGCTTATGTAATAAGGAGTAACTTAGGCTACTTTTTTTTACATTCCAAGCGGACGAAGTCGCGGGCACAGCTTGTTGTAAATAAAATAAAGTAAATAAATAATTTGAAAATGATTCTTTCGCTGCTTCAGTAGGATCTTCTGAGAGTAGGGCAGGGAAGGGCTGGGAGATGATGATGATAGAGACCTATATATTTTTCATTTCCTTTTTATTGCTTCATTACTGTTTGCTAGGAACAAGAATATTGTATTTCAAAGGCAAATACACGTGAACCATCGTTACAGAGAAATTTCGTTATGTGGGGTGCTTTTCATCATTGAAGCTGCGTTAAAATTGAAATTTTGATACACATTTTTTAATGTTCATCTCGAAAAGCGATGACAAAACCTTTGTGTGTTCAAGCCGGGACAACGGCTGCTATCAAAATAATAAAAAGCGTCACTTAAATTAAAATGCAACAAACGACAAGCTACAACAGACAAAATAAGTTTTGTAATGTGTGTACCATTACTTACACGTTTGTATGAACAAATTATGTACATTATTTTTTTTTTTTTATCTATGGCACGTCAATTTGATTTCACCTCGCCTGATGTTAAGCTGAAGGCAAAGTCCCATGAAAGAGGGTCACCATTGCAAAACACGTTCAGTGCTACAATGGTGGCGCTCAGCTTGACGGCCTCATCAGATGCTTTTTCACGCCCCGCTTAAAGGACCCGGGACTGTAGGAAGAATTATAGTACATACTTGTGTTATAATTACGATATCTCGAAAGTAATTAGTATAAAAATATATGTTTGGTGATGGTAATACCACAAATTATCAAAAAGTTGAGCTACACTTATTGAGGTAATACCTAAACCTACCAGGTACAGTTCTAAAGAAGGGTGCTGTTTTTATACCACTTAGATGGCAGACAATCACACAGCCCACCTGATAGATCGTGTCACCGTGGCCTACAGACGTTACCCTGTTCCAATAAAAAATCTAATAAAAACACAACGAGTGAAGCTTGTTCTCACAACTATATTATAATATAGTTCAAATGAAATTTCAATTTGGAAAATACAGTTTCCTAAAACTCGAGTCCTTGTAATATTCAAAAACTTTCGTAACTGTACCCGGCACCGAACCGAAGTGTACACCGCTGTCGAAGTTATCAATTACCAATTATTTAACCTAATAAATTAAACAAACATTTACTACGCAAACATTTTCAAACTAACCCTATATAATTTGGGAGAACGTCACAAGTTCGTACAAGTTCTTTACAAGTTTCCCCGGCACCAAACACCTGTACTCCACAACCGCAAGCCAAAATTTCTAACTATAACAAACTGGCCGACCGTGAAATTTGAGGACGGTAATGCCAGGGACGGTTTGGCGAAGGCTGGAATGGTGCGAGTAGTACACTAGTGTTGAGAGCTGAGTGCTATTCCAATGGCTGCCTAGTTAGAGGGCTTGTGCATGTGTAATTGTTAGCTGGATATTTTGTATAACTTTTTTGGTTCGAGAGAAGCGCTGGAAAAATAATTTGGGTTTAGGTACCTATGTATGTACTTAAAAGTCGTAAATAGAAACACATAATTACTCACGGTGAATATAGCTTTATTCATTAAAAACATATATTATCTGCACACATAAAAAAATCCTCTTCCTAATTGTTAGTGTAGATTACATAGCGTAAATGTATCAAACGTTGAAAAAGGTAAGAATTTTTTTTATTATTTGTTTATACCACTAGGGTGGCAGACAAACATATAGCCCTACAGGTCGCAAGTGGTTATCGTGACTTATGTACACTTGTAACATCAGGGGCGTGCCGCCAATCCTAGGGAGCTTCTGTGCCGCCAGCATAGGACACACATTATTCTTCCTATTGATAGCATAAAAGGTACTTCCCCAGTCGGACTGCCCAATTGGTCTTGGTATCCTGTCTTGCGAATATACAAAACAAAATCAAATAACTCAATCCTCGTGAATGCACATTTCAAATTATAACCTAACATTTTTATTCATAATGATTCATGAGCTGTAAAAATCAAGTCTTTTAACTATTAGCATCTTAACGTCACCCCTTGTGCTGGCTCAGATTTCTTACGTCAAATTTCCAAAAGTATATCATGTTCACATAAGTAACTTAAAGTAAAATATTTACCTATACGCCACTCAAAGTTTCTTGATCACTTATCTAATCCACCAAAAGCCCATAAACTTCACCCTACATGTCCCACAAATAGCCACCATCTAATTACCACCTTGATACCTTTGATACTCACAGAAACCGCTCCCATTTGCACCCCAGTCCGCCCCTGGAGTGTTTGTCCTACACTTGGGTGCAGAAATAATGACCTCACCTAACGATATTTGACGAGCAACTTAAACACCACGTAAGTGTAATGTGTGATCACAGGGAACGATATTGAATCGGTTTCGATACGTGATTGGTTTATTTAGAGACGTTGAGGTTGTTTACACTCATGTTTGAGTATGTAAAACAATGACTTAAATAGATTGTGACAATATAGCGTTAAGAAATAAAGCTACAAGCACTTTTACCGACTGTGTTGTTGTACAATGTTGTAACTAATATTTGGATTCCATTTGCGGTTTACCGGCAAAATGTGAATTGCAAAAATGTAATTGAGTCGGTGACGGATCTGCATTTTTGATTGATGATGTCCAGTGTAAGCCAATCATAATATTCTGTGGTGGGCGATATCATTGGAGACTGCACAAAATATGTATTTGCCCATTAACGAGTGGGTAATCCTGTGGACGTAATACCGCACCATTGTGAAAATTAATGTGCGCCAGGAAAATGTTTGACGAGATGATTGCGTGTTATTTTTAAATTTATTGTACTTATTGTAATTTATGCCTAGGTAGACCCTGATCTCCGAGCTGGCTTCGGATAAAATTAGGTAAATACATTTTTATAGTGATATAAAATTATTCTCAATTTGTTTAAGTACTTAAATAAAGGTAAACAATCTTGTAGCAACTCCTTGTACAAACAACTGGGCCAACTAACTGACTGACTAATGGTTCGATACCGGTTTTTAGTCTTTAAAATGCGTTTCTGAGCAGCAAAGTTTTTAACCTAATAAATAAATAAATAATAATAAATAAATATTCTAGGACAATCTACACAACGCCACCGAGACCCATGGTAAGCATAGTTTAACTAGCTTGTGTTACGGGTTCTAGAATGCGGATAAACATACATAGATACTTTTTTTTGTAAATAAATACATATTATACATAGAAACACTCAGGCCAAAATGCAAATATTCATATTCATGCGCACAAATGTTTGCACTGAGCGGGAATCGAACCCACGCCTCCTGCGTAGCAGTCGCGTTCACTACCGCCACGCCAGGGAGGTTGTCAAGTAAGTATTTAGTTTCTTTTCTTTTCTCTTCTCATGAGAAATTTAATATTTTAGTAACTTTCACTAGGTCTGTGCAGGTAATGTTTGTGTCCAAATATACGGTCCAATAGATGCATTTATATAGTGCATTCGGCAGCCAACTTCCAGTCGAGAGTGCTCGAGCCTGGAGCACCATCCAGCCACGTGCCTCGCAGGGTAAATCTTCTTTGTGTGGTCAATGATATTATTGAATCAAATAGTTGAGTACCTTAAATATACCTTGACATTGTAATCCTATGGCTTATTTTGATATGATGTAGTAATAATTCTACAATGATAAAAAATAGGGTAAACAGTAGACACTTTCCCCAAATTTGGAGAAAAAATTTGGGCTGGTATGCTTAACTTTACTACTACCCACATATAAAAAATGGTTAACCAGTGTAATGTTTAGGAATTAGAATGCTCATAACTGGCAATGTTAACCTTTGAGAATGCCGCAAGGTGAAACCGGTTAGGTACAAAAATGAATACAGTGTAGAAGTACAAGTGTCTTATCAATATCAATCATGTTTTTACCTTTGATATCTTTCGCAAAATAATTATAAATATAATATGGCAAATGAAGTTTAGTTTGAAACAGTGGCAGTAGTAATAAATTCAGTTGTTTTGCAAGTACAGGTAATTAATTTTTAGATGGTGGGTCAGACGCCAACTGTCAGACGACGTGTCGCCACACACTCGTAACTGCTACTATCATATACCTATTTAATTTTGATACCTTATCTGGTGCTAGACGA
This sequence comes from Pelosia muscerda, assembly GCA_963691645.1. Taxonomy (NCBI): domain Eukaryota; kingdom Metazoa; phylum Arthropoda; class Insecta; order Lepidoptera; family Erebidae; genus Pelosia; species Pelosia muscerda. The sequence goes on from OY829112.1 coordinate 16,436,417, forward strand.
CTCGCCTAAGCTTAACCCGTACCATACTTCTAATACTACTCATACAGCGGTAGCCTAGTGGTATGGGTAATGGACTGCTGAAACGGGGTCTCAGGTTCGAACCCAGGTTTTAGCATGGCACACACTAATGATTTCTCAATGCTTTTTGAAGTTATTGAATTAATGAATGTTATATAGCATTACTATAAATGGGTTATCTAAAATTGAAAGAATGTTTCAAATCAGACCTCTAGTTCCTGAGATTAGCGTGTTCTACCAAACAAACAGATTTTCGACTTTATAATATTATTATGCATAATATTATTTATAATTATTCGCCACAAAGTTGCATCAATAACTGTTAAATCCACAATGCTATAAACTCCAGTAAATAAATAAATAAAACGTTATAACAATGAAGGATGGTGCAGTGTACGGCGCACCGCAGGTTGCACGCAGAACAACCGCAGACACCACGCGTGACCGACGCACATCATTACCGGCATTATTTACATTACCCTGTATCTCCATTTTAAATAACGCTATTGTTTAATTGCCACGGTAATTGAATCAACAATATTATTTAGATGTTTTAATGGAATTGTTTGTGTTATTGTGTGTATGAAGCACTAGAGCGTGTTAGTGAAGAGTTTAATGTTAAAATTAAACAATGTCCGTGATTTATTGGTGTATTTACACCGCAATTTGGTGATTAAATATACAAATTATTACCACTTATATGTGTCATTTATATAATTACAATCAGTGTACAATAAAATTTGTTGTTATTGCTCTATTTTTGAGTTTCATGTAGTACAGTCAGCGTCAGAGAAAACGGACCCCCTCAATACTTAAAGATTATCGCCGCTAGCGCCGGCCGCTTCACATGACGTCACGTGATGCGATCGTCGCTGAGTTGCGAACGAACGAGCAGCTTCATTTTTGCCTTTTATTTACATGTTCATATTTGTATTTTTCTAATACTTTTGCTCTTTCGGCTCAACTGTATACCAAGATACAATATACTCACAAAAAGATTCCACATTACTTTCTGTGCTGTCAGATACGAACCTGTATCTTCAGCGCCAGCTGATCACTTAGACCGTGCCTTATACCACTAGGCTATCGGTTCATCTGATAAAAATGTCGAAAATATGAATAACATTACTCCTCTTATCGAACAAAGTTGATTACGGTGTTATTTTCTAGATCTTAAGGTTTAAATTTCAACTTTCAACATATGTGATAATAATAACTGCTCAAATACTAAAACATAAGGTTGAAATTTGTATAGATTTCTCGTTTAGTTCAATAGATTACGCTTGATACAGCTTGTTGCACTACCGTCACGTTTCATTTCAAAAACTTATGCTGTATGAGCTGCGGCTATAGTATTATAATATCTGAGACTGCGCGCTAAGGTTGCAATTAGAATATTTCTTTTTCTTATTTACTAAACTGTGTTTGAAGGTAACTTTATAATTTTCGTCGTAATTTGTTTTGGTGTATCAATCCTCCTCGTAATATTATTATTCAATTTATTAAGTTTTTGATCAGTTTTTTGAGTAAATTGAAATTATGGTTCGATTAACAACATTTTTGAAAGCTAAAATTGTTGTTCTCTGAAAGCATAAAGAAAATAGCACGAGATATGGGCATAACGGTAAGTGTTCCGATAAAAATATATTATATACCGTTATTGCTTAATCATATTACATTGTCATTTACAAGTTAGATTTTTGGAGTTTCTTTTATTTATTATCATTTTCATTGCAGAGAAATACTGTGCGTAGATGGATTCGAAGGTATCAAGCGACGGGTGATATAAAATGTGAATGCCAAGGACCTCGCCCTGTTGCTTACACCCATGAATCAGAGCGGCACCGTGATATTGTGGAAGTTCACTCGGTGGCACCCTTCAAAACTACGCGTTCAAGTGCTGAAACTTTTGGAGTGTCGCTGAGCACTGTTCGACGACATCTACACACGCTGCGAACATCCATAATTATAAGCCAGACAGAAGGATTCCACTCACAGACGATCATCGCACCAACCGAGTAAATTTTGCCACTCGTTATTTAAATTTCGATTGGGAAAACGAAATCGTAATATTTACCGACGAAAAATGCTTCAAGTCAGATAGGGATGGCCGAAAAATTTTATGGAGAAGAAGCGGACAACGGTTGTTGACCCTAAAAACGTATTAGACTTAAAAACAAGCGGGCGGTTAACATTAGGTAATTAAATTATTATATTCCTTAACCTTTATATATACTTATATATATACTTATACATATTTTTATATTATATATATAGATATTTATTATATAATATATATAATACATATATTATATATCATTATATATATATATATATATATATATAATTTATATTATATAATATTATATAATATATATAAAAATATTTAAGAATCATTATTCCTGCTGACATTGATTTACATATTGCAACAGATTTGAAAAGCTTTATCATTTTAGGTTACTGGGGATGGATGTCTTCAATGGGCCCAGGCGAGCTAGTGGAAATAGGTGGTCGCATGAACAGTGAGCGATACCTTGAAGTGTTGAAAGACGTAATGCTGCCGTCAGTGCGGGTCGCATATCCAGAAGGACAAATTTACCTGGTTCAGGATAACTCTTCAGTGCATCGGTCCCGAATTGTGCAAGACTGGCTAAATGCACAAGAAGATATAACGGTGTTTGAGTGGCCGGATAAAAGTCCGGATCTTAATCCTATAGAAAATTTGTGGGGTCAGATGGTGTTAAACTGGGACTCAAGTGAAATAAAGTCAAAAAAAAAATTGGATGAAGAGGTAAATAGAACTTGGGAACTAATGCGAAATAGTGCCGCATGTTTTAATATGGTTTCGGGGATGAAAAGTCGTCTTCAAGAAGTGATAGACAATGAGGGCCATCCTCTCCGCTATTAATGCAGGTATCGATTCTTACACAGAACAAATCTTTATGTGATAAACACGATTATTTGTTATGTGTCTGGGGGTGATTAACTAAAAAGAATATCTAAAATAAATATGAAGTATATCAGTTGTCTAGTAACCATATCACATTAAAGTGCTTACCTATATTGTCCATCATCTGACCTCACATTTTTTTTTCTAATGTTGTGTTAAAAGGGTTACTTATCAGAAAATGTGATCAAAGAGGAAGATGTATATTGCTATACTGTTATAGTTTAGCATGTTGGTTCTTTCTTTGTGATTCACAGGCACAAATAATATTTCATTTTTCAACCATTCTTTTATATTCGAAGATTATATAGAGTGTAAAATATGTTTGTAACTTTAAATAATTAAGTAAATAAATATTGTAGTTATCTTTCTAGAATTACCTAATGGTGAACATTTTATACCATAAGTGAAATATTAAAGATAAAAATGAAGGGTATTGTGTTTTGTCAATAAATGTAATCACTTAAAATCTAAAAATAAGTAACCCCAATTTAACTTTGAAAAAATAAAAGAAAAACTGTAGACTCAACCAGGAAATGGACTCCATGTAGTCCTAGAAATGTAATTAGAGAAATAAATTAATATAGTTTATACAACAATCCTATCTTTTCTTACAAACCTCATACATACTATTAAATGTGATTCCTCAAATAATAATTAACAAAAAGTGCTAAAGAGAATTAAAAAAAAATAATATGAATACAAAAAGAACTTTGCGTCCGAGGATTCGTACCCCCGTTATACGTATCGTTAAAGCATCGGCCATAACCACTAGACCAACATGCGATTTAAACGAAGTTTCTAAAAACTTCAATGCATTCATGTCATTAGGAAGGGGGGTTCGTTTTCTCTGAAGCTTACTGTACACATGAAAGAGTTCGTTAGAGTGTGGTTCATTACAGTTGATGGTGGTCCATTAGCTAACTTAGAATTTATTATTAATATTGACGTTTTGAAAGTGTCGCTTAGTGGTCTATACAGAATAAATTGTTTTTGAATTTTGAATTTTGAGACCATAAAGTTATTATTACTAAAGAACATAGAGCAAAATTAACACGTTAGCGATCTTAAAATGTCACAACAATTTAAATATATTATGTAGGTACTTTTTATGACAGCCCGCTATTTCTGACAAGTACATGCATGCTCACGCCTGTAATCCCCGAAGGGATAGGTAGAGGTGTATTCAACACCCACATTTCGCCAACTATGATTTTCAGTCCACGTAATAGGGGGCGAGCCTATGGCTGCCAATCGGGCAATTTGCAAAAAAATGGTTATGCCAAAAATAAAAAACATTGGTAAAAACTTTTTTGAACAGATTCCTTGCTATGCGGTGTAAATAACGTGCTTAGCCGCACAAGAACTACCAATTACCGTCTTGGAGAGTATCAAACGACGACGAAAGTTGATAGGTTTATATAATAATAAAACGTTTCTCACTTCATAACTTAGCTAGGTTTTGTGTAAAGATTTGTAAGTATGTAACTCACACACTCTGACCCTCTAAGTTTTACTTATTAATAAGATAAAGAATGATTTCACCAAAGACCTACCTACTGATAAATCTTGAAAAATAGTTTTTTAAAATACGTAGACAGCAGTTCCCTATGTGGTATCGGTATAACTGGGCGACTTATTTATCGCCTCCCAAATCACATCCCAATATCACGACACAGTCAGTATCCAATTACACGGCAATTAGCACGTCAGCTGTAAACAAACAGCACTTGTTTACACATCGCTGGCTCACAATGCGCACGTCGCGGCGCGCGCCCGCTCACGCGTCGATGGACTCGTGCGGGTACATTATGTACGTGCAGCTTGCAGCTTTTAATTAGAGATAAAAAATGTACTCTAGTGGCTGTTATTTGGCTAGCTATATTATGATTGTGTAGATAATAGGAATATAGTTGTTGGTAATATGATAGTGTTTCATTTCACGGACGGTCAGGATGCGAAATAATCTCCCAGCTGTAGTTTATGTAACTACAATATGTGATTCTTGACGAAGGGCGTTCCCCATAACGTTCATAGATTACCGATTGAGTTCTTTGAGAATTTAAGTAGCCTAGATAGAGACATAAGAAAAAGGCAGGAATAGGCTTTCACGACTGTACATGTTCACAGTGGGAGGAAAAGTATTTTAAAAAATACGTTCATAGGTTACTGTCACCTCTTTTCATAATGGGTTATGTGCTTATATGCAATCTAAACAGTAAATAGGAATGAATCCTGACTGTACTCGAAAGATAATTGTATTGGTCTGGGTGTTTTGTTTCATATGTATGTTATGACTCATCATCTTCCTGCCCTTGTCCCAATTATTTGGTGTCGGCGCAACATGTCATTCTCTTCCATACATTCCTATCGGATGTCATAAAAACGAGTTTTCCTGACTGCATGCTAGGATAAGGTGAACTTGGAGCTTAGGGTCTGCGTTTCAGCTTTTCCTCCTCTATTTGGCATGATGTTGAAATGAGACCATTAGCACGCAAATTAGCCAGAGCTCACAGGAAACATTTTGTGTTGTCAGTGGGAAGACCGAGGAACCCTTCTTTGTCTTCTGCACTGACAGCAGAGAGACTCTCTTGACCTTCTTCCTTCCGCCCTCTATATATTGTCGGCTGCACGAATGTGACGGCACGAACACTATACTTTGTAAAATATAGCTTGGGTCCTATGACAGATGTCAAAATGAGGTTCATAGGGATGTCCGAAATTCGATGAAAATATCGATACTACCAGCTATTATTGATGTATGTTACATATAATTAGGTTTAATTTAATTGTATGTATGTATTTAATTGTAATGAGAACGGAATATACGTAGCATACAAGGCGTCAGCACTCGTACTGATGTGAATGAGTGGAGTGGATCAGTGGAAGTTCATATCAAACAAGATGTTGGCGCGTGTATCTTATGCCTATATCATGGCCCAAGAGCCAAACACGGCGTGTCTTCTTACAAAATCCAAAAACAGGTTCAGGGCGTTGATGGATTGAATGTAGGATTTTATTTACTCAATATTATTTAGGATCAAGTATATTGAAATATAAATATTATTATGATATTAAAATACCTAAGCAATAAGATTAAATTCTAATTATTTTTTTCTTATATTAATTTCAATTTTAAATTAAGCTTTATTGAAAATATGGATAGTTTATAGTATGTGGTCACGATGATTCATCGCCCATCACTAATTAGCTCGGTATGCCCATAAAGTATGACATTGACAGCTACTACATTCATTATAAGAAAATTCAAGACTTCATGTGCGGGATTTCACTGACAGCTGTCATAGGACCCAAGCTACATTTTACAAAGTATAGGTTGCAAACGTCCGTAAGCCACGGTAACCACTTTCCATCAGGTGGGCCGCGTACTTGTCTACCACCTAAGTGGTATAAAAAAGCGCCAGGAATTTTTTATCCATTCATCTAGATGGCGCTGTGTAGAAAGTGTTACAACATTTATTTGAGTTATTTATTTATCAAATATGAAGTTATAAAAAAAGTATCACCGTAGCCTAGTGGTATGGGTAATGGACTGCTGAGACGAGGTCTCGAGTTCGATCCCAGGTTTACCATGGCACACACCAATGACTTTTCGATGCTTTTCGAAGTTATGTGTGTATTTATCGCAGGTTTATAAGTGCCTCGGAGAGCACGTTAAGCCGTCGGTCCCGGTTGCCATACAAATATCTATGGCAGTCGTTACGGGTAGTTGGAGCCCTCAAAAGTCCAACCAGCCTAACTTGGAACTTCGATATCGCCATTGGTCATTAGACCATTGGTTGTGAAGGTCAGATGGCAGTCGCTTCACGGAAAATATCGAAGTTCAGCCGCATCACAGTTAGACTGGAAAGCCGACCCCAACTGAGTTGGGAAAAAGGTTCAGGGAATGATGATGAATGAAAAAAAGTATCATTATATTTCAGGCCTAGCAAAATAGTTCGCTTACATTGAATATGAATAAAATCAACTACATCTAGTTCAACAAATTAACGATGAAACTAACTAGGTAAGTACCTCTAATGGTACAAATCCGACTGAAGTACATGCCTATGTAATTGATTGCGCGTGCGTGTATTTTTAATTGCGAACGGACTACAGTGTTGGTAAGCTATGGATGTACTATAATTCTGCTTATCCATTCCGGGAGGATCCTCCTGGTATTGCGAGGGACGTATGCCCAGCAGTGGACTGCGACAGACTAATCTAATTGATTGATAACGAGTGCCCAATTTACAATCTCAACCAAAAAATTAGAGTGAGGTGAATTTACACTCACATTTTACCAACTTTTGTGTTCGGTCCCACATAATAGGGGGTAAGCCTATTGCCGTATTCTGGGCATTATTGTTGACTCGAGTCTGCTCTGTATGTATAATTATTATGTCTGATGTTAAACAGCTCATCCCTTAGTCGCCTTGTACTCGCACGACACCGCATGTAAAGTGATGGAGTGGCCCAAATTCTACTGTGCTGGGAATGCATGGTATTTCAATATCCGTTTTAGCTATCCTGTGGTATTACTCTCCGAACTTTTAGGTACTTATATTTTAATACCAGCTACAAGTATATACATTACTTGACATGTTTAACCGAACTATATATCACCAGTACTTCAGACAGAATTCCTCCAACAACATATATTTTAATCCTAACCCGACAATAAAATGAGTACTGAAATGGAAATAGGGCTGTCGCGTAACGAAACTCAAACTGAAACTCCGTCCCGAGTGCCCGGAGTTACTCCATAAAGAAATATTAAAATTTCATTTGAGCAGTAACCCGTCGGATCAGCAAATAGTTTGGAGTTTAAACGAGAACCCGGGGCGGGCTGCTGCTTTGTGGGCGCTTTAGACAATTTGTTGTTTCGGCACCGACGACCCTTAGTTGGGGTAATAAAATTAAATTCTCAACTAACTTTTCTAATTATTTCATTTAAAATAAAATAGTAGGTTGAAATCGACTTCGATTTATTCAGAATCGGGGCAGATAGCTATTTAAGACAAAATAAATGGAAATATCTCTATTTGATAGAGGTAGGATGCAATGATATCGCTCGTTCCAATTGAGTATTCCGACTGGTTCCCCAGTCGGAATACTCAATTGGAACGAGCTCCGTCTTACAGAGTACCGCGTGTATTAATAACCTTATGTTGTGTATCCAGCGATGAGTAGGGTAGCTGGACTTTTGTGTTGTCAGTGGTCCGGGGGCTTAGGTTAATTTTGCCCTGCTTAGTATTCTACACTGACAGCACAGAAACTCTCCATCACGCCCCTTCTTGGGTTGATGTCACGACTGTGGAGCCCCCTGACGTTGCAAACTGTCTGCCATCAGTACTTACTAGATGAGCCATGTCCTTGTCTGAATAGGTGGTATAAAAATCGAAAGCAGAAGTTCAGTCGCTACAATGTCTTCTTACCCGAGCAGCTGTCGAATGCACCTGAATATTTCATTTATAATTGTTGACTTAAATCTTTCTATATTTACAGAGACCCAAGTAACATTACTGCTCATCCAATCTGTTGAAACCCTAACTCTCTCTATATGGATCCTATAAATAAATTCAATTGGTGAATTTCAATAACCCTGGTAACGTGGGATGCCACCGATATGTTAGTACTCAATACTGTCCGAGGCATTCTATATTTGACCGAGTTACCGTATATAAAGCTGTGCAGAAAATTCCAATTCTTTAATATTGAAAATTTTATTGAACCTTGCCTCTCTCACAGTTTATGATGATAGAATATAGAATTGTTATATTACATTGATGTCTTCATTTTATTAAGTTTCATTGCGTTCACGATTTTATCTGATTATAAAACTGTCTCATATAAAGGCTGGGTTTGTGGGGCAGCGATAAACATCTTACGGTATGTCAAATCTCTCCCATCTTACTCGAGTGGATTTAGCTGAGTAAGGTTTCTGTATAAAACACAGTATATGGGTCAATATCAACAATACGTATTTTTTGTCAATTTTGGTGGCGGAATTTATTCTTTGGCTTTTGTAAAAAATAAGGACGCAGTTTAAAAATAGATAGTCAAAGTCAGATGAATCTGTAAGAGGGCTGCAAATCTATCAATAACTTTATGAAATAATTCAGTTTAAAGTTCAGGTTGGCACCAAAATTAAGATTCGCCCACCAAACTTGAAAATCAGTGGAAGCAAAATTTAATTTCTTTCACAAACCTCAATCTCGCCAACTCAAACCCACAGATTCTTAGGAGTTTAGCAGTATGTAATTCAAAGGATAGTAAAACTCCATTGTGAAAAAATATTTTTCATTATATGTAATCACAAAAACCATATTTCTATTTATTGCAAACAAAATTAGGTAAAAACTAAGAAAACCAATATGATTAAACATAAAAATATTCTAAATATTGGATTTTAACCCTTTAACTGCTAGAGGAAACTAGTCATGCGATTGAGATGAAACTCAGTTATGGGATGTAGGTCTTTATGTTTATATTAATTATGCCATAAAAAATAAAAATTAAGAAAAACTTGGAAAAATTATGATGAAAATTTTTAAAACAAGGAACAGTACACCTTACAGCACTTCGCATTTGCCACATGGTATGTTGGACCTTTTGTGTGTGGTCGCGCTGCTACAAAGTCGGCAGCGCCTATAGGTGTCTTTACCTTCTGGTAAGTGCTCACTAACATTAGCAATCGGATATCTTCAGGAATTCCAAAAACTGCCTCTACACTATATTTTTTTTTCTTTGCCAAAAATTTTGGAACAGATGAATATTTTCGTTTTTGAAATGTCAAGTTATTTACAAGTTCTCTGGCAAGCCTGAACATCATTTGGCTCATAGGATTAAGCACTCTTGAATTTTTTGAGCACAATATATTGGAATTTGTGATTGCTACATCAAACAAGAAATAAAATAATCATTTCCACCATTTCCTGTTTTGATGAGCGACATGGGTGGGTGGAGTCGATAGATTTGACCAGCAAAAAGCCGTGTAGCTTTTTGCTGGTGTAATCTATCGAATCCACCCATTCGCTTTGAGTATTCTAAAACTGAGCGTGGACAGGAAAAGGATCTTTTACTACAATCCTTTTGTGTTCGGTGACAAATAGCCTCCTCTTTTAGGTGAAAGGCTGTACTCAAAATGGTCACTAATTTTGTGTCCTTCCAGATGGCAAACCCCACATTGTTCCGAACTCAACTCAAGACATCTGGGATTTTTTTGAAATCTCTGAAGTGTCATAGTCTCAGCAATCTCAGGGACACATAATGCTGGATTACTAGACCAGTAGTCTTCAATTGATGGTAATTTGTGTATCCCCATTTGTATTAGCATTCCAAGTTAATCCTTCAGTTCATTTTTAGTAATTTCGATATAGTTTCTTATATTTGATTGTCTTGCAAACAAGTTCGTTTGAACTAGCAGGTTTTCAATAACTTCACTATCAAAAAATGATTCGAAAAAAGCAATTGGTCTTGATCTACTTTGAAAATGAATCTGCGATTGAACTTAGTTTTCATCAAAGGAAGGCACATTTACATCATTTGTCCTTCTTCTTTTTCCAGTCTATTTCATCTTCACCAGAATCGGGTTCTTCCAAAAAGAAAAGGCCCTACCTTTTGTTGGTGGTGGTGACACGAGATGTAGAATTAAGAGGTGCGGTAGTGACATGAGTTGTAGAATCAAGAGGTGGTGCGGTGGTGATACGAGATGTAGAAGCTAGAAGTTGGGTAATGGCAGCGCTAGATGTTGCAGCACAAAGTACTCTGACACTTCTTTCTCCTTCTATTTCATTTTCTAGACAATCTGTTGTATTATCAATATCCATGGTCCTGTTGTTGCTCTCTGTATCGGTTTCGTCTTCACTATCATATTCAACATCTTCTTCCTATTCATCCGTAGCTTGTTCGGGCCCATGCTTTCCACGTCTTCTCCTTCTAGTATATTTACTAACCATTGGTTCCAAAATAACGACACGATCTCATCATCGTGCAAAGATACGACGTCGTTCATCGTCGGACGACACGATTGTGGTTGTTGGATAACACGCCCGTGTTTTCCAGCGATGAACGAGACGTTGTACCGTTGTACAATGATGAAGTCATGTCATTATGTTGGAACCAGATCCTAACTGGTATATAATACAGTACATTTGAATATTTTGGTGGCAAGTTTTCAATTTTGGTGGCGAAAAACGCCACCAAAACCACCAAAATTGAGCCACCAACATTGAAACCAGGCGTAAAATAAATCTCTAAAAATAGAGGGTTTAAGTTACAATTAAAATAATAACAATGATGTATGTGTAACCTAAATCACTACCTATAATGTGTACTTAACTGGTAAAACACTTTGTATTCAAGAGCAAATCGTTCCACCAAATATTGAACTATTCTTGTCCCTCTTCCCGCTTAAAATGTAACTTACCTTTTTGGCAGGAAATCACAATACTAAATACACAACTGTCACACGCAAGTGCGGGCGCACGATTGAGGGATGAGCAGTAAATGGGTCGCATCGATCTCACACGCACGTAACTTTGATTTATAGTTAATTGAAAAAGTGATACTAAAATTCAGATTTTTGCTTGGACAAACTTTGATTCGGGTATCCTGCGCTTTTAAATTATATTTTCTGATATGTTTAAATTGTTTTAAGATAATGTGTTTTGTACATATAGATACGAAATATTTTTTTTTATTAATCCTTTATGGTTTTGGTGTAGTGAATGCATTTATGTAAAAAAAGGGAAATGGGACAAGCCACCAAACTTGAATTTTGAAGTGATTTTTTTTATTCCTTAATTACTATTATACATTTATAATAAAAAAATGTTGCCTCAAGTAGATCAAGTTACACAGTTCACATTAAAAAAATAAAATGGTAAATTCTGTCATTTTACACCGCGATTCCCAGTGAAGACATATAATATTTGCCGTTGGGATATTCACCCATATATATAATTTACAGCATGTAATCTCACGACATAAACCTATCTATTACTAGTTTCTCCCTGTGACTTCACCCTCATTTTATAGCATAGAGTAGTCACTATAAAATAGCAAAATAAATAGTATTCTATGTCATTATTGTCTTTCGTTCCCAGTTCACATGTAAGTTAGTGAGCATAATACGAGGTTCGATACGAGGCCCCGGCCTGAGAAGACTCCGCTAAGAAACTCAGCGGGATTTTTTGGTCTATTTACAAACATTTACATAGTATAGATACAGTAATATTCTAGAGAAGCAAGTCGTTTTTCATGTAAATATAGCAAATCTTCTACGGAAATAAGACGCAGCCACTGATTGCGTGATACACGCGTGCGTTATATAGCGCCATCTGTAGGCAATATTAAATGAAATCACAGACTTAATTAACACATCTGTCTGCCACTGACTTTCAAATTTCCGCTGCATGATACCTACATAATCGTATTCTATTTATACTTACGTACTCGCTTACGATTATATAATGTACAATGACGCATGGTTTCTATGTGTTAACCAGGCTCCAAAGTACCTATACATGTATTTTAGTAATATAATAGATATATTGAATATCTTTGAGACACTTACTGTAAGTACTTAAGCTTTCATCCCATTTTTTACCTGCCTACGGCAAAGCCAAAGAAGAGTGGTAATATGAATATAGACAGGTGCATCAATACCTATAATTATAATTAAATAATAAAAGTAAATAATTTTATTTCAATGTATTGTATCTACGAAGAGCCGGGTCCACGTTTATGACACGAACAACGGACCCAACTGCGATCATCGGTACAGGACATTATGTTGAGACTGAAGGGCACCACTCGTGGGCGTATCAGCATAAACTAGAGTTATGCTAACGCCAAATGTCGATCCATAATGGTTTTATTCAAACGCCTCTATCACGCAGTTAAATTCGTCCACATTGTTGAACTGACTCACGCACGCTTCTCATACAGTCACGGTAAAATGTTACGTAAATGTAGACCCGGCATAAACTATCAAATCAATAAAATATTTCTTTCCAGTTTCCACTTACGAATGTCAAAGAGGAATATTCTAAATCACTAATCTTTGTCAATATATAAGTACATAATTGTAATATTTTCCGGTACATACATATTAATTTACGAACTGAATTAATTCTCTCCGGCAAATGCGGAGGGGTTTATGCGAAGGGAAGAGTACCCATTTCCTGAGGGACGTCGTACAGATACGTCGGTCGGGCAACATCTAATTTGTGTAATGTGTAACTACTAAGGGAATACAATTTTTGGTGATGGAAATCCTAGAGATGTGAAATGAATATTTTCATCTTTTGTCATAGAAAATAATATATGTATTTTTCACATGCCTGGGTTATACAGGCAATATTACACCATATTTTCATTGAATTGAGACACTTCTGTGGTATGGTGGTTGTGATCATGCCTGTGACCTAGGAGGTATGGGTTCGATTTCCACTCAGTGTACACGTACACTTACACACACACACACACACATCAATACAAATATTTATTTGTACACATGAACTTGGTTATGAGGCCGTCAGGGTGGGGACTGTAGTTCCAGCGACTGTACCTGTAATCAATAGCTACCATGCTTTGAACTGCAACTGAACCCTTGTTTACTATCAGACGAGAAACAGTCAATTTGACGACCTAATTTTAAAAAAAGAAGACATAGGTCGCTCCAGTAGTCACAGTCGAAAAAAAAGCGCAGAAGAAATCACTCGTCGAATAAAAAATAGCATTGTTCTCTCACGTGTGAAGGAGATAGACGCGAACAGTTATTTATAGTCGCTGTTATTTTAACGACCGCTTACAAACTTTTGTGTGATGCGAATTTTTTGATAACGTAGCTATGTGCAAAATGTGCAAAAAAAAAACTGTTGTGAAACGCATTTTTAGATCAGTTGGGGGATGTGATATTGTGGAATGGACCGTTGTTAATTGAATTATAACTGAAAAGCATGACAGCTTTATTGAAATATTGTTTTTTGTTAGTGTTTAAATAGTGATGTTCTGTGTGTAGAATGCTATGGTTAGATGTAATAAAATTATGCATGCTGTTGTATACCTTTCAGCTAAAAACTAAATATTTTTATTATTAAATCAATAATAATTTATACTGTTTATTGATGACACTTGGTGCGACTTATTGTAACTGTGTGTACCTACATGTTTTATGAATGCCGTGAAGCAAAAGCGGTTAGTTAGATAATAAATATCGTGGATAAGTACAAGTGTACTGTGAATTATACATGTAATGATTAGCTGTTACCCGCGGCTCCGCCCGCGTGAAAGTCGCTTATCTCGTAGTGCAGTATAGCCTATGTTAACTACTCATAGTGAATGTAGCTTTCGAACGGGACAAGAATTATTGAAATCACAGTAGTTTTTGAGTGTATTCATTATATACATATGCTCACTTGCACAAAATCACAATGTATTCCTCTTTATATTATTAGTTTAGATGGCGTATTAGTGTAGCACACGAATATGGTAATAAATGAAAAGAGATAATTTTCACTATGTAACAACTACTATCCTTAGTCGCGACCATGGCTGCTGAAAAGTAGCCGAACAAGCGATAGAATCTGATTAAAACTAGTTTCATTTCAATAATGAAAAGTGTAAAAAAAATATTGTTATTATCGCACGACCTCATCGTAAAACTCGCAAAACTTTTATGGTCTACCATTTTAAATAATTAATTAGTTATTGAACTCAATCAAAAACGTACAAAACGATATATTTGATTCATAGTTTTTGCGCGACCGATATTCAATCAATTTCGAGTGAGCAACTGCAATTCACAAATAAAACTTCGTACAATTCAAAATTAACCTTTATAGAAATCTGTTCGTATAACAGCAATTCAGTTTTTTTAAATCAATTCGAGTAGAGTATGGAAAGGCCGGGAATATCCCGGGATTGAGTTAATTGATCGGACACTGTACACCACGTGAAGGGCACTAGGCATCGATAAATTGGCCTTATCTAGTCGAAAGCGTTGGATGTCGAAGTCAACTGTGTTGATATTATGTCGGTTTATCAAAATTGACCATTTATTTACATCGATGGTATATTTTAAGATATACTTTTGAATGTCTTTCCATAAAGATACTGGCTTGAAACTGTTATTTATGTTTAGCTAATATTGCAGCCTTCTCCTTATAGGTAATTATGTAGGTATACCTTTTTGCAAAAGATTTTTTCTTCTTTTTTTTTCAGTTTTTAAGTGTTTCCAAGAATGAAATATAGGTGATATACCCTGTTTAGTTCTAATTGATTTTATATTAGCCGATAATAATAAATGGCTACTGCGCTAATTCAAATCTAAAAGTACCACAAGTACTAAAAAATTAAATCATATTTGTTCTAAATAATATTAAAAAATGTCACACTGATGCGAAAGTGATGTGACATGTTTGCATCAACATTTTAACTAAATTTCCCAGCGGCATATGATGTGATGGTTATGCGATTTGACACTCTCAGCTGTACAGCAGAACGTTTATTTTCGCAAACGTATATTATATTTCAAAAAATATACGAAATGTTTTTTATATAAAAAAGAAAGTATATTTTTACTTAAGAAATTGTTAATAAGGATAAAATTATGAATGTGTCTGACATTATTTTATTAGCAAGAGGAAAGGTACCTTTTTATTATTTAGTCTTACTTTCAATTCATTGAGTCTTCTAAATTATATTCCCATGACGAATTTTATTTGAAATCTTTCGCCATTTCGCTTTCCTTTTGAATGGATTTAGAACCCGAGTCCGCACCAAACAAACCAAATGTACAATTTTATTAGGTGATGGCATAAGGGCCAAGACGGTTAAGGCTTTGAAACTGTCAGCCACAGGCTTTTAAGCATAACCCGCACCAAATTAGAGAGTAACAAACCAATATGCTGATATTGGAAATTAACACAAGTTTTGTTTAAATAAACATTCTAGGACCATCTACACAACGCCACCTAGACCCATGGTAAGGATAACGTCACCATTATTGCTAATATATTTCAATTATATAGCTAGAGTATTCGAATAATAGAAAATTATTATACCTTGTATTTTAGAACTCTCAAACAAACAAAAAAACAAATCTAAAAGAATCCTCTTTGTTAAATCAATGCTTTTAATAACGTCAAAGAGTTGTCTAGTGCAGTGTGCGGTCCCGGGATTTTTAATAAATTCTCTGAGGCGGCGGTTATTAAATCAAGGATCGCGTGTTCTGTCCCGGCGTCAGTTGCATGTTTTGTTTATGGAACTGTTTGCATATACAAACATAAATACAGATAAGATTAAGTTTCATTTAAATGTAAAGTTAATTGTTTAGTAAATAAATAATACATATTCTAAGACAATCTACACAACGACACCTAGACCCATGGTAAGCATAGTTTAACTAGCTTGTGTTATGGGTTCTAGAAAGTGGATAAACATAGTAAGATACTTTTTTTTTGTAAATACATACATAGTATACATAAAAACACCCAGACCAATGCAAATATTCATATTTATGCACACAAGTATTCGCACTGAGCGGGAATCGAACCCACGCCTCCTGCGTAGCAGTCGCGTTCACTACCGCCCGCTACGGAGGTCGTCAAAAAACTTCAACTTTAGTAAGATATTGCATATTTAATTTTAAGATTACTTACCTTCATGTTAATCAGCTCACAAAAAACATTTTCCTAGTTATTCCAAAGAAAATTGATATCTATATTCAGTTTATCATCTTGTTATTAATCGTGATGTGGACCAATAAACATAGGTTTCCTCTCTGGATAACCACATTGAACAGGCCGGGGGAAGGACCGCGGTTGAGTGAATTACTGACCTACAAATTGAACTAATTTAGAACCTTTGCGAATCAATGTGTGCAACACTGAACCTGGAACAAGTTTTTCGTATTATTTTATTGCGAATAATAGTTTTGAAAGTATTCTTCTATGGCGTAATGAAAAGAAGTCGTAGTAATTAATTGCATCAATAAATAAAAATTCAAATAAAATTGAAGCCGTGGTAGCCTAGCAGTATGGGTAATGGACCGCTGAGACGAGGTCTCGGGTTCGATCCCATGTTTTATCACGGCACATACCAATGACTTTTCGATGCTGTTTGAAGTTATGTGTGTATTTATCGCAAGGTTTATGAGTGCCCGGGTGATGGCAATAGGCTCGCCACCAATACATTGGGACTTAAACATAAACTGGCGAAATGTGGGTGCTAGCACCTCTGCCTACCCTTTCATGGATATAGGCGTGAGTTTATGTTATGTTATGTGGATGTGTAAATCAGTGAACAGCATAATTCAAGGTAGTTAAGAAAGTATTACAATGTATGCAAATGTTCCTTTTGAACTTTCGTACGACGAATATTCTGTAAACTAGCCAACCTCGAGCAAGAACTGCAGTTGTGATAAGTGTACCAAAACTTTGCCAACAACCGAGACCTTTTAAGCTCTTTACTATTCAGTTACTGAATTTGATATACTTATGTGTAAGTTAGAATTTTATCCTTCTATATAATACAGGTGAAGCCGTCCTGGTGGACACCTCCAAATCGAAATATAGTTACTTGTTCTGATTCATCAATATTGAGCCAAAATCACTGCGGGTACTAACTTAAAATGCATACATAAACTCATAACTAATTCCCTTCGGGTAGGCAGAGACAACAGCTCGCCATTTTACTCTATCCTAACATAGGTACTTCACGAGCTTCCTCCACTGTCATGAAATCTTTCATGCAAGTTCACCGGTGTCGGCTGTTTCTGACTTGCCCTTTTTAAAGAAAAAAAATTGGTAAGTGGTCACGAGGTCGACCCCAGCTAACCAACCTATTCACCTGATCTTCACATACCTGGTGAGTCATTCGCTCATAGACCAAACTTTTCAATTCTTGGCAGGTGCTACATTCTCTTTCAGTCCTCTTTCAATCAGTCTTACCCCACATATAGTTCGTAAAGACCGCATCTTCACTAAATTCACTCTACTGTTAATTTACCAAGAAAGAAATTTCACTACTTGCTACTCAAACAAATTTCTGTATCTAGTCTGAGTAAGTGTTTCTAAATAGACCAAAAAAAAGAAGTATCTTGCCGGAGTCTTCCCAGGCCGAGGCCGCATTTCGAACCGGTGGTCCATTGGCTCACTTATTTATAAAATATTGTTGATATTGACGTTTCGTAAGTTCCGTTAAGTGGAGACTTTTCAATTTTAAATTTAGAATTTAGCAAATTCAAAAGTAAAATGAGGATTCAACGATGATATGGAAAGCCGATATCATAACCAAAAAAAAAATAGAATACAATCCTGTTTAATAATATTGTTGGAATTGTTTGCTGAAAGCGGTTGTCATAGTCAAGATAGAACACTGCAGATCGATTACAGCATCCGAGAGCCTCGTGCTCGTATTGTGCGAGGAATAATTGCTTCTGTATTGGTATCCGCCTGCGGGAGGGGTAATACAAATCGTTGGTTGTTCGAGTACAGCAGAATAGATTATTCTTGAGTCTGGAATGTCTTGCACAGTTGTCCATGACTGTTTACAGAGACATTGCAGTACCTTTAAATTGTGCTATATTCTACTATTTACAGTTTGTAGGTCATAAAATAATGTAGAGAACTATCTGACGATTAAATTGTTAATCACTGTATTTTATCATTATATGGTTGGTATACATTAACACTAATCTGAAATGTTAGAACTTATTACAACTTAATTTAATCTACAATTATTACATATACAATTTGTAAAGTAACCGAGCCTCTAGTTATCTTGAAGCTATTAAAATACTTTATTATATTTTTATTTAGTTATATTAACGCTATTCGACATGTTTTATTCATTCTTGTCCGTTTTTCCGCGATGGAACGACTGCTTATTTTATGACAGAATCACAATTAATATTTGTATTGAGAACAACTTTCTTGTCATATTTTTCACGTTTTTTTTTATACCACTTAGGTGGCAGACAAGCGCACGGCCCACCTGATGGAAAGCGGTCACCGTAGCCTATGGACGTTTGCAACACTAGAGGCGTCACACACGTGCTGCCTACCCTGTAGAAACCTTCTAATGCCCTTCTTGAAGAACCCCATATTGTAGTCGCCTGGGAAAACCACGGCAGGGAGCTCATTCCACAGCTTGAGCGTGCGCGGGATGAAACTCCTTTCATACCGCACAGTGCGCACCGTTTCCGGTCGTAGTGTGTGAGGATGAACTCCCTCTCTATGGCGAGCGGTGCGATGATAGAAAGTAGGTGTGGGCATCATGTCAAACAATTCTTCTGAACACAGGCCATTATACAGGCGGTAGAACACACACAGTGAGGCGAAGTCCCTCCTGATGTTCAGTGGTTCCACACCGCCTGAGAGTATGGGATTGTCGATGATCCTCAGCGCCCGCCGTTGTACCGAGTCAAAGGGGTCAAGCTGGCATGCAGGCGCCCCGGCGAAGAGGTGACAGCAGTACTCCATGTGGGGCCGAATCTGTGCCTTATAAAGAAGGAGTCTTTGTTCCGCAGTGAAGTACTGCTTTGAAGTACACGTGCGTTAAATTAACTATATACAATTCAGACCAAAAAATATTTTCAATAAATGTTGATACATCGAAATCCCAAATGCCAGCCACGTACTGATCAACCGCTGGAAATGCTAATACAGTTTTTTTTATAACTCAGTATTCTCTGCGCGTGAAGATCCTCCAAGCGGACGAAATACCTAGTACTAAAATGAACTACCATTATTCCATCAACAATAAGTGAAACGAATGTTTGATGACAAAAAAAGACCAAAAGCCATTTGTGACAATTGTGAAATCTTTCGGCACTATTATCTTCATCATTGTCATCATAAGTTAGTCCTGATTGCATCCAAAACTTGTATCTTGGAGCTCAAGACTCCTACCCTTGTTCTCGATTTGGATCCTACCGGGATCATCCACCACCAGGTCGCAGAATGACCTCCGTCCTCCATGAGCGCCGGCCTGGGGATGACGGGTGGCCGCCTGACCCCTAGCAGAAGCAGGCCGCGGTGCTGGTGCAAAAATGCACCTCCCCACATTCAGGGGTTAGACTAGAACACCCACGTTGTTCTAGTTCTAGTCCCTATACCTGAAGGCGGTTATCTCGAAAGAGATGGCCTGGGTATGCCGGAGTGCGAGGGATATGTTGGTTGCTATCTCACCTCCGGCAACTAAGGACCCAAAGACGGCGTGCGTTTAAGTCGGTTTGAGTCCGACATAACCTCACCAACCGGTTCTGGCGCGGGGAATCCGTGGGGATTTTTCACACTATAAAAAAAAAGGATCATCACTCTTTTTATGATCGTAGTTTTGTCATCAAATAAAGTTTAAGTAATTGGATTCTTTACTCTGCTTCAAAAATTGCGTCCGATCTAATTGACCGAGCGACTAGCTATTTCCAAGCTAGTCTTCATTTCAACAAGGTGGCCGGCCCAGCCCCCAAGGCGCATTTCGTAAACAATTTTTACTAAACTTTGCACACGTGTTCTTTAGAACCGCTAAACCCGCCAGTTTTCAAAAAGTAATAAGTTTTGAAATTACAACTTGACTTATTTCAAAAGAAGATATTTAAGTATGTAAACTTATTGCAGTACACGTGTATTTAATTAACAAAACCATTAGAAAATTTGGAGAACCTTTCTAAAAGTGTATTCACTTTAATTCCTTCAGAATTCTCCAGCTATAAATTAGACATTGACTTAGTTAGAATTACAGACGCAGACTCATGTTACTGTCTGGCTTTGGGGATTCAATGTGTACGTATGTACGTAAGTACACTTATTACAATTTAGTTATTAAATATTTGAGGTAAGTAAATTATTCTAGTCTAAATAAATTAGAGACACGTAATCTAATTTGTTTGAATGTAATTTCTGCTCATACGTTAAGGTCGCGTGATTATACCGTATACTGACCTCCGTGGCGTGGCGGTAGTGCACGCGACTGCTACGCACGGGGCGGCGGGTTCGATCCTCGCTCAGTGCAAAAAGTCTTATGCATGAATATGGCTGTTTGCACCGGAGGGCACGTTAAGCCGTCGGTCCCGATTGCCATACAAAAATCTATGGCAGTCGTTACGGGTAGTTGGAGCCCCCAAAATTCCAACCAGTCTAACTTGGAACTTCGATATCGCCTTTGGTCATGGACCATTGGTTGTGGAGGTCAGATGGCAGTCGCTTCACGAAAAATATCGAAGTTCGACTGGAAAGTCGACCCCAACTGAGTTGGGAAAATGTTCAGAGAATGATGATTTATTATTATTGTATATGGTCATCAAGTAGCCTATAGCAGTCAACTCCTGGACACATACCTCTCCCGGTATTGGGAGGATTTGACCTTCTGGTTCCATGCTGGCCAGACGGATTGCTACAGGGTTTATATCGAGTTTTCCTTCTCTCGCAGTGATATCAATAGCATATTTGTTTCCGTTAGTCGCCTCTTACCGTCGTTACCACACAGTTGTGATATAATATACCTACAGTCATGCCTTTACAGAGGGTTTTACCCCCAGAAAGGAACCCTCGTCATGTAGCTACTCCCACTCGTTCCCTAGCGAGCCTATTTTCATCAACCGTCACACACTTAGTCACCTCCTACAATTCCCACGGGAAGAGATGGCGTGGTCCTATTCCACTCTAATAGGATTCAATACAGCAATGAATATGATAAAGCAGTTTTAAAATCTCCCTAATGAGCAGCTGGTTCACATTTTCTTACCTTCCCACATTCTATTAGCTTTCGATTCCCGAGGATTCCCGGTGAATTCATTAGCCTTCGTGAGGTGCTTGCTTTTTTAGTCTATTTGCTCAAGACGTTGGCGACAATCCTCTGAGAACGGTGTGATTCAATCTTGTTCCACTAGAGATGTGCATTGACCGCATTTTTGGGTTTTAAAATACTAAAATATTCTTAACTTATTTTATTTTATATTATTTCTTAATTTTATTTATACTTCTTTTGGATTGTTGCTACTTCGTATTGTTTTATATATATATATATATATATATATTAAGTCGTTAATTGACAGCAACATGCCTGATAGTACGCTAGGGTACAGTTCAAAGGAGAAGGTAAACTAATCCATCTGGTCAGTATGGAATCAGTAGGTCAAAGTCTCTTAACACTAGGAGGACATAGTCCAGCTGTCACTGCATTCCACATGACTTGACATATGCCTTCTGCATGGTCACTTTCACTACGGGATATTTACCATGTTTGTTGGTTTTATAGTGCAACCGATATTTCAGCGCTGTTGCAAGCGCCATGATAACGGTGTACCCATGGAACACCAACAAATATATGGTAAATATCCCGTAGTATATAATAGTGAATAAGAATAAGTAATAGGTTAATTGACAGGCAATACATGAAAATTATCCATAATGGCAAGGCTTTACTAAGAACTGTCTTCATATTACACAATTCTCTTTTTCTTGTTATTGGAGCTCTTATAATTATTGTGTATATTGGTCAATCATTTGCGATATATTATTATATTTGTTTGACTAGCTCACTAACGAACATAACAAAAGACAATAGAAAAGAACAGTCTAATACCTGCATAATTACCTGCATGGCACTCTACATTTTTATAACAATTGCTGAATCGCCAAATAATTTACCAATCCTGGTATGCCAGTTACCCACATCACTATCCGCCCAAGCACCGGTGCGGCTATTGTGACCTGTCCCCGCTTCCACCCCCAGGCCCCGCTATTCACTCTCTAACAAGCCGTTTGAGATTGAATTTGAATTAGCTAGTTTTTATGTGAATGGTAAAGTTGAACGTATTCCCGCAAGTGAACTGTAATGGAACTTTAGCGAAATATTACAATGTAATGCTTGGGTATTAGAACTTTGTGAATGCATGAATACGTAAATTCATGGAATCCTAGATGTTACTAGCTTTATCACTTATATTTTTAGTAGTATGGTAAAAGAGTTAATCATATAATGCCTGCCATGACAGTAAAGAAAATAAGTTTTTGAGACTGTCACAAAATATGTGTACCTATACTTTGTAAAATGTAGCTTGGGTCCTATGACAGCTGTCAGTGAAATCCCGCACATGAAGTCTTGAATTTTCTAATAGTGAATGTAGTAGCTGTCAATGTCATACTTTATGGGCGTACCGATCTAATTAGTGATGGGCGATGAATCATCGTGACCATATACTATAAACTATGCATATTTTGAATAAAGCTTAATTAAAAATTGAAATTAATATAAGAAACAGAAATAATTAGAATTTAATCTTATTGCTTAGGTATTTTAATGTCATAATAATATTTATATTTGAATATACTTGATCCTAAATAATATTGAGTAAATAAAATCCTACATTCAATCCATTAACGCCCTGAACCTGTTTTTGGATTTTGTAAGAAGACACGCCGCGTTTGGCTCTTGGGCCATGATATAGGCATAAGATACACGCGCCAACATCTTGTTTGATATGAACTTCCACTGATCCACTCCACTCATTCTCATCAGTATGAGTGCCGACGCCTTGTATGCTACGTATATTCCGTTCTCATTAGATACAATTAAAATATACCTAATTATATGTAACATGCATCAATAATAGCTGGTAGTATCGATATTTTCATCGAATTTCGGACATCCTTATGAACCTCATTTTGACATCTGTCATAGGACCCAAGCTATATTTTACAAAGTATAAGCAAAAAATAAAATAGAGACAGGAGTGGCGACAAAAGTAAGAATAGTCGGCATACAAAGTAAAAAGTATTTATTTCTTTAAAATAATGTTCAACGCGCTTAAAGAGCTTCCACTTCAAAGAGGTGTCATTTGTGAATTTGTAAAAATGCGCAATATCCCTATGAATACTGAGAGTGTGGCTATGTCGGACTCAACCCGATTAAAACGCACACCATCTTTGGGTCTTCGGTTGCCGGAGGTGAGATAGTAACCAATATACCCCTCGCACCCCAACCAACCTTAGTTCTGCTAGGCTAACAGGCGGCTCCACTCGTCACCCCCAGGCCTGCGCTCATGTAGGACGAAGGTCATTCTTCGACCTTCGACGCCCGAATCGTCTCCGTTCAATTAGGCAACTTGCGAATATATTGCCATGACGTCAGCTTGGCATGCAGGTGACTATGACGCGAGTTCTATGATTTCAATTCACCCAAAAATGAATTATGACATATGCCCGACGCGTCTTCAAAACCTATGCCGTTACAAGAGTAAAGAGTACTCTTAAATGGATCTTCTTTTAGTAGGGTAGGTATCTAATCTACTAACGCGTACTATTAATACTAATATACTAAAGTGAACACTAAGCCTGGGTTGCACGATCGTAATTTAACATTAACAGTGCAGTTGCGCCATTTGACAATTGTTAAAATATCACGTCATAACTTGACGCTAACTGTAACCGGCCACGCTCAAACGTAAAATTCTATAAAAAAAACAACTATAACCGAGGTAATAAATACACTAGTGCAAGACATTTAGCTAAACCATTAGAATCAATGTTACTGTTACTGTTAAATTTGACAGAACACAAACTTTAACAGGTAGTTTAACAACAGTTTACTACTTAAGCCTAAATGAAGCGTTATATATTCACATCCTATTATAGTTATTCTCATTTGACATTGCAAATTTATTTTTGCGCATCTCCAGATATATCGCCGGAACGGCATGCTTTCGGTCCGCTAGCTTTACGACATCCTTCCTCACAGCGCCATTGTCATTTTGTAAATCTGCTCGTATAACTCATTTCGAAGTACCCCAGAACTAGACCCTTCTGACTGTTGGATTGTGTGACTAAGAATACTCTAACACCGAACTGTACCATCGATATTAGAACTCTGATTGTACTCAAAGAGAATACAATACTATGGTAGCGGTTAAAAATTATTATTCTAATTACATTGTACTTGTGAAGGAACGGGATGTGATGTCCCTCCGACACAAAGGGAGGATCTTCCGACCAGGCAAGGTAATCACGCCTGGCGGGCCGCGGCCCAACGGTTGTCGTTGGGTTGTTGTATGTATATTGTACCAACGCGAGAACTTCACTTTCGCGATGCAGGATCCGGAGTGTCGTAGTAGTTACTCTTGCTGTCGCTAGATGGCGCTGGGTACATGTGGTATCGCCACATACTCTTCTCATGTGTAATTGCACTGTCATTACCAGTTTTCATCCTAATGATTAAGTATTCCATTCTGGTGGTATACTCTTTCTTCTTCCGAGTGGTTATGCCAGTTCAGTTCCATCCAAGGCATACCCTATGGAGCTTTTAGTCCACTCTTCTATAACTCCATTACTAAATTAATTTTTCATTCATTATCGTAATGAGTAACTTATATTTCTATGAATAACTAGCTGTTACCCGCGGCTCCATAGCACGGATGTCGTTTATCGCGCAGTGCAATAACATATAACCTAGATTACTCAGGGTGAGTGTAGTTTTCAATGGTGAAAGAATTTTTGAAATCGCCACAGTAGTTTTTGAGTTTATTCATGACAAACATACACATACACAAAAATCTCTTTTTCCTCTTTGTAGTGTCGATTTATAATCAAAAATACTTACTTAAGCAGCAGTCTTGTTATCATACTAGCAACTAACCATAACGTCTCTGTTTCGATCCCAATGTCGGAAAAATTTATCTTTTTTTCTATTAGGAAAATCAAGATCTTGCCGTGGAGTGAAATTGAAGAAATTGTGTTTGAGATTCCTATACAACACCTCTAAAAATAAATGAGTCATGAAAAGAAAAAAACGAAGAATACAACACAATTCCATTCTCTTTTACAGATTATTGTATTTCAGAAATTCAATCTGGCATCTTTATAATACAGTTTCTTCTTCAATATAGCGCTGAAACAAATACGTTATATTTATAAAAACATGGAGATATAGTGTTGGTTTAAATTCCCTGTGTGCAATGCCCGAGTCGCCGAGGAGAGGAAATTTGATTTGTTCTGAGTCCCGCGGCCACGTACGGCGCGCGTCGCTCAGACTCAGGACGCGACTCGCGCCGACTGCGACCGTCCTCTGAGAAATATTTATTACGAAAAGTGACGCCGATATGAATTTATTTTTGAGACGTTTGGTCTCGAAGAAGGTATTTTAATCTAAAGATATTATTCTCAGTTGTCTGTTCTTTGCAGATTTATGATGAAGATGTCGATATATTAAGTGGTGTGTATATTATTTACAACATCATTGTAACTTTAGCACGGAAACGCATTTCTAATTGTATTTCCCTTTCATAATGACTACCTGGACTCGTTCTAGTTATTTTAAGTCATAATTTATACAGTTTAAAGTTAAGATAGGTGTCAACTACCATGTTCTTACTAATTTACAGAGGAATATTTATCGATTTAGATTAGAAAAAGTACAATAAGAAAGAAATACGAAATAAAACATTATTGTAGATTACTTCTGTGGATTTCCATTCTAAGGTTGCCTGAAAGTGATCGCCTTTCGTGATAGGGCCGCCCATTGTGCAACATGCAAATTTTTATACTTGTGACTGTACTGCTAATTTTGTCTTAAGGTCTATTTATAAATAATTATTTACATTTTCATACCATTTAGGTGACAGACAGGCATGCGGCCCACCTGATGGAAAGTGATTACCGTGGCCTATGGACGTTTGCAACACCAGGGGCGTCACATTCGTGCTGCCGACCATATACAGAAGAGGGGGGAAGGGGAAGAGAGTGGAAAGGAGAAGGTTAATAGAGTCCCTGTTCTGTCAGTGCAGAATACGAAGAAGAATTTCTCGGTCTTCCCATTGACAACACAAAACCTCTCCAGTGAGTTCTGACTACTCTACTCACGGCCGGATATACAACACAAGGTTATTATTAGCCGCGGTATTCTGTAGACCGGAAGTACTTCCCCAGTCGGACTGCTCAATTAGGACGGGAGATACCATCATCTCCTATCAGCCGCTGCATCACGAGGGTAACTCTCGCCTTCGTCCTAGCCTTCATCACGATGGCATCCGAAGATTTCACCTTGCTTTTTCCAGTCTAACTGAGGCAACTCTATAGTTATAAACATAATAAAACATAAACTCACGCCTTTATCCCCGAAGAGCAGGCAGAGGTGCTAGCACCCACATTTTCGCCAGTTTATGTTTTGGTCCCAATGTAATAGGTGGCGAGCCTATTGCCATTAGCCGGGAACTTATAAACCTGCGATAAATACACACATAACTTCGAAAAGCATCGATAATTATTGCCATGGTAAACCTGGGATCGAACTCGAGACCTCGCCTCAGTAGTCCATTACCCATACCACTAGGCCACCGCGGTTACTTCTATAGTTATGTGTACTGAAATAAATGTAAGTAAACTTAATATAAAAATATACATTCAAAAGAAAACTATTCACAAAGGACTCAATGTAGTACTACTGAATAAATCCCATAGAACAGCGAATATTATGGAAATTATTTGCTAGGAAATCTCGGATTGTTTTTTGGAACTCGGTTTGGTAAATCACAACTTACTTTCAAGAGATATTCAATCATATGGTAATCAAAATACATTTTTTATTTAAATGTAGTCTTTCTTTGTTGTTCTTTGTCAACAGTCACGAATGGGGAAATACTTAGCAATATAATAAATTTGTATTTTTACTAATCTAATAAAAAATCTTAAACACTTCAAAAACGATTCGACCTTTTCATGCACTCAGTATAATATCCCCGAAAGATTTCACAGAGTTCGATTAGATCACAAATCACCCACATATTATTAACCTAACTCCCCTGTAAAGAGTGACCTACTGCCATGAAACAAGTACTGTTCATTCGTACGAAAATGTATCTAGATTTTTGTACTTAGGTGATTTCAAATGCACACCCATCTGATGAGAAATTGTTACAGTCACATATGGATATGGGCGATTCTGAGCGCGTCACACATTCATGATGCCGACCCTGTAAGAATCTTTTAATAGGTACCCCTTTTGAAGAACCCCATAATGCAGTCGTTTGGAGAAACCACAGCATCTGTGGAATGAAGCCCTTTTACTGTGCGCACATTCTATGGTTTAGATACTGTGGAACGAACATCATTCGCTTTATACGATACCCATGGGAAGAGATAAGAGGGCTGGGAGCCACTCGCCCAGTAATCAGCATTAAATTATCTGTGGATACTTTCGCAGTAATCTTTTTATCCGCACAGTACCCACTAATTTCTTTCTGTACCCCATCCCCGTTTAAAATCATCTATCACTCTGCACATAAATTATCTCAGAAAGTCGGAACAGCGTCCGACTAGTGATTACCCGTGGCGCCGTCCGTAATTATCTTCACGCGCCATTTGTCGCGGCGATTAACAATTTGCCGACGGTACCCTGGTCATGCTTCATTGTACAGAACCCTCTTTGTTAAGAATCATGTGATGTATTGAACGATTCCAGTTGAGCGAACGTTAATTAAGTTTTTGCAGGTTTTCGTAATCTGCTGGCAGATTGAGGTGATTTAGTACAACTGATTTCCACATTAATGTGTGAAAAGGAAAGATCGGTAGATGTAGAAAGATCATGAAAGTAGTGTTAACGCTTTTAAAATGCGATCATTGATTGGTTGATAGAAGAGTGATGTTGATATGCTAAGTTGATTTTATGCTCGTATGTAAATCAATACCAAACATCATCATTCTCTGAACCTTTTCCCAACTCAGTTAGGGTCGGCTTTCCAGTCTAACTATGATGCGGCTGAACTTTGATATTTTCCGTGAAACGACTGCCATCTGACCTCCACAACCAATGGCGATATCGAACTTCCAAGTTAGACAGGTTGAACTTTTGAGGGCTCCAACTACCCGTAACGCCTGCTATAGATGTTTGTATGGCAACCGGGACCGGCTCTCCAAGGTACGACTAGACCAGTGCAAACAGCCATATTCATGCATACAACTTTTTGCACTGAGCGGGGATCGATCCCGCGCCCCGTGCATAGCTGTCGCGTGCACTACCGCCACACCACGGAGACCAATCAGTGAGACATAAACGGAACAGGTAGGGTTGTTTCATGATATAATAGCAAAGGAAGAATAATGATACATAATATCATATGTGTGATAACTTATAAGTACTTTGTGCACAAAGACTGTGGAGCAGGCTAAATAAAAAAATCCCTTATTCATTACATTCGCTAGACTGGCGATACCGAAACTAAGGCTTCATAAAGTCAGTAATTCGTTTGTGGGCAAATGTATAAAAATATATAATAAAATTCCTCAGGATTTGGCTGACCTGCCACTTGATAAGTTTAAAATAGAATTGAAAAAATTTTTAACTAAAAAAAGCTATTATAAAGTAGACGAATATCTTGATGATAAAAATGCGTGGGCATAATAATCTCTTGCTCTTGCACCCAGTTATTATAAATAAACAACTAAATATTAAAAAGAATAACGATAATCTACCTGAGTTTCTTGCTGGTCTCTTCTCAGGAGATTTAACTACCGAACCAGCGAAAGAATCATTTTCTAATGATTTATTTACTAAGTATCCTAATTTATTATGAATTATAATATTTTTGACAATTGTAGGTACATAATTATTGTAAAACTTTGACATTCATAAGTGCTCTTTATGTGCCTAAACTGAATAAATGAAATTGATTCTTTGATTCTTTGAGACGTGATGCCGAGAAAATACGTGCGCGTTATTCCTACAACATACGTTTGATATAGAGGTCACCCAATATTGATACTAGACGTGGAATATATTTACCCAGCATGAGACAGAATGAGCCATTATCTATTATGAGACTAGTCATACGAATCACCATTTATATAGGTCCTGCATATATTGTGCCGAAGTTGGATATACATTGTGTATTTTCATAGAGTCAGTTTATTGTATATTCGTTGTCATTTATTTTGCAAATTACACAATATAGGTTCATGATTAGATGTTTTGGTTTCGATTGAAATTGTCACAAGTGAGATGAAGCTATCAGTCAATCAATCAAATTGAATAACGATAAGTATTCACGGAAAAGTCGACATATTCATCGAATACAATAGGTACTTAAGCCAGTTTGAATTTGTTTTAGAATTTTTTCATTATATTTATAAATATACAGTTTTTAATTTTAACAAATTCGTTCTTCGTCGGAGCACTCGCAATACACCTTCTGATGTATCTACATTACGGTTACAACTAGTTACCTAACTATTTCCTCCATCGGAACAAAAGTCTTCAGTTGCCTCACTGCCAGTGCTGTCTTCCACACGGCACTCATACCAACATCAGTAAATATTCACACAAGTTGGGACAGGCTTCGAACGAAGCTACAACTCGTTTCCTGCAGTGCAGCATTCCTTCTGTATTTGAAGTATGTTTCGTACGTTAACATTGTGAGAGTTAATAGTTGAAAATGAGTGGTTATGATTTCCTCTGTCAGATTCTAATATTCGGTGATGCCGCTACCAGTGATAACTTATTTCCAATGTTGTTTTTGTTTAGAGTTCAACGGTAGTAAACATAACATATTGACAAAGGCATTACGGAAAACTCCACTCGCTATCGTTTTAACAATCACAACGATAGAAATAGTAAAATATTACTAATTGTTATAGAAAGGAATGTCGTGGTGCACGCTTTAGTATAAGTTTAGGTACATTGAATGTTGCGTGGATTGTATTTGATGGCTTCAAACTATAACGTTCCATCTATATTATTGTTTTAATCTGAGACGTCAGTAAATGACAGATATTTTCCTCGCAGAAGCCGGCAAGGCAATTATGTCATAAACGAACTGACTGAAACCGCACGCTACCTTAGATAATATCATCACATACCTAATATCTTAACTATTTTATTAAAATATTATAGAGTTTTAACTCTTCCCAAAGATTTCGTTCTAAACAGGTACAGTTTCCTGGTGTCGTTAGTCACGATCTCTCTAAGCAGCTTTGCTTCCGACGCCGGTGCCGCGGTGCATCGCAGTTGATGTCGTAATCCTCGGCCCTGCCTCACTCACTGTCAGGCGCCAGACGGATAAATCTCGCAGCGACACCTCGCAGAGACTGCCGAACTATTGGGCTGTAACGTGAAACCCCACTTACTGTTGCCCGAAGCTACTTTAATGCGTTAAACTTTATGTGGTGGATGCTGTCTTCCACTCTATCTAGTAACACATGTATATACCTATTATACTCTAGTATGATTAGTATGATTTTGCGTCTAGATTCTATTTTATATTCTCTGTTAGCCATTGATTTGCATGCGCTTATATGATAATTTGTACACCAGTAATCAAATGGTAGAATGTGCTGAGCCTACTTTTATACTCTATGACCTTATTGTACCATGTGATGACAAATAAAACAATTATTATTACAATAAAATCTTTTAAAATTTAGGTATCGTCGTATTATTCTGTGCGCAGAATATTGCATTATTGATTCACCAAATTTTCGCCTCATGTATTAATCTTCTCTTCTCTGATTCATAATAATAATAGAAATGAACCGAAACCATCGAAATATATGTACGCGTCTAACTTTCAACGACTGCACCAAATAGGATAATTCTTCTTTTATTTTGTACCTATTCGTTATTGTCAACTTGTGAAATCATGTGTTTCCTTCCACCTACGGTTCCGCGGCGTGAAAAAACAACAGTCGAAGCCGTCACAGTAAGGACTGCCAATATAGGGAATAATGGCAGCCCCTATTCTCTGCACCGCATTCAAACTTACCATCAGGCGTGGTGAAGTCCTTCGATAATTATAAAAAAATCTTTGTATTTATGTCTGATACTCGTATAATTACATAACAGGGAAGTCAGGCCGTGCAGATAAAGGTATCTATTATTCTAGAAATCATAAACTAGGTATCACATGCCATAGATAGTTGGCATCTTAGTATACAATAGGGTTTGTCGAGCAAATTAGTACACGGGCCAACCATCTGCCTAAAAAGCCTACAACAAAAAATGAAAATCTTGTTTGCCTCGTCAGCTAGTCGCGAATGAATCACTTTATTTTTTATATACTCAGGCGTACAACATCAAGTGCGAACAAATAAACGTAGGTTTATATTCAATTTCAGATGTGTTATCTTGTTAACAATTTTTATTCGTAGCAAAACTTTAAACATGTATATTATTATTTAATATTACTAGTGTGGCGCCGCTCGAAGGTGCGGTGAGTCGACGCGGTGTGTCAGTCAGATAATCTGACAGTCTGCGAGCTGCGTCTGACAATTTAGCGCTGGCTTTAGCTGAATGCTGGTCACGACACAAGCGGCAGCGTTTTTTATCTTCAGTTTGTCTTTGGCAGATGTGTTTTGTCTTAGGTGTACATTCATTGTTATTGTATTTATCATATGATCGGCTTTCACTAACCATATACTTAAAAATTTGCAGTGGTTCATACTACTGGTACTGGCATCATCCCTCAGTGGCAATCGCTTGTTGAACGAAGATAAGAGTACACAAAATAAATGAAAAATTGATCGAAGGAAAATATATATTTCGTAAATAACTCATTAACTGTTCTACCTGGATACTTTGTCGACTTTAAATAATATCTTAAATATCCTTTAGATATACAAGCTAAAGGATTTCTGCGCTGCATAAACGTCTTAAGGGTAAGTGGTATATGGATCGCTTCACGGATTTTCAAACTAGTTACCGGAGTCACGGCGTCGCGAGGAAATAACAAATGCAAGAGTGTTGGCTTTAGTGCATCTACGAGCGGAGTCTATATTATAAGTGAAATGCAAAATAAAAGTAACTTTATATTAGGTACAGGCGTAACCACGAAGGAAAAGGTAGAGGTGCATCAAACGCTCATATTTTTTTAGAAATATTTTCTGTCCATGGTGGTTGTGTGGGGTTTCAACCAAGGTTTTTGGACCCAAGCCATCCAGGCAGCCAGGTGAGCTGCTAACCAGTACACCTACTGATCATCAGGCCTACCACTTCCAGTATAGGCAAATTTATTTTCCATATTATTTTCTAAACAAATCATCTTTCTCTTATCACTTTAACCACATTCCTCACCTCTGCAACTTGAAGCAGTCGCTCCACATGTGCATACGAAAACCAACTCTAACTTGATGTATTAAAGTTCTTTTTATGCCATCTAAAACATTACATAAGGTTTCCTAAGGTAGATTTAGATGTCACCGGTACAAAATGCTGGTGAGCCTGTCTGTCGTACCTGGCCTAAGTTTAATAGCCAAAGTTACGACTCAGCTATGCTGGAGGCAAAAATGTTAAACTTTTATTTTGTGGACAGATTTACTTTGAAGTAATATTAAAATACCTATTTATTATTCTACGTTGTGTAATTATGATCTGAAATTGATGAATGTGATGAAACATGACTGAAATAATAATGAATGACAATTCAATATAAGAAGAATTGCTGTTATTTATACCACTAATTTTGCTGTCAGATTAGCTGGCTATATCTACTTTACTAAATGTCGATTGTTCGAGTCGATTGAGGAGCTCTAATTTTACGTATACCTACGTACTATATTATAATATAATACGTACTACTATATAATACGTACGTATATTATCGCACGTACGGCCGTACATCTATATAGTTCGGTCCTCCGTGGGCCGTACGTATGTAAAAATCACATTACGTTAAACAAACATGACCGTTATTTTATAAGACGTAAATAAATTAAAAATATATGAGTATAAAATTAATCACGATAAGAAGAAAAAGCACTTTAAATGTCCCTTGTGTGCAACTTTATAGAACCAATAGTTCGATAACTTTGCTGCCAAAATGCAAACGAATTTAAAACTCTAGCTAAAAGTTCCCTCTACTTTGATTGGGCATTTCATCTATCCGCTGTGTAATGAAATCCACAATACGTCCGAATATTACACGCTATGGCAGAAATCACGACACGTTTCGAAAAAAAATACACAAAAAAAGAAAACCGAAAACAAAACTAGTGAATTTCGGTGAGAGCGAGTAGGGAGACAACATGCGCCTACCGGCACGGACAGATCCGAAAAACAAAAATATTTCGCTGGTGAATTTAGCAACGAAGGCTTTTACGCTGACGCTACTGAATAAAATATTCGGATAGTGCAGACCGCCTGTTTCAGACTATCTATGATTTTAGTATTCGGCTGCTAGTTTTTGAGCTCACCACCATTTTGTACGCTGTTACACTTGTACGTGAACGCTATAAAGACTTTAGGAACTGAACGACTTTCAATTGATATTTTACGTAGTTTATAGTGAATACATTGCACTAATATGACGTTGTGTAGATTGTCTTAGGATATTTATTTATTATTTAAAAGTTAGATTGTTTGTAAGTTTTTGAAGATTTCTGTATGCCGAGTATTCCACAGACTAGGCACAGGACAGGCATAGACTAGTAAAAAAATTGTTGAAATTATAATTCTGTTAGGTTACAGAATATGAAAGTGGTGGCAGCGCCTCCCTTATCTTGGTAGAGAGGCACTACCATCTCTATTGCATAAATTGCATCACGAAGAAGTTTCCCAATCAAGCACCTCAATAAACATATCTATTACAAAAATACAAAATGAAAATATTTAGTCGTTCTGCCACTTTTTTTTAAAACTAAATACACTTTATCATAATACTATATTTCATGTCAATTTGAAGTGGACAGTTGCAAATTCCATGATAAACGAAATTATACAAAACAATTTGTCCATAAAACAACGCACATCCAGAGTGCCTCATAAAACCTACTAAATATCGTCAAGAAACAATTGTACTCTATACGAGTATATTAAATCATGAAACGAGACACAAACGCGGTACAAAATGTGCTATCCGTCATCAGTGCCTCCACCGATTACAGCCACTACCGCTGTCTGTATCTATCTAGACGGCTACATCTGCACAATACCTCCGAGAGGTAACGCGAACCTAACCACTGGAATTGCTGCTATTTCCTCATATGAGACAAGTAGGGTGACCAGGCGATAAATAAATTCCAAAATAAATTTGAAATATATTTACTGCCGTAAATCAAAAGGTTGGTCTTATAATAAATATTACCTATTAATATACTTATTATTAAGAAATATACTTACTTCAAAGGATATCAGACTTTATACTAATAATGTTATTACGAGTAGATATAACTATCATAACAGTATAGTAGGTTGATTTTCAATTGCAGCTAACATGTCGAATTAATTTTATAGTATTCATTTTCTAAGCTGTTATAACAGCTATAGTGAATACACATATTATATCGCATATATTTAATTTTGTATTAACTATGTATCATCACACTATATCTTGAGCTTATACTGTATCTCGTACGTTTCAAATTGTGTAAAAACATTGCTTTTTGTGAAATAAATTTTATTATTAATAATAAAATGCAAATTCACTTATGTCCACACAATATTATAAATAGGAAGTACTATTCTCTATTTAATAATAACCAATAAAATAGTGGGTATCGTGTCAGGCTGACATCCCAGTCACCCTACATGAGCGACGTAAAGCGGTTCACGTATGTAATTTTTTTGCCGCAATCATTTATGCCTGTATGGAAGCTTTTTATTTCGAGTAATAGTTTTCATTTGGCCGGATTTTCTCTGTGCGTGAACATTTTGTTGTAAGAAAGACTAATGAGGTTGTCAGAAATGGACGTCGTTAAATATAATAACAGACACAGCCTTGGAATATTCTTTATACTTTGTTATCTTATTATAAGCGGATACTGGTATTTGGGGATTGCTAATCATTATACTACATACATATTCTCACAACAGTACGCTATCTACTTCTATTCTTACCTACTTCACAAGCTTGTGAACTGCTTGTTTTCTGTACTGTTATTAAACATTTCATGCAAGTCCACTGATTTCGAATAGGATTTTTTTAATTTTATTATGACTAAAAGACTAGAAACTTTTGGTGACCCTACTGAACAACTATGACATTATACTGCTACTAGTATATAATACGAGTAGTAGCAGTACAATGTCATATACGAATAGTAATAGTCATACCTAATAGAGGGTAGATATGTAGGTAATATAC
Organism: Pelosia muscerda; assembly: GCA_963691645.1. Classification (NCBI taxonomy): domain Eukaryota; kingdom Metazoa; phylum Arthropoda; class Insecta; order Lepidoptera; family Erebidae; genus Pelosia; species Pelosia muscerda. The sequence goes on from OY829112.1 coordinate 16,472,455, forward strand.
TGACATAATACATAATAAATAAGTGCCCGGTTGATGGCAATAGGCTCGCCACATATTACATTGGAGCCTAAACATAACCTGGCTAAATGTGGGTTCTAGCACCTCTGCCTACCCCTTCGGGGATATAGGCGTGAGTTTATGTTATGTTATGTTCTAGTTCCATCAAAGCATTAAAACATGTATACAAAACGCATGAAGCATTTGCTTTATAATGTATGTAAATAAAACTTTATCGTAGAGGACTATTATATTGAGGTAGGGACACTCACACTGGGTCCTCAATGCAGTGACACCAGAGGTTTTCACACCCGTTATGGAGTGGCGTCCCTAGGGACTATTGCTTCCTTCTTAAATGGCACACGAAAGTCGATTGAATAGTTAAGTGTAATTATTGGTATTGTAGCTACTTGTAGGTACTAGTGAATGTAATTCAAATGAAAATTAGATAAATATTATTCTTTCTGGAAAGGTTAGTGCTATGCCCTATTATAAGACTTTATCTTTATGAATCTTTTAAGCTCAAGTTGGCTAATTGATGGTTACTACGTAAATATTATCAGACACATAGCTGACTAATTTTAATGTTAGTTACACAACGTATTGTTGAAAAACATATCTCCACTCAAAGAATATCACTGATATTTGCAATGCGGTCAGTACCACAAGTCGTAGTTATAAGAAACGAACTCATAAACATTACATAGTCAAAGTCTCACTCATCGACAACTTGTATGCAAATTGTATTTATCAAACTAAAATTCAACGACACTCTTTCTATTGCATACAAAAATATATTGAATGCGTTTAGATGATATTAGAATAATAAATACATAATATAGCTATCGACATACAAATGTACATTATAGCGCACCAAAAAAGCAATATTAAAAATACTCCAGAGGTCTTAAAAGAGAATATTTAATAATCCGCAAGGGTTGGAATAATATTCGTTGGGCCCTTTTTAATGTGGGCAGAGCTCTTTTGTGGCCTGGGGGGCCGGCTGTTATGACAAGTACCTACCTCGGGATCTGTGCGCGTTTTACGTAGTTATTACACGGCATTAGTCGTGAGTTAGTTTGAGTGTATTGTGGCGCACGAACTTCATTAGGGTCTCTTCATGAAACGCTGTTAAGAGTTGCTTTATGACCCCGCTTCAAATCGTGAGATCTATCCACATTTGATGGAATTTTACCATAGCAAAATTAGGAAAACGGCAGGCCATATAAATATACTCGTGTCGCTGCATCCGTGAAGGTCTTCTCGAAAAGATAACCTTGTATAACAAGGCATGGCTTTTTGGGTGTATATTTACCTTCGGTTGGAGACTGATTCTTACCATATACGACATAGACTCGAAGATATGGGATAATTCCCACTGTATTAAAATAAATGGTAGCCGTAATCGTCTAAAATATTATACATACATACGCACTGTATGTATGTATGTATGTATATTGTATATCAAATTTTGCCTCTGTGTAATATTAGTGTAAATATAGATACTGAACCGCGGTAGCCTAGTGGTATGGGTAATGGACTGCTGAGACGAGGTTTCGAGTTCGATCCCAGGTTTTACCATGGCACACACCAATGACTTTTTGATGCTTTTCGAAGTTATGTGTGTATTTATCGCAGGTTTATAAGTGTCCGGTTAATGGCAATAGGCTCGCCACCTATTATATTGGGACCTAAACATAAACTGGCGAAATGTGAGTGCTAGCACCTTTGCCTACCTCTTCGGGGATATAGGCGTGAGTTTATGTTATGTAGCTATTTTAATAAAAAAACTCGCATCTTGTAATCTTTCCATTTTGATTACAAAATATACTAGTCTCAGTTCAAGTAACGTCAGCAATGCCCCACAAAGATGAGGCTGCTGGTTCAGCTAGTTTAAAATATAACCGTAACCAACATGACATCGTAAAATTCTGCAAAAGGACTTTTAAATTAAATCCAATATGGCGGATTTTGCAGCCTTTTTATTTTACGTGCTTTACTGCAGGTTGTGCTGTAAAATGTTTATTATGCCTGGCAATCTTCTTTTATACGACTTATTTATGAATTGTCATTTGAATTGAATTGTAAAGATCTTTACGTTCACATTTTGGAATTTATCATATAAAATATATTATGTAGCTTCTTATTTAAAGCTTTACGACTTAAAAAATAATAATCTTGAAATATCTTAAGCTGGGTCCACATTTGTTAAACGAACAACGAACCAGACTGTGATCATGGTACAGAACATGAAGTTGAATATGGATTCTGTCTAACTCGTGGCCGTATCAGCACAAACTAGAGTTATGCTGACACTACGAGTCGATCGATGGTTTCATTGCAGCTCCGCTATTACGCAGCTAACACGTCCACATTATTATCGGACAGACAAGAGCTTCTCATAAGGTTGCGTTAAAATTTTACGTAAATTTCATATTATTCCACCTGGCATTATCCACATCACTAGTTGATAGTGTTTTGACAGTCCATCTTGATGCAAGTTAGTAAGACGAACGCAGATTCTTATTGTTTACTCGAAGCAATGAAGTGATACAGGTTTTTATATTTTAGAAGCAAGATATGGGCCGATTTTAAAAGTTAGTAACCAGAGCTCACCGAAAAACCCTTCTTTGTCATCTGCACTGAAAACACAGAGACTCTTTTAACCTTCTACCCTCCCCCCTTACTTCTCTATATGGTCGGAAGCACGAATGTGACGCCCTGGTATTCCAAACGTCCATAGGCCACGGCAACCAAATTCCATCAGATCAATTAATTCCTTTCAATTTTGTAAATATTACTAAGGATGGTATGTCAAGTGGTGATGTCAAGAATATAAACCTGTGATATAGTAAAAAATGTGAAACACATTTTTTTTTGGTCTTTTAACACTTTGTTTTCTTTATAACCTCATTACCATATTTGAATATCCAGCAGTCCGTAAACATAAAAAGCACGCCCATAATCAGTCACCAGGCGGTCGATACGGCATTATTGAAGGGTTTAGTGTCAATCAAAAACAGACTTATCCATACATGTCTAAAGTACCAGAGGATAAGAATACGCGGATAAAGCCGGCCCTAACGAGTTCCCGGGCCACAAAGGCGCGCTTGATATCTCTCGATTATTCGACTCGACTCTGACAATCGAGCATTGTGCGTTATCGATTGTCCGTCAAAGAAATGGGTTACCTTTGTAAAGATAAAAATATTGTGCGCTTGATGGCTGTCGGGTTGAGTTGTAATTATGTTGAGTGGAGTTGAGTAACGAGTGCTAAATTGTGTATTTTGTGTGGGCTCTGTATCCGCTAATTTATTAATAATGTTATATGGTTATATGGATTCTGTGCAGTAACTCCTAATAATAGTATTATTGTTATAACTTATTGTAACTAGCTAAGTAAGTCATAAAAATGGCCAACGTCAACTCAATCTATGCCCAGATTTCTCCTGAACCGTCTGGTGTCAAATGGATATATTACCTTAAGAATCTCACATAATTACACAGGGTTCCAACGACTTGGTTACAAGAAGAAATCTATTAAAGTCGTTGCCAAGGGCCATAGTGGCTCCACTAACTTGACAAGTACTGAACTCAATGTAACTTAAAATGCACACTTTAATCTAAATCTCTACACTATTGATCCACTGATTTCAAAAGCAATATAGCTTAGTGAGTTAGGTGGATTTTTGTTGGAAGGGAGTACATATAATAATAACTTTAGCTTCTAGATATCACGTATGATTTAATTAATTTAAAAGTAAGTATAAAAACCTGCGCTAAGGATTGCAAACATCCATAGCCGACGGTGACCACCATCAAATGGGCCGTGTGCTAGTCTGCCACTTAAGTAGTAAAAAAAAATACAAAAAAATTCTGTTAGCAGAATTTCTAAAAATATAAAATGAAACATGTCTTAAATAAGTCAGTAAATAAGAATCCTAACATCTCGTAAATCAGGTGCCACAAACTGTTTGCCATTAAACATCATGTATCTTTTAATCTTCAGGAGCACTCAACTAATTACATTTTTACAGGCGTTCCCGTTAACATTTTAAAGGCAAATAAAAAAGTTTGGGTGGCCTTCGAACTTTACAAATTGATTTTGCTTCGTGCAGGGGACCCTGGTTCGTTTAACATCTTTTTAATTAAATCATAGGGCATCTAATCGGGGCCTGGCCTCCGATGCTCCGGAATTTTTATACTGTTCGTCTTTTGAATTTTGGTAAATACCTTTTTAATGAATTGAGATGATCATTCGTATTTGAAAAGCTGCTTCTTACTGATAATATACTCGTAGTAGGAATTCAGGTCAAATTATAGACAGTTAAATCATTCCTCTTTTTTGAATACAATATTACAAAAGTTGTTATTTACGTTTGAATAAATACTGACGTACTTTTCAAACTTTAAAATAAAATGCTTGAACATTTTTACTCTTCGTTGTAACTCTTCAAAAGGTTCCAGATCGCTTCACATACATTTTTCTGATCCCAACTTAAAAAGGATACCACATTTTTAACTTTCAACCCGAGATGCAATTCATAGCACCAAAACTCATAGAATCTCACAAAGAAGCTGCACAAAGGGATGGCAGAGTGATGCCGCAAAGAGATCGCACTGTGACGTAACAAATGCGTTGTAAGCGAATGCCGGGTATTACCATATGTATTGGAAATATTTTGATCGAGTTATTTCGATACGGTATCGATTTTCAGAAAGATTGATATGTATTTGATTTCGTGGTGGTGTGAGATTTATTATTTGTTTTGCAATGTAGTTATAATAAATATAACCATACTATACTTAAATATGTAGGTAAAAAGCTTGCCTTTTCAGTAATGGCTCAACTAAATGAAATAACAATCGTTCAGGGACTCCACAATCCACAGCTTTTGTTACCTGGAGCAGCTGTATTTGTATATAGTATGTGCCGTGATGTCAGCTTAACCGAAATAATCGTTCTCGCGAAGATGAACATCCAGCTGTATAAATCGGTAACAGTACAAATCTGCAGAGATCTCGGTGAGGTAAACCCCAATAAGGCGATTCACGCAACACAAATGGAACAGTGGCAAGCCATGCACTCTGTGTCTTCAATGTTTCTAGTTACCTACGTTCTAAATAACTATCGGTGTCGGCGGTAGGTCTGTACATCATTTTATTGAACCTCAGTTCAAAATGGTTCACCGAATCGGTCGATTTAAGAAAACACAGTAAAAATAATATATAATAATTATATTAAAAGGAAGTTGATTTAAGATTGGAAAAAGTGAATTCCCAGGAGACTCGAATCTGTGACAGCCTCTTTCAGATCAACTGAGCTACCAGGCCTCGTCTGCAGCATTTGAAATCACTCTTTACATATGTTATGTTAAAGGTTAAGTCGCAGCTTCAAGTTCAGTCCTGTCTGGTCATTCACTTTTTCCAATCTTAAATCAATATAAATAGCTAAAATTTCATTAAAATATAAACAAGTTTCTTACATTCACAATGTCTACACAAAAGGTAACACCTGAACACTATTGAAACAAAAACTGGAAAAAGGTTCGCAGTTGAATCTGGCCACATTGTGAGTGAGACAATCGCACGGAGATTGCATCTACAATGTGACAAATGTACAAATATGTTCGCTCTATCGCCACGGGTATTATTGACACCTTTGTTTCTAAGGGAAAAATGTGCTCACATATTTTGTGCTTAGGATTTGTATGATAAGAAGTGTTTAAATTCTCTTTGAGTCTACAATACAAAAAGTATATTTTGAACGTTTTACGACAATTGGATTAAACGCAATACGGAAGTTGCTTCGAAGTGAAAGATGTGGTTATACTGACGTGGAGAGCTTTCAGATTGAGATAATTTGTTATGAGCAATTTAGGTATTGGATTTATTGCTGTTCGCGACTCCATCTGAGGGGAAACCCTTTGCTTTCAAAACTCATATTTGAGTTTTGGAATGATATTCTGCTGGAAAAAATTTTGATGCCCAATCTTTCACACGTAGACTGATATATTGTACAAAATAAACGAATCCAAAATGTAAGTAGGTAGCTAAAATATGCCAGCTAATTGAGGGGGACGGAGCGTGTAATTATGTAAAGTTTTTCAATTTAAGCTGGCTATTACGGATGCCTCAGGGGAGAGTAGAATATCCAAGAAGAATGAAGAACTAAGTGATTGAAAACAATTTAGTAGAATTAAAAATAATTAGACAGTTGCTGCTTGTAAATTGTTCATTATTTTCTAGCAAAAATCTATTAAAATTGAATATTTTAATGTTTCAGGATATTTCATTGTAGTAGAGAATATTTTCAAGATTAAAAACTGTTAACTACCTTTACTATTATGTAAGTATTTCAAGATGTAATGACCGAGAGCCGGACAAAAGAGGTTGAGTACCGGCTTTATTTTATCCGTGATTTCATTCCTTTGGAACTTCTAATGTGATCGAACCCACGATACTATACTTTGTAAGAAATTGCGTATGTGCTAAACTATGATATCGACAACAAACATGGATAGGTGGGTAACAATCACCCACCTATCCCAACTTCTTTTAATTATTCACTTAACAGGATAGCTAGCTGGTTTATTATGCTTATATAAGTTATCAATTTGCAAAGAAAAATAATTATGAAAATTTCAAGAGTTTGTGACAGGCATAACATAAATACTAGACACAAAACAATATTGTTGTCTGTGATAGCAGCCTCCAATAAATCAGTAATTCTTTCCAGAGTAACCAATAAGGTACACATATGTACATGCATTTTTAACCTAATGAAATTAACGATTTACCTATGAATAATTTTCAGAAAGTGATTAAAAGTAAACTGTGTCAAAAAGGTTGTTCCGTTTATTTAAGTGATTAACAAGCTTAAAAACAAGCTGTTCACTCAAATGCTGCAAGCAAGCAAATTATTATATTAGACTTTGCGAATGTTTATAAATAGATAAAAAATAAAATAAATACCTGCAGAGTATCTTGCTGGAGTATTTTTAGGTGAAATGGTCATCCATTTGCTGAAGTAAACTGTAATATATTTTTAATTTAACCGTCCAATATAATACTACTAACAATAATACAGAATAAATGCTTTTGATTTCAACTTTAGAGAACAGAACAGACCCACTACTCAACATACATTAAGACTTTTATCTATGCCATTAAGTTCTCAAACAACCCTATCAAACGAATACTGAGTTTTAAGATTATCTGATCGTACTATGAGCGAATCCGTCGAGTTGTCTGCCATCCACCTTAGCTAAATCCTTTGACAACGTTTGCTATAGTACTGTAGCACGGATATTATGCAAAGTTGGTCTCGTCTTAAGGCGCTGAAGACGATCCTTTGTCTCTGTGAATGCGGTAATTACCAACGGTTTGTGTGGGCAGCTGGTGGCTGGCACTGCGTGAGGAATCCTCGGTATTTCTACGGTTTAGATTTTGTAATATTTTTAAGCTCTTTAATAAACTCTCATTTTTACTTGTTATTTTTTTATATCAAGTTTCATTGTTACTTGAGTTTTGGAATTAGATTTTATATCACATCTTTTATGTATGTCCAAAACTTATTACTAAGTATTTAAAGATTATAATTTTTTGTGGGTCTGACAAGAAATATTTTGCCAATTCTTTTTATCGAACAAAGTTAACTATAAACTTTCTACGGCTATTAAATCATATTATTCAGTTCAATATTTGCTTATTGGAAATCATCGTTGATTGTTTTGCTGCGCCTAAAATTTGAATTTCAATCGTTAATTAACTGCGGACATTTGAATGTCCATTAAAATATTTAAATTCAGTAATATTAAAAAATAAAGAAATTGGTATTTTGAGAAACTGATTTTTCTTTATTCCATGCTGCTTGGATTTTTATAAACTGTAACTTATTTTGTTGATTGAAGATTCTTTTCGATTTGAGACTAGCATTATTTTATCATAATTTTAATGAAATTTTGGGCTCATACATGTTCGTAAATAGCCTTTTTAGAACTGTACTCATATCGAGACACAATTTATTACTTTGGAATAACTTGGGGTAAATGTAATGATGTTGCCGAATATTTACATTGTGCTTTGTAGCCTAGGGGCATAAAAGTAATACAAAATTAAATGAATTGAACAGTCTGTACCATAGGGTCGCAGAAAAGCTTAAATGCAAAATCGGAGTTCACCGTAAAATGTAAAGTAATGGTAATGCTTGTGCGGCTAACGTAATTAATTTCCTTATAATTTACACCACATAGCAAGGAATCGGGTCAAAAATGTTTTTTTTTTCAAAATTTATTTAGCTGCAACATTTTCGGTTCGAAATTTATTTTCGCCATAGGTACCCATTTTTTACAAAGTGCCCGATTGGCGGCAATAGGTTCGGCCCCTATTACGTGGGACCAAATATATATAGTTGGCGAAATGTGGGTGTTTGAAACATCTCTGCCTACCCCTTCGGGAATTACGGGCGTGAATATATGTAATTATGTATGTATGTAGTAGTGGGCAAGAACAATTTAACCATAAGTAAAGCTACTACAAAATTTAATTGACTGCGTGCTCTAACTGTCGTTAATAAATGGTTTCACCGCCCATCCACAGATTATGTACAGATACGTACACTACGTACAGCGCTGTGCAAGTTATAGACGTAGTTAATCAGTTATAACTAGCAATGGTGGGGACATCAAACTAATATTACTCCATTACATAGTCTAAGAGAAGGATTCAATGTGCTTATACAATGTTCTAAGAAATGTATCCGAGATAGCTTTGTGGTGCGTGGTTATAGATATCATAACAGCTTGACTGGTAGAGCCATGGTATCTGACTTGGGCAGAATAGTAACATTTTTAGGGGTTCTATAACTATTTGACAAAAAGTAAATAACGGTGCCTCGGAATTTTAGAATAGGCAGTCATTGAATTTGGATTATTTGTAATACTTAAGGATAAAGCTGTGATTGTCATTCAAACATCTCTTGATGTGGTCCAACAATGTAGAAAATGTTTTTGTGGAAACTTGCAGAATATTCTCTGAGGTTAAGATTCCAGTTCCAGTTCAGAAATTATGTTGCACTTAGATATATGACAATTCAATTTAATCAATGACTTATATAAATAATCACAGTCTTATCAAACTGACTGTGGTTAATTATTAAAAGCCACAATTATATAGTCAATAGTCTCATACAACCACATTTAGCCCGCTAAAAATCAACCACCCGGGCATGAACTGCGGTAGACGACTTGGAAGTCCATTAGTGTATTAAGGTCCCGGGTAGGTTGCTGCAGGGCGAACTGGGTGAAATGGGGCTACCTCAATGCACAGGGTTGGAGGTTGTGACTGTGGCGCACCTCTACAAACAATGATTCATGGCCGATCGTGTCCGCTATGCACTATATCTAAACTTACACAATACGTAGTTTTGTTACCCATAGCTGTTTACAGAATAAAGTAAAAAATACATAAACTCATAAACTCGTGCCTATATCGCCGTAGGGGTAGGCAGAGGTGCTAGCACCCACATTTCACCAGTTTATGATTAGGTCCCAATGTATAAGGTGGTGAGGCTATTGCCATTAACCGGGCACTTATGAACCTGCGATAAATATACCTACACATAACTAAGGTCAAAGCTAAAGCATCGAAAAGTCATTGGTGTGTGCCATGGTAAAACCTGCGATCAAACCTGAGACCTCGTTTCAACAGTCCATTACCCATACCACTAGGCTACTGCTATATTATATTAAGAAAACAGCGGTGGATAGCAAAAAGACCCGCGCCCGACCCGCACTCGCCCTATGTGTGTCATGTTTGTATCATCAAGTCGAAGAAGAAGTATCTAAAACATTTAAATGTGTGTATTTTGATAGTGTGTGTAGGTTGTTGGTTTTTGCTAATGTTAATTTTAATCTGAGGTTACAGCTGTTCCAACCGGCCGGCGATAAGATCTCTAATAACGTAATGGGTTAGGGGCGGATATAATCTGCCGTCTTAGGTTAACCCTTCTGTTAGATTATTGGTATCGTGTGGTTTAGCTCGAATTAGCGGTATCGTTCGATTTGCTTTGATTTTCGATGTGTAACTAAACTTCTGTACGGATTAATATATTCGTAAAGTAGACATTATGAGGCGCTTAATATACCTATATTGTAGTTTATTATGAAATCAGTGTAGTGCAATATTTCTATTGGATGTAATGATTCAATAAATGCTCACCTATATAAATCTTATAATTCATTAAAATTTTATTTATTATAATAATAAATTGTAGGTCTGCCGGGGTGCGAGGGATATATTCGTTATTATCTCACCTCAGACAACTAAGGACTGAAAGATGGCATGCGTTTTAGTCGGTTCGAGTCCAACATAACCTCCCGAAATGACTTTGATTGGGGCCATTCTTCACACGATAAAAAAGTTAATATTGGTGGCATCAGTATATAATTCCCGCTAGTGTATACAGCACAAGTTTACCGGGACGTGTATCGATTTTACCGCGACTTCTATTTAAATATTGGGTAAAAATTTGCATTTCAATATGGCGCCTGCTCGGGTTAGGTTTAGAATACTGATTGGCGGGATTAAAAGCCGTTTAGCCGAAGGGATATTGGGAAATAAGGAAGTCGTCGACTTTTTCGCGCATTTTCCGATTTTCCCCATCACGGTATGATTGGGAATGAGGATGGTTTTATTAACGATGGGAATAGAATGAAATTTTTATGGGTTACTAGAATATAACGGACTATGAATGAAACGCGGGAAACGTTAATGATTGTCGGTTTAAATCGTGAATGTGCGATTTTTGTTCCAATTTAACCGTATATTCTTATAACTTCGTTTGATGTAGCATTAAATGTAACAGGAGCTTTGCAAAACATATATCTTTGGACTGATAGGTTGTTTTTCTTATGTAACGAGTCAGTAAATTATTTTGTTCTGTTAATCTTAATAGACTACCAGTGCAATCATCCTCGTAACATGCTAGTAAAAAGTATAAATATTATTTAGTGTATTTGTATTTTTATTGGCAATTCACTGAGCTATTCACATTATTGCTTCAGAATAAAATATTATGCAGATTGAAATAGTTCCAACGATGCACTTTTAGCTAATTAAAGCACTGCATTTTAATTCTGAACCAAGTCCCAAGTCTAAGCGAAGTAACAGTAAAATATTCATAGACTCCTAGCGTTTCAACTACTAGTGTATATTTAAACTATTATAAAACCTCGTTTACACCATTGAATAGTTCACAGTTCAATATAGTTTTAGAATTAAAATTATTTTCCGTTAAAAGTACAATTATTTATTTCAATTAGTGATATTTTGTGTGTGAACTTCCCACAGTATCAAATTGTTACCAGTTAATAGCTCGTAGGTGGTTGCGTGAAATGGGTTCAGGTCCGTCATTGCCATTATTCGAACTTAGTACTTCTAGTTTGCAAGGCAGCTACAATACTAATCTTCAATAAAGCTACCTGCAGCTAAACTTCAGATGTCGTTTATATTAATAATATAAATTTCACATTCAATCCTTTAACAAATATTATAAGTCTATATAGCGTTGCACAGAATTTCTTACAATGTTTATTTATTATTTATTTATTCGACAATAGACCAGTGTGTACAATGGTTTACAATAGATTTGCAACCGCGTGAGCGTTAGTTAGATCGGACTATAGTTAGAACTTGTTGTTGGCGTCTTGTAACTCTGCTAATTAGCATCTGGTATATTAAGGAAGTGTGATTCAGCCGCGAATAGACCCGCGCCATCTTGTGAATTATAGATCAAAGTGCGAGCAGAGACTTTAGCGTTTGAGTTTGAATACGTATTTGTTGGTATATATAGACTTATATTGTGGAGTAGCTGTAGGAAACGCGACTGCTGTACAGGAAGCGTGGTTTCGATCCCCACTCAGTGCAAATATTTGTATGCATGAATATGGCTATTTGCACTGCAGGCTATGGCGGTGCCTTGGAGAGCACGCTAAGCCGTAGGACCCGGTTGCCATATGAACATCTATGGCAGTCGTTACGGATAGTTAGAGCTCTTGAAATTCTGACTAGTCTAACTACAGAACTTCAATATCGTCAAACCGACCCCAACTGAGTTGGGAATAGGCTCAGTGAATGATGATTAGAGATGCAAATTATGTTAGTTAAAATATTTTGAGTGTACCTACTATGTGCTGTCTCTTAGACTAATCAGAAATTTAAAAAATAACTACATGACTCTTTTTATTATTGTTTACTTGGAAACATTGCGTGTGTGCGTGTGGCATAATTAGTGGACTGATGGAATATTCCCAGCTTCGACGTGAGAGATTCCCACGGCCGACCGGTCGGAAGAGCAAGCGAAGGCGGCATGATATTGCTACGGCGTAGATAGGCTGCTACGACTCTGTTAGCTACGGCGTAGGTAAATTGCTACGCGTGGAGAAAACCGTAGTAACCTAGGAAGGTTCGTGCTCGTGCATGTTCCTATACTGCCCTTTGTAGGAACAAGTTGTGGACCTAATATGTGCTCAAATTGCGCTCTATACGCGATCATAATAATGTCTTTGGGGGATATTAAGTACGGAATGCAGCCGTGGTGGACGAGGACGACACCAATCCATCCATCAATCTTAGATTATCGATGCCGCATTTCTCTTGCGAATTAGGTCTTAGATCTGCTCCTATAAGTGTACAAATATTTGGCGGCGCAGTCGCGTTCACTAACTCCACGCCACAGGGGGTGTTACTGTGATTATACTAACGCTTGTTATACCACAGATGAGACTAAAATCGTTGCTCAAGATGTTGTTTTGTAGTTCTGAATTAGACTCAGATTATTTAAATCACTCCGAGATGCACAAACCCCTTATCATTGTCCAAATAAAAACCGAAGTGTTCAATTAAAATATGTATTATTCATTTCCCCACCGAAACTTTTGGTTGATTTTATTCACGACTCAGTTATAGAAACATTTGCCGATGGGAAAGTTTACCGAACTACGGCCAACTTTTAATTTTGTTTATAATTAATTTATTTCCAAGAATAACTTGATAAATATTAATTTGGGATTCAGCCATTATGGATGGAGTTATTCTATTTATTCAGATCTGTCTATAGACCAATTTATCTAATTCTAAGCTGTTGAAGCGTAAGAGATTAATATTATGAGCAATGAAATCTAAGTTTATATTGTTTTGAGAATGTGGTAGGTGTAATATTGCGGAAATTCATAAATATAAAACTCTTCACAAAAGAAACTCAATTAATATAATTTCTTGAGTTACCTACTGATTATATTGATATTTTTCATGGGACTTTATTATTTAGACATTAATTATTAATGAATTTAATTACCTTCTCATTTCAAAGTAATTTTAGAAATTCGAAAATGATTATTGAAAACCTGACACACATATGAGCCAAGGTAAAAATCGCCCTAACACTTACAACGTCAATATAAGAAAAAAAATCGGTTGACATTCGATTAATCGTATGTTCGTATATCCATACTGACTCACATTAGTGCCCGCTCTCACCTGTGTGTGTCACAAGTTCGCGGTGTAGGCCGCACGCTTATTAATTACAACGCTACGTGCGCACAGTTTACCCGTGTTGTGTGCAGGTGCACTATTCGCGTTTTAATGTTACTTCCTACTTGCCATGTAATATCTGATGTTCCTTCACTACGCGATCTGTTGCCCGATTAGTTTAACGACCCGTCTGATTGCGGGTCGGGCGCCTAATATCGCAATACTGTACGTTATTTGAGGGAATGTGTATTTATTTGATGTACGCTTGTATGGCTATCTCGGTATTGCCAGTGTACAAACATTGTGAGACCTACAGATGTTTGTTGGTACAGGGATTAGTTATATGTACTTGGTAGTTTGTTGTACTGTTTAGTCTTTAATATTAAAATAATACAACCGGTTTAGACAGTTGAGTTTTATGGAGACTAATATTCAAATTTAGTTTATCAAAATCGTCCGAGAACTGCATTATCATGTGTGAATTGATCCCTACATCGGATAATGTTTGAGTTACACTCATTTAAAATGATTTCTCATATTACTGTAACCGTAACAGAGAATTTAAACAAAGATACATAATATTATGATCAAGTTGTCTTATACATTAACTAGCTGACCCGCGCAACTTCGTCTGCGTCATCCCGTTTTTGCAACATTTTTCATTCCTGCTCCGCAGGTTTGTGCAATATTGCACATACGAAATACCTCGGTTTATTCTGTCTTGATCACTCTGATTGAAATTTAAAATTCACCCTAAATCTTTACCTTTACCTGTTACAAGTGCAAACATGAACCATGATTTTTTTTTTCAATATACTACTAGGTACATACTAGTATAGCCTGTACCTAGTAGTATATTGTAGTAGGCAATCAACTCGTTGCCATCATTAAAGGCATTCATTACACAGTTGTCAAACCCGCATCGAAGGATTCACGCTCAGTAATGGAGACATTCATGGTCGGATATGCCATGAATTATTTATTCTCTCCTGTTTAAGGCAGGCACATAAATAATGGAGTACTGAGAGACACGGCGATTAAAATTTATTCATACAGTGCTGGAATAAAAACGCCTTTGTCTGGCGTTTTATTAAGCTCCCAAGCGCGGTTTTGTCTGAATTTGTTTTGATATACCTCGCAGATTCTTGTCTGATATTAAAAGTTTTCACAGTGTTTTCTGACAAGTAATATTAAAACAAGTTGGGATATTTCACTAGTGTCTATCGTGAAGTAATAACATGTAATTACTTCACGATGAACACTGTATTATTATATAGTGTTAAATATAACGTAGAGTCTTATATACGTTACTTTGTATTGAAATATATACAAATTATGACGTCAAACTATTACTACTGCTCACGCCTATTTTCTGTTTTTTTTTCGAAATTCTGACGGATACCAATCCCACCGGAGCCGGTTAGAGAGGTTATGCCGGACTCGAACCGACTAAAACGCACACCGTCTTTGGATCTTTAGTTGCCGAAGGAGAAATAGTAGCGAACATATCTCTCGCACCCCGGCAGACCCGGGGCCTTCTCTTTGACCCCAAATGACCCCGTTCGGGTGTAGGGAAGATATGAGTAGGCCCCAATTCTATTTTCTGGGAACCATGTGGCTACTACTGTTAAATATTTTCTACTTGGGTGTATAAAAATACAAAAACTAATGTTTACAACTCTTTTAAAAGCATTGTTATTTGATGAGGTTAGTTCAAACAATTTATTTTAACTATAGCGAACTCTCCAGCTGTTTACACATGTATTATTTCAGCAATCGATGTTGCTGATTGTACTAAAGTTAGGACTGAAGGTCAGATTAACTTGTGAAAGGGTTGGACCCTCTCCTGCTCACTATTTACCTAAGTCGTCCTTGAAGCTATAAGCCCAAATATTACATGCAAAGCATATGCTAGTGTTTCTAAAAGGATCAATTGTATTCTAAAACGTGAACAGTGTTGAAAGTGTTTTGTAATAGAATAGAAATGCGTGCAAATGAAACGTAAGGAGTATTATGAAAGCTTATTTAAAGAGCTATTTTTTTAAATTATGTCAGCAATGAAGATAGTAAAAAATTTAAAAAAAAATCACAGCCAATTAATGTTTAGTAATCGCTTCACGAGTGTCTGAGTGACAATACATAGTAAGTTTACTACCTAGTCTATACGATCTCTGCGTACCTATGTTTCACATATTAAAATATTTTCTATTTTCTTTCGTATAAATCTTATTCTTAGAAATTTATGTACAGTCAGAGCTCAGAAGTGCAGTAGCACATCAAGGCTCAATATGGTTTACCGTGCGACCGTCGCGCTTTGTTGAGTTTACTTGTGTGCGTAATGGTTTATATCTATCTCTTATGGATTTCAATGCAACATCGCGCTTCGTTGAGTTTAGTTGTGTGCGTAATGGTATATATCTATCTCTTATGGATTTCAATGCAACAAGATTTGAATTGTTCGTGCTAGAGAAGGACAATAATATGTTCGTTTTCATAATGTGTTATTGTTTACAACTGCTGTGAGTCATTAGATACTAATACAGTAATTCATTGGCCTTCGTAAATCAACTGATAGCTAAGCGGTTAATGCAAGACACTATCGAATCGCAATGATTGGATATGCTTGTGGTTCGATTCCAGCGTATAACTTTTTATATTTATGACAAAAACATAATTTTGAATAATTATAAAGTATTTTTGCATGAAGTTGGCATTAATAGTTATTAATGTGATTAAATTATGGGGTTATGAAAAGAAATGATACAAAATGTTTGATCAGTAACTAAATATATTTCATCTTTACAATCTACCTGCCTGCTCAATGTAAATTTTATTGAGGTTTATAGTTTAAGTATTCGTTTTCTCAAGGAAAAGAGGATTGAAACTTAACCTCAATCTTACAATCTTAAACTGACTTGTCCTATAGCCAGCACGTCCCCTTTTCACCACATTCACAAAAACTACTTCTTACCTAACTGGGTTATTGAATTTATATTTTTTGTAATACATAGAAAGATCATTAAGTAGGTATAGTTTACTTACTTGTAAGTTATGTAACAAAAGTATTATTTTTTCACAGATTTAAGTAATATAGAACAACAAGATTACTTTTTTCCAAACATCCAATTAAGTATAATTAGTACTGTAGAATTTCAATATCGCCAATTTGGTTGTGGAGGTCCGATGGCAGTCGCTTCACAGAAAATATTGAAAATCAGCCGCATCTTAGTTAGACAAGAACTGAGTTGGGAATAGGCTCAGAGACAATAATAGTATTGTAGGCGGGCAAAATATTAATAATGAATAATATTTTTCCTGCTAATAATTATTAATTTTTGTAATTGTTTTAATAATTCAGGACATCTCTCATCCCTTGAGTCCCATCTTTGGACCATTATACCTCATATACTTTCTATTGGGTTTAAATCAGGGGATCGTACTGGCCAAGGAATAACGTTGACGTCTACATGTTCCCTAAGCCATTCGCGAACATGACACCACGACGTATTAGACAATTGTCGTGCACAAAACTAAAGTTATTTAATTACTGTAGGTAACATTATATTATTTAAAACGTCCACATAACTGCTGCTGTTCGCTCGCGGCGGAATGAATTCTAAATTCACCTGGTTCTTGCGCGCTGTTCCACCTCCACATACCTATTAACGCTTATTCTGCCTGACACCGTGTTACGGCAAAACGTAACCTTTCGTCTTTATGCCGTTGCGTTAAAAAAAGGTTTCTTTGCTGGCGTCTGGTGATGTAGGCCTTCGGCATGGAGTACGCGGCGAACAGTCATCAATGACGTGTCAAAGTCATTGGCCCATCGTCGTGTTGGTATGAAACCATTGCTTTTATACTCTGCCACCATATAGTGCCGCTGGTTGTGGTTAATCAGCGGAGGCCGTCCACTTTTGTGCGAACCTTCAGGCTACCCTCTTCGTCAAACCTCTTCACCCAACGGCTCACAGTATTCCTCTAAAAAGAACGTTTTTACACATTATTGTAAGCAACGGTTTATTAACTTACTTAAAATACCAGATCTATTTGAATAATTATTCTACTAATATTATAAATGTGAATGTTTGGAGGTTTGTTAATCTTTTACGCAAAGACTAATGAATGGATTTTATAGAACTTTACAATAATATAGCTTATACTACAAAATAACACATAGGCTATGTTTTGGTCACGATAACCGATATCCACGCGGGCGGAGCCACGGGCAACAGCTAGCATAATATTAAAATAAAATGGTATAATAATATACTTACGGATAAGCCAGTTTCATTAGCTATTTCACTTATATTTAATCCATTCATATAAATAAAGCCACAATATTAGCTTTGACTTCCATACTTATATTACTTGTAGACATGTTGCAATTAATATTTAATCGAATCACGGGAATAACAAGCACTCGCAACTAAACACCAACAACATCGTTTTATTTTCTCTAAGCCGGTAATTGTTCCATTTTATTTCAAATCTACCTTCATACTTTTTACATTCTACGATGATCTTTGCTAAAGTTTAACAAATAATAAATTCTACTTAAGACACATATTTTATTCATCAACCTGATATTCATATTTTATAAATGAAACCCAAAAAGTATTTACAGGTATCGTAGGATTCGAACTTACTACCTCAGGAACCGACAAACCTCATGCCGGAACCATTCAGCCACGGGTAACTTAAGTAGACAAAGCGAATTTGTCGATACTATCCTACGGAAGAACTATTTACGTGTGTGTGTAAATTGTCTTAAAAGAAAAAGGTCACAAGTAGCGCTAGAATGTTGACGCTATAGTTGCGTAGGATTGCTACTGCACTTTTGAGTTCTACTGTACAGTCACACTAATAAATTTACAAAAGGTTTTTATGTTGTAGTGATTTGAAAATATATATGGGTGTGCATAATTACTTTGCAATCTTCAAACGACAAACTGTATAATATTTTCCATTGTTTGTGTATGTACCTACATGTTACTAGGCTCAGGTTTTCAGTCTTCAAAATGCGTTTCTAAGCAAAAAAGTACATACTGAACTTAACAAAACTTATTAAAAAGACACTAAGATTTTTTACGTTTATTTAAGTATCTAAACAATTGGACTATAGACTAATGCCTTGTTTCTTTACAAGAAAATAAGAACTCATGCAAGTACTATCCCAAACTTAATAACAGTAATAGGTAGAAGTATTATAGAAAAGATCTTGAGAGGGTAGGCACTAGTTGTGTAGTAGCATCACTTCATACAATTTTAGTTCCAAACTGTCCAGAAACTTTTGAAGCCCATTGTACAATAAAGTTTTGGAGCTAGGAATTTATTAAAATAATACTGATGGCGACGGTACCTAACCAACACTATAATACTACGAAAGTACGAAACCTAAAAATTGTAATGCCCTAACGTCAGGCTCATCAATCTCATTCTGAGCGACAGCCGTGACAAATGTGTCTCACGAAGCGACCGCCCACTCCGACTCTTGCCGCCCACATTTGAGATTAAGACTGATTTCTCGATCAGTGATGTAAGATGTCGTCGAGATTTCGAATTGAATAAACATTTTAGAAATACCCTCTATCTGGCACCTGCGACTCGATTTTCGAGATACTCCTTCATTTGTCCTTATAATCTCTAAATTTTCTATTATTTCAGCGTATTATTAAAAAAAATACTCTCTGTATAAATTGATAATTGAATAAGAGTGTTGATTCGTGAACAATTATGAGTTATTTAGGTCCTGTATATTTAGAATCTTGCCAACTTCTTGAAGCCCAGATCAACCTCACCTGCATGTCAGTGTATCTGCTAATGTATGAACGGGGTTCTGGCGCAGAATGTCCTCTCGAAATTGGAAGGTCAGATGACAGTCGTTCTCGGAAAAACATGACATATAAATCAAATGCAATAAACGAACCTTGGACTCCAACTTTCAAGCTTTAGATACAACAGCTCATGATGACTGTTATCACAATAGGCCGAGTAACGAGCTGATAAAGCATTTCAATAAAAATGATAAAAATGAAATTTCGTATATGGCAACACTGACAACGGCCTCAGTAGATGTATGAGCGCAATAATCCCACGTAATTAAAATGTCATCGTATTGTGAAGACTGGCGCGATAAACCTACACATAAATATTCGTAATTGATTCAGAATTGTTTAAGTACATCGTACATCAAAGGATGCGTTTATAAACATTTATTTGATATACCTAGGTTAAACCTAGACATTTATTAAGTAGTTATTAATTAATTTTATTTTATGACTTAGCTTTTTTATACTGGTCACCCTAGCCCGGAGGTAGAACGAAATAAAAATCCGTTCTATCATTCTGTTACATTTTCTATTTATTTATATGAAAAGGTACCTAAAAAAATTTAAGCGCTTTTAGAACAATCAGAGAGGTATACACATTTGAATATCAAAATAATATTAATACGGATAAAGCGTGGGTCCGGTGTTGCCATTTTAACACTTTCTACTGTTTTTGGTAGATTTATGGTCGTGTATGTGTTTTTAAATTCACGTTTTGGACATATTTATTGTGGGGTGATGTAAAACAGACAATGTGTTGGGAACTCTTTTAATTGGTGTATAAATATTTTTAATTATGTCAGACCGTTTTAGGAACGCGTAATGAATTTTGCTAAATATTTTCAAGGGTACCATGTTTCAATTTATGTATAGTGTCTATTACGATGCAGTATGTAATCCATGGTAAGCATTAAATTAAATTGCCAGAAGCCGTGTGAGAATGGGCTCATCGCCGAAAATGTATAGATTATAACGACCAGGGTCTCGGCCATGGAGGAGTGAAGTAATTTAAAAGAAATCTGTCTTCATTGATCTCCACAATGAACTCATTGAGGAAACATTTTTATGGTTTTAACCAAATCGCTTACCACATTTTTAAGGAGGTATTTTTAATGTAAAGAAATGGTAAAAGAACTGGTCAGCAAACATAAGATGCAGACATTTATATTTCGAGTTAATTAATACGAATAACACTACACATTGCAACAAATTCGTGACTACCGCACCAATCACTAACAAGCCAAGTACGAAATGAATTGAACTAACGAAACGACATAGTCGCCGAAAATGAATAGCACATCGATATTAAAATTGATTTCACAAGAGCGCTTTATTGGAAACCAACTTTTCATATCGACTGTTCGTTTTGTTCAGTTAAGTGAAAAATGTTGGGACAATCGTATCGGCGCAATTTTGACTTTAGTAAAGTATTGGCAAAATTTGATCGGGACGTTTTGTCTTTTATAACTATATCGGAGCAATTCCCTATAACAGAAATATTCTAACAATTGTGTAGCACCAATTTTGGCGAATGAAAACCCTATATTTTAATACTACTCGGTTAGCGGCATGCAATATCGATTATTTATCTGATAGAAGAGAGTATAACTGAGCAGTACAGGAGCTATAAGGCTTGAAACTGGATGTTCTGAAAGTAGTT
Organism: Pelosia muscerda; assembly: GCA_963691645.1. Lineage (NCBI taxonomy): Eukaryota > Metazoa > Arthropoda > Insecta > Lepidoptera > Erebidae > Pelosia > Pelosia muscerda. The sequence continues at coordinate 16,493,473 of OY829112.1, forward strand.
AAAGAATAAAAAGAGATGCGATCAGGTGATCTCTAAAAAAACTATCTGCGGCTCGGTTCCCGGCTAAGTAGAATCTGGGCATGCGGTGTAGGGCTGTTTAACATTAAACAAATATTGTCCTAGACTCAGCCTCATGACTTGAATGATCAATAGTGCCTGGAATACGACAATAAGCTGACCCTCTATTACATGGGACCGAATAAAATGATTAGAGAAAATGTGAGTGTTACTTTACCTCGGCCTAAAAGGCGTGATTATTATGTATGTACAAAATCTTTATATTAAATACCTATATAGGGTGTAAGGAAAACAACTTTTTTTTTTATTCATGCCAATATGTTATGTACTAGGAGTACTACCAGGGGCCCTCGGCTTCAGCCGCCTGTCACTCTAGCAGAAGCAGGCCGCGGCGGCGGCGCAAAACGCGCCTCCCCATACCCGGGGGCTAGTTGGGGACACCGTGGTCCCTACACCCGACGGGGGTCATCTCGAAGAGAAGGCCCCGGGTCTGCCGGGGTGCGAGGGATATGTTGGCTACAACCTCACTTCCGGCAACTGAAGACCCAAAGACGGCGTGCGTTTTAGTCGGTTCGAGTCCGACATAACCTTCCCAACCGGCTCCGGTGGGGGGGGGGTATCCGTGGGGATTTTTCGCACGATAAAAAAAAGAAAAAAGAAGGGGCCTTCGGCTTCGGGAGTGTTTCCCTTACACCCTGTACTTATAATTTTTAGTTTTCATATTATTTGTAAATTACATACAAACAGTAAATATAAATGAAATGTTGTTTACTGTCTCTGAATCGACAGCACTGATATAACAACCTAATTCATGACCACATCGTTACACGCTCGAATCACAACCTGACGTAAAAAATAGAACTGTCTAACTTCATAAACGAAGATATCTGTAACACAGCCAAACACTATATGACAGGCAAATATACCAATAATAGCTACGTATTTCTGATATTACGACTGAGGCTCTATATCACGATACACGACACCAGTTCAAACAATCGCCGGTAGAAATATTACATTGTAATTGTAAGTAATGAGATGCTACATTTTCACCATGGTCGATCTGTATGAAACGCTTACTAACTCTCCCTCCTCCCTTTATTAGCCTCTAATTTATTATCTATTTTTATCTAGACAAATAGTAAGGAAATCAGTTGGACGTTATTAGGTTAAAATGTCTTGTACCGGATGTGGAAGGCGAAGGATCGGGCGCATCTCGTATATTGAGAGAGGTGCATGTTCAGCAGTTGGCGGCTCGAAGATACATGGCATTAAACTCCATAGATCTCACACCTGTCTGTTCAAAGCGCGTTCTTCATCCGTCGCACAAATACGAGGTAAAATACCTAGGATCTTTACTCCACGCGATATGTGATATCTTAGGTATACTGTGTTTAATCTGCTTATTACCAATTGCTACTAAGTTAATACTAAGAGTATGTTCTGTATGAATATTATCTTTCAATATCGTGTCGTCTTCGTATCGTGTTATAGACAAAAGTTTCTAGATATTGACTATATAACATTCGATCCTTGCGTATTGAGAAATAAATCTTAAGCCAACAGTCGAATACGCGGTTTTATTTATATGAGAATTTTTACCTTTCGCTCGAATCACCACTGTGGGAATACGAGTGATGTCATAGATATGATGCTGTATTAGAGATTGTTTGTCTTGGGGTGGTAACGAGTATAGAGCGGGTGGAAGTATGTGATATGTTTAGTAAATACACATTGAAATCCCTCAGTTATTTATCGCGACTTGCATAATGTGAGCGTTGTTCAATAAAGGGTCAACTACTACTCGAGTTTTGATAATCTTCCAGTACTTCTTTTTCAAAGACCTTTGATTACAACACAGATTAAGTATAGAATCCTCAAAATATGACTCCATGGCTTAGCGGTAAGGACATTTCACCTGTGAGAGAAAGAAGGCGGGGCGACTCTCGTCGGTTCATTAACTTTTTCCGATTTAAATTGATTTGAAACAGTTAGCATATAGCTTTAAAATTTGATTCTAAGAACAGCTCGAATAGTCAATCAATTAAAGCCTATTGCAGTTCACTACTGCACATAAGCTTCTCTCAATGTTGGGCTCTGGCCTACTGTTTCTTCCCTAGCCAGCTATGTAGGTAAAGAGTTTTAATTCGAGTTTTCTTTCTCTCATAGTGATGTCGTCTGCGTTTTCTATTAGGCGCCGACTCTCTTCAGATGAGATGAAGAGATAACTTTTTCTCCGTCACCACATGTGTAAATAGTAAAAAACACAAAACCATTCAAGACAAATTCTCTGCAAAAAAAGAGAAAGAACTGTACCGCTGTATGATAATATTATGGGAAGAAATACGCGGCTAAACTGGCGCTTGGGATCACACAACAGTATGTCACAGTCAATAACCCTTTACAAGAGCTCTCAGAGGCGAATCTGTATTACTATAATTAATTAATGCGAATATCCCTTCACGGATAAGGAAGGGCTTTGCAAGGGCGAGGAAATGAAAGAACCCTGCTATAAAAGCGCCTCAATGCGCTCGTATGACGACAACGTGTGATATATAGGGGATGGAGGTCCTATCTCCATGGGATGGCTACTGGAAATGTTCAAAATGAGAACTTATAATGGATAGAAGAATATACGCCATTAACATATTATAATGTGACTACGTATGTAGCGTGACGACATCATTAGTCGTCGTAGTTTCGATTCCTGCGTAGTGCAAATGTTTGTGTGAAAAATCTGCACCTTTTCCCGTGTGGAAATAGATGAAACATAAAAACAAGCACTAAGCAGGAATCAAATCCACGACCTCTAACGTTGTCGTCACCCTTGAAATATTAGTAGCAAGTTCTCCCTTGGAAGACCTGGCGGGGTGGTTAAAACAGGCTGAAACCGACTAAAACCGAGGTCTCGAGGTTTTCAGATAAGATCCGGGGCTAAGAAGTCCCATAGCATATATCACGCGCCCACGTTGATATAAAAATATCTCTTCCGAACTTACCTCCACCTATATAAATGTTAAACGCGCATGAAAATTAATAAACGTTGTCTCTTGCTTACAGGTAAATCATTTCCGTTTCTAAGCTGTCGTACTCGGTTCATACGAGGTAAGTAGAAAGTTATTGGCGTTTGGATATAGGTACAAATGACTCAATATCCCTAAATATTATCCATATTAGTTGGCAAAGTTTAAAACGACAAAACTATTACTTTACAAGAATATTTTCACAAGACTTTAAAAGGGAGGCAGGTATTTTTATAACGGTCACGCTAATATGATTGTACCTCCCCTGATAGTAAACTAAAGTATTTCGATAGTGATAGTAAAACAAAGTTGCATGAAGTATGTAAGGACTACCTATAATAAATGATGATTTTTCACAGAGTAACGGCATTATTTATAATGATAATTGTAATTGTATAAAATTATTGTGTTGTAAAATTCCATTAAAAAGGTAATTTGCAGATTAAAGATAATAATCCGTATAATTATATGAATGTAAAATGTATTTAAAAATGATGTGAAGCACCTGTCATGTATAAATCGTGCAGAATCAGATTAGCGGCCATCAATTACGGCCAAATGAGGTCCGAAACTGCGAGGCACGGCCGACGTAATCTACGCGAGGCTGGCACAGGAGCTGGCGCAAGAGATAACCCATCGGCGGGGTTTTATCACTCTTAGTAGTTCTAGACAGAAAAACACAAATACCGACCACATATTATTTATTATGTTTACGTCATATCTCTATGCACTCCTGTACATCTAAAGGTAGTCTAAAAGAGATTACTATCTGCAATGAGAGATGAGAGAGCTATATGCAATAACGCTGCCAATTGTATTCTGTGCTTTTGTTTATTTGGTGTACAATAAAGAATATATTTTTCGTTTACCTTAATGTGTTGTCAAATGTGGGTCCATTTATTTGCGTACGCATCCACCTTGAATTCGAGCCGAGTAAAATAGCAAGGCTAGTACATTTTTTTTTATAAATACTAAAACTCAAAGTAGTCTAGTCATTGAAATTTATATTACTTCAAACGCTTAACACTTGGCGCGCTAATGCCATGCGTCCATACTAAAAAATGAGGGTGAAATGTGGATAAAATAATAGGCCGGGTGCGGGCAGAGAGCCCTTTCGGGTCAGGCGGCCGTTTTAATTCTTTTTCGTGCGTTGTCTAACCTCCCGCTTAGAGGTAATTTTCGCAGAATATTGTGCTTAACTACATGGGCTGAGCGTAAATTACTAAAAATGATATATAGACTACAATTATTTGCTTATTTCAAAAGGGAATACGAGATTTGACTGTTTGAAGGAAAGGTCTCGAGCTTCCTAATAGACACGCTCTTAAATGTATAGCTACATACATGCGCTCACGCCTATTTTCCTCCGGAGTAGACGGAGACAATTTTGCTGTATCCTTATATACTTCACGAGCATATTCTGTATGCACGCCCGCTGGTTTCAAGTACTCCTGACGTGCCCTTTTTTCCGTTCTTCCATTCACCTGACATTCGTTCCATACTTATTCGCTCGGCGAACACAAACCACCTTAGCATACCCATGGCTATCAAATTTGTGGCATTGAAAAAACTTATTTTATTCCCAACTAGCTGACCCGCGCAACTTCGTGTGCGTCACCCCGTTTTTGCAACATTTTTCACTCCTGCTCCGCACCTGTTGGTCGTAGCATGATGTTATATACATATAAACCTTCCTCTTTAACCATTCTATCTATTAAAACAAACCGCATCAAAATCCGTTGCATAGTTTTGAAGATTTAAACATACAAAGGGACAAGTAAAATAGGGACAGAGAACGCGACTTTATTTTATACTATGTAGTGATAGTGATGATGTTCAATAGAACTGAACTAAACCCTTCTAGGTATATTAGCTGTCTAAATACTGGCAACAATTTTGCAACTCTTATTTCATTATAGCTTACTTTCATAATACTTTATACCTCATAATACGAATTGGTGTTGATTCCATAGCCTTTGCATTTAGTTAACCAGTCAACACAATAAGGAGATTATCATCAGCTGACCGAGCACCCTCGGACAGACGGACAGACGGTCAGACGGACGGTGGACGTGTGAGCGCCACTGACGCATTCCGTGTGACTACTGACCTGCTAACTATTTGTGGAGATCATTGTGAAATGGCGGCTAGAGATTGTAATTTTTCAGCAATGGGTTAGGGAATTACCGATAAATAAATCTTTTGAACTTACTAAAAGATATATAATCGTTTTAATGTCGATTGTTTCGTTTTAGTGCTAGAAGTACTGTTTGTCAAATAAAGTAATATGAGTACTTTGCAATATGAAATAGAATATCGAAGCTTCTTAAAGTTTAAATATTGAAGAATATTTTTGGTTTATTTGGTTGTGAAGAAAGTGAAAAGTTTTTTTGGTATATATTTCAAGACATGCAGCTTATATAGGGTAGATCTTATACCCTTCATGTAGAAATAGTGTTGTTTGCAAACAAAGCTAATGGTACGAGCTAGCACTATTCGAAGCTACTTTTCTAACTATACCATATCTCTCTACTTCAACAGGTTCTGTTTGCATGACTGTTGTAGTGTGCGGGACTAGTACACAGTATGCGCGGATTCGATCCCTGATAAGTTCAAATATTTGTATGCATTATGCATTGCAATGTATGCAACAACTGCCGAACCCGTAGTGAGATTGGAAATGGTAGGTACTGGACTCCTAGGTGAAATCTTCGCATGTGACCGGGATAAACTCAAGGATGAAGAAATTTCCTTCCACCTACGAACCGGAACCAAACACCGACTACATATTGGTTTGATAAAAGTTTAACAGAAAAACAATTTTTCATAAGACAATTTCGAAACAAAATGAAATCTGATGTCAAGCTGTTTCGCCCACTTTCCGACAAGTCTACAATAATCAAGAACAAAAATGCTAACAAATGTACATTTGTGTCACAAAACATACAAAAACATAATTTTATTGCAAGTGGCCGCCTCGCCGCAGCTGAGCGCCACTTAAGCAGTCGTCGCCACGTAATAGGTTCACCACAAAACAGCTACACTGATAGGATTTTCTTCAAAAATATGTTCGATTCACTATGTAATCTTTCGAGAATGAAGCTCATTCGCATAGTCCGTTGTTATGCTATTCTGTCCGTAATTTAAGTTATGATTATTTATCAATTTGCCTACAGAGCACTGTTGCACGTTGACCCTTTCCAAACCAGCACACAGTAGTACATATACTATTACTAGTGCACTATACTACAAGTGTATTTCAAATCAGGGCAAATACTTCTCCTATATAAGGTGCAGGTTCGGCTCCACATAGAGTACTGCAACCACTTTTTTACCGGGGCACTAGATTACCAGCTTGATTCCATCGATTAGGTGGAAAGGCGGGCGCTGAGGATCACTGATAATCTTGTACTCACTGCTAGTCACCGGTAGTGTCCAACCACTCAGCCTCTCGAGACTTTGCTTTCTTGTGCCTATTGTACCGTCTATGCAATCGTATTGTGTTCTGAGGAATTATTCGACAGTGTGCCTATAGCTATACTTCATCACCGTACTGCTCACCATTAACGGTGCGCACAGTGCGTTATGGAAATAACTTCATCCGATGCCAGTTCAAGCTGTGGAATGAACTCTTAGGCGAATGGGTTCTGTGTTGTTATGTTTTATTAATTTCTATGTCCAGTTCAAACCCAATGTAAAAGTTGTTAATGATTAAATACAATACAATTCAAAATTCTTTAAGAAGGACATAAGACAGTTTCTACAGGGTCAGCAGCATGAGTATAAAATCCCTGATATTGCGCTCGTAGGTCATGGCAACACTTTCCGTTAAATGGGTCGTGTGCTTGTCTGTCACCTAAGAGGTATGTATATGTATAAAAATTATAAGACGGTTAATGCCACGTGTGCCTTCGAGTTCACTTCGTACACAATATTCCCTATTGAGGCCAGACTATCCCATCCACTTCTGTACAGATGGTTCTCCTACCGAAAACCCATATTGGATAGCGTTGTTTACAAGATATTTATACCCGTCCCCTTTGACGAGCCGTTCGTAAATTTCACGTCTTTGTGTACGAGTACGTGCCTATTTTTATAATAACCCTTTATTATCGTAGTGTTAAGATATTATGGCACGGATTTTTAAAATACAAATAGGATCAATTTTTTATCACTAACCAACCATAGTAAAAAGTTTTAAAGAAAACTCGTTACCCATCTAGTGAATAAATAGCTTATTTATTTATAGAGACTATTTTTTAGAAATAGATTTTCAGCGAGTAACTGTATAAATGAAAAAAAAAACTGGTAAATTTGTGGGCGTGAAAATTTCGGCTTGACCAATTTGAAAGATTTTATAGCAGAATTTCGAAAGCTCTAGACGTGGCTCCGTGGCTCAGTAGTTAGAACATTCCCTTTGTAAGAGAAAGATCCCGAGTTCAAGCTTCGCCGGATCATTCACTTTTTCCGGCCTAAATTTATTTGAAAAAGTTATAGTTAGCATACTAATTGCTTAAAAATTTCATTACACAGCTTTGTAATGAATATAAAACACAATAGTAACAATCGCAATAGTTTGTGCGCGGATGAAGCTGGTGACATACAACTAGTACACTAGTGCAAAAACTACAGTACATCCATAGTGTATTCTTTAGTTAGTCTTTAAACATATGGTAAAACCAACATACACGTGAACTGATTGAAGCTGCTACTATATTTGCAGTTGTGTCAAATCGTAAAAAACTATGCGAGTCGACGTGACGTGAATGCCACGATGGAGTACAAAATGTTAACACGGACAGTGGTGGCGGAGACGAGCGTGAATAACGAAGTGAGAAAGAGGGTAGACTGGTATGGTTAACCCTATATGAATTAGCCCTGCTAGCTTATGACGCTTGTAACACGTCCAAAACAAAAAATAAACAGTCATGCTTAGCGTCAAATATCACATTGATTCTTATAAAGTCTAAATAAATCACCATATCATTCTAAAATAAAGTTCAACTTCCTATTTATAATATATATAATATGTAATATATATAATACATAATAAATTTCTGCAGCAGAATTGCCGCAATATCGCCAATGTCACGCAAATGTGGTAAATGTAATATAAAATTAAGGCGAGACGCCAATGTCAAATATTTCATGAAATTCTACTAGAGTCACGTTAGCCACACCAGTAAATTTGTTTCCGTGTGTCCGCCGCCCACGAGATCATCGGAAAAATGTATACCTAGTTGGATTTTAGGGGGCCATCTAAAATCATAATATCAGCACGATAATTGACTTCACCATTCTAAACGTAAATTGTCTTTGATATGGAAGCACTTACAACCGTAGTTCTTACGTTTATTTTCGCAGTTTCACGAAAACGTTATTTGTAATAATTTTAAATTGGAAGACAGACAAGAAATGACCGGACTAAAATGTTAAGTAGGCTACATTAATGTTCAGTAAAGTGCTTATGATATTAATGTTTAAAACAATTTTGGTATTTCCACTGAATGAAACGCCCTGATTATTTGAGTCACTTATAAAATTATAAATTCAGGGTCCTTTGTTTGACCTTAGTACCACATCAACAGTTTAATATTTACAGATACATAAAATTTATAACGACAGGACATTTTTCAGTGTGTTAACGATATTGTTTACTTTTATGCATAATATGAAATCATTACCGCGCAATTTATGGTAAAATATTCCTGTGATTTTTGCTATGAAGATAATGAATATAGGGACTGTGTACATTTTAGAGCAGAATAAATGAAGGGGGTATATGGATGACAAAATCATAGAAGAATTTTAGACATACATGAAAATATCTTGTGTCATTTACAAAAAATCAGATGTCATCTACAAAATTCTATAAATTTTAGCTATTTTAGCCATTGTAGCACTGCGTGTTTGCAATGGTGACCCCCTTTCATGAGACTTTGCCTTCAGCTTAACATCAGGCAAGGTGAAGTCAACTTGACGTGCCATAAATAAAAAAAAATATTGATTTATTTCAGAACCATGTAGTAGCATGATTTATGTTGATGCTGTAGGGGGCCTTTACGTAGTATTATTCCTTTTGATAAGACTCCTTCTATCACTAACATATAAAGGTCAATAACCTCTACACACAAATTTGGTATAGAACTGTACGTCCCAGACAGCCAATTAGACATTTAAAAAGCTTTAATATAAAGTGTATCATGCCATCAAGCTTAATGGGAAGGAGACGAGTCCCAGGGGCGCGATCGCAGGCCTATTCAGTGCTTAATGAATCACTGCCTACTCCGTCTTTTAACATGGAGTAGGAGCATTAGGCCTTTTTTTTTTTTTTTTTTTATCGTGCGCTAAATCCCCACGGATACCACCTCCACCAAAGCCGATGGAGGTGATTATGTCGGACTCGAACCGACCAAAACGCACGCCGTCCATGGGTCCTTGATTGCCGGAGGTGAGATTATACAAGACATATCTCTCGCACCCCGGCAGACCCGGGGACATCTCTGTTGAGATGCCCCTCTTCCCCCAATGTGGGGACCATGGTGTCCCGATTTAGCCCCTGGGTATGGGGTGGCATTTTTTCGCCATCGCCGTGGCCTGCTTCTGCTAGGGTGACCGGCGGCTCCACCCGTCACCCCCAGGCCCGCGCTCATGGGGGACGGAGGTCATTCTGCGACCTCCGACGTCCGAGTCGCCTCCGCTCATCGCGGGCAGTGCGGGCCCGGAGTCTTCTCCGGACTCGCTCCGCCACCTCCTTTTCGAGCATTACTTGCTCGCAGAAGGAGGCGGCGGCTGCCCAAGCACTCGCGCATCGTACCATCACCGTGAGCAAGGTGGCGAGCGAGATAACTCCCACCCCTAGGGCTGTCACTAGGACCCGCCTTGGCGTCTCCCACGCCGGGCACTCGGTCAACGTGTGCAGCCCCGAGTCCTCGCTCGCATCACAGTGATGGCACTCGGACGTTGGCTCCTTCTGGATCCGACGCAGGTAATCCCCGAAGCACCCGTGCCCGGTGATCACCTGCGTCAGCCGGTACGAGAGGCTACCATGTGGCCTCTCTAGCCAGTCCCCCATGATGGGTCTTACCGCCGCTACTACAGCGTGCCCTGCGCGTGATTGCCCAAGTCGTCGTTCCCACTCGGCTACCATGTCCCCGTGGAGCTGGGACTTCACAGCCCGGAGCTCACTAGGCTCGGGTTCATGTCCCCGCCCCCGCGCCTCCTTTCGATACCGATACAGCACCGAAAGGGCTCTCGCATCTAGGATCCATGGTATCGATCCGGCGAGGAGACTCGCCGCGTCGAAGGATATCGTACGGTACCCCCTGATGACCCTGATGGCCATCGTGCGCTGCGGGGCGTGCAGCTTCTGCACGTGTCTGGCCTTCAGGGTCTCCGCCCATACTGGGCACCCATATAGGGCCATGGACCGTACGATTCCCGCGTAGAGTCTCCTACAGGAGTCATCCGGCCCCCTCATGTTGGGCAACAGCCGTGCCAGAGCATTAGCTGTGCTCTTCAATTTGGGGGCCAAACTTCGGAGGTGCTCCCCGAAGTCCCACCGGCCGTCCAACACGAGCCCCAGATACTTCATCTGGGGCTTGATGCCGATGGGGATGTCTCCTACTGTAAGGCTGGATCCCTCTGGTGGCTCGCGCCGAGACCCATGAAAGAACATGGCCTCGGTTTTATGTAGAGCCACCTCGAGACCCAACCGCCGGATCCGTTCCACGACTTGGGCAACCGCGGTCGTGGCCTTCAAGGCCGCTTCGCGATGTGTAGCACCGCTCGCCGTCACTAACGTGTCATCTGCATAACACGTGACGGCGGCACCGTCCCCGAGCTCACCGCGAAGCGCCCAGTCGTATCCGATGTTCCACAGGAGCGGCCCTAAGACCGATCCCTGCGGAACACCGCACGACATTTCTCGCCGACCGAGACCGATCGCAGTTGGGTAGATGACAGCTCTCTCTGTCAAGTACGCCCCGACTATGCGGCGAAGGTAGAGAGGCACTTCGTGATACACGAGTGCCTCCCTTATGCAACTCCAGGGCAAGGTGTTAAACGCATTGGCAATGTCCAAGGACACCGCCAACATCACCTCGCCCCGAGCGACCGCATCCTCCGCCAGAGTCCTCACGCGCATGATGGCATCCACCGTGGAGCGCTGCCGACGAAAGCCATATTGGCTGTCCGCTAGGTCCGGCCCCACCCCAGAGAGGTGCTCGACGAGGCGCTTTGCAATCACTCTTTCAAAGAGTTTGCACACCTCGTCGAGCAGCACTATGGGCCGGTAGGCGGACGGCGATTCTGCCGGGCGCCCCGCCTTTCGAATGAGGACCAGTTTCCCTGTTTTCCACACTTTTGGAAACTGGCCCCGCTCCAGGCATGCGCTGAGAAGTCCTCTTAGTCGGGGCTCGAGAGCGTCTTCCCCTAGAGCTAAGACCCAAGCTCGGCCTGGAACACCGTCGGGTCCCGGGGCGGTGTACCTGGCCTTAAGCCTACGCACCGCCAGCTCTAGTTCTACCCAACTGACTTCAGGCACGTCGTCGTCATCCACTCTGGGTGCCGTAGGCGACCGAGGTGGTGGAGTCATTAGCGGTGGAACATGTTCCACTGCCCGCGCTGGGAACAGAGAGCAAACAACTCCTCCGAGCAGCTCCGGCTGGAGACACTGAGTCAACGGCGGGGCCCGGGGGCGCAGCTTGCCTCTTACCATAAGGTAAGGCCGCCCCCATGGGTCCCGCTCCAGTGTCTCCAATAGCTCTTTGTGAGCCGCGGCCTTGGCCTGCTTTATTGCTGCTCGGAGGGCCCTTCTGGCCTCCCTGTATCCCTCGTGAAGCTCCACCACTCGGGGCTCCGTATCTGCGCGGCGACTACGCCTCCTACGGAATCTGGTCCACCGGCGGTACGCGATCACGCAGGCCTGCCGTAGCCCCGCGATCTCCGCTGACCACCAGTAGACCTGACGCCTTGGACTATAGGGCGGAGCCCTAGGCATAGCCGCATCACAGACACGTGTCATGGCCTCCCGGAACCATACCGCCTCATCATCTATATCGACAGGCCTGTCCGGCGCAGGGGCCCAGGCCTGTATGATGGCGGCCTCCAGGAGGACCTCCAGGAGCATTAGGCCTGGCGCTCACTAACTTAACAGGATATCTTAGCATATACAGGGTGGAATTTTGTAATGCCACCTGAAGGGGAAGTACTCTTAATACTGTAGATAGAACATTTTACTCAAAGGAAACATTCCTTTATTTTTGAAAAGAAACAAAACTGCGTTCAAAGATTTTTAAAAATTCGCTTGCCGCACCCAGTAATCGAACCGACTAAAATCTGTAAAAGTTGCACCCTGTACTTTTATTGCATCGATCGTTAGGGTCAATTATAAGTATGAAATCTCTCTAACAAACTTCATAAATTAAATGAAAGGAAAATAATGAAATCTTAAATTATTTACAAAAAATGGTATAAACTAACTAATTAATTGCTCGGTAGGACTAACATTTAGTTCAAAATAGAAGTTGTTCTGCTAAAGAGTTTGCCTTCGCTTTTTGAAACTACCACTATTATTGAACTTTTCTACTATTCTTTTCAGTACAAACCGAGTTGGTGCCTGTCGGTCTCGATATCTCTCTCCATACCACCAATAGTAATTCGTCATTTTAATGGCCAAGTTAAAGCAATTTCACTCAACGACCTATCTAGTTACTTATGTTATTAATTAATAATTATTATCACTGACGTATTTTATCCATTAAAATGACGAATTACTATTGGTGGTATGGAGAGAGATATCGAGACCGACAGGCACCAACTCGGTTTGTACTGAAAAGAATTGTAGAAAAGTTCAATAATAGTGGTAGTTTCAAAAAGCGAAGGCAAACTCTTTAGCAGAACAACTTCTATTTTGAACTAAATGTTAGTCCTACCGAGCAATATAAATTAGTTAGTTTATACCATTTTTTGTAAATAATTTAAGATTTCATTATTTTCCTTACATTTAATTTATGAAGTTTGTTAGAGAGATTTCATACTTATAATTGACCCTAACGATCGATGCAATAAAAGTACAGGGTGCAACTTTTACAGATTTTAGTCGATTCGATTACTGGGTGCGGCAAGCGAATTTTAAAAAATCTGTGAACGCAGTTTTGTTTCTTTTCAAAAATAAAGGAATGTTTCCTTTGAGTAAAATGTTCTATCTACAGTATTAAGAGTACTTCCCCTTCAGGTGGCATTACAAAATTCCAACCTGTATAATAGTAATCCTTGCTAATTAATATACTTAAACGTGAAAGGAACTACAGTAAACTAAAACGACGGTAGCTTAGTGATTAAGGAGTAGGTTTGACGATCGAACGGCCCCAGGTTCGTATCCTGGCCATTACATTCCTGACGTAAGCCCACTCCTATAGAGCTTAGCTGGAGGGGTTAAAGAGAACATAAGTAATTTCGGTTGCTAATATTCTTAAAGTAACATATAATTTCATTTTATGCCTAGATTACCTAAAACATTTTCCTAATATTATGTCATTATAATTTGAAGATCATTGAACCGTATTAATTGCCCCGATAAATGGTTTCTATAAAGTACGAAGCAGAGACCACGGGTAACAGCTATATACTCGTAGTGTACATAAATTACATCATAATTATCTCAAAATTTAACGACTAAGCTCACTGTAACATAATTTTCGTGGTTATGTCCACTATCATCGAAATTTCAACTCTAAAACGATTGCGTGGGGGTCTATTACAGTTCACCAGTTAAAAATCCACCGGGGTTGTTCACCAGTGAGCGTAAGTCTTAAGCGCATTTTTGCTTGTCGGATATTAAGTGCGACGGAAGAAAATTGTAAACGACCAATTAACTTGTAAATTTGAAAATAATTCAAATGCTTCTTCTGGTTTAAATCCATTTTTGTTGAAACGAAATTCCTTCAGAGGGGTTTCGTAAATAAGAGGGCACAGATGATTATTACGGAGAGGTGCACATTATCTGGAACAAAGTTCACTCCGATCTCAAATCTCTCGCGCATTTCACAAGAGAGGAGGGCTACATGTTCTCCTTCAAATATATGGGTCACCAGTACAAGTATGGGGAACGGATATTATTAGGGATTGGATATCTTGTTGTTTAACGTAATTGGTTCAGCTTCAAGCGTGGTTTGAACTATAAGTTAGGTCTATGTGAAAATACACAGTTTTAGAACGAAAACAATTGAAACTAAATTAACAAAATTACTTACTACGAAATAGGGCTGAAAAAATATAGCAATCTGCTCTATCATAACATTATTATTTCATAGCATAATATTTATAATCGTTTTTCTTTAATATTTCGTCGTTTGTAAATTACAGCGCCATTTTGATTTTCTAAATCAAATCTTAAGCGAACAAGACCTAATTTGTACACCGAAACCTTTACTAAATAATATCCACAAAATGGAGTGACAACTGAGCGCACTAATTATTTCGCAAGACGAGCTTAAAAAAACTTGCCAAATTATTTGTGTTGCGTCAAAAGAATAAGAATGACAGACGATGATAGTCGAGTTCCCCCGTCCATTAATATCGCTCAAAAACATTGTTTGTTGAGGATCGCCGCGATTTATCGCACACCCACCGCCCTGCACCCTCGCACCCTCGCGGGAAACCTGCACCCTCGCGGGAAAAAATCCACCAAGCATAGAGAATTTTTTTGATGGGTTCCGTATTCAAAAGACTGGCATGTTCTGTTAAAGTTGAAAGAAAGGAAAGACACAAATGAAAACACTACGTTGTGTGCTCTTCATTTTTGTCTGACTTCATTTTTGTGGGAAAAAACATGGTTTGAATAAAATTTATAATATTGTTTTCGCTTTGTTCATGAGCTAAGTTGACTCACTGGATAAAAAGAGAACGCCTCTAAACGACCAGACCGTGAAGCTCTGTTATAGGGATTAAAACATAGTATTAACAGATGGTCACGATGATAATAAAATCACTAAGCAAGTATTAGTTCAGTAAGAAGAATACAAAGTAAATTCTTACTCACTACACACAATTTAATAAGAGCTTAATAATTATTTTATAGTTAATTATTTTTTAAATTGTATATACGACGTTTACAACTGTTTATTTAAATATCCATTTGGTAATACAGAGCTGTTGAAATCAGATTTGCCAATTACACTGAGTCAAAGGGACTACATTATTAGAAAACGTTTAAGGCTTACAAAAGCTATCGAGTCCTGAAGGCTAAGCCATAAACCTAGATTTAAGTCCATTCAAAGCAACTGTAGCGAGTGGGCTAGACTTGGGGCGTAAATTCTTATCACTTTGAATAGCGGTTTCGAGATAGCTATTCCTCTGCACCTGGTTGGAGAATTAGTTTAATTCAAAACCGAAGTACCTCGTTATCTAGCTAAATGAGAATTGGTCTAATAACCTTTTCTATAATGTCATTAAAGAATGTATACCCTTTAACTGCGATCATACGAGTAATCAAGTCGGATTGGTCTCTCTGTAGCGGTCCTGAAGATGCCTCGTGTGGAGTTGAAACATGTTGTGTCGAGGTTTGTTCCTCGCACTTGCGGAATAGTCTTTTTAATTGCTTTGAGGGGTGCGATTTAGCAATTCTTTCTATGAAAATTAGGTATATTTTGGTATTGCTATCGTTGGAATCGTTAAACGGTTGGTGAATGGTGGGTTCTCCTCCCTTCCCAATATATATTCTAGATCAAGTTTTTTATTAAATCGTCGTTAACTTAACGTTAATTTGGGTGCCGATTGTGGTTGCAATCCTTTCACTACATAAGTTAGGGTCCGCTAACATAACGATCTAACTAATTTTATGGGATGGACTGCCATCTAACCTTACAACCACGAGAAGAAAGTCTGTGTTTTGTCGTGTAAATAAATGTTATTGAAAATATCCATCTGTGGTGTGGCGGTAGTGGCGCGATTCCAATGCCCATTCAGTGCAAATATTTGATTGCATTAATATGGCTGGTCAGGTTGTGCCTCTGAGAGCAGATCAAAAACTGGTCAACCAGCATACGTTCTTTATTATCGTCTATACCTATAGGTTGTGGAGGCAAGCAGCAGTCGCTTCACGGAAAACATTGAATTTCAACCGCAAGGCAGTTAGGCTAGAAAAATGCAAACCCCGTATTTCAAGGTAACAGCAAGCAAGAATGATGATGATGTTTCAGCGCCATCTACTAATACTAAATTACGACCTACGGATCCTCCATTGCGTTTTGAAACCTTAACCTTACTAATTATTGTAATTATGGCCACTACATACCGACCCGAAGCGTAGGGAAGGCTAATAACTAAACTAATGGTGGGTCATCCCCGCGTTGAAGGGACATTAAACCCCATTCTTCACAAACGTGACCTACGGAACCCTGAAACAAAGATGATCCATTCAAGCGCAGATATTTCATCTCGCGTTACATAAGCGCCACGGGGAAATTATTTCGTGGCATGTTTCACTTTAATTTGTAAAACTTTCGTGAAAACGGTTTTGTTATTAGAATTGTTTTATTAATTATGGTAGGTACCGGTTATTATTGTATAAAGTTCACGCGAATATTACATATAAATGTGAAAGGTGATTTATTTGTCTCTCTGTTTTATCGAAATTAAAAGGGTTCAATTCTTTAAGTAACTAATATTCTTTAAAGAAACTACTGTTTTCGACGATTATTGTACGAACGTCAAGTGGAGTAAGATTTCATAAGTACAGGATATAAAAGTGTTCTCGTGGACTGCCCCGGGCTGATAATGATGATGATGATATTATTATACCTCCCGACAAACTGTACTTTTTTGTTTAGTGTTTTGTGATCCAAATTTAAAAAATTCTGCTGTGAAGTTGGACTATTAATGATTTGTACGTATGATGTAACTTAATTTAATTATTAACCTCAAGCTAGTGACGTGCTTTTCATTTTACATAAACACTGACGTGGGGCCTGAGAGACCCGTACGTTGAAGTACATCTTTTTTTCGTATCTATAGGGAAAATTATCACAATTTAAACACAACTTGGGTAAAATTCCTTAGCGCCAACATGAATTTAATAGAATTTTAAAGCAAATAGTATGCCAACTATTCAAATTGATTTAGTTTGGAAAAATTCAATACTCGTGACGGGATACTTGCACCTGCGGCGAGTCTTTTACAGGGCGAATGCTTTGAGTCAGTTATACTTTCATTGGGCCTGAGTGGCCACCACGCCATCAGTTAAAGGTTAAGGAAAATAAATGAAAAAAAAAACCTCTGCTTTAATTTTCGTGAATAAATAGGCCTGAGTATACAATCTGATTTTGTATTATATACATTGTATTTGTGTCAATAACGGTCCCGAAAGCGACCAGCCACATCCCTTCTCGGTATCAAAAGTATAATAAAATACAAAACGTCAATATTATGATAACATTTTTATCTAATATTATACGTAGGAGATCTTAATAAAACGCGTGTAATAAGCGTGGAGCGGCAGATTTACGAGAAGCGACCGGACCGGCCAGATCCGGTTCAATGCGGTTTAATCCGGTAGAGCCAGAAGGATCCGGCGCCGGGCGTAAGCTCTCTCCTCTGGGAAAAGCCCGTAAAGGCAAAGTCTCGAAAGGCGAACGATTTGTAGAAAAGAGTTTGCTTTTGATAGGGACTTTTTGGTTTTAGATATTCAGTTTTCACTAATAATGGCTACTTGTTGGTGAGAATTACTCGTTCACTATTTGCGCAAATGGTTTAAGTAATAGTCGTGGCAACTGACATCATTTATTAACATTTGATTCCACTATTGTAAGTCTCACTGAATGTGGCTGAATCCTGATTATACTTGGCCCGTAACTCTAATATGGTAAAATGTAATTATCGTTCGCTATATCGTTACAAATAATTTGCTACAAACTATAAGGTGCTTATTACCTGACCCTGTCTCCTTCAGGGAATGCCGTAATAGTTGGTCCTTACCGTCGTACCGTCGTAGTATTGTGACGGGACGCGCTCGTAAATTATGTCCGGTAATTAGTTTTCGTGGATATTTAATAAGGGATAAGTAGTGAAGACGCGGTGTGACGGCTTCTCCGTGGTACTTACGTATTCAATTAAGGTGAGGTATACACGTGTCCACGTGTGGTCTGTACGTTACAATATTCAGAGAAAATTTGCTCGGTAAACGGCTGGAGGTAGAGTCTCTACAGGTACGCTGACCACAGACGATGATACATGAGTTGCTACACTGTCATAAAAAATTTTAATGCATACACGGTGGTTTCAAATATTTCTGACCTGTCATTTAAATTAGGTATGGTTATATTATTATATTTTTAATTGTTAGAGTTTTACGAACGCCAATGTCACAACGGAGGTAGTGCAATTGAGCAGTCCGACTGGGGAACTACCTCCGCCCTAATAGTAACCTTGCGTTGTGTTTCCGACGACGGTGAGGCAGAGCTCACTGAAAAGGTTTTATATTGTCAGTGGGAAGACCGAGAAATCATTCATGGTCTTCTACACTGATAGCACAGAGATCTCTTAACCTTCTTCTATTCCCCTTCGACCGTACTCTCTATATGGTCGGTAGTACAATTGTGACGCCCCTGGTCCGTCCATCCGTAACGTCCATAGGCCACGGTAACTACTTTCCATCAGGTGGGCCGCGTGCTTATCTGCCACCTAAGTGTATGTAAGTATGTTTCCATTTTTTATGGTGATCGACCCATACAGCAAAACTAAGCTACGACCCTCTGACGTAATAGTATCGATATTAACAGCAATTTGTTTGAAATTGTCTAAAATAAAGACAAAATGATTGCCATAATAATCCCGGTTTGATCCTAAATAAGTCATAAAGGAAGAAAATACATACAAATACCGATAAACACATTACCTTCCTGTTCGCCTCAAAGTCGGATAAAAATAAGAGACGTTCGACGTGATTCAAACGAGATGTCAAATTATGCGAGCGTTTGCCAAAACCTCGAAGCTTCCATAAAGACAAAATGCCTAATGCGGCACGTTCCGTGTCGCTCGATGAGCGCGCTTACTAATAGGGCTGTCACTTCCGTCGAGGTAAAGATAGAGTGGATGAATTAGTTATGTTAGGGTTGCCCTGTCGTAATGACGTACACACTACTCGAGGACTTAGGTGTAATGAGTGTCGAGTGTCGGGATCATGTTTCGGCACAGCTATTAGTAACATCTATCTAAGAATATTGAAGTGAGGAAGGTCTCATGGGATATGTAGGACAATCCTGTTTGTGGAGTATTAACTTATGAGTCCCTGGTACTGGCATTAAATTGTTTCAATGTTTATTTTGTCAGTACTGTTTCATAAGCTTGCTTACGTTTGTTCATTAGCAGGGTTAATTCGTCGATAAATAAGTCGGGAGATAATCTAATCTAGTACCTAATTAAATACTTGTAAGAAAACGATTTAGATATTTAATGTTTAACTTTTAGGCAACAATCGGACATGTAGAAATTGGTATTCAAATAGGTAGAACTCATCATAAGCAAACAAAACAAGCCCTCGACCCTCGCTCAGACCGCACTAACCGGGGCCCAGTTCAAATATTACAGTTTGCGTCGCGAGTGGACGAGCCCATTCTGTCGTTAACCGCACTAAGAACTTTATATCCCTATAGGTAGTGTCGGGACAGGCGGGCTTTAGGCCGAGTCGAGCTGGCAAAGAGGATTACTTGTATCTTTCATTTAATTAAGGGAAACGGTGCTCTTCTCTGTGATTACTGAGCAAAAATAGCGTTTGTAGTGATTTAGATATGTAGTTAGTTATTGTTGAGGTTTACTTTTTAAGATGTAACATTCTTTCAAAGTTTGATTACGTTTTGATATTACTTGATGTAAAAATAACGTGGTCAACTTATTAATAAGTGGTCACTATAACATATAAACTCAGTTTAGACGTGTTACTTCTATGAGTGGTTAAAGAGTGGACCATACAATCTAGAGAACCCTAGTTCGAAACCTGGGATTTTACCTACTACTAACGCGAACCCACTTCTAACGCAAGGAATTATTAACTTTACTAGATTTAAAAGATGTACTACACGAGTCGATTATCTTACGATAGCACCCGAGCATCAACCAAGTAGCTGACGTCCATTGAGTACAAAGCAGTTAGCACAGCTTCCCCACTACCCTGAGATGAAGTGTGAACTGTAAATAATCAGAGAAGGTAGGGGTTGTAACGCCCCCGTGTGATCTAACAACGATAGAAATCGCTAAATAATTTACTTATATTCACTATGGACTATATTCAAACTTTACATAACATAACACATTGCAGTAACCGTTCATCACTGATTCAACTTTTTCACTATGAATGATATTGCGGATTGGTTGTTATGAAAATACCACAGTTTGTTATCACTACATAGTATAAACTAAAGTAGCGTTCTCTGTCCCTATGTCACTTTGTATGCTTAAATCTTTAAAACTACGCGACAGATTTTGATGCGGCTTGTTTTAATAGATAGAATGGTTAAAGAGGAAGGTTTATATGTATATAACATCATGCTACGACCAACAAGTACGGAGCAGAAATGAAAAATGTTGCAAAAACGGGGTGACGCAGACACAGTTGCGCGGGTCAGGCTAGTTGTGTATATTTACGACTTTTAATGCTTATTTACATTCTAATCACTTGATCTTATATACTATGATTCTAAACATATTTTAGAGTGGGAGCTGGCACGTGTAAGCTGCTTATGCTGAGTTCTATCTTTATTGTTATAACGGAGACGTGATTCACTAATTTATAACATTATTGTTTATTATCTAATGTCCTGATTATAAGTCACGTTCTGTATTTATGTATAACGTCATAAATGATATTTATTCGAGCACAACTAATCACTACAACTGCGGCTATTTCACTTTATATTTACACCCGTCGCGAACAGGAGGAATACTGTATTATCTGTTACCAATAATATTTAAAAAAAGAAAAATTGATAGTAGTTGGATCATTGATTGAAAACAATAAAATGTTCAGTGAATGCAATAATATTTTTCATTCAAAAAGTTCGTCGTAAGTTTTGTGTATGTCAATGAATCTCCGTTAAAAAATATTTCAACTACAGGAAAGCACCCAATTACTTTTAGCCAGAGTCACACTATTGTGTTGAAAGCCATTTATTTCATACCGAGGGGTGAAATCAAAATGCGTGTATTTTAATTCGCCCCCCATTGTATTCACATTCGATACAAAATGTATCAATAATATTAATGGCATACAATTTGGGATTGCGATAAATCTTAAACAGCTTATGTTGATCCGTTCGGTAAATCATATAACGAGTAATGGGGATCAATGAAACGCATGGCGAAAAAATATTAAATTTCGGATTTATATCTGCACTGCAAGGATAAAATCACTACAGTTACTCAAGTCCAAAACATCACTCTTGTTCCAATTACAAATATCTTTATGTTTCTATACTTCAAAAGTAAAAAACTAAACTCTTTTGGGATAACTTGGGTGTGCACTTGTCTGTCTATCGGGGCCTAGTTAGGGCTAAGTTTTGTTTTAAAGGATTCGAGGATTTAGGACTAAGTTAACCCACGCCTATACCCTCGAAGGGGTAGGCAGAGGTGCTAGCATCCACATTTCGCCAGTTTATGTTTAGATCCCAATGTAATAGGTGGCGAGCTTATTCGCAAGTTTATGTTTAGTAGTATTAGTATTAGTCCCAATGTAATAGGTGGTAAACCTATTGCCATTAACCGGGCACTTATAAACCTGGGATAAATACACACATAACTTCGAAAAGCATCAAAAATCATTGGTGTGTGCCATGGTAAAACCTGGGATCGAACCCGAGACCTTGTCTCAGCATTACTACCACTAGGCTTCTGCGGTCTCAAGTTAAAATACTAAAATTATTTAGCAGCATAATTATGATAAACTCCCACGTAGGTCGTACTTTTCTATTTCGAAATATAAGTTAAAATTCTTGTTAGGTCAATTAATTTGAACATTAATCAGTGAGTGGAGCAGAACAGATGGCGTCGATTATAGAAGTGTTTCCCCTGCTTTTTTAAACAACAAAACTTTTTTCATATGTAATTTATATTTTTAGGGTCCGCATAATGTTTTTGTTTAGATGCAAGATGTTTTTACTTTTTGTATTTATAATTATTTAATATTTTACGATTACTTTCATCGACTTCTCGCTAATCACTACATAGTATAAAACAAAGTCGCGTTTTCTGTCCCTAAGTCCCTTTGTATGCTTAAATCTCTAAAACTGCGCAACGGATTTTGATGCAGCTTTTTTAATAGATAGAATGGTTAAAGAGGAAGGTTTATATGTATATAACATCATGCTACGACTAACAGGTGCGGAGCAGGAATGAAAAATGTTGCAAAAACGGGGTGACGCAGACGAAGTTGCGCGGGTCATCTAGTTCAAAATATAATGGTAATTTACTGCACAAAGAGTATCCATCTGTGAGCCAAATTAATGTATTAAATTCTTTTCAACTCCCTTTAGTACTTTGTGAGTAAAATTGTTAAAACAACCTAACTCACATTTATTTAATCAGCATTTTAACGTAGCCTTTTTATACTGTGTACTTACAGTATAACGTTTTATTTATCTTTCGACGGATCTTTTCAATATGTACTCAACTATGTTCCACATAGCGAGCGATTGTATACTACGCAATCAAAATATTGTAATGATAAGATATATAAACAATGGTATTATGGTGGATGGTAATCATGTTGCCTGGTCGAAGGTTCTCCCTTGGATCAGGGGAAGATCACGTCTTTCCTTTACATTCATGTTTTTTTATTTACTTTTCTTATTAATGGCATGTCAATTTGACTTCACCCTGCCTGATGGTAAGCTCAAGGTAAAGTCTCAGGAACGAGGGTCACCATTACAAACAGGTAAAGTGTTACAATGGTGGCCCTCAGCAACGGCCGCACTAGATGCTTTTTCACGCTCCGCTTAAAAACCCAGGGACTAGTAAGAAATAAACACATGCGCTGGTAAGGAATTCCAAGATTTAATGGTGCGGCAGAGAAAAGACTCACCGAACCGCGTGGTTCTTGATAAAATATTCTGCACCGGCGGGTGACATCTAAGCCCTGCACATATATACCTAAATATTCTCATAGTAATGAAAATTTCATATAAAATTATAAATTCGTGTGGTGGCGGAGAAAGAATATCACCACCCACCTGATCCAAAAGTTGTCACAAAAGACGTAAACGGTAAAATACGCGATATTATTGTGAGAGATAAAAACTCGAAATAAAACCCTGTACCAACCCGTCTGGCCAACGTGGAAACTATAAACCATAGTCTTCCATCTATGTCAGAGGCCAATGTTCAAACATATTTCATCAAATTACGTAAACACCTAATGAAGAAAAGAAAACAAACTTGTATTAACTTTTATTAACTTGTATTAAATTGTATTAACTGCTTAACATATTAACCTTAAGTGTAAAAGAACTGTGTGACCTTCAAGCCCATTTTCTAGTTGATGTCAAAGTATCATATCCTAAGGGCGGCTTCAGACGCAACTTGACGCTCTCTGAGTACACTAACGCGTAACTTGAGCTATTCATGAATATTTATCATCCATTACATTTCGTGACAAGTTCACTCCTTGTAAACAAATACCACACCGAGAAGATATTCTTAGTATTACCGTTTTTACGCAGGTATTGAAGGTTACATCTTCACAGAGATATCTATACTCTGTTTAAGTACTTTCTTTTTTTATTTGGTTCACAAAACTGAGTACAACCAGTAATACATCTTAATAAAGGTAAACAATCTTGTGGCAACGTTTTATGAAAACACATGTTAAACAAATAAACTAGACTAACTAACTGACTAACTAATGGTTCAACACAGGTTTTTAGTCTTCAAAAACGTTACAAAGTAGAAAAGTATTTTTATACTGAGTTTTTAAACAAAACATTGAAAAGACGCTAAGATTGCTTACGTTTTTTAAGTGCTTAAACAAATGGCCTATAGCTTAGGTTATTCTTCTAATCATAAAATTTTTAAATTCATTTTCATAATTATATACATCAAATTGTAGTATTTATAGGCGTATGGGCTCTAAGAAGATGTTTGGTTCTGACTTAGAACCTGGTGATTGACACACAAGACTCAGGCACAAACTTTCGTCTCGGCGTTGAGGTCAGGTGACAGTGTCAGTCCCATAAAATTCCCCTTAGTGTTGAGAGAAGGATTAGGACTTCAACTTTGGATGCTTTTAAAATAACATAACATAACATAAACTCACGCCTTTATTTATGTTTAGGTCCCAATGTAATAGGTGGCGCGCCTATTGCCATTAACCGGGCACTTATAAACCTGCGATAAATACACACATACCTTCGAAAAGCATCGAAAAGTCATTGGTGTGTGCCATGGTAAACCTGGGATCGAAACCGAGACCTCGTCTCAACAGTAATTACCCATACCACTAGGCTACCGCGGTATTGGCTTTTAAAATAATATACAGCAAAAGTTGTTACGCTTAGGACCAGACACAATAGTGTGCTGAAGTAGCTAAAATAAAACCCATTTCTATAAGTCAGTCGTCGGCGGCGCATTCGCTTCACTAAATCAGTAAAACCCCGAACAAGACCGCAATCAGACCACAAACAGCTTACTTCACCAATACATTTACAAACAACGGGCGTGTCGTGAATCTTAAAGCAACTTAACATTTGTACCAAAGTACTTTGC
Source organism: Pelosia muscerda (assembly GCA_963691645.1). NCBI lineage: Eukaryota > Metazoa > Arthropoda > Insecta > Lepidoptera > Erebidae > Pelosia > Pelosia muscerda. Next base: position 16,518,264 of record OY829112.1, read on the forward strand.
TTCGCCTCGCCGGATCTTGTAAAAGTACCAAAGCTATCAATTTGCAAGTACCTAGACCAGACGCTGTACAAATAGATACAAAAACAAGCTGAAGACGACTCTGTCGCATTTCAATGGTACACGCTGATTTCATCTGCTCACAATATATATCTATTACTAGTCAAATAAGGTGCATTTTAGCTTGAATAGTGAATTTGTGAGGTAGTTGCGCGTATACTTGCGGTCAAACAAAAACGGGTACGAACAAAAAAAAATTGCTTCGTTAAAGCAAATTTACATTTTTCTCTCTGGCCTTTATTTTATTAATTTTTGTATTTTGTTACTCTTTTATGGACCAGCGCTGTTCATATGAGATGCTGTTTACACTGGAAATTAATTATTCTTTTATGGTTAATCGATTATTTATTGTCTGGTGAATCTTCAATAGGGTCATCTCAATTTATATTTAACTATCTGTTTTTGTTTAAAACAAACATTAATAATTATACTATACACTCATACACTTATACGCTCAATTTTGTACATCAATTTGATGACATCTAACACTTAACCTATGCAGGATGCAACAACGCATACATCAAACCAATCATAAAGTATATTGGTACACATCAAGTTGCACGTGAGTTATTGTTGGAAATAATGATGATGGATATAACTGACTGTATTATAGGGAGTATAATACAAAATCAAGACTAAGTATTACACCCCGTTATAACTCTCTATCATACACATTACTATGAATATATTAGTAAAAAAATCCTTTATGTTCAAATCCTTATTGATCCTTTCCTCTTTTCCCTCATTCTCCCACTCTTGGCAAATGGCAAGGCATAGTATAAAGTGTAGTCTTGGTGATGCTCTCCTTAAAGCGGGCATAAATAAATCAGAGGACTGTTAAGTACTGTACCCCTACTTACCATCAAGCGAGGTGCAGTCAATTTGACGACTGAAGTATTAAAAACACACACATACACATTTTCATATATACTTAACTACGCGCTAGCACGGGCACGCGCTCACCTCAGTATACATTTATAAAAACAAACCCCACCTATTTACGAAAGAGTTTTAGTGACAGTGTTTCTATATACAAAATATATTAATATCGCACCCTTTATACCGGCAAATTACCGCACAATAAGGCTATTACCGCCACGCCACGGACACAATACCTTCGCTATTTGTCACAAGACAGGCGCTTTCACGCCCTTTTTTGTGTGTAATGCGTTGTGACGTAGGTGATGTGTACTGTTTAAAGCATCGATCACTCGCCGGTAATGAACCCGACCGATCAATCACAATGATACGGTTGTAAAACCTATTCGGATTGGGAGAACGGTGATACGCGTTAACGTTAGCTGAACTTTACTTGTACTAGTTTTATAATCTTTCACGTATGTAGTATCGACTTTAAACATAATATGTAACATTTGACTTATGATTCTAAGACTTCCATCATCTGTGTGAAATGGTGGTAAAATATTCCACGGCTAAGTATCTTTGTATCAAACCCAGATAGGGAGTCAACTAGACACATAATTTGTTTTTTTGCTTATTCAAGCTGTTTCAATTAGTAAGATTATCGAATGATGATCTTACTAATTGAAAACGAATCAAATTTTGAGCGATTCTGAAGGTTTGATAACCTTTATTAGGTATACATTTTTCTAATCAAATTAAAATCACGAGTATTCAAACATAACATAACATAACATAACATAACATAACATAAACTCACGCCTATATCCCCGAAAGGGTAGGCAAAGGTGCTAGCACCCACATTTCGCCAGTTTATATTTAGGTCCCGAAGTAATAGGTGGCGAACTTGTTGCCATAAACCGGGCACTTATAAACCTGCGATAAATACATAACTTCGAAAAGCATCGAAAGTCATTGGCGTGTGTCATAGTAAAACCTGGGATCGAACCCGAGACCTCGTCTCAGCAGTCCATTATGCATACCACTAGGCTGCCGCGGTATTCAAAACGTGACATTGGTGAATGAGGCCCCTGAGCTGACAGCGTCTTGTCATTAGTGGCGCGTCGTGTCTTGTCACTACTGCGTGACACTAGCCACAAACTAATTGTGCCGCTGCCCAATGTTTTAATTAATTAACTGTTCCAAACAGTTTCAAATTTTACAGTGATTCTGAATGAATGTTTGTTATGATATAAATGACTTTAATTGGTAAACTTTTGGTACCACGGTGTGGCAAATAAACAAAAATATCGAAATGAACTTTGAAAACTGTAACATATATCTATTAAATTTCTTTTTCTATGACTACTTTTGAAATCTTTGAATGGTTCACAAAACATTACTTTTCATGCCTCACAAAGCTAGGTAAAATCAATATTAAAATTGACAACAAAAGTAAATAATAATAATGATGAATATACGTGCTTGTTAGACGTACTGTTCTAATCACCGCATGATCTATTTAATAATATAACAGGCAATGTGCTCGATACGCGAGCGTTTTAATTATACGCCAAACACCATCAATGTAATAATGAATCGCGAAACAACGCTAGGGTTGCTAATAAAGTTGAAATTAAAATTAGAAGTTTATGATTTAGTGGAATTGCACCGAGTAATTTTTAATTAGCGTACTTGGCTGTGTTATGTAACAAAACAGATATAAGTAATTCAGAGTTAAGTTGTAAGTCGTACATCTTGCAGTAGTAGACAGTCAACAACGATATCTATACATATAGATTTAGAAATGTTCAATTTTATACATAAATACTAAATATTATTTAGGTATTGTTAAGGTGTCGGCCAAATTCTGTTTAAATCCTATGTTCAAATCTTAGCCATTACCAACGTCAATTCGATTTGAACACAAACTATTGAACTTAACTTAACTAAACTAAACGGTTAGAGCGAATATCAGGTAGTGATTTCGTTTGCTAATATGCTTTTTTATAAAAATAACAAAACTGATTTGATACTCTCTATAATTATATGACGCACTAACGGCAAATTCAAATTAATTATATCATAAAATGGTGACCAGGGCATAGATTTCCATAGGTTTCAGGACTTTCAAAATAAAACCATAAAAAATATTCGATCGATAATTTAATCTAATACCAAATGGTGACCCTAGCATTTGATAATAATGTTAGAGCACACGGACCACGAGGGCGGCGGCCAATTGTGATGTATTTGCCGATTTGTTTGTAAGCGTGAGCTTTTATGATAATTGCAAACTGCGAACGGTACGCAGAGTACGTTGATGGCCTGTTTGCGATCCACTTTGTTCGTCAAAATATTCCGTTCAAGTCATTTGACTGATGGATGGGCTTAATTAAAATAAGGATGTTTGTTCGTCTGTTTTTATCGAGTTTTAATTTGTTGTTCGCACAAATATATACATAAATTACACACGATTTATACACGATTGTTATGACTTTTGCCGGTAGACGAATGACTGAATTTATTAACAACATACAAATACTTCCTTAAATACGATAAAAATTGTATTATCCTTACTAAATATAATAAAATTGTAATTTGATTGCTGTGCATATCTATAATAGCCTCCGTGGCGTGGCGGTAGTGAACGCGACTGCTACGCACGGGGTGCGGGTTCAATCCCCGCTCAGTGCAAAAAGTTGTATCATGCATATGGCTGTTTGTAGGTACTGGTCTGGTCGTGCCTCGGAGAGCACGTTAGGCCGTCGGTCCCGGTTGCCCTACCAACACCTGTGGCAGTCGTTACGGGTAATAGGAGCCCTCAAAAGTCCAAACAATCTAACTCGGAACTTCGATTTCATCATTTGGTCATTGGACCATTGGTTGTGGAGGACATATGGCAGTCGCTTCACGGAAAATATCGAAGTTCAGCCGTAAAACGTTACGTTACTCAGCGTAAAAAACTACTTCAGCTTAGATCCAAGCATCAGAGTATACCTTTGCATATGCATATCCACAATCCCTAATATCGTATTGTGTATCTTTCCTCTAACATTTTAAATATGTATGAGGCAAGTGTAAATCCCCTCCTACCTCTCAACTTAATACATCTAACAGTATCCAAAACAAACAGAGTGGAACATCTAAAAGGGAAAAGGGGTTCATCTCGTTAGCTTAAATAATAAGAACCGTACAAAGGTGACTGGTGAACTGGCATACCTCGTCAGGCCCACACGAAACAAAAATGGCCATAACTTCCCCAACTGCATTAAATTCATTATTCTATAGGAATAAATAAATATGTTAATTGATTACAAGATTCCAAAACAGTTGTCAAGATAGCATTGAACTAATTTCGTGGATTGTAATACCGGCAATACATAAAATTGGTTTTCATATTATTAATAAAACGCACTTGTTTTTATAAATCACATTCTGTAACTTTTATAGGTACCTCTCTTAGATAATTTTTTTTCCGTTTAAAGTAACTTATAATCAGTATAAGTGATGTTTTTCTGTACGCATTTATTTGCCTTACCCTATTCACATGTTTGGTTCAGTAACGTAGATTTCACCTGTACTAAAACATCACCGTATATATCCATTAATAACAAAGTGAACCCAAGCGCGGACCTTGTCCACATTGCAGGTCCAGTTTGCTAACAAAATATTGTTCTTATTCTTCAGTATAGAGCAGCTAAAGGACCAACCCTTTAACGATCAAGGCCGGTCTCGCCTACTCATTGAAAAACAAGATAAAAAAATAAACTTGCAAACTACTGAATTTTTCATAGGATCCCTCGTACCGGCCGGCCATCTACCTGACAACTAGACCGTTTCTTTGAGCGATTTAATTTAACTCCCGATCCACAATTACAGGGAGACAGTCCCTTTCGGAGTTCGGTGTCAAAGCAACGAAAACTCGAATTACACTCACCAATTTCCGTTTGGAAGGGTTACGTGAAAATGTGGCGTTTGGGATACATCTCTAGCTTTGTACAGGAAGTTTCTAAAGTGTAGGTTCAGAAGGAGTAATAGAAAGGTTGTTTAGAATTGTGTGCAAAATTTCTGCCGTTGAGATGTGGAAGGACGTCGAGTCGAATTTATCAGCGCTGTCGCTCGGCAAAGCTAATGTATTCCCAAAGTTTGACAAAGCCGACTCACCGGGTAGTCTCCGAGGAAAAAGCGAGGGTGTTTCGTAATGGAAACAAGTTTGGAATTCGTCAATGGATTACTTCGGTGTATCACTGCTATCTCGAGTAGACTTTACTTTTTTGATATTATTTTCGTTATTAACGTTGTGACCTCTCGCAGTATATCAGTTACTTAAATTCTTTATTTACCTTTTCAATGACCAAATTAGCTTATTCTACTTCGGACAGTATGGAGTGGAAACGTTGGGGCCATAGGCTCCGAGCACTCGTAATCGTTTCAGGGAGATTGCGAAGTGTATGATCGAGGCTTTTCATGAATCAGAGGGGTGAGGGCTGGCCTCTTCTTAGGACATAAAATAAATATTGCCATACAACGTGGCAGTGCTGCCAGTCTACTGAGAACGTTGCCACAAGAGAGAGACGCATTTTAATTCAGATCTAAGCCTTTATTTTAGTTTGATTATTATTTAACTTTTGTTTTATTTATTAATCTTTTTATTTGTCATATTCTTTAATGAATTTATTCTTTAAAAAATAGCCACCGAAATTATTAATATTCCCTCTAACCCCTCTAGCTAAGCTCTACGATTTGTATTAGGATTGGATTCACTTTGGTAGTGTAATGGCCACGACTCGAACCCGGGACCTGTTGATGGTATGGCCGACTCCTCAACGACTAAGCTATCGAAGCTTCGTAAATTATTGGTAAAATAATTGATATTAATATTGATTTCTGCATGCAACATAAAACAATGAATACCTTTGCATAGTTTTATCGAACCAAAATTCGAAATAAAATGCAATATACAGCTCAGAGACTCATTAAAATGGGACACGTTTTTTTTTCGCTGTAGCGATCAAATTGTGGGATGTGCGTGCCGATATTCATTGTGCCGACATAACAAGCACTCTAATTAATATATTTTGTGCTTTGAGTGCTCTCGGTGTCGTTGTGTTAAGAAGTAATTGGGCAAACCCCTACTGCAGATAAATTAGTATGCAATATTCCTTACGGTAAGTTATATCCTTTTCGATTATATTTAAGACCAAGCGTGAAAGATTAAAAACATTTTTTTAATAAATTGGGAATACAACTAAGTACGGTAACCTAAACTTCGACAGTTTTTTTATGAGTTAAAACTTAAGTTTATTTGTTTTTGTGACAAATGAAACCACTGACAAGGAGTCTCTAAAAATTTTAGTGACAGTTATAATGATCATTGGTGACATCTATATTATATAGCATAAATGTAAAAACGGCGCCAAGAAGCAAAACTTTGTATAAACGTATTACCAAAATTTAATTTACGAATACATTTTGGAAGTTTATAAATATTTTATATTTTATAGTCACATGCTCATACTAAAAGGCTCACCAGCCAATGGCGCGTCAAATTGGAGTGTGACATCACCGTAAAATACGCTGGTGCTAATTGTGCGATGTATTTATCGTAGTCTAATTGTTGGTCAATTATTTCCGATAGCTCATCAATGAATGTATACATGTTGTGTTGCACACGTCCGCGATAACCGCTTTCCATCATGTGGGCCGAGTGCTTGTCTACCAACGAAGTGTTATAAGAAATATCTAACTAATATTCGTGTGGAGACTGAGAAAGAATAATATAACATCACCTCATCTATTCCGAAGGCTGTAAGAGGCGATTAACGGAACATTATGCGGACTATATCACTGCGAGAAAAGGAAAGCTAGAAATGAAACCCTAGACCAACCCGTCTGGCCAGCGTGGAAATATTAGGCCGAAGTCTTCCGACATACCGATATTGATAGATTGATTAAAATATTGTTGAAAATTTCCTAAAACATAATCTTTTACGGGTGTATGGGACGCCGCAAATTTGGCTAGCCAATTTAGTAAACATATTACTACCATGTGGCATAATTTCTGACCAAATCTTCAACTTTCACTATAAAATCAATCGATAGGATATCAATCACAATCTTCTTTTAATTACGCATAACAGTTTCTCCCACTATCATGGTGCAAGCCATGTTATAAATAAATAAATAAAAATAAAAATAAAAATAAAAATAAAAATAAAATAAAATAAAAATCTTTTAATTTCAGACCATAGATCCATAATATTAGTAACAATATACCTTATAAACTATGTTAGTATAACAAATAGAATTATGTGAGGACAGCATGTACATAACACCGCTCCAGGGGCAGGCTCATCGACCTTTTTTAACATGTAGCTCGATGAACCTACCAACCAGGACCGAATCAAGGCGTTCACCAACCATCCTCAGGACTCCGTTCGAGCTCCGCCTCACCCTGTATACCAGCGAGGCAACCTTTTTGCGCATTACCGCGTAAAAGTCGTCCACACCGGCATCGGCAAACATGCCTGAAGCGCTACAGTAGTGTGGAAGCCGGAACAGAGCCCTGAAGACGTTGTTGTATTGAACGCGTAGGGCCGTGTAGGATCTTTGTGTAAAGCTGGCCCACAGGCTGCCCGTGTAAAATACCTGGCAATATGCTTTAAAAAGCGTGATCTTGACCTCTGCTGTACACCGAGCAAACCTATGTGCCAGCATATTACCACGTACCGACAATGCCCTACGCTCCCTTTCTATGTCTAAATCATCACACATATTTTCAGTGACAATATGTCCTAAGTATTTGAAATGTGTCACACGGCTCAAAGCAACTTCATTTAGTATGAGTGGAGGAATTGAGGACGGCCCCTGTTTGTGGCTTTTAAACAGCATAAACTCACTCTTTTTCGCATTGTACTTCAAGCCGTGCGACACAGCATAAGACTCACAAACTCTTAATAACTTTCTAAGTCCCCCTATTGAGGGGCTCAGCAACACCATGTCGTCTGCATAGCTAAAATTGTTTACACATACATCATCCACAAAGCAGCCAACATGTGTGCTGCTAAGCTCCTCAATTAGGTCATTGACATAAATGTTAAAGAGACGAGGAGATGTCAAACCCCCTTGTCTCACACCACATTTCATATAATACTCGTCAGAGTACGAGTTTCCCCATCTCACTATGTTGATCTGATTGCTATACCAATAGGAAAACATTTTGATAATATCAGGAGCCACACCAGCCTCTCCTAGCTTTGTCCACAGCTACTGAGAAATCGATTATAATAAATAACGATTTTCAGTAATTGATTTCATGGTTTGCGTTTTGAATCACGAAGTATATCATAGAAAGTGAAAGAAAGAAAAGATAGGAAAAAGTGAATGCTTCGACAGGATTCGAACCCACGATCTTTCCCTTACAAAGGCAACGCTCTGACCCCAAAGCCATGAAGCCTCGTCTGAATAATTCGATATTTACCTGGAGTGATTTAAACAGTCAGCATACTAAATGCTTTTCAAAATTTTCAGTTCATTTGCCTTCATCTGTTGTTGAGCAAGTACGCCACCTAGCAGAACTTGGTTCTCAAGGATATTGGTACATCACATCTGTGTACAGTGTACACTGGTACATGTATCTTACATCACATTTACCTATCTGTGTACATTACATTAGTTTACATGAAGTAATTTATTATTAAATAACATTATATTACTTTGTTGTGTAAGCAGTATTTGTTCAGGGTTTGTCTAATTTAAGCAGTGGTAATGGCAGCAGTGCGTTTGGTATTTGAATAGTCTATATAAATTAAACTGTGTATAGAATGTACACAGTTTAATTTATATTAAGACACCAATACTGTTGTCTGTTAGACTTGTTAACCCACTTCTTGTTTCATTAGTGGTAATACCGCTAATAACATCGTCGGTGGGAATATTGTCTTTCATCATTCTATAATTATCTGAGCCTATTCCCAACTTAGTTGGCGTCGGCTTTCTAGTCTAACTAAGATGCGGGTGACCTTCGTTATTTTCCGTGAAGCGACTGCCATCGGACCTCCACAACCAAATTGGCTATATCAAAGTATTGCAATTAAACCAGTAGTTGTACTCTGGCTTCAACTACCCGTAAAATCTGTCATAGATGTTCATATGACCATTGGAACCGACGGCTTAACGTGCTCTCGAAGGCGTGACCAGACCAGTACAAATAGCAATATTCATGTATACAAATATTTGCACTTACACCACACCACAGAGGCTGTCACCCACTATGTATCAGTGTACCTTATTTATCTTTTCAAGGTCAATGATTCTTGCTATTCATTACAATTGTCAAAGCAAATGGGTGTCAAGCTTCAACACTTTTTAATTAACTTATTAATTTTTTGGTAGTTTTGTAGAGCAATCAGAAGTGTAGTTATTAAAATTCAGAGTGGTAAGAAACGTTAAGGGAAGTATTTCTATAAACTAACTTGTGCGGCAGTACTTGATGAAGTTGTATTAATTAGCCGCTCCGAGAGCCGTGGAATCGACGTCTTCACCGCAAACTCTTGTATTTATAATAAGGTTGGTTTCTACAACTGAATTAAAAGATCTGTGCTACTTATAAGTTTTGTTTTAAGTACTATTATTTTCGACTACGGCACGCAAAAAGACGGCAGTTAGATGTATGGAATTTCATTCCTAACTATAAAAAAACGCTATACAGATAAATCTTAGGATATTGTCATTAACCAAAATAGGTACTTGTGATTAGAGTTATAAAGAAACATTAAGATATAAAAAAATATAAACACATACTTATGTACTAACCATTTCCTATAGATATTTATTTCTAAATTATACATATAAACTCCCAACCCAATGTACCTAATTACTAATGCATTGAGCGGTAATGTGACCTCTGATTTAACAATCGAATAAGTATTCTGTCACTACGCCACAGATTAAGGCGTAAAATGCAATCTTTAACCACGTTAATATAACTTATCTTGTCTTTAAACTCTTCTGCCTTAACCCTTATCCCCCCCCCCCGTCCCCTTCCTTCACTTCTATATAGTTGGCAGCACAAGGTGTGACGCCCCTAGTGTTGCAATCGTCCATATGCCACGGTAACCACTTTCCATCAGGTAAGCCGTGTGCTTGTCTGCCACCTAAGTGGTATAAAAAAACAAATTTCTCAAAAGGTTCATTTCCAGAATGAACCGAACGTACACACAGTGAAGTTATATCATAACTGGCTCGTACAGGTTCACCATTATATCGAATCTGTGGACAAATGCTAATGATATAATCTAAATACATCCTGTTTTATCTCCAATTTCAATCTAGCATTACAATATTTTAATATTCATTGTTTTATTTCCAATACTCTAGAACTCGTTTACTTTTATATAATAATATTATGCTTGTTTTAAAAATATACCTAGATGTATTATATGAAGCCTAGATATATTTTGATTACATTGTCTTGTGTATATTTTATGAAAAATGGTTATTCAATAGGTTTTCATTTATGTAGGTAGAAGCTCTGTTTATAGTAGAAGAAAAGTTTAATAGCGCAATAAATTGAGCGTGACTACTGTTAGATCCCAACAAGCACTTCCCCGATGCTGAATTTGTTTAAGTATAGTACTTTTATAGCCACAAGTAATTGTCACTATTAGGCGACTGGGTTCAGAAAAATACGACAAACCTCAAATTTTGTAGTTTTTATTTCGTAAAATGTAGAGTTTCTGCTCGCTGTGCTACCACCCTGATTGCGGTCTCAGAGACTGTGTGTTCTAGTATATAAGGATAAGCAGTACGCACTAGTAGGCGACTCATAGATCTGGTTTTTTTCTGTCCATTAGCAGATCGCAATCTATTGCTAGACATAGGCCTCTCGAAATGTTGGGAGGCTTTGAAGTAGTTTCCACGCTGGCCTGACGAGTTTGGTAGAGGGTTTTATTTTGAGTTTTCCTTCTCTTGGTAGGAACGGTCGGTCGAACGGTCTTAACGGAGGTAGGACACGACGGTATCTCCCGTCCGAAATGAGCTGTCCAACTGGGGAAGTACCTCCGCCCTACAGAAGACCGCAGTCATAATAACCATCGTGTTGTGTTCCCGCCGGTAAGTAGGGTAGCCAGAGCTCACTACACCCCTCCTTCCCCTTCCCTTCCTAGCCTCCCCACCCCTTCCCAGCTCTCCCGCTTTCCCTTCAGGGTGGGCAGCGCGTGTGTGACACCCTTAGTGTTGCACACGTCCATAGGCCACGGTGGCCGCTTTCCATCAGGTGGGCCGTGTGCTTGTCTGCCACCTACGTAGTATAAAAAAAAAAAAAAAAGAAGTATCGTCAGCATATTTTCCTGTTAGACACTTATTACGAACCTCTTCGGATGAGATGGGGTAGTAATATTCTTTCTCCGTCCCCACAAGGAGTCAGACAGTTTTTCTATCCACTCTTTATTCTTATAAATATTTCTAGAACAGAAGACAAATCATACATAAAAGTGTATCTGTGTTGTACGTGACATACAAAATATCATCGTAAAGGGAGGTCTTCACAAATCATCGCCGGTATCAGTTATACTTGGTGGCAAAGCACCGAGGCTTTGATAAAAAGGGGTATCTTGTTGTCAGATAGTTTACGATCTCAGAGTCTCTTCGTAACTTTTAACATTGTCGTATATTCTTGTGTTTTGACAGAGCCATAACTAGTTTATGATTGTAGTAGAAGTATAAGCAATTTGGTCTGGTTATCCTTTGTGGGTTGTATCCATACGACTAATATTTTAATAACTAATATTTTATTCGGTAATTTATTTTAATTTTGTGATAGAAAAACTACAAAAAGAACTAGCAGAAATCTATATTGTCAATAATGAGACCATAAGTTAGAAGCCTTTAAATGAAATAGAGATCAAACTGATTTCCAAGTGATGGAAAATAAACTGAATTATCGAATGACAACTATTTTTCCTCTATTCGTGTAGAAATTACGTATTTTTAAATAATTTTGTTACATTGAACGTAATCATAACTATTCCTTTTCTTTCTGTTACAGACTGCCTTCATCTTCAACTCTATCGAGACCCAAAAGACCGCTACAAGAAGGGCCAAACAAAAGCCTCCCTATCACTCCAACACTTCCTAGGCTTTGAATCAGGTTTTACTCTCGATAAAGAGTCCAACACTATCGCCATCATATGCCAAGATGTGACAGTAGTTCTGGCGTTTGAAACAAGAGAGAGGCTAATAGCCTGGCAAGTAAAGGTGGGAGGTCAGTTGGGATCTTCTAAGGAGTACTTAGTGATGATCGGAGGTGGTGGATCGAAAAAGTTACCGGCTGGTCCGGCGAGGCTCCATCTTCAGGGGAGGCGGTTTGCGCTCACGAGTGGAATACCACCACGCTTGTTGGGACTCTGGGAGCTGGCGCATTTGAGGTAATTTGTGAAAACATATATGTGTATTAATCACTTAGTTTGTATTATTTAGGGAACCAGATAAATATCAAAGACTGGCTATTTTAGTATTTTTAAAATAAAAATATTAAATGTTTTATCAGAAAATCCATTACAAGAAAATATATTAGGGGAGGGAGGGGAATTTTTTTTCTTTTTCTTGGGGAGGTAGATCGCTCGATAGCGCTCGTGAAGATGCCTCGTGTAGAAGCCAAACACGTATCGAGGTTTGTTCTTTGCATTTGCGGAATATTGCACATACGACAACATCTTTCCTCTACTTGCTTTTTACGGTCTTTTTATTAGATTTGAGCGGTGCAGTTTGGCATCCCTTTCTATGACTATTAGTAATATTTCACTATCGGGATTATTAAACCGTGTGTAAGTTCCCAGGCTTCCGCCGATATATTTTCTAATTAAATGTTTTTAAACTATTTAATCTCATATACATCAACTGAAAAATATCTCAGAGTAACCATGGAGTACGAAAACACAGCATGTTTTTCTCGTTTTTATGAATCAGATAAAGGTTAGCATATAATATAAAACAAATCTCGTAGATCCATCGTCTTTAAGTATCTTATGCCCCATTAAACACTATACTTGAATAGTTAATAGGTACAATCAATTTTTTGATTAGCACTAGATAACGGTCAGAGAAATTCACAAATAATAGTTTTTATGAACTCACGTAAATAGACAGTAAAATTAGAATAAAATAAAGTAATAAGGTGAACAATAAAACAACATTTGAAGATATTATCATGATAGTAAAACCGGTTTATGCGATCCTTGGCGCATAAAACCGGTAGTGACGTCTTTATGCGTTTCACCGACGAGCGGACGCCATCACGCGCTAATGGCCGACGCTTCCGGTCGCCATCTTGTGCAGCGAGTGCGAGCTGGGGTTACTATGATACAGGAAATTCTTTTCGTTGTTGTTTATTTTTGAAGGAAATTACCAAATCACGCAACGCTTAGAGTTGGGTTTATGTTAGTAAACATCTTCAACTCACTGTCAATAGATCGCAGTTTGTGAAGAATAGCTGTTGATCAAACATCGCTAATAGATATGTGAGGAGATATCATAGATTCAGCGCCATCTAGCGATAACAAACTAACATTCTACGGAACTTAAGGCACTGCATCGCGCAATCAACGTTTTTACGCTGATAGATAATATATATCATTATACACAACGGTATACGTTGGGTCTTGCCTGGTCAAAAGATCCTACCTTTGAGTAGGAGAAACATCACACCTTGGACCGTCGCATGTGCGTAATACGTTCTGGTGTGCAGACAGTGTAAATGAATTTTGCTCAGTTTGTTTTAATAAATATTTAGAAAACGAAGAAAAGCAATGACTATAACTTAATTTTTCCTAAAGGAATTGACAGTACAGTGTTCATAAATTTTGTTGAGGGAATTAACAAGAATTAAGTTATTAACAGTATAACGAAGGATATTTTAACTATTAATTACTTTCTTATTTGTACCTGTTATGGTAATCCTCAATATTCTTTCTAGTTTTTTGTCATAATAATTAAGTCGATAGGTTCCCGATAGAGTAGATTATGGGCCATCCATCTTTTCCCATGCAGTGTCGTACAAGGCAACTAAAGAATAGGGCTGTTTAACATCACACAGATATATATAGCCCAGGCTCAGCCTCAGATGCATGGATCGAGTCTATAATAGCGCTGGGAATATAGCAATAGATTCACTCTCGATTAACCGGACTCGAACACAATGATTGGTAATCCTCTGCGTATCCCAGAGGGAAATAAATGGAAACAACTGTTTGTATCTTAAACTTGAAACTTATTAAGTTAACATTTCCAAAAATTTACCCTACGTCAGAATATTACATCTGAAATCCCGTAGCTACAAAATACTCACAAAATATATTAAAAAACGACTTTGAATTTGCCACAATGTACTGTTGTAAGTTCAGTTCAAATTACACAGTAATTACCAACTAATTCCAACAACAACAATCCGTAATGCTAACCTCCAGTGGCGACAGTACGTTAGGACAGAACTGCATACAAGTTGCTAACCACAATCGTACGTAATGCACTCATGACAAAACGGTACTTCTTCCTAACACAAGCGAGATGGGAATACCCAAAGCCAACGTTGAAGGGAGAAAGAACATGTAGGAAACCGCCATACGACAATTCACACTGAAGTTATAAAAGTAGGTAAGCATATTCTAGGATTAGAGAAACGTGTGATAACTTTATTCGTTCATGAATTTTGAGTTATTTTGTGAGTGAATATTTTAATTTAGATTATTTATATTCCGCTCTCAACCCCTATGAAACGACGAAATAGTATTCGATATCATCTTCTATTGCCTGTTAATTAATAGAGCGAATTTCTAATGCCGTCTTTCTTTTCTCTCGTGTGTCAACTGACAGTCGGACCAAACCGATAACACAAATCGAAAGGAAATGAAAAAATAAGTAGTATGAGTAGTCCTCAGGCTACATTTTTCGAAATAATACTAAATTGATTAATGTATGAGTGTTTATCCTGTCTAATACCCTACGTTTACCTCACAGGCGCTATGGAGTAGTCGAAGGCAGATTTTGTTTCGAAGGCGGCTCCCACTGTGGCAAGGGTGAAGGACTGCATATGCTGATCACCGACCAGGCGCAAGATATCACAGATGCGTTTGACCTGGCCGCTCAAGGGAGCTTATCTCTGCAACGTACGCCAGCTCCATCTAGGAAGAGTACTGGTAATTTTTGAAAATTATTGATTAACTATTCATCATATTATGTAGTATACGAATTATGGGGTGATTTGAACCTTATTAAGGATCTTCAAGTCTGAGCCGACCTCAAGTACAAACCAACCTGCTGATTAAGGAGCAAAGCTCTGGTACAGGCTTTCATCTCAGGGTTCACGTCAGACGCCAATTGTTCAGAGAACGTGTAGGTAATGAACCTGCGACTCCGAAGCAAAAGTCTCAAATGTATCAAGAATAAAGCTAAGATGATAATGATTATGTTATGCTTAAACTTTCAGGTCATTCTATCTCATTGAAAAACTATTATAATAGAAATATTTTTTTAGGCAATAAAACACGTCCAAGCACTCGACTATCTGATTTCAACTCAACGGAGCAATCTATACCAGATACGGCTAGTGGTTTATATGAAGAAAACTTCTTCGGTGAAGATTGTGGAGGAGTATCACCGTTCTGGCCTTCGGATGAAAGGCGAAATTATGAAGAAGATGAAATACCTTCTCGACTACCTTGGAATGGAGCTGATCATGTTACATTAGAGCGATGTAATAATTGCCTGACAAAACTTGGAGCCATATCACGCTCTTCAACTGTAGCTCTAACTCCTGGTACGTCATTCAACCTAGCATGGACCATGGAACCTGTAGCAGAGAGTAGTTCTGAAAATTCCTCAAATAGTACAGAGTACTTGACTCCAAGGGCTATTAGAAAAACATTAGAAGGTTGTCAATGTCAAGATAGACCTCCAGAACGACCACCCAAACCTGTTCATCTGGACCAAAAGAAGCCACCGGCACCGTTACCCGTACAAGCCTGCTCATGTAGTGCGAATGATAATTATAAAACAAATAATCCCAAAGTTGGACCATATGAGAATTATGATGTCCCCAAAACCAAACACGTTGAAGTAAGTAGATATCATGAAAAATATTTATTGTTTTTTAATATTACAATCTTCACCTTTTAACCAACTTTTTATTTCCTACAGATTGATCATTCAGACCATTATGACACTCCAAAAAGAATAAAACAAGCATTGGCAGATGATTTGTTTCAAGTTACAAAAACATCAGATCCAGGCAATTTAGTGCTAAAGAAAAATTGTGGATGCTTACTCAAATTTGGCTCAAAAAAGAAACCAGTGATAGTAGAATGTAATGAAAGTCTCCAACCAGTAGAATGCCCATGTCAAAAAGTAACTAATTGGGCCAATAATCTGATAAGTCTTCCTTATTGCAAGAGAACAACAAATGATCAAGTTAATACGGAAATTTTAACAAATCAAAAGCCAGATGAGATGGCTATCTATGCTACAGTAGATGTGACTAGAAAAACAAATAGACAAAGTGCTGTTAGCACTGAAAGGGACTCAAATGATTTAGGCAATGACGCACGTTTTACCAATTATCAAAATATTGAACCAAAAGAAGATAAAGAATATGAAGGTCCTCATGCAAATTATGAAAATTTAGAATTTGCTTTATCTTTGGAATATTACGAAAATGCAAAAGATTTATTGAAAAAGGCAGGAGTCACACAAACTGAATTAGATGCATTAAGTGCAAATATAGACCTTGCTGTTAACAAATTGCCCAAAAAATGTAAGCTGTGCACTAAATGTGGGCATTCGCAATCATCAGTTTGCAAACAACAAGATCTTAAAAAATGTAAAAATGATGAATATTTGCTAATGGAACCAGCAAAAGAAGGAAATAATGACTACTGTAGTAAAACTCTTGGACCTAATCCAGGTTATACGCCAATGTCACCAAATCCAAATTGGTCTCAGAGCTTGAAACATCCAATACACAAAATTCACAGAGCAGAAATTGAAAAGTCTTTAAGCATACCTACATTAATCAGTAGTGAAAATAGGATACAAACTTTTGGTAATAATAACAAAGAAGCTTTGCAAAAGCGATCTAGTTCGGTAGATTCTGCGCGGCTACTTGAAGATCTAAAAGAATTTGATAGCAGTGTAGGAAGCCATGCTACATCATCATCCCTGGAAACTTTACGAAATATGACCATTGAAAATAGACGACCATCGACACCTTGTGACGATGAACCAGAATGTTGCGACTGCAAGTCTTCCGGCTCAGAGAACAAAACTTCAGAAGAATATTCCTCAAAAGAAAAACCTCACCTAAGGAATAAATTGATGGACAATGCTCAAATCAAAAGGTCTTCAAGTGTCCCTTGTAAGTCAGGAGGGAACCGAGACTCCTCAAGTTCAAATGATTCTGGAGTATCAAGCTGTTCATTGAAACATGGTGGAGCAGAGTTTAATGAATTTGAAATGCCTTTGACTTCTGGTCATTCAAGGTATCACTACATGGTTCATAAGAGGATGAGAGGGAACTTGTCTGGCTGTGTACACTCCTCATTGCCGAGGAAGTCAAAGTCTTCTGATCTCTTGAGAGATATGCCAATGCAGTTACCCAGATCATCGCTAAAGTCTTCATCTGCGGAAGCAGAAGTGCCGGTTCTCCCACCGAAACAGTTCAAAGGTAGATTTCTCACTTTAAATTTTTGTCTTAAATCTTTTCCATTTCATTGTTTGTAATCGTAAAAGTAATGTTAGTTGTTCAGTTATCTATATTATATTAATTTTATTCTAGGTGTAATGGATACCCATAGCACATCAAGCGGAACTTCTGACATGTCAGACTACATTGAAACTCTTTCTTTGACCTCGTCACATTCGTCCTCCGACACCCAGTCAGGAATGAGGTAAGTATTCAAGATACAGGTAAAATAACTGCGTGCTTGAATTAAAATGTAATATACTAGAACCATAGCATCTCTACTTATGGATATCGTTCAAAACAACTGAAGGATAAAATTAAAGATGTCCGTTCAATAACCACAGCCCATGAAATAGTTTTAGGTTGATAATAATAGGCTTATATTATATGGGATCAAAGACTATTATCTTGCCCAGTTGGATCTATTCGAACTTCTAGAAACCTTAGAGGAAGTACTAATTTTTTTAACTTAATTCCAGACTTAGTCGACAACCAACAAACACATTGCGGCCACGTTCCGGCAAGGAATACCACAACATCGATCCTATCATCACTTCCATGTACAAAAACGGAAAGGACCTAGCCAACTACACCAACATACCATAAAGTGTGAATTGTGATAAAAAGTCCCAGAAACTCAATGTTTCTAAGCAGAAATTATTTAGAGAAGTTGTGTTTTAGGTCAACTCGTATGTTTATTTTATGTACATCGCTCAAACAATTAATCAATGTAAGATAAATTAATAAACTGAAGAACGTATTCTTGATAAGAAGTTATAACGATCTAATTAAAGAATAACCTTATACTAATTTTTACAATCATTTCCGTAATAAATACAGAATTGTGTGAGCAATTTGCCAAATTCCTCCATGGCTGATATTATCATGTCTCAAAAGAGATATTAACTCGCTGAAGTATGCAAGAAGTGGATACGATTGTACTCCCATAGGAACCGTTTAAAGCGACGTGCAATTAATCGCAATGTTATCCTATTTTGTAATGTTATTGATGCCTGTTTTGTTATAATAAACTTTTTAGTGTATTTACATTATCTCTTGCTCAAGTTCTCCCACGTAAGTTAACCTTAATTTATAATTTATCTGCGCATAATAAGACTGAATGTTTATTATTAATTTATTTATAACGAAACATAATCTAGTCATCACTCAGACAGATGTAATATTGTAAAAAATAAGTGTTTACGGGTAGCGTACAAGTTAATGCTGTAAAAATTTGACAACGATTAATTTTTAAACAATTTATAGTCATTAGTTCATAAAGGACATTTTGTACGAAGTTTTACTGAGCATACCATGTATGTGTCATGAGACGTTAAGCATTAATTATTATTTTACTATATAAAAACTCATCTCCTAAACCTAGATTGATGCCACCATCGCTACTTTGTGTAAAAAATCTAACTTACTATGTAGGTCATATCTGTCATTATCATAATAATAATAGTATTTAATAATACTTTTGACTTTGTTTATGACGTTATTAGGCTTAATGTCTCATAGCACCATTCATAAAATTGTACATGTATTGTTATATACTCCTACTATAAACGATTCGTTACAGCAATAAGTATAAAAATTCTGATAGTAGTTCCTTATGGTGTTGATTAAAATAATGTGAGTTGTCCTAATTTAAGGGTCGTATTTGTCTTTAGCCATCATTGAGCTTTTGTATGCGCTGGTTACTGGATCGGATATTAAAAAAATGTTAGCAAAAGGTAAGTTCTTTTTTAATTTGAATATCCTTTTCGATCACGTAATAAGCGCTAGGCATGGGACTGCTGTGTGCAATACGGCAAAGAACGTATCATGTGACATTAATATATGTATCTGTAGTATTTTCGCTAGCTATTATACTACCTACCTACATACCCGTACAGGCTGTATATCATCCTTAATCTAAATGTATACATATGAATAAACATCATAGTAATTTGTATCAGGGCGTTTTATTGAAATTTTTTCATTCACTTGTTTGTTTGTTTTACTTGGTAGAACAGACTTCTATTATGTGGAATCAAAACTAAACATCTCGCCTAGTTTACCAACACTTTAGTGTTTTTGCACATGAAACATAGCTGGGCGGTGATTCCAAGTTTTTTAATTTAATTCCAGACATAATTTTCGTTCGGATAAACATCAACTGATGTATGCGCTGGGTAAGAATTATGAAATCAAAGTCGTTATATTGTTACTTTGTCATATTATTACTGATAATACCCTAACAGAAGAACCACAAAACCTAACTGATTGAGTTGGCTAAAATAGAAGTAGGTAAGTAAAGCTGCATGTTTTCTATTTAATAAAGCGAACATTAATACAAAATATATAATTAATGATAAATAAGCAATACATATATCCGCAGTGTATCAGTTATGTAACTTATGGATGAGAAGTTTTTACTGTTGCCTTCATATCCTAATAAGCAATCGGCTACAACTAGCTGCCATATAATACAGCTGTATACTATTTTTCTTACGATCGCACTAAACCGGAATTCCTAAATCATTTCATATTAAGTCCCGCAAAATATCTACGACCACAAGAATTTCTACTATACCAAAAAAGTTAGAGAGGAATTTGTTCAGAAACAATATCAAATTCCATCAATAGGAGGTCGCGTAACAACGTTACGATATGAAATGAACTCGGGCGGGTAGTTCGCGAAAAAAAATGTGAGAAAACATTCTTAAAATCAGGAAACTTTTGCAGCACTCATTTCGAGATGTACCTAATATTTTTTATTAATTTCCTTTCCCCGCTGCGCCAAAGTCTCATTTACATAACATTAGCATTATAATACATTCGCGGTATTGTGCTCGGACTTAAACAATGCGCAGGTTTTTCGCGAAACAAAACCCTATGATAAATATGTTATTATGGCGGTCTAGAGAGTTGTCTTCACACAATACTACCCAGAACT
Organism: Pelosia muscerda; assembly: GCA_963691645.1. Lineage (NCBI taxonomy): Eukaryota > Metazoa > Arthropoda > Insecta > Lepidoptera > Erebidae > Pelosia > Pelosia muscerda. Next base: position 16,538,858 of record OY829112.1, read on the forward strand.
TTTCTGTACCAGTTAACGATTATAGTTTGCAGTTTATAGAGCGATAATCTGCATGTTATCTTATCTTTTAATTCTTGATGTCTATAAAGTGAACCTCATGAGAAATTACTATGTTCTTCTTTAATAAGCTCATGTAAGTCATCTCTCTGGTGTGGAGAAACTGTTTCCTAACTACTCTAACTTCTTATAATCCTACTAATATTTAAATATGAAAGATTATGTAGATTATTGTACTGTGTAGTGTATTGTATTGTGTATTGGATGATGGCCTGATAGCTGAACGGACTTGACATTATGGAAAAATACACAGGCTTGTTAGCCCGGGAAAACCTTCCCATAGGTTGTGAAAACAAGGCCAAAATTTCAGGTGGGCGAAGTCACGAATATCAGCTAGTATTGTATCATCTCATTTCAGGTCACAATGACCATGCAATCACCCAGGAGTAAGGTAGTTGATTGCTGGAACTAGCGGTTCCTGCACGTAGCGTTTGTCAACATAGACGCGAGCGGTGCGAGCACGGGAAAGGCGTGCCGGGCCAATTTGTGGCCAGCAGCACTGTGCCGTTTTAACCGTGTGAGACATGGCCTGGTAGCTCAGTTTGTCAAAGCACTGCCCCTGAAAGGGACTGGCGGTGGGTTTGCCTTTTATAGCTTTCAAATTACTCCATTCACATAGAGTCACAGTCTCACACTTACAAAAATTTTCACTTTTCCTTTTCACGGTGAATATAGTAGATGGGAATGACATGAGTCTAACAAAACCCCAAGAACGAGTATAACACAACGAGGCTTCAAGACACCTTAAGCTCATATTTTGAAATAAATTTATACTTCGAACAAAAGATTACCTCCACCACAGTCTCTCCGTGATTACAAAACAATAGTCCTGTACCGTTAATGTGACTGCTGAAAAGCAATCCAAATTTTGGGAATGGTATAGCACAAATTGAAGTACGATGAAACTTTTATTTCAAATAGATAATAAGTTAATCAAATCGAACTTTGTACACAGAAAGCTGTGTAATGTCTACGACACTAATTCAATTGTGTATTGACAAACGCGAGTTCTTTGTACACAAACTTCTAATCTGATCTATATCGCTGGTGGTTAATATTCTCAAGACCACTCGTTGCAATTAAAACTAACTTATGATAAAGCTACAAAACTCAAACTTGAGAAACTGGGACAAAGACTTATTTATATAACAAGTCTATTCAAAGCTGAAAATTATCGTATAATCAATCCATTGAATGGGGTGGGTTAGGACACGGCTAATGGGGTGATCTGGGGCCATTGAGAGACCGCTCAGAATTAGCTACTATTCACTCACTTGATAGTTAAACAGTTGGACGATTTGTTAACTAAATCGCTGCTAAGTTTGAGATCAGTGAATCAGGTGTTGGTAATCGCCTATTGATTATAATTAGCTGTGGATTTCTTAAGTTTTGAGCAGTCGAGCAAAGTTGGCGAGATCAGCGAAGTTAAAACAATAAATTGGTCATTAAACTTGTGTTTAATACTTGCATCATACTCGCATTAAACTACAAATTAATACAGAAATATACATACGGATTTACAGATGCGTAAATTTTGGGCTGATGGGATTAGCTAGCTTAATAATAAATATCACTGGTAGGTACTATATTAATTTATTAGTAATGTAGTACAATTTGAACGAAATGAGCAAATATAGACTAAATTGAAACTCGCACATTTTTAGAGTTATTATGTGAATAAGTATCTACGTTACAGCGCAGAATAGAGAAATAGGATGTATTCAAAATTCACTTCACGTTTCTTGTGCTAAATTCATCTAAAATAAATAGTGGCATGAATAATATGTGGACCAATAGAACCCACTGGTTGTGGCAATGTAGAAAAATCATGACGCGTTCTGAGTTCATTTTAATGTAGTCACAATTACAATGGAAAGGATGATACAACAAGGATTGTAACAACAACAATAATATAGCCGTAGAATAAATAAACAATTTTATTTTATAAGATGAATTAATTACAACCATTAATTAGGTCAAATTCTGAAACAGAAATCATAAAAAATTGCAAAAGAGAATACGTAGACCAACAGTCGATTCCGTCAAAGGGTTGAGAAGAGCGAAGTGAAAAACTTTTAATTGCCTTCTATTTAAAAGGGGCTCTGAAGGGTTAAATTTTTGCCGGAACGTTGTATAAATACTGCGGTTGAAAAAAAGTAAATTTTTGCTATAAATGACCGTCTTGGTTGAATGAATGCGAAACTGGATTATTATTTGAACAGTTATTTTGTAAAGGTCGCAGCTTTTTTGGATCCTTTAATTAGTGCTTCTTGTTAATAACGAGGTTTATTGAAACTTAATTTTGGGTGCTTCCACACCGATAACCGCGTCTACATTGATTTGCAAGCGAATCATAATCAAAGAAAATGAAGGCAAGACAAAATCAAGATCAGCCTGAATCATTCACGCCTCTATAGTTCATTATTGTTGTTTTATACATACTATTGTGCTATGTATCAAACATCGATCTTCTTCTCTTATTGTTCTTATTTTTATAACGTCATAGCCTGTTTGAAGTGAGGTTTTGATAACTTTTGCAGTAATCTCCAAAACTTTACGAGAGATATGTCTTGTATAATCTCACCTCCAGCAATTAAAGATCCAAAGACGGTGTGTTCGACGGTTCGAGTCCGATATAATCGCCTACACCGACTTTGACGGAGGCGGTATCCGTGGGAATTTCGTGCACGGAAAAAAGTAATCTCCACAACTTTCACTTATAAAACTTACTTTATTACCGGTTCGATCAGGATAGTAACACTTTCTCTCTTAATATTAACTTCAGGTTAATTAATACTGCTTTACGTACGGATTGTTAGGGAGTTTTACGTCATCCACACTAATACGTGTAGAATTTCTCGTTTCCATCATATCCCCTCCTTACTTGCCACTGGATCTGCATACCATCTCATGGGCTTTGTATTTGTATCCTACCCTGGTTAATATTGTTTCTTTTATCATAAGTTATAGTGTACTCACATTTTATTTCCAATGTTCGCTACAGAAGAGCTATAATATCTACTCGTAAATCATTTCTTTAATTACTTTGAATGTGCTGAAACTCATCAAACAAGGAAAAGTCATAAAAAAGCTAATCCATCTTAACTGAATTATTAAGACCAAAAACGAAAATCGTAATAAATCATCAAATGCAAATTGTCTTCCGTCATATTCACGACCAACGCGCACTTTTAAATTGCTGCTAATTTGTTAAAATACAATGACGGTTTAATGCAAAACACATTTTCCGTAATACGATGTTCATCAAAAATGAATAATTTGTTCAAGTAAATTATAACATGTGCTTATTATCTAATAATCACTGTCTCATCGTAACAATTATCATAATTTCAGCGTCGTGAATCCAAAGAAATAAATACAACAGTTTAAGCTTTATAAAAGTATTATTTTTGCAAAAAATCAATAAATTTTTATTTCATTTTTAATATTTTTTATACCACTTCGGTGGCAGACACACGGCCCACCTGATGGAAAGCGGTCACCGTGGCCTATAGACGTTTGCAACACCAGGAGCGTTACACTCGTGCTGCCTGCAATGTCAAATTTAAACCTAAATCTCGCGAAATTTTCGTATACATTGTATTTGACTTTCATGTGGTACATACAGTTCAAATTTGGCTGAAACAAATTGAATATATCCATTACAAAAGTACTCATCTAAAATCGATTCAGAGATAATAAGTAGACAATTCAGTTATTCATCCATAATTCACCGTTAGCACAAAAACAAGGGGAGCAGAAGCAAGACATCGCTTATCCGAGACAAACAGGATTGTGCCGCACAGTGGGCCAAATGTTCCGTTCATGAAGCTAATGGCAGAAGAATACGGTCATAATTCAGAGAATACCTACCTACCTACAAGGGGTGGGATGATCACATAAATGTAACTGAAAGAGACAATGGCTATCTTTTCAGTTTTAACGACAAAAATAGGTAAATTAGTAAACGAAGTAGCATGTAATTTTGACAATATCAGTAGCTCAATAAACATGCGTAATTAAATTAGTAGTAGTTGTAAAAAAAAATATAAGAGTGTATATTTAGATGAAGTGTGCATCGGTGCGTATGTAGGACGCAGCTTTTAAAATTTCGACTTCAACTTACCAGAGCTTCATACAAAATTACTTGAGGGACTTAAAACAATTTTATAACGAGTACAGAAAATGATAATGGAACATAAAGGGATAGGGGAAAATCATAAGAGGCTTTTAAAATGGATACTGCTAGGTGTAGAAGGACTAGTACTTCCAGTAATGTTCATAATCCTTTTGAAAATGGGGCAACGGCAGGCGGTATAAAATCAGTAAGAAGTCGGGAAGTGGAAATAGCGCACAATGAAGACATAAATCAAGGAGTGCTAGTTCAGTGGCGCCTCCAGCGAACTCGCAACTCACAAACTGGATATGCCAAGCAAAGTAAACTAGATGTTTGGCAGAAACTTGAACATGACCTCAAAGTTAATACAACATTTATGCAATCGTTCATAATCATACTTAGTAACGATTTCAAATCATTTTAAGAATTTAATATTGATTGACCAAAACTTGTGTAATTCTTTTTATTAAAGTTTAAAATGAAGGCATAAAACACATTTCTCTATCTAAGATATATTTTATAACAATGAAGTCGCAACTGGTTATTAAAACTGCTGACTGAACCCGTAGAGACTTTGGCTTACCAATTATAGAATCAAATAGATTCGCAGAGAACTGATCAACTCTCTCCGAGGATTGATAACGAGAGTTTCGAAGTTAAGCTTGTTGCGAAATATCGTTGGAAATGCACAGAGATATTTGCTTAATTTATACTAATTTACAGAGATAGGTATTCAGGCAAAATATTCTAGCACAAGATACTTCCAAAACACAGGGACAATCTGTCTGTACATACAGTTTTATATGAAGAGGTGATTAAAACCGCAGCACACGATACAGCCTGCGGCGGTTGAGAATATGAATAATACGTCAACCTGTGAACTCAATATTTTCGCTCTTCATTGTGGAGGCTGATTAAGGTTTAATTCGTTTAATGCATGTTAACATACGAGAGAGAGAGGGACAGAAAGAGGGGAAGAATGTTTAATTTCAATTTGTCATCACATTGTTTTATAATTGACTTTGTTTTACTTTTATTATGAACACCTGTAAAGTGAAATGAAATACTGTTGACTATCATACTTGTGAGGAGAACAGTTAAATTGACGCCACTACATACCTATCAATGTGTAGTTTTACTGACCAAACAAAAGTTACGTACTGTAAATAGTAATTAATAAAAAAATATTGAAAAGGTAAAGGAGACTGAAATGATTTCATACAATCTTGGGCCCAGGGTGTAAGAAGATGAAAGTGGTGTCAATTAATAGCTTATATATATTATCAACCTTTTACTGAATATTCTGCGGATTTTGTCAGTCTGAGAACAGAGATATAAGAGATTATGTAAAAGTGACATTATGTTACAATCTTTAACCAACAGCTGATTCCTGAAGTGCAAAATGTGTTCTTTTGCACTCATAATTATTATATTTACTACAAAATGTTTGAAAAATCATATGAACTTCAAGCTATAGGTAGGTAACAGGTGAAAAGATAGGGAAAGGATGTCTAAAATAAAATAAAAAATCATTTAATATAGTGTTTTATTCGCCTTATATTATAATTAAAATGTCGTCTAGAATATGAGCGCAGCAGCCTATAGGTCGTTTCCCTACAATACAATTCAGTACCAGTAACGCATTACTATAGCCACCCTTCTTCTACGAGAGCCGTCGACTAAAATATTAATAAAATAAGTTTTATTAATCTTCAGCTACATTAAACAATACATAATTAAATGTTCCGTATTAGGGTAATAAAACATTGTTTGATAAATAAATAATTCTTTGCCATAACTGTAAAGAATCTCCATAGGCCTTCTAAATATATATGTATGTATTTTACACCTGCCAGGATGGTAGCTGGTTAGATGAGGTTATATTTACTCACAGACTGAGGTGCAAGCCATTGCCGGATCACTGACAGAATTGTTTCATCGTGTAAGGGTGGTCTACCCAGTGTATTGCAATGAGCAGTGGATATCCCACAATTCACACAGAAATCCATAGTTTCAATAATATCCAATTCACAAGCCGGCGGTAAAATCGAAAAAACAATCAAAATTAAATCAAGTCAAACGTGTGAGCGATCTTCGGTGTCCAACGTAGTATAAGGTAGGCAGGGTCAGAATCCGTAAAATACAAAGCAGTGGTCGTAAAAAATTACAAATAATCGGGAAAGCAATCAAAACGCATTGGAAAATACGAAACTAGAGATGAAGTGAATGTATTAATATTAGTTAAAAGATTACTTTCAAGATTCAGGTATTAGTAATCCGACCGACTATGATATGGTAATATTGCTGATATCAGTAATATTTCAGATCTTGTTTACTATCTGACATGGTCGTGTAATATCATTCTGTTTTCGATTGGTGAATATTAGTCTATGGAATGGATTAGTGTGTGATGTATTCGCTCGGATCGTATTAACTTCGTTGCTGATTGGTTGCTGACTGAGAATAAATATTCATTACTTGGTACCATTTTTATAAACAATAATTTGAAACTTGCCATCGCAAACCATGTTGGTTAGACTATTCTTATACACAGACATAACTTGTATTCTAAGTATCAAGCAAGTCTTATATTGGAAGCCGAGGGCAACAGCTACTAGAAACTAATTTACTTACTTACAAAAAGAAACACAACTGGTCCTAACCTACCTATATCTGTATTTAAAATATAAGAAAAATGTGCCACCGACTTCAAGTAGGTACTGTAACTATGTTTGTTATTATTATTATTCCAGTCCTCAATCACGATGTGTTAAAGTATGCTGTACCTAATATCATACATAAATCAAAATCATTATTAAAAATATATCAATCTTTCATATCTTCAGCGATAATAATAGGTACCTACCTAATCAGTCTATTCAGCGCAAGAAGATTGACCTATATTTATTAGTGCAATAATATGTCAATATTAATACGATCATAGATCACCGCGGTATTTGACGATTGGTTGTCGGTAAAATATTACTAATATTCAAATATTAGTTAAGATATTATAATATCATGAAACTAATATATTAAGATTAGCTAATACCAACGAATATCGGTACTAACCCATCTCTACACGAAACGAATGAGCAAACAAAACGGCAACTGTCAGTGTCAATGCTATTATTATATTTTTATTTTTTTACTGTCATGCCAGTGACAGCCTAAAAATATAAGAGAGATTTGAATCGATATTAAATCGATAATCTTTAATATTGGTTTTTCAGTAATTAATTGATATTTGGTTTAATAATATGACTGTAATTATATGCACTATATTGCATGTAAGTATATATAGTGCATTTAATTACTTTGAGTTAATTATTTACTGCAAATGTGTAATCGATTACTTAATCGATAATCTACCGAAAACTATTTTCTCATATTTCTCCGCTTCCAGACTGAGAATTGAGGTGATTTTTCATATTCTAAGACACAAAAATATGACTGATTTTTTAGATCATATCTCAACTTATTCCATTTTGGGCCCACCGATTTCCGTCTCCTTTATCAACTGGTTAGCTAGTGTTACTTATTAATAAATTGACAAAATTCGTAAACTACTTACGCAGGAAAATGTAAGCCAGCTACATTAAACATCTAACTAAAAATATGTGACCTACAACTGTTCCACCGTTATTTTCATTAGTCTTCAACAACTTCAATAAAGTCTTATCCTCGAATTCCAACCCCGCATGGAAGTTGTCGGACAATAACTTGTGCCGTAAGTATGTCATGACGCTAACTAGTAAAAGATTTGTGCGGAGGTAATGGAGGAGAGAAAGGGATAGAAGGATATCGTCTTCTCGCTTTCATTAGGGCAGCCATGTGTGTACCGAGTGGATTTTATTAAAAGGGGTCCAGTACGACCGTCGTCGTGATGAACCGAAACTCAGAAAATTATTCACACATCGAAATGAGACAATTGCAATGTTTCGCAAGAAGCGAAGGGTGGGTCGCTTTGAAGTTGGATCCCATTTGTAATAAATTATGAGCATGTGCATAGTAAATTGCAATTACAATAAATTGCAGTGCAGTAAGGAGAGTTGTAACAAACGGAACATGCATGAACTAGATGGTAGTAAATTATTCGTGGCTGGCAGCTTCGCTAATGAATCTATCTGATAAGAGCGTGGTCTGACCGCTGGCTGCATGTTTTAGTGATATGCTCAGTAACGTCTATAGACTTTTAAACGTAATATAAAAAAAGCACCCAAAAAGCCTTTAAGTAGATGAAATCAAATCAAAATGTTGAATTTTTTTATTGACCTGTAGAAATTTTTCAAACATCTACATATATTATTATCTTGCAAAATAAACCGCATAGCAAGGATTCAGGTCAAAAAAAAAATTACAAATTTATTTAGCTGCAACATTTTCGGTTTGGAATTTTTTTCGGTATACTATTTTTTTTACAAAGTGGGTGTTTAGTACACATATGCCTACCCCTTCGGGGATTACGGGCGTGACCATATGTATGTATGTGAAGAATAAAAAAAAATAGTATGAAACACAATCTGTTAGTTTCGGTATCGGTTGCACAAAGACTTTTCTTCACGATACGAACATCACTAAAAATGGTGTTACTCAACTCTAAGTCCCCTATTAAGAGTGAATGTGGGTCACCGTTTAATCCCATTACAGAATTGACCTCTGCGAGCAAACCTATTGAGTTAACTTGGCAAAATCTTGATGAAATTCGGTGGAACACTACAGGCTCGTACACCGAGCCCGCACATAAAACTGATGGAATCAACTATGTGAGAAGTCATAAAACCTTTTTGTTATTTGTTGTTTGTAGAGGTGAGGTATTTAACCGACTTCATAATGAACACATTTTTTGTTGGTGTTTATTGTTTAAATAATATTAACGAGTGTAAACGCTAATTACCAAATACTGAACTTAATTGTGATATTAATTATATGAGTACTGTTGAGGTGGTTGTACATAGGTAAAATAATACATACCGTCCACGGCCGTGAACTTTTAGGCACCACAATTCACAACAAGTTGGACGCACTGATCTAAGACAGTTGTTTACAGGCATTGCAGTAGAGGGAGAAAACCCGTTGTAGTTTTCTTGGCAGATGGACTGACAACCTGGAAAAGGCGTCTGGACGTGGAGGGTAGAGTATCGGAAATAGTGGCGCACATTGAAGAGGCTTATGTTCATATTATATTATATACATTACTAGCTGTTCCATTCCGAGCGTTTAGCGGAATGAAAAATAGATGTTGGCCGATTCTCAGACCTACTCAAAATGCTCACAAAATTTCATGAGAATCGGTCAAGCCGTTTCGGAGGAGTACGGAAACGAACATTGTGACACGAGAATTTTATATATAACGACGTCCCCGAGGAATAAACCGGTAATCGCAAAAATCAAATTTTACAGGAGAAAAGATTTAGTGTTTTTCGGCTCTAACTTTTCCATAAAAGACAATTAGGATAACATTTTAATACGCCGGGAAAGCTAATTTTTGCCCAAATAGATCACAGTTAGCCTTTTAACTATTGATTAAACACAGAATTAGATATTCACCAAAGTTCAAATTACCGAAAATAATTTCTTACAGTTTTTAGGGTATTGATATATTACCACCATGAACTATCAATAATATTCCAGCAACGTCTACTTACCGAATTATTCTTGTAATATAAAAATATTTTCTTAAAAATCATAGACATAACACTTCTTTACGGAGTTCTCCAACGATGTATATGTTCATTAGTAAATAAATGTAATGTTCAGTTACCGACTTATTACGGTAAACTTTTTAATAACCTTATAATGGTAAATTATAGAAACTGGAATATTATAGATCTTTCGGGTAGTTATATTTTAATGTAATCGTTGTGAACAGATTTCGTAAATAAATTTGTTATCGGTATCTCTAAGGGAAAATTAAAGAAAATTCATAAAATTTAAAAAATATTGTTTAAAATGGGCAAATGTCAAAATGAGATCACAATTGTAATATAAAAAATATAAAAAAATAAAAACATCAAACGCAGTACTCAATCACTAAGTTCATTGTTATCATCATTATTATCTTGTTCTCTCTACGCTCCGACCTAAAGCTTCCCATATACAGTACCCCGAGAGGTTTCAACTCGAACTTTCGAATCGCTTCTCTTGCCTAGAAGAATGCAGTAAAGTGGACGAGATAAATAACAGGTTGGTTGAAGCATTCAGTGCGCTCCAAATTCTTCAGGCCCCGTAGAAGAGATAGACCACAGAAGCTCACCGATCACACCCTTTAACTCATGGCCGAACGACGCTCTGTAAGGCTGCAGTCTACCAATGACGCTGAAGCACATCGGCAGCTCAATAAACGTATCCAGCAGTCTTTGCGACACGACATCCGTGCCTTTAATACTCAGTGTATTAAGGAGACGATTGAGCGAAATAAAGGCTCCAAAGTGTTCGCAAAAGACTTGTCTATTGGGCAGAGCTAGTTGACAAAGCTGAAGAGGAAGGACGGCAGTGTCGCGTCGACTAAGGCACAGGTTTTGAGGGAAATCGAGGGGTTTTATGGACAGCTTTATACCTCAGTCACCAAGCCTGCTACTGATACGGTTAAAGATCCAAGAGCCAAGCTAACCCGACACTACACCGAGGATATCCCGGACATCAGCCTGTACGAGATTAGGGTGGCCTTCAAGCAGCTTAAAAATAACAAGGCACCAGGAGAAGACGGAATCACTTCGGAACTTCTGAATGCGGGTGGAACACCGATACTCAAAGTCCTTCAGAAGCTCTTCAATTCCGTCTTATTCGAAGGTACTACGCCCGCGCCGGAAGCATGGAACAGAAGCGTGGTGATCTTGTTCCTCAAGAAAGGTGACAAAGCCTCTCTTAAGAACTACAGACCCATCTCGCTTCTGAGTTATGTTTATAAGCTGTTTTCGAGGGTTATCACGAATCGTCTCGAACACAGGTTTGATGACTTTTAGTCGCCCGAACAAGCCGGTTTCCGAAAAGGTTATAGTACCGCAGACCACATTCATACGCTGCCACAAGTTATACAGAAGACTCAGGAGTATAACCAGCCACTATGTTTAGCGTTTGTGTACTACGAGAAAGCCTTTGATTCGATCGAGACATGGACAGTGCTACAATCTCTCCAGCGGTGTCATATAGACTACCGGTTCATCAAAGTGCTGAAGTGTTTGTATAAAAACGCCACCATGTCAGTCCAAGTACAAGATCAGAGCACAGCGGCGATACTGTTGCAGAGGGGAGTGAGACAAGGAGATGTAATATCCCCGAAGCTCTTCACCAATGCAATGGAGGATGCCTTTAAGCTACTGGAATGGAAAGGTCTTGGCATTAATATTTATGGCGAATACTTCACTCACCTTCGTTTTGCCGACGATATCGTGCTCATGGCAGGATCGCTGGAGGATCTTAACACAATGCTCGACGACTTCAGCCGAGTCTCTCAACAGGTGGGCCTCAAGATGAATATGGACAAGACCCAGGTTATGGCGAATGCTCATATTCTAAGGCCCTCCCCAGTGTCAGTTGGAGGCTCGACCTTCGAAGTTGTAGACAAGTATGTCTACCTTGGACAGATGGTCCGATTAGACGGATCAAACTTCGAGTTGGAGGTCAATCGTCGAATCCAAATCAACAGGTCTATTATTGTGCTTACCTTTCAAGTCTGTAACGCGGTCATCTGTTTTAAATTTTACTATTGCTGTGTATACCATTTGTTCATTAATTTGTAAAGTATTAAAAAAACTTCTTACAAATCAAAACATCCACATCTCTTGAAGAAAATAAATATTTAATAGTCTGTGTGCGATTATTTTTTCGTTGTAGAGTCATTCGTTTGATGTTTTCAGTTTTAGTATGTTTAGCAAAGTATATCTATTGCAGTTTTCGGTCAGCTAGTTTATAAAATTTATCAAATATAATTATCTTGCCTATCTGAAGAGGTAAATTGGCTACCACATTTCAATTTACAATTCCCAACAGGTCCTATAGACTTTTGTGGATATTTCAGTAATTTATTTTTCTTGCTAGACCATAGACCTTCATTAGTTTTACGTTTTCTGGTGTATTCATTTTCATTTAGGGAAGTGGAAGGTACCTCCAAATTATTTGGTTCAACTCTATTGAATGTTGTATTAATTCAGTTCTAACACCAGGTTGCTCATTTTAACAACAATTTAATTCAGTTCCAATATCAGGTTGCTTATTTTGACAACTATTGGTCAGTGTGGTACCTATAATAAGTGTTATTAATTACGGAGGAGCTTTCAGGTTGCAATGTTTCTTCTAAATGCGAAGCAGTTAACGCCAATACCTATATCACGATCCCAAATGATTACTGTAACTGAGTATTACCGAAAATGTCAATCTCATAAATCACGAGAATAAACCTGTAATCGGTTTAACCAGTAATTAATAGAAAATATTTTGCAGTAATATTACTTTACCGAAATGTAGCCACACAAATGAATTTGTAATAATGTATTATGATATTCTTCTCGTACATAAATATTAACACTTTTTCCGAAGAACAAAGGTGTCATAGGGTAAATAGTTGGATATTATCGCTAGAAAAATTTGAAAAAAATTACATAGGTGCATGCCGACCCATAGATACCGAAAATGCAATAACAGTAATAACCCAGTAATAGTACAATACAGGTTTATTCCTCGGGGGCGTCGATAAGATAAAGACATAAACGAATCCCTAAATAAGGTATCTTATGTGGTTACAATTTTGTATAACAAAGGTGTGTGTGTCAAGTCCCGTTGATGTTCAAGATTATCGGTGGTAACAAAGCCGAGTGTAATATTACCGCCATCTTACAATGTGCGGATACACAGGCAACTGATTATGTTTTCCTTTAATCACCAAATTAGCACAAACTGCAAACTAGATGCAAACTAGTTGCAAACATATTAAAGCGGTTGCGAACTTCCATCTGATTATAATATCACAGTAGAAGTGTAGTTTACCCCTTTGCAGTGAAAGACTCTCTATAGTAATAGCTATTTACTTTAGTAAAAAGCCAGAATTATAGTTACTTTGTTTTAATACTATTAAAGCCAAAACTAAAAGAGGAGGCGCGAGTTCGATTCCCGCTCGGTGCAATTATTTGTGCGCATAAATATGAATATTTGCATTGGTCTGGGTGTTTTTAAGTGTAATATGTAAGTATATACAAAAAAAAGTATCTATTTATGTTTATCCGAATTCTAGAACCCGTAACACGAGCTAGTAAACTATACTTACCATGGGTCTAGGTGACGTTGTGTATATTGTCCTAGAATATTTATTTATTTATTATTTATATAATATGTTCAAAATAACAGATGTATTGGAATTAATTTCCTGAACCATAACTCACATTTTGAAACTCGTTCAACAATGCCATTGTCACACAAACAAAACAAAAATTCCACCGAATACCGATTGATTTATAGAATTACTATTGAACGGTTCCCTCCTCATGGAGAGGGTTGCAGCCCTTCGCCCTCGAGGGACCAAGATTAGGGTCTACAATAGCGAACTGAACCAAAAATTTACATAATCTTGGTTCTTGACATTTTCGACTTTTGAAATGAGTGCGAATGAGTGCGGTTCGATTCCCAGAGCTTGTTATGTGTGGACCCCTTCTTACCTGACAAGCAATAATCCAATTGGTCGAAATTCGCAAATTGGGGACGGCGATATGTAGATACGAGTAGGTACATAATACCACGGCTCGGAATACCAATGCCATAAAATATTCAGCTGACATGTTGAACGCGTGCTCTCGTATATTTTAAATTTTAAAACGTTGTATCAAGTAACTTTTTATAACATTTTGTTACGTTACTAAATGTTTTTCTAAGTTACAAACATGCAAGTAGGGTAATGTGAATAGAATTCCTAAATAATAATGCCTAGTTTAAAAACAATAAAATAAATTCGTCTAGGCAGTGACCTAGACTTTATCAATATTGTAGTATGAACAGAAACTACAGCATTATTAATCAGTGAAATACCTGGAGTTATTACCTACTTAAAGATTTCAAAAATTTGAAAAGTGAACAAAATAAATAGTTAATATTGTAGGTACTAATTTTTGGCTAAGAATTTATTTTCGGCGTACCCATTTTTATACAAAGTGCCCGATTGGCGGCAATAGGTTCGCCCCCTATTACGTGGGACCGAAAATCATAGTTGGCGAAATAAATAAATAAATGTTCTAGGACAATCTACACAACGCCATCTAGACCCATGGTAAGCATAGCTTAACTAGCTTGTGTTACGGGTTCTAGAATCCGGATAAACATACTTAGATACTTTTTTTTGTAAATACATACATATTATACATTGAAACATCCAGACCAATGCAGCAGAGGTCGTCATCAAATGTGGGTGCTTAATACACCTCTGCCTAACCCTTCGGGAATTACGGGCGTGAGCATATGTATGTATGTAATCATTTTAAGAATACGTTTAATTGTATGTTGTATTTTTGAAGATCATATCATATTATACCTAATTATGTAAATTAAAAAGTGACATTAATAATGTAATTACACATGAGTGATTTATCAAACTGATTAAAAAGGTCAGAAAGGTATGTGTACCTACCTGTGTATACTCGCAGGACTCCCTGTGTGATATTTATGTTGTAACTCGTCCGTGTCGAAATGGGGCCCAAGTGATATCGATTTTACGTTTTCAGTGATGTGCTTTAGTTGTGTACAATGGACACATATTTAAACTATTTTGGTTATGTCAATCTTAGTAACGCATTTGAGAAATCTGAAATAGAGGCAGTCCTTATGTCTTGACGTTCACTACACGTTTGTACTTAATTCTCCTATGGGAATAAGAATGATGACAAGGACCTAGTACAATATCTTAGTCTTCCTGTAGAAATATGCATTGTAATGTATTTAACCCTCAGTTTACCCTGTGAAATTATATACCTCAATTAACCTCATTGAGTCCATTGGACTCCTCCACACAAATCATCGATTTTACTCAAAATAAAAGATAAATTTGTATAACAAAGTAATTTAATGTGTTTAAAAACATATTTCTTATTATTTTACGCATCACATTTGAATCAGTAATGTATCTATCTTATATTTTTATTGTACATACTTAATCACTAGAAAATATCTATAAAACAGTAAATGCCAACTTCTAACTTCGAACTAAAACAAAATCCAAACAAAAAATAGTTTTTTTCCACTAAATTAACACAATAATATCTTAAACAATCGTTAACAAAAACAAAAATGGTTCATGTTCATAATAAAATAAAAATCCTGCAATGCCTAATCTTTGGCTTTATCTATACATCGCACGCAAAGCTTGTTAGTGCATCCTAAGCATGCTGGCCTCAGACCGGACTCCTGTGCCTCCTCGTTACTTGTATCAAAAGACCACTCCGACTCCGAGCCATGTTCAAATGGAATGCGCTCGTCTTCTTCTTCATCCGACAATGTTTGATGTCGTGTAGTTTCGGATTGTCGACTAAATTGTTATAATTCATCATTGGAATCCTCATTATCTTCCTGGAGCCAGTTGTTTATTATCGATTCACCACCAGTTGCATTATATTAACTAATCTCCTATTTGACGCCATATTGCTGACCTAAAATAAAATTAATTACATAAAAACACGACAAATAACAATATAATGACTTTGAGTCCAATGGACTCCTGACAAGTGGCTACTTACCCCTACACGCTGCGCAGGAGGCCGTCCTCCTCACTCCTTAACCGGCGCGCTTCTGATTGAAGGTACACGGGAGCACGAAGTATAATTCACGGTAATTAAGTTTTTAAGCTTGATTGAAACTTTGTGCGGAGTCCAATGGACCTAATGGGTAAATTAAGGGTTAATTGTATAAACTATGACTTCATTCCGTTCAGTTGTCAAAGTAGGTTCAATTTAAAACCATGAAATTGAGTTCAAATATATAACTTTTTAGATTCCTTATTAAAGGACAGTGTCCAACATGTATAAGCCCTTGGCCTGATATGGACATACAATAATTGGGCAAATATAATACAGGTTTGGTAGTTCATATTAGTAAGAAATAAAATAACATCATATGGTTGTATCAGAATTCATCATTTATATTATATATTGACCATAGCATTTAGTCAATTTTTGTTAATTTAAGATTAGCTGTATTCATTATTTCTTTATTATTGGGATACATAAGTTATTAAAACATTATTCAGGAATTAGGCAGGTGGATTTACATTATCTTGGTACCGTGCCCAGCTCAAAAACCAAATGATTGTCATGACAAGAGCACAGCAACTTACTTAGGTACTATTCTTCGTCCGACAATACAATAACAGCAGTAAACATATTACATAGCACTTGCGGTGTAATCTATTGCCCTATAACAGATGCCAACTCTTGCAAACGGAGGACATGTCTTCGTCTTTGGAAAAAGTTGATGCCACTATTCACACATTGTCTCATCGTGGGATCTGTTCCCATATTCGTGCTAGAATTAT
This sequence comes from Pelosia muscerda, assembly GCA_963691645.1. Lineage (NCBI taxonomy): Eukaryota > Metazoa > Arthropoda > Insecta > Lepidoptera > Erebidae > Pelosia > Pelosia muscerda. Next base: position 16,555,540 of record OY829112.1, read on the forward strand.
CGTTATGAACGGGTTCAAAGTCGACAGGCTCGCCAGGCTCGGTGATGAAAGATTTATCCGGGTTCATTTTCCAATGAAAAATTAAATCAGCTTTCACGAGAAATATAATAATGTAAACACAAATCAAGATGACAAACGAATGACATTTTTATAACGGATTTCTTTCCAGTTGCCATTACAAACACAAACTCAATCGATTAAAAATAAATTCGGCTTAGAATCGCGTAGAAACAGTTTTAGCTCCATTATTATAAAACAATGATCAAAGAGGAGACCATATTAAAAGATTGTTATTATTTACTACTTTTTCGTATCTATATCGACTATTACACAATAAATATCTCCAATATCATGTACGATGAACATTGGCGGTATTAAAAAACATTATATATTAACGATACTGAACTTTTTTAAGAAAAAAAGCTTCTAGCGATCAAATACTTCTAAATAATACTTCTAGTGATCCCTATCGCTTGAAAACCGGTGATATAAGCAAAATATTGATATCAATGCCGAACGAATGTCTAGAATGGCTATTTTATAGTTTAGTTATATTTTATTATGTCCTGGCAACTGTTTATTTACTCAAGTAATATTTATTTTTACATTCACTATTTAGTTTAAGTTGAAAGTAGAGAATATCTATATATATATACCTACTTACTTGTACATTAAGTCTAATAAATAAATAAATGAGCTCATTTTTAACCGAGTATAATACATAATTACTGACATATCTCTAAGTCGTTCTTAAAAATCTTATGTTTGACCGTTGAGTAGAACCGGCTTCCACTCCGGCGCGGAAGGCTATTATAATATGATAATCCTTCACATCAAATCGAATCACTTCACGTTCGCATTCGAGTCACATTCGACGCGTATTCAATATCATTTAGTTTATGTATCTTTTTTTAAGTATCAATTAGTCATAGGTTTCAAATCAATACTTATATCAAGTCAACCTATCAATTCCTTATGAAACTCTGGTGTCACATACATTACTCTGTATCGATATATTAATATGTCTCGAATAAAAAAATCGATTATGGTCTTTATTATAACTGGCAACATTTTAGCATTGGGGAAAAGAGAAAGATGGTTCCAAGAGTATAGAAATATATATTTCAGTGAGCTAATAGAGTAAATACTAATTATTTAAAGATATATCTTGATACTCCAAGAATTCATGGTTAGTTCGGTAAAAATTAAATATGATTATCGATCAATAGCTACATTTGCGTACATCGTGTCCATGGAAGGCCAGTTTTGGATATAGTCCTTTCAAACTAATTTCATTATTATTATTTTATATATGTGTAAAAGCAACAGGGGCCCGATAAAAATGCGAGATTCTTTTGTGCTCTATGCATTTGCTCTATGCACTTAGAAGTCATGACGTCACTCTTCTCTAACGATCTTGTATAGCGCTTTTTCCTACGACTCGCGAAATAAAATTTCCAAAAAATTATCTATTAAAATGTCTCTAAACTATTTTTATAAGAAAATTTCACTTTAGCAGTTCATTATATAATTATAAAGAGAAAAATAAGTAATCATCATCCATATTCAATATACTTCCCAAATATGATTTAGTCATTCTTCAAACATATTTATGGATATCCTTTAAAAAGGTTAAAAAGTTATGGTAAGGTTTGGTCTGACGATACAAATAAGGTAGAATATTTTACCTTTTTTGGTAACCAATGATATCATAAGTCTTGGAAATGAACACTTAGAATGATTTTATTATGCCGGCAATACGCAAATTCAAATTAAAGTAAGTACATCGGTGACGAATCAGATGAGGATATTTTAGTACCAAGTCAAAAATAATATACGTACGACTGTTACTAATCGAATTTAGATCGAAAATGTGAATGCTCCGACGGAACTCGAATCCGGGATCTTTCCGTGATAGGGGAAATGTTAATGTTCTTATAAAGGAGAACTTTAAGTGCTTAATACGTGGCTCCGTGGCTCAGCGGTTAAAGTCCGGTAAGGGAAAGATCGCGGGTTTGAATTCAGTCAAAGCATTCACTTTTCTGATCTAAATGCGATTTGAAACGTTTGCATACTAATTACTTTGAAAATTTCATTACAATTTGGGCAGGAAATAATTAAACTAACTAATTAAAGAAATTCTTACCTGCAGATGCTACTAGATAACAATACTGACGGATAAACTTACGAGTACTTGTGAAATTAATACTAATTAGAAGATGGTTTTGACAGGTCCATAATTAATATAATTAATTAGATATCCTAACAACACATTCGGTAATGATTAGGGACTGTGTTTAATATATTTCATTACGAGAGGAATGTTAATTCAATATTTATGGCAGATATTGATTTTACTATAATATCACTACAGAGTATAAAACAAAGTCGCGTTTCTGTCCCTATGTCCCTTTGTATGCTTAAATCTTTAAAACTACGCAACGGATTTTGATGCGGTTTTTTTTAATAGATTAAAGAGGAAGGTTTATATGTATACGGAGCAGGAATGAAAAATGTTGCAAAAACGGGTTGACGCAGACGAAGTTGCGCGGGTCAGCTAGTTACTAATACAACATAAAAAGGTTACAAGGGTGGTGGCGGCACATTTCTTACAGGAACAACGGACCGGATTGCGATCATTGGAACATGACATGACATGGAGTGTGGACGGAACAACTCGCGGCCATATATATAACAAATTAGAGTTGTGCTGGCATCACGAGTCAAACGATAGTTTTATTTAAGCTACGCTATCACGCTAAATAGGTCTACATAATCAGCCTGACACGAGCTTCTGATACGGTTATGTTAATGTAGACCTGGCATAATTGATTGATGGACTAGAAGATACCTGAAAATAATAATATTGAAATAAATTGTAGTGAAGAATCCCTATCATAATGCACATGAGCACTGCAGTGCCTATATCAAGAATAGACTGCACAAAATGTTTGTTTTATTTAATTAATAAGCAAATTAGCCTATAAATGATTGATTCATTATATCATTCGTTTCTGGTACATTAAAAGTAATGTCAGCAGGCCTATGTTCAGCGGTCCACGTCCTATGACTGAAATGATGAATAAAAAAAAGTGTGAGATGAATTTATTTTGATTTATATAAATTACTAAGAATTAGACCAGTTAATTTGAAAAATAAAAATATTGAATCCACATAGATTATTGATACTTAAATCAAATCAAATCATTTATTGATATGGGTACAAAATATGTTACAAGTAATATGTTAGGGTCTCACTATATTTCAACCAGATTGGCATGCAATGGTGTCACTTATTATGACACTAATTATAATTAACTATTTGTATCGAGTCCGAGTCGAATTTAACCACGCTTGTCTAGACAAACCCACAAGGGCGTTTTGTCAACCATTAGGCTATATTGCTCATTTATATGAATAAATAAATAAATAATAAATATATTTTGTATTATAGAAAACCATTTTTTAGGTTTAAGGAAAAGCAGACAAAATAACTTCTCTAACAACAAAATCCGCAACCATTTTCATAAAAAATACAGTTAGTCTAAAGTCGTATAATTTGTACTGCATTCAGCTGAGTGGTGTTCTAACTCAATTTCATTATTATACCGTTTTGCTATGGCGCCGAGAGCCTGGAATTAGATCAGTGCATTCTACAATTGCATTCACTAAATAATGCATTACACGAGTTATTATTTGGTGATTCAATACTTATTTTATATGCAGTATACTGTTTATTGTTGATATCAAAGATAGACTCGATCCATCACCGAGAAATGTCTTGTGTTGGCAGTGGGACCCTGCACTGACACTTCATCCTTCCCTCCACCCCTCTATATGGTCGGCAGCACGAGCGTGTCGCCCCTGGTGTAACAAACGTCCAAAGTCCACGGCAAAGATTTTCCATCAGATGGGCGTGCTTCAAATGATTTGTAAAAAAGATGATTTCAATTATTTGCTACATATAATTCAGTATTAAATAACATGCTACATCGCTTTTATAGATTGACAATAATGAAAAAAAAACATAAAAATTTCTATAAACAATAAAAATACGTAAAAAGGTTTTATTTCAATGTAAATACAAGTATGCTCAAAGAATAGGGACACCGTTGGCGTAATTGAGTGTGTGTATATTGCGTATTGTGTATGTGCGTAAGAAAACTAAAGTATCGATAATATACAGTAGAACGAAGAAGTCTAGCTCATAGACTCGACGCCGGAGGGCATACAACCCTGATCCCTGTGATGGTAATATCAGACAGTTCTAAATTATGTACACATGGCCAAGGAGATAAGTATGTACAGTAAGCTGCAAAATTGCATGGATAGCTTAAGATCGATAATCCTATGAACTTTCAAACCCCAGTTTATAAATAAATAAACTAGATGGTGCCAGTGGTTTTACTAGCTACTACTTACTACTAATAAGCTTATGCGTATTAGAAGTAGGTAAGTAGTAGCAAAAATTATTTGGTTAACTTAGAACAAGGATAATACAAATGGGAATGATGTTAGCGAACGAACAAACTAGCAAGTCACCGCGTTTAAGCAGCTATTAAATAAACTGAACTACCCACGTAGTTCATTTAATTATAAATTAAGTTCATCCTCTAAGATTAAAACATTACGTTAAACTAAAAAAATTTAGTAATATCCTATTTCAATGCATGATTAATTTGTGTTTGTATAAATTGGTAATATAGAAAAAGAAGTTAGTTTTTCTTACATTTTAAAAGTAGCGCGGCGCCATCTAGTGTATATATTTGTGATATTATTATATACAGATATATTTGTGAAACATTTTACTTCGTCAACAGATGGGGTTAAAGACCGGCGCAAACGATTTAGTTTTTGTAATGTCCATGCACTTTTGCAGCCTACTGTACCTTTACGTTATGGTATGTACGGTATGTATAGGTATACCTTCTCATCTAAATGACAGTGCAGAAAGATAAAAATACATACCATCGTATTTATAAATAATTGTAAAAAATGAACTGCAATATATAATTTAATAGTATCAGAAGTCGTTGCATCTGACGGTGCAAAGAGATCATGCCACACTGATCCCTTGGGATTCCTAACGATTGGTAGAAGCCACGCTGCTGACTGAGCAGAATTATGTCTGTTGGATTCATTATATTATGAAGGAATACGACGCCATGCTTTTTACACGAATGTTTTATAAATTCATTTGATACACATTTTATAGGGTAGGTAGACACACATAAATCTAAATTATGAAAAAGTAAACATTATAAAAGTACAACAGCTACTCAGTCGACGAAAGTTCGAAGCTCAGGCAACATAAATATTGTTTGATAGGAAAATATGCAAGTATAAACAATATACTTAAAACAAACCCTTGTACCACGGCATCCATTACGGAAAGAAATAAACGTACAGAACAATGAGTAAAGCAATAAAAAATCTAGTAATGTTAATAGTACCAAGAACAATTGAAAGCTAAAAACAGTTGAAGTGCGCTTGGCGCGCGGCCAGCGAGCGCTCGGCGCCGGCGCCGCAAGAAACATGTCGGCATGTAACTTACCCGTACTTCTGTTTATAATAAAACTATTGTGGTTTAAAGAATAGGCTCTCTACCTGACTGTGGTTATGCCTAAAAAGAAGGGTCGTCCACTAATCGGTTGAATTAAGTTTCATTAATTATAATATTGTCTTTCTAAGTACTTAATCTTAGCCTCGGTTGCACGATCATACTTTAACATTAACAGTGCAGTTGAAGTACCGGTCAGGTATGAAACAGGTTGCGCCATTTGATAATTATTAAAATGACATCATAACTTGACGCTAACTGTAACCAGCCACGCTCAAACGTCAAATTCTATCAAAAAGATAACTTTAACCGAGCTAATAAATACTCTGGTGCAACACATTTAGCCAAACCATTGCGAATCAATGTTACTGTTAAATTTGATGGAAACCTTAACTTTAACAGGTAGGTGGTGCAACTAAGCCTTAGAGTAGTCATGCTTCGTCACGGCTGAGTGTCTGTCAAACTTCGTGATGATCAACAGAAAACTTAAATAAAACTGAAACTTTTGCTACCTTGACAAATAAATAATTAAATACTTAATGGTGACACATATTGAGACAAGCTTGAGTGTGGGGTGAGGCAGGGTGGATTGACGTCTCCTACTCTGTTCAACTTATACATAAATGAACTGATCATCGCGCTCAGTAGTCAATATGTGGGCTGTTATGTTGATGGAGTCTGTGTAAATAACCTGAGTTACGCAGACGACATGGTGCTGCTGAGCGCATCAATCTGTGGTATAAGGCGTTTGATTAAGACCTGTGAGGAGTACGCGTGTGGTCTCGGTCTGAAGTATAATGTAAAAAAGAGTCAATGTATGGTCTTTAAGGCCGGCACCAAATGTCCACAGAATGTACCACCCGTTCGACTTTATGGCGAGGTCTTAGATACTGTTGAAAAATTTAAGTACCTGGGACATATTGTCACTGCCGACCTTAAAGATGATGCTGATATTGAGCGGGAGCGGAGGGCTCTGTCGATACGAGCGAACATGCTGGCTCGCAGGTTTGCACGTTGCTCAGCCGAGGTCAAGATTACGCTCTTTAGAGCATATTGTACACCTCTCTACACGTGCTGCCTGTGGGCTGCCTATAGTAAAAAGAGCTACAGCGCTCTCCGCGTCCTGTACAATAACGCGTTTAGAATGTTGTTGGGGCTGCCCCGCTTCTGTAGCGCTTCTGGTATGTTTGCGGACGCTCGCGTGGATTGTTTTCACGCAACTATACGCAAGCGTTGCGCGTCACTGGTGCGCAGGGTGCGGGCCAGCTCCAACACCGTTCTGATGATGGTGGCAGACCGTCTGCTCGCGTGTCCCTTCCTTCGGCACTGCTGTGACAGGCATGTCGCTGTTCCATTGCCGAAGAGAAAATACTAGGCAATGACTTGTTTTAATTTCTGTACCTACTATAAAATCATCATACTAACATAGTTATAAGTGAAAATTGTTAACTGACCCCTATGAGCCACTGGTGCTTGAAAATAAAGTTTTTAATAATAATAATAATAATTGTGAGTAAACCAATGTAAATTTTGTTATCAAATGAAAATTTGTCTCGTGTGGACAGACCTTAAGCAAGAATGTATAACTTGTGTGGGAGAATTTCAAAACGCAAGCGTTCCCTGTTATCTGTTTTGCATACTGTTTCAATGTTTTCTCGAGATGTCCTCATTGTGTTGTTGGGCTGCTTGTCGATTTCCTTGTTGCGTCTTATTTATTGCCCAGTTTACGGAAACGCTCGAGTTTGTTTTGTTGGGATTTGACATTAAAGAAAGCATTGTCACTTATACAATTGTAGTATGCTACTTTATATGATTCTTTATTTAAAAAATACACCATAAACTGTGATTAATGTATTAATTATGGGCATGAGAAAATATATTAGGCAGAGTGGGGAATATTGCACATACGAAATCATTATCTCCTCGGGAGGGAAGTCTTGTTACTTACTTTAAGGAGTGCGGTTTGGCAACTTTTTTAACAATTAGTTATATTTTACTATTGGTGTTGCTGGGATTGTTAAACGTGGTGTGTTGGATTTTAATTTTTGAAACTACTAATCTGATTTTGATATTTTTTTCAACAATAGAAAGCCACATTATCAGTGAGAGTCATAATTATTATCGGGGAAGGTGGGAACGGGAACAAGAGTCCACACAAGCTCTCGCAGACTACAGCTAGTTATATTTCAATAATCATAGTATCAGCATTTCTCTACTATTGAAAGTAGCCTGCTCACAAATAAGAACATACAAAGCAATACTGAACATAGGTCATAGGTCATAGGCCTAAGCCTGTCCTGTCGAGCGTCAATCTGACGTCATGGCCATTATCCTATACTGCCACTGTTTTGATACCTATTGTATTTTGTAGTTTCTCACTAAGAGCCACACTCCTTCATCATAACAAAGAGACAAAAACAAATCATGACAGTTTTATTCGCTAAAATGAAACAAAAACAAAAGTACTTAATATTTGCGAAGCTCACAATCAAATCTGCCGATTATCCCACAGAACATAAATATAAGCTACATAAACGTAAGACCCCGGCGCTTACACCATAATACTTTTTTACTGAAGGTTGAGATCAAGTGATTACTTCGGAAGCGTTACAACAGCTTAAGCGTTGCTCCCGCAGCCTCGCTTTAGGTAAGCGCTAGATAAAGAAAATAATCAAGGTCGTAGTATTTTATAATGTAATTGAGTCTAGTCAAAAATTAATAACATCGCTTGAAACTAAATTCAATATTATTTGATTAAAGAGATCATCACTTCATAGTATAAAATAAAGTCGCGTTCTCTGTCCCTATTTTTCTTGTCCCTTTGTATGCTTAAATCTTTAGAATTAAGCAACGGATTTTGATGCGGTTTGTTTCAATAGATAGAATGGTTAAAGAGGAAGGTTTATATGTATATAACATCATGCTACAACTAACAGGTGCGGAGCAGGAATGAAAAATGTTGCAGTAACGGGGTGACGCAGACGAAGTCGCGCGGGTCAGCTAGTATTTTTAATATATAATCTGTTTACAAGTAACTAGGCAAAAAGTTCGTGAGTTTCAGTATCACCTTTTGTATAACAAACAGCAGTAATTAGCAAAAAGCTTCAGCCCAAGTTATTTAGGGGCCATGTAAGAGGGTAGTTCAGCACCGCGCGACGCCCCGGGCTCAGCCAGCTCGTGCTCAGCGTTTTAATAACACATTTTAGGAACTTCGTTTGGGTTTAAATTGAATGTATGTACGTTTTGTAACCTCCTAATACAAACTTTGTTTCTTAAAATATGAGTGAATATTAAAAGATGGAAGTTTTCATTCCACAGTTTGCCAGGTTCACTCTAAGGAATTCAAGATTGTACTAGTAGACACTGTTTTACACTACAAGCTGTTGCATCCTAATCAGCATCTAGCTGTATCCAAATAGCAAATGTATCTGTGTTTGAATCTACCCACGTAACAAATTTGTGAATGAATATGTTTTATTATTTTCAATTTTTGTTCCAATTTTCATTTCGCAATTTTTGAACTTTGCACTATTTTACAGAATCCTACGGACTCATAAATACATGTAGGTATCCACCATTTATCCAAAACTTTTATTTTCGTGAGTCTAGTGACCCATACCCAGTATAAAAGGTTAATTCAAGTAAAACTAACTTAGTTATCTACGTTTAAAAGCGTTATTCGTATCAATAGTCTGTAACTGACGATTTCCTTAACATCGTTAGGGGGTGAATCGTAATTCGCTGGGGCGGCGTTCACCCCTAGTATCGCATAAATCTAAGGGTATCAGTGTCAACTCTTGAAAGTGTTAGGGTTTATCTTCAAGTATTTAGTACTATCAATCGATATCTACTTTGTTAATAGGGGGGACGGAGAAAAATAAATAAATACGGCTTGGAAATGCGTCTTGCGGACTCAAAAACAATAGAATGATGTATTTTATCTGTATTAAGTATATTTTTACGAAAAATGGATATAAGTATGTATCTGTTGTCTAGATAACACAAGCAAATTATTTGCTTACTTTAGACTAGATGTCGCTGTGTGATATGTCGAAAAATATTTATTTATTTCTTTTAAAAAAGATTGACAAGGAATAAAGAAAACCTGCTCGAGACCCTGCCCCCGGCTAATGCTTTGCCGACCCAATTATGACTCATATTCTGAGCTAGTTACTACGTTTTTTCCCGTGTTTCTCTAATTAGTAGGACGCGATGAACGGGCCATTTTCGCGACGAGGTCTTTCGAAATGGTGTGAAATAAAATTATTTGTAATAAAAACATCATTTTACATCACAAATCAGAGTCATCAAAAATCAGGTATGTTTCTCGGTTTTTTAAATTGATATGCATTTCACAAAAACCACAAAAATGTAATGGTACAACACAAGTAACATCCAAAATGTACTTTGAACAAAACACAAACACAAAAGATTATCTTATTAAAACTTCAAACGATGCTCATCCAATAAACAAACACAAAGTTTTGAAGAAAACATAAAAAACACAGAAAACAAAACGGTCAAAACACACTTCAAATAACAATTTTAAAATTTAAAAATTCAATTTGTGAATACAATAAAGCTTGGGCATATAGTCAGCGGTGACGGTCGCTGTCTCGAAGTCAGCGGGCAGAAAACATAGCCAGCATAGAGTTGTATGATCAGATATATTATTAATTCCTTAGTTATTTTTCATTTTGGCATTTTTTTACTAATTCGTTCTAAAAAATAATTTATTGTGGTGTGTTAGGTAATTGAAGTAAGGCTTTGAAACGCGTTTCTTGTCGCCACGCCATCGCTTACTCAGTGACCATGGCCTAAGAGTCATTGTAACAAACTTTTGCGAGGAAGTATTTGCAACGGCAGGGGGTAGTTTAACTACAACTTGACTTGACAGTACTTAAACAAATTTGAATAACATTTCGTGAATAATGTTTGTAACTCGATTATCGCAAATATATTGGACAACTTTAACGGCGAAGGTCACAAACTACGAGTATTTATAATGAAATTAGGAGCGGGAACTTTTTCAGAGACGAGTGTTTTATGAGCGGGGAATGATATGGAATATAAAATAAACTCAGGGGTAGTAATGTTTTTTAAGTCTCAAAGAGGAATATGAACTTTAAGCTGACGAAGGGAAATTCGGTGTGCTCTACAGAGGGTACACCCTCCTATTAAAAATCGATTATAATACTGAAAAAAAAAAATAGAATTAATATCCAAGTATCGTCGATAACAATAAAATTTAACATTCCGACTTGCCTATTTTGTAATTAACTTCCTAACAATATAACTAAAAATGATCAATCATAAGATATTCCTGCAATTGCTTTCAAAACAACACTACACTATGTGTTATTTAACTAAGATTCTATTCCAAGTGGTTGCACAACCCCGCTGAGTATAAACTTAATGTATCACTATCGTGATTTACACCGAGCGCCTTGATTGTTTTCATAGCGGGAGCTCCCGACGCAGGGGACATGAGTAGTGGGTGCGAGTCTTTATATTATTGCAATGTGATGGAAAAATATCGCTGATAATGTCTGTGATTGAGATGAGATAGCGACAGAGTGGCTCGATATTGTAATAATCTTTTAGCTGGCGTTTGGCGTTCATAGAACGTGCCCGTGGAGATTATAGCTTTGCAATTGAGATAGAAATGTATTGATTTTTATGCCATTTAATCTTTGTGCTTTTGAGCCAATGTTTTGACTAACTTTTTACAATTTGGCATAGATAAATAGATGTTTGAGACAACTGGCGTTATTTTGGTGTGATGATAGAAATATAGCTTAGATGATTCGAACACGTATTTAAGAAAATGAAGATTGACGTAATAGATTTTTGAGGCAAGAGTGTATGAGCAACCTGTTCAAAGTTGATATTAATATACGTAGTAACGTTAAGGAAATTCTTTAATGCAGTTTTGTTTATTTTTTTAATAAGATAATAATTTATTTGAGCGTTAGTTGCTATCTCCAGTATTTGGTGAAGTTTCTCCCCATGGGCGCTCTTAAATTTAAACCCTATGTACCTACTATTTAAAGCTATATCTGTGTTGGGCTTTCCGTAGAATAAACTCTCATACGTAAATGATTTCATTTAATATCAGAACTGTTATATTTTAGAAAAACAAATTAATTAGTGAGAATTGATTATAAATAAACAAAATTAGTGTTCAGTAATTTCTACTGTATTTTTTATTTAAGTAGCGATAGCGAATTATGTATCTATTACATTATAATATAATTCACTTACCTAAATATTTGGATTTACCAAAAATAAGTTGTACAACAACGAACTATTTTATTATTGAATCACTAAGAACCGAGTCAAACAATCTGAACCCCGCATGACTGGCTCGCCGACGAAAACATTATCATATTATATTTTACTTTCTTTTCTTGAGAATAATATTTTTTGTAAGAATATTTCTTTGTGAAATTATTATTTGTATTACAACCAGTCACCTTCACGCCCCGAAGGAGCACAGCCAGGCCTTTCAGAGTCTAAGTACGTTAGGACGCTCTAACATGTCAGAGAAGGTTATAATGAAGTCGACAGATGTGACTGATTGCTTTTCTAAGCTGCCGTCGCTGCATCAACCATCCTCAGAATATATCTTCTATTGCTTTTTATCATCCGCCAAACGTCTTTCGACTTTATTAAAAGACGATCAATCGACGTAATACAGAGATTGGAAGGGAAAAATGGTTCAAAGGGATGTCTATAAGAAAATCATTTTTAGATTAGCTCTGAAAAAACACTCAATTGTTGCTATATTACAAAATCTTCATGGTAGAGGAATGCTGTTGACCTATTTATGAGTAATATTTTAATGTAGAATAAAAAAACATATCGCAGTTTAGTCTTAAACGCGATAAAAAAATCTTTTGTCTGCTTAAAAAAGAGATAAAATACTTTATTTCTGATCTTCTGAGGCTATTCAAGTAATTAAAACAAAAGTAGATTTACAAGAAAGGCTCTCTAAACAAGAGAACTTGAAACAATGCGTAACAGGGAGAATTTTATTATGGAAACGCCGAGAGCCCTCGACTTTATTTAAAAATGTACCTACGTCTGAGATACCTAATACAATCTTCACATAAATATTCAAATTTTTAACGTTGTTTATTTTTTTATCAAAGGCGCCTAATACACGGGCTACCTCTGTAATCTGGTTTGCGCTGTGAGACCTTGAGCTGTCATCAGCAAGCTTATGCAAAGAAAATGTGTCAAGTTTGTTGTGTGTAAATATTTGAGTTGATTGTCAATTAAGTGCGTTCAATCTAATCTTTTTTTTTTCATAAAATATTAATAATCAGGCATGTTATGCTGAGATTAGATCGAGATTCTAGAATGACACTCAGATCTAAATACTGTTTAATGTGAGGACAGTTGTATAAACTATCTGTCAAGCTGTGTATACTATTGCTCTCACATAAATCGATATAGACTAAGGGATTTGATGACTCTTTTCAATTTCGCACCATTAAGTCCTGGAATACTTGACCAGCAAACATCGATGCCGTCAGGGTGAGGACCACCGTTTTAGGGACCCCACCCTGTAAAGGCGGCCACTATGTTTTGGACGGCACTCCAGCTTACCATCAGGCGAGGTGCAGCCAGTTTGACGACCGAAATATAAAAAATGAGAGTTCCATTCTAAATTACGGACCTAAAATTAGTATATTTAAACAAAAATATCACTTCTCTGTTATAAATTAAACAGTTTTAGCCCTATAAATATTTGAATAGATAGATGAACAGACATATAACTCTTTATTGTGCACAAAAATATTAATAGTATGATCATAAAGGTAAATTTCCTTCATTTTTTATGCAATTCTCCGTGAATATACATCCAAGCACCTCCAAGCATTAGATTTGATACCTATGATCGGGACCTCTACATGAGTATGGCGCTGCCGCGAAACAAATTATAACTCCATAATGGCAACTCAAAAATGGCGTCGAATCAACAGAAGAAGAACTATAATCAATTAAATATCCTATAACAACAGTTCTGTTTTGTTTGTACGAGATGTATATCAATATACAAACATGATAAGTGTATAAAAATAAAATGTACACAAGAAAAGAAGCATCTAGCTGCGGGTCACGTCCCACCTGACGACTGGCGTTAACTCTGTCTTATAAATCGCAGCGGGATCGTTTTATTGCGCTCCTTGATACAATGCAACAAGGGTCCCTCACCGAGCGTGCACGGTTTTATATTGAAGGCGTCCACATTCCAATTGGTCTCTGAAACAGAAATGGCTTTAAGTACAAACACTTAGTACGCCAGTGAGTGATGACCTTAAAATCACGTGAAATGGTTTATAAATTATAGGTTAATTTTAGGTAACTGCAGCACATAAAGAGAAATAAATAGACAGCAACTTACGTAGGAGATTTTTTTTCTTATTAATATTTTACAAATGGCAACACTGTCCAGTTTTCACATATTTCGGTGCTAATTCTCAATACTTATATTATGTACTCTATGATATATATATATATATATATATATATATATTATAATCTGTGTATTATCTAGTATATTATATTCTGTATAGTTGTATAATAGATTACTATACAAACAGAACCAAAACAATTTTGAAGGTGTTCTACTTTATTTTAAATTTTTGTATCATTCGAACATCTGTGTCGTACAAATGATTGATTGCAGAATCCTCGTCTCTGAGCATTGTAATACGTAGGCTAAATGTATTTATTTCTGAATTTGTTACTATGAAGAATAGAGGAAAACTACTAAAAGCCGAATGCCGAAAATCTTGTCTTTACTTTTTATGTTTGGTCCATCAATTTGACTGTACAACGCCAGAAAGTAGTGGGCATTATTTCTGATTCCATCTTTAGAATGGTGGTCCCTACTGCCTTGACAGATATTTTCGTTCCGTCCCGCTTTAAGAAGTCGGTATTGTAGGAAGATATTGTGGGTTCAAGACAAAGAAATAACCTTCTGCTTGTAGTTAAATAATGTTCGTATCAGTTAAACGATGAACGGATCCCTAAATGGAATTAGTTGGATACATTTTTCCATCATCGTAGACTCGACCAGTCCAATTAAGCGCGGAGTGGCGCAAACTTTCTCTTTTACGCCGTGCCCGTGAGAAATATTAATGTCGTGGTTGATTTTTAAAGGAACCTGTAGAGATTCATTTACTGCTCAAGTGCTAGCGGTGTATTCGTCAGGATGATTAGTAGATTATGTTAGAACCTTGGGTATTAATCAATTAGTAGGCTCCGTTTCGGGGCATTGTTGGTACAAAGGCTGGCCATCGCAATCCAGCGTGGAAACGCGGCGAGTGTGATGGGACACTTTTACACCGGGAACTGTATTTGGCGGGTTATTTGACTAATGTTATAGACTGAATTGTATGACTTAATGTAATGAAAATTAAAAGTATAATTAGTAGGTATCAGTTAATAAATTGATAAAGTTCAATTATTTGTCAAACATTTTACAAACTACAAGAAAAATATTTGGTATAAAAACTCATCGTCGCAATTTTGTGCTCATTATGTAAAAGACAGAAACGCTTATTAGGTATTACTTTTATTAAGGATTGTATCAATATATTGCAACTACCAAATTGCCCTGACCACAAAGGGCTAGTATTTAGTAATTAGTTAGTTTAGTATCCATTTTAAGTACTGTGTAAGTGGAGCTTCCATTTTAACAAAATACTGCACGTAACCAAATTACAGACGCGATCCCATGTGCCCTGTCTATTTTTTATTTTCCATGCAGTGAGGGCTTAACAAGCTGTAATTGTGGTCACTGTTCAGACTTGTAATCATGGGTTTATTATGTCATTTTCATCAGTAATTAATAAGTTAATTGTTTTAACTGAACTTGGTAAATAAAGAATAGTCGAACGCTCTGTCGTTACGCCAAAGATATCGTCACTGCAACCGTTGTGCGATATTAAGTTTGGGTATTCATTTGAGACAAAGGATAAGTACTCATCTGATAGATCTTGTTTAGTGGCTAGAAGTATTTAACAGATACAGTAATGAAAATTCCTAATTACAAACCTACATCATATATTATACATACAAATGCTCACAGCTATGTCTTTCCGTGTTAGGCAGCGGTGAAATAACACTCATATTTCACTAACTGTCGTATTCGATTCCACGTAATAGGGGGTGAACCTATTGCCGTATTCTGGACCTACTGTTGCCGTATGCACCTGAAGCTAAGTTTGGGCTGTATATGTATGACGTTAAACGGCCCTATTACTAGTGGGCTTGTACCAAATCGAATGAGAAGAGCTCTACTCTGCTGGTAACCACGCGAGTCCAATTACAAACAAACGATTGCAAACAGCTGATGGGTCTATCTACTCTATCACCTAAATATAACAACTTGGGTCACGATAAAATATAAACATTGTAAGACAACGAATTGCTCTTCCAGCGCTGAGTTTTAAAGCGCTAACTCATTTTATAAGCACAGCTCTTAAAATAATTGATCGCCAATAAAATCGCCAAGACGGTGTTGCAGAACTAAGCATCTGCCTGCTGTCGACGATCGAGGGGTGAATGGGGGTAGCCCGCAAAAAACCCCACCCGTTTTGCTTAGCCGTAAGCTCGTTATTTTACCCTTGCCTTGTGTTTTCTCTTTATGGGGTAAGCGTTAAGGGTGAGCGGCGATAAACAGATTAAAAGTAAACTGTTCCATAATTTTTTTTACAATCGATAAAAGGGTCGAAAAATAATTAAATAAATTTGATAAAGGCATTTATATTAAAAAAAATAATAATATAATGCGATTCATTGGTATTCCGTGTGATAATTTTTCAGTTAACCCTCCACAGGCAATCGTGTCCCGCTGCAGCGCGTGACGGGGTCGCCGCAACCCGACCCCACGTGCCAAAGAGTTTCTTTCTTTGATTTTGTTTCCTCTTCTAAGCAAATGATATTATAATCAGGAGTTAATTTTATTGCCAGATGCCTCGAATTCACCCCAAATCACTTCGAGCTAGTTGATTTTTGTTATTATATTTTTCCTTTCTGTTCTCCTTTATTTGAGTTTGAAATTCTGTGGATAACTTTTATTTCAGTTGAGAGCAATAGATATCAGTATCTACATTTTTTTTGAAATGCCATTACGTTATTTTAATTCTTTCCCTTTTAAACTTTCGCGTTGTATGGTAAAACTCGGATATTAACGCGATCATATGGTAAATACAGTAATTGACCTTTTGATTTGTTTTACGTTTTGACGAAGTTGCCCAGCACATTATGATCACGTTAATACTTAGATTTTGCTTACTATTATACTTTCCCTGTATTTTTGTAAACTTTTGGTGAAATATTTTTATAACATAATTTGATTTCTAAAGTTAATATTGCTGAATGAACGTCCAAGAAGAATCTTTAAAAATATATCAAAGAGTGGTGTACAATATTTATACAAAGCATAGTTCTATTTGAAATTGTCGACAGCATCCCAATGCTTTTCAGTGGTCGATTTACGAGTCTAGTATCACGGTGCCGGCTTAACGAACGACCATCTACTAAGACCTTCAACCTTTTCACGTTTTGTTTCAAAAATATTCTAATATTTGTCTTCATTTAGTAGAATACTTTTGAGGAGGACGTGCAATATGTATGTAGATTATTTCTTTTATACCCCAGTTGCGTATGTGTACTTAATATTGCAACGTCCGCATAATCCTCTGTTTGTTTTCTAAATATAAATATTACAGCTTATGTTTAACATTTTCAAACTGCTTTTATAGGTATAATAAGTACTAGGTATATCAAAAAATTATGCCAAGAAAGAAACTCAAAAACGAATAAATATAAGTATGAAAATTTAAATGATGTACCTACTCAGACATGTACCTACAAAGACGGTGAATTCTACGCTCAATTAACTCTAAGAGGCTACACACATCACTTCAGAGAAAACAAGTGCGGTCTGACCGGCGCACTAAGCTTCGGAATTCCTATTGCGTACAAAAGGCATTGTAGGTGTCTCATTAAAATTGTCGTCTTACATCAGTGGGACGACGCCAGGGTTGTGCACAGCGGGAGGGGCGAGGGAGCCATTAACTCAGTCTTCGAGATTACGGTAATGGTGGGGGTACGAGAGGCCAGAGCCGCTCGCACGGTTAACAGCGGTTTGGTCACAGATTTTAATACAAATACCAGCATTGGACGAACGATGTAGCCCGTATCTTCACAATTATGTAGATTTGTGGATTTGTGTCGAAACGAACGTTTTGCAGTATTTAGGTTTTATTTAGACGCTAAATTTAAAGTTCTCTATAACGAGTTACGTAGAATACTAAGTTATCATAAATTATCCAAAGCATTAAACAAGTCCATTGTTAAGCTATTTTCAACACTCTAGAAATATAAAAGCAAATTATGAAGTAAATTATTAATAAACCGGTAACAAGTGAATTATTAAAATGTTAATTTCTTCGTCGCGCTTGGAGCTAATATAAAATACACAGAAGTAATTACACAAACCTAACCGGGAAAATTATTTGATATTTTGATATTCAACAAAAGTTAGAACAAGGGCTTGTTACGACGCCGGGACAGGGGACAAGCGGCGGTGGGTGGTTGGATATTCGAAAATCCTTTCACCAATCTAAATAAATTTAAAACTCGGACAATCGGATTAAGAGGCATCCTCCGTTTCATTGGTGCCATCGCCGATTATACTGAATTCACGACACGTTTATTCAATTAGAGTTTCAAGTATTTAGCGGTCGAGCCAGGGCGCGGTAATGGCGACAGTCGCTGTTAAAAATTCAAATCGCGGGCACCTGTGCGCACCAGTCGCTCTCCCGCCGATGTTCCCCAAATCACTTTTATTTTGCCCATCACTCTCTAATTCTGTTGCGTGCCTAGTCTTTGTAAATTTTAATGCTAGCAGCGTGCCGCGTAAAAAAATAATTCAAACCGCCGTTCAGGCTTCCTTCGTTAATAAATTTTAAGTCGTTTGATTAATAAAAGTCCGACTAGCCTTACTACAGAACTTCGATATCGCCAATTTCGATGTGGAGATTCGATGGCAGTCACTTCACAGACAATATAGAAGTTCAGACGCATCCAACGGGGATCATCTCGAAGAGAAGGCCCTGGGTCTGCCGGGGTGCGAGGGATATGTTGGCTAGGTACTAAATGTAGTAGGTAGGGACCTCCGGCAACTAAAGACCCAAAGACGACGTGCGTTTTAGTCGGTTCGAGTCTGACCTAACCTACTCAACCGCTCCGGTTGGGGGGTTGTGTTGTAGGCTCAGAGAATGATTTGATTAATAAGAAAATAATGCCGAACATTTCAATTTCAATCCTATTTCTGTATTTCGTATAATTGTATAGTATACTTAACTATACATTATTCAGATCTTTGAGTCAGTATTATGATCCTTTCAATAAAACAGTCTTGCGATGCGATATGCATGCATCGTGTTGAGCAAAATACCAGCAAATTCCACGCAAAATCATGGTGCGTACCAAAAATCGAACATCGCCGAATAACACGTAACCCTTCCACGGCTATGGGCTGTCACGCGCGTCAATATGACAATGGCGTGACGGGGGTCGTGTCAACCCGTCACGCACTTGATGCGAATTTATCATCCGATTCTTGTTATCGACATCGCTGAGTGATGCTGTATATTGTAGTTTTTTGCAATATTGAATTATGTGTACTGTCATACTACATAATGGTGTATGTAACTCAAGGTTTATTGATTGAGTAAATGTGCCTGAGATACCCATATTTAGATTGATCCTGTAGGTAAATTATACATTTCCAATAAAGAATTTGTTGAATGTTGTTGTAAATTGATATGGAGATTTTTTGGATGGAAGAATATAATTTTTAGAACTCACATACTCGGTTCGAATGAATCTTGTTGAATCTTACACATTCGTATGAATTACAAAATTTACCGCTAAAATTATTTAGACTGAAACATTTAGAGAATTGTGTTTGATTATTTTACTTCAAATTTAATCCATCATAATAATTCTAAATCCATAAAACTGCCTCCCTTTGCATTGAAATACCTCTGTGCAATTCCGGGTTTGCTTGAACGAACTCAACTTTGAGTTAAGCATCTTATTATTATTGTATTAGTATCGTTTACGTGTACAATAAGGAAAAAAATAGAGAGAAAAACTAAAAAACAATTATATTACATTTTTTAAGAGTATTAGCAACCGGATATACTAATATTTCCTCTTACCTGAAGCTCAATGGTTTATGTTAGGAGTAGGTTCACGTCGGTAGTGTCATGACCAGGATTGGAACCCGCGACCTCTCGATCGTAAAGCCAACTCCTTAACCACTAAGCTACCGCCACTTTACATATATTAATAATATATGAGCGTAATATATTTTCGTGTAGGTGGCTAACATCGTTCCATTATTGTACTATTTGTATTACTTTCATAATGTTCTTCAAATCACAATAATACGTTATAAAACAAATGAGCAAAATTCATAAATAATTCCGTGTGCCGCGCCGCGACGTGCGTTAGCGAAATTTGGCTCACTTATATAATATTCATAACATCATGTTTGTTCAAATCCTCTTACAAATTGATTCAAAGAATCACTTCCGTTTCACTTGCTTTGATATTACGCTCTACTGATTTTGGCAATAATGTCTACACAAAAAAGGAATATTCTTTAAACAATAGTAAGCATTAAATGGACCAATAGTTTCCGTCTTACAAATACAATCATAGGTATATTTACTACATCCTATACTTTAATAATATGCTTTTTCATTCTCTCCATTGTCCTACATATATAATAATATGACTCTTGAGTTTATGCAACTAGAAACGTTGAGTGAACCCTTTAGGTGCTGCAAAGTGTCTGAAGACCTGAAATATGATATTCTGCAACACTGAACTGGCACTAAACTATGGGTCATGTAGGCAAGAATTTTTGTGTCAAGGATCTAAGGCATATACTGTATGAAATAGAAATAACATATATCCTCATCATTCTCTGAGCCTATTCCCAACTCAGTTAGAGTCGGATTTCTAGTCTAACTAAAATACAGCTTAACTTCGATATTTTCCATGTAACGACTGTCATCGGACCTCCACAACCAAATTGGTGATATCGAAGTTCTGTAGTTAGGCTTCAACTACACGTAACGATGACGATGTTCGTATAGCAACCAGAACCGATGGCTAACCAGACCAGTGCAAATAGCCATATCCATGCATACAAAAATTTAAACTGAGCGGGAATCGAACCAGCACATCCGGCTATAGGCGTTTTCACTATCGTTACATCACATAGGCTACGTATAATACAAGTATTTTTTTTTTTACTTGCAGTACAGTTTTGGAAAGAAAAAGGGTAGAGTAGTCGTGGGTATACTAGAATAAGATTATGAAATAACCGTATACATATTGAAACATTGTACGATCAAGAGAACCACCAGCATCTGAAACAACAAAAGACTCGCCGTAAAATAATTGCTTCGCGTATCTGTGACGAACGGGACAAAGTTTACTCAGGCTCGCATCAACCTCAAAAATGTTCCCTTAGCGAAATAACTTCAAACTTAGAATAGAAAATAGCGGGGGATTGTTAGCCTCAGGCGGCGGAGGCCCGCTCACCGTTCTGTCTTCATTATCCTGGACTAAGTGACCATTAAAATTCATTTTTAGCGCCCGCGGCCGCGCGCCCCCGCCCCCCTCATTACATATGCAAGTCACTGATGATTCCTCCTTTGTAGTTTGCGGTAGTCCATGCGGTGTCCTGTTTATTCACGCTTGTTTTAATATGAGAATGTCTCAACACTTGTTTTTGAATGAGCACGTTGTGATTTGAGAGGGTCAATTCTAAAGTGTAGTTTGATAAATAGTTTAGAAGGCTTTTACATTCAATCTCCATTTTTTTTGTCAATCTTCAGAACGTCACTTCGACCGGTGATAAGTATAACTTAAGTAGCTTGTATTATGGGTACTAGATTACTAGAATACAGTCACATTCACTATATACTGCTATGCCATAGAGGTCGTCATTCCATGGTTATCTATAAGAAAATGTCTTAGGCGATAAACCGCCATTTGTACTAAATTAACTTAAAGTAACGCATAACTGTTATAATTTTAGAGCACAATAAAACTGTATCAAAATCAGCACAGCACATTTATCATATTATTCGCGGTTATTTTTTTATCCTAATACAATTATGTGTTGGTAAATCACGTCGGAGAAACTTTAGTAATACGGCTTGTGTTTATGAACATCTAGCCCTCGTCCAGACTTGGCCTTCGGGGATTTTCGGAACAGGTTTAATTGACGGATAACATCTGGCTCTGTACTACAACTGGGTCAGAATGAATATGAAGACTGAATATTTGAGATGAATGTCCGACGTTCTCTTTGTAGCATATTATGATACAGTTACAACTTTTCATTGATCAAATTTATTAACTCTTTAACTGAAACAAATGGCCATAATTGTTTTGTCAAAGTAGGTTAGTCAAGATATATTTGCTCAATTATGATTACTGAATAGTGATTCCGATCAGATTTTATCATACGCTCTTGACAAGATCTATTTTTGATAGAAGTTATAATTCCAATTTCATTGAATGCGCTTTGGAAACCGGGGTGTGTTAATAATTTTATTTATCTTGTTTTTTAAGAGAGTGGATGGCTTTTAAAGTTCGAGTCGTATTCGTTAGTTACACCTACTTGTAACTAGCAATCTAACGGTCTAAAGGTTTTTTGATGAAATTCAGCAGTCAAAAGTACTTTTAACCGATTAAGAGTTTTCACGGTTACATACTCGTATTTACAATAGAACAAACGTGTATCCATTCCACATATCGTAACAATAATTACACTTGTAATCTTTAGTACAACATCATCACAATAATAGTAATTAGTGAGTCGTTTGTATAATTATATCAACACACTAACTGCCGACGAACAATTTTGTTCCTCAATTAACACCGACGGCTTACACGTCTTCACTCGCAACGGAAATTAAACCTTATCTTTTGAGTTTAAAGTTGAGTTAAAGTTGGGGATGGGTACGGAAATACTTCATTCGAATAATGGAATTAAATGCCTATGATATCGGAAAAGGATCCGAATGGGAATTTATGAAATTATCAGATGAACTACTTTAAAAGTATAGTTATACGCATGAATGGTCTAAATTATGCCTTTGTGAAATTTCTGATATCATTATTATCTTTGCCCTATAACGGTCCTGTTTTTTGAAGTTATTGACCGGTCAGATAAAACGGTTAGATAGGTGAATCTTCTACTGTTACAATGTTCTATTAACATATAGTGAGCTTTCGATGTGAACTTACTTCTGCAAGCTGTTTAGGGTTAATTGTTTGGCACTATAAATAAGCTTATTTACTCATACATGACGTTTGGTGACGTGCTTGTGTAACAAAATTGTGAGTATTTGCAACATTTAATTTTGAATCCATTTATTTCGTCAACCGAGTACTTTTCCTGTAAAGAACTGATTGCGAGTTTGAGTCTCACCTCAGCATTCACTTCTATCAATCTAAATCGAAAATTATAATAGTTGACACTCATTACATTACATTATCCACTCTCAATTATATCATCATACAATGTATAAATAGGCGTCGACGACACTCTCTTTCTTAATTCAGAAACTGACCATTAATTTCTTACAATATATCTGTGATTAATTTGTTGACTGTTTCAATTCTCAATAATAGTTTTCTTTTCAATTTAAGAAAGTTGTTAACCCAATCCGCTCAGTTACTAATTGGGTGGTGCGCGGCCCGGCAGCTCGCGTCGGCTTATCGACGGCGATACACGCTCCGGCTTTTATCGACGACGCCTCTCGACGCTCGTTTTTGAGAGTGTAGCAATTTGTTCACGTCGGATATTTAAGTGTTAAATGTTAAATGTGAAATATGGCGAAATAAATTAAAACTGCTTTAAAATTTATTCAATTTTATAGAATAAACTATGTTTTATTAAAGTTTAAAATTTAAGTGACCATAAAACACTGACGGTTGGAATCCATTATAAATCTGAATGTGATGTCACATGGTATCTACTACAAAAGTATATATATAAGCGCTATAATGCGAGTTGATATCTTTTTATGAAATTATTGTTCAGTTTAGCTGTAACTAACACGATGAAGAGTGAGAGATACTAGTTAAACGGTATAAAAATACAATCTCGTAATTTTTGTACACCATTTTGTGTACACAAATTCGAAATTAAAAAGTCCAGTATATAGACCACTAAATGGAACTTACAAAACGTCAATATCAACAATATTTCATAAGTTAGTGAGCAAATCGACTACCAGTTCGAAACGCGGCTCCGGCCGGAGAAAACTCCGGCAAGAAACTCAGCGGGCTTTTAATACTACCAGATGTCTACAGGGTAGCGTTTCCCTAACATTGTGCGGTCAGGTATAAAGAAACGCAGGTACAAAGCTGCGGTGTGCACTAAATCCACGTAATAAAAGACACGACACAAGTAGTTGTACGGTACGGGTCGCTTCATCCCGACCGCGTTAATCGCGCGTCAAAGGGCGCGTTTCATTACCGCACGCCACAAATTAATATTGTAGCGGCATTACACTTTTGATGTTCGACACACGAGGCACTAGACACTAGGCACTAGGCAACGTCGGGATTATTGATACTTCACTACACAACTATATTACTGAACATTGTGAGTAGATGAAATTTTAATATGTAAATAATAAATATTCTAGGATACACAATGCCACCTAGCCCTAAAGTAAGCATACCTGAATCAGCTTATTTTAATAAACATACGTAGATACTTTTTAAATACTAACAGATTGTACTGTATACTACGGCACGGACAAAACCTAAAAAAATTAAAATATATTAAAGGTAAGTTCAGTAATTGGACCACCTGTATGGAACGCGGTCCTGGCCTGATAAGACTCCCGCAAGGAACACCCCTAAATGAAATATTTATATTCATGCTCACAAATGCACTAAGCGGAACTCAAACCCGCGCCTTCAGATATTGACAGTTTGATTCCCGCTTAATGCCAATACCTATTTGTATGCAAGTTCATTACTATTTGCATGGGTCCATGTGTTTCTATTCAAGAACACTCTAAAATAAGTTAGATATAACAGTTCTAGAAAAAATCTGTAGGTCAGTATTCAATAAAGCCTGAAAACTCTTTCATGAGATTCTTTAAAAACATAAAAACTTACCGTTAAAATTCATCTTGTACCATAGACATTAATATTCCTAGTTATGTATTGTACCTATTGAACTGCAAATCATAAAACTATAGGTTTTATTGTGTACTGTTTGTACTCAATATGCTACGTAACTCACTTTGAACATTAAGGATTTGAGATTAAGTGGTCCCATGTAAATAATGCAATCCTACATGACTTTGATTTTATTGCTCCAAAGTTACGGCGCCCGTGGGAAACCATTCATTTACATATTTATTCTACGCGAAACAAAAAGCCACTTCAGCTACGGCGTAGAATGTTAAACAAAAGAGCCTACGAAAAAAACGTAGCAGCTACAACAGCTACACCATTACTGCTACGAGTATTTGCTCAGAAATGTTGATTTTATAACAATATTAGTACTTCTTGTTCCTTATTTTAAATACCGTATCTAGTCTGGAGAAGCTTTGTATGTAAATTAGATAATAATGCTCCTAGGTTCGAATTGGACAACAAATATTATGAACCAAATCGTTTATCCACAAGACAGAAACACGAAGCATCTTGGAAGTACATCATACTACCAAATAGCAAAGCGATACTGGCACAAGCCCGTATTAATATTCAAGAGTGCAACTCTGTTCGTCCCTCGCGATGCAAATGGTCGCCCGGGGCGGGGGAGTGATTGCCTCGTCATAGTCGGGAACTGACGGATTACTGCAATTATACAGTAATTTGTTGCTTTACGGATGGATGGAGGCGAGACTGGAGCATCAGATGTTTTAATTGAAATCTCTATGATAGAGTGAATAAAGATGTAACGATTTCATCCATCTTGTAGTGAGACGCCATTTTGTGTGCGTTTAACAGCAACACCGGGAATGATTTAGAGCATAGCTGTCAGATTGATGTTCCGACAGGTGAATTATTATCGTCTACTTTTTCAGTTTAAACAACTACGAAATTGTTATTGTAGTAAATTTACAAGCAGCACATTCTTTGTCAGCTAAATCAGAAATCATACGTACGCTCACAACTATTTCCCTACGGGGTAGGCAGAGGCAGTCCACCATTTTGCTCTATCCTTAGACACTGCACGAGCTTCCTCCACTGCCATGAAACCTTTCATGGAAGCCCGCGGGTTTCAAGTACTTTGGACCTGCCATGTTTCGAACTGCGAGAGTAAATGAATGAAGATTTCAATTCAGAAGATTCCGACAGTTAGTATAAAGGAAGTAGCATTTTTAATGAAATATTTCAACCTTTTTTTTATTTTAACAACTGAACTCATATCCATCATTGAGGAAGTTTTCAAATTATATAATTTATGAATAGAATATCAAGCAAAGAAAAAGAGATTACTTTACGAAATAAAAAGCTCTGGCGTGTCTACAAGAAGATTTTTAATAAACAACTAACTAAATATTATAATATAATGTGTGCGTTTTTAACAAAGCATATACGTTAAATTCTGATACAGTACAACATGGTTTTCTGTTGCCAAGACCGGCCACTCATGCAATCTACTACACAAATTTCCCAAAATGCGAAAAGGACTTAGCGTTCTTAGCAGTATCCTCACTATCGAATAATTGGGACTGAGTTCGTTTGGCATTGGCACGCGTCCTGGCTTCGTCTTGGCTCGCCAGCGCACTTGGCACCGCCGCCGCCGCGCTGAGCACTGAATCTTAAGTTAAAACCGCTCCAGAATGCATTGTACGCTACGATTGTCTTCGTATTTTAAATGGATAGCACGATCACGTATTGATAATTGAACATAATGATACTATAGATTATTATTATTGCGTAGATCTGATACCTTAAGAATTTCAGATATTGAAAGTTTCATAAAGTTTTAATCGATTTCCTGAGTACCTGCCACTTATGACAGATGAAGTGTTACGCAACTTTGACAGCTGCATCAGCAATTCAACCGTATTCAAGTAGTACCTCTGTTGCCAAATGTCAGCAATATGGGATTCTAGTAAAGTATTGTATCAAGTGAATATTTACGCAACCCTAATGCTTTTATAGTGTGCTTATGTTAAATTTATTCTTTTGGTAGTTAGGTTGGTAATGTTCCAAAACTGAATTTATGTGACTAAAAAGAGAAGCAAGTAGAATCTTAATACTTGTTTGTTTATTTGGTGAGCTGTATTCCTTAGTCGGTAACAAAGGAATCCGTGCTTGAGAATTTCCTGGCAATAACAAACAGACTAATTACAGAACTTATATATAGATCCACTAGTTCGTGAAGAGGAAAACAAAGCTTGATAATTGATACATGCCACACATTTCACTATTCCCATCATTTATAACAAGTCATGGTCACCATCGAAGTGTAATGCATTCATTAATTATGTTAATTGGTGTTTTTTCATAGTTCAATAACTAAATTCCTTTGATTAAATTCCAAGCTAGCCACAACTCAGCTGTACTTCTCTTGAAAACAACAAGGCTCGCTAATCTCATGCTCAATAATTTGATATAGCTAGTAATACTTGATATATTAGCTGCAGGAAAAACGTCTCCAAGATATCAGTATTTATCCAAGTGACCAGTAAATCCTTCTCCGATTTGTCTAATGTGAAATCGATGTACACTTTAACTTAAGTAAATTGTGCTGAAGCAATTAACTGTACTTATTCCCTAACCACCAACACACAGGAATAGTTGTACAAATGTAGACAACATTCCCGACGATAATCTGATGCGCAGAGTACTAGCTGAGCGAGTAAATTGGACGCAGCGATGTTTGTCGCCCTCCCTCGTAATCCACGCCGTGATGTTTCACTCATTGACAGGTTTGGTATTGTTCATTGACGTTTCTTCATGGAAAATGTATCTACTTATGAAGGAGACTATTTATGTAAAAATGATTAGAAAGCTAATCATATTATCGGTGGTGAAATATTTGATCCCACGTAATAGGGGGCGTGCCTATTGCCGCCAATCGGGCACTGTGTTACAAAATGGGTATGCCGAATATAAATTCCTAACCAAAAATGTAGCAGCTAAATAAAGTTGGATATAAAATAGACTCGATTCCCTGCTTAGTCGCATAAGCACTACCTATTGACCTCTGAGGGAGTATCAGACGGATTTAATTATGTACGTTTCATTTAGAAATAAAATTTTAGTTAAGATGAACAAAATTGCAGCAAAAACCAGAGGAAAATCGACTTTAAGTAGCAGTAGCTGCATTACGTTTGTATTAACTTCCAGAATGGGAAGAGGCCTATGTTCAGTAGTGGACTGCTATATAGCTAATTGACTTATTAACTGTACGTTTTAATAATTCGTATTAACTGTAAGTGTTACTGTGCCTATCACTCGGCGTTACTTCAAACAATATTAGTTTCAAATTGTCCAGACACTTATAGACGCCACTGTACTTTTTGTTTTTACAAATACCCAAATTTTTGCAAGTGTTAGAATATGGCAATGTAGTAAGTACTATATTTTAAGGTTAGTAGTGTAGTCTTCCGTCTGTTACTACTGTCGAATTATTAGAAAGTAAGATGGCGTATTTGTAATGTGTGATTGAGTCAAGTTTAAATAAAATAGATAGGTACATCTTGTGAACTATCGCCCATTATTTCTACCGCAAGCAACTTGAATAGTTTTACATAACTTGCACTAACATAGCGCAAATTATGTAAATATAGAGTAATATAACACATCAGTGTATCGTACCCTTGACAAATTCTCATTAAAATGAGCTCCCAAAAACAAGAGCCTCTACATCACGAGGGGATCCTAAAGACGTCGTCAAGCACCAGACAGGTATTTAAATTTGCAACAAAGTAGACGTGCCCATTAATCAGCCCCCAGGTGTGGTTCAGGATACCTAAAATTACATATAGGGGCCCATAAGATGGGGCCCTACCGTTATTTATAGGGCCCCGAGCACGTGGCGTCCCTTCGTTTACATTTGCACCATGTATATCTCTTGGAGAGGGTAATTTTGAAGGCTCACGGTTTATTAAAACCTTGATACGCACCAAATTGATATTCACCCTTTTGCGTAAGATCCTTGGGTGGTAATGACAGACACACGTTTACTGCCGGCAGAGAGTGGAATGCGGAAAAGGAATTGTTTGAAACAAAACTCATACATTTCAAAATTCTTTTCTTCTGGATTAGACGCCGCAGTTTTGGCAAATTTTAACGAGATTTTTCAGCAACTTTAAAAATGAATCTTTTTCGACACGTAGGTATATTATCGAGATATTTGAAAGGTTCATGATATTAAAAATCTAACGACGAACGACGACGATTTATCGATGATTTTGAAATTACTATTCAGAAACTTTACGCGGGTCCAGGGAACTCCGTGTAAATTCAGTGAATTTTTTTTTTATCTGATCCACCTAATGGACAGTGTTCACCGTCACCTATGGACGTTTGCAACACCAGAGGTATATATAGGTATATTATACTAGTATGGGACTACTATGGGTTCAAATTCCATCCTAACGTTGCCTTCACTAATTTAAATTTACAAAAGAGACTATTAGCACCCAAACACACACAAACACGCACACACAGAGGCACGCAAACATATCATATTTCATGTCAAAATACATCTCAGATTCCCTCATTTACACCGAGCGATATCTCTCCTTGTAATACGGAAGTAACAATGAATACACCAAATAAATATTACAGAATATGTCGCTCCACCTACAGACGCGAACATGTCGCAATCAACTTTGATACATACCTATCGCGTTGAATTCCAGATGACTTACCCAGACGCAGTGGTTTAGTTATTAAACCACGTATTTTTATTAATATTCATATGGGCGATTTGAAGCATATCTTTGGCGTTACCGTTGGCCCATGAAAACAGTAGAAATACAACAATATAATTAGCAATTAGGAGATAATCGAAAAATGAAGTAAATTACTGTAATTGGAATACCATCTATACATATACAGAATCTACAATGTTACATTATTACATTAGACGCCAGGGGAGGATTTGTGTCCCTGGTTAATTTTTATAGATTCATTTGTTTATTTCTACAATACCTACTCTACAGTCAAATCGAATTAAATATCTAAATTATTTAATGTTACATTTTAAAATTACTTTGGATTTAGGTTTGGATTAAATTACATAATTTTGATATGTAAAACCATCACAAATTTATTTTGAAAATAAGTGCTCTGTTAGTAAAATATTCACGACGACTCTCTTTTAATATATACCAAAAAATTAAAGTGACTGGAAAACACTACACTAGTACACCAACATTGAAGCAAACAACATGTATGAAAATTAAAAAAAAAATCTCTTTTTTTCATTTGCATATTATCTACACTACCCTTGCTGTGCAATTTGCATTCCCACAATATTTATGAATACTATATCACTAATATATTCTGAATCATATATCTGTCTCGCCCCTTCATCTCTGTCAGGTCTATGACTCTAACTAATTTAATTTCTGATTTTACTTTGGTTTACATTCGTAAAAATGATTTCTTTTCATTGAGTTTATAAATTTTAGTGCAAGGTTTATTTGATGAAATTAAAATTCAAAAAAAAATACAGCAAAGTGGCGTAAAAATTATAAAGTCATTAAATAAAATCATGCGGTATTCACTCTCAATATACTCCAAAAACTAAAAAACGTCATATTTCAAAGTGGGTATCTGGCTCTGAAGAACAAACGCTTGGATGCAACCCCTACGATAATTGTCTAGATAGAAATAAAGCATAGAATGCGATGTACCTCGACGAGTGAAGTACCTGCAACTTTTTCATTTATGTATCGAAGGTAAGTAGCGTGTTACTTATTTTCCTTCTCATTTCCTTTGAGTGTCAGAATCTTTGCTCCTTTCCTTTTCCACTTTCCTCTTTTTCATACACATTTTAATCACAAATCTAAACGTAATACACGCTCGCGGCACTTCCCCGTCACGCCCACGCATTTCCAAATAACAAAACAGTGCGTTCCATATTTCTTGCCGAACAATAGCAAAATAAAAGAGACAAATACTCAAACGATCTGTAACAATATCTTAAGTGTAACGTGTACGTATAATGTGCGACAAAAACACGGCGGGCGACAAAGCGTCGGTGATTTATGTCGCGTCGCGCGTTTTGTCGCCGCGAGAGAGCGCCGCCGCGCTCGCTAATGTGACGGAGATGTATTAGTATTTCCATCGAATGATAATGTTAGTCCAATTTAATATAGCGCGTATTATTTTTAGATGATTTATTGGCCGTGATTTGTAACATGTTTATGTGAATGAAGTTTGCTCAGGAATAATGTTTGCGAATTTGTTGTTAGGTATATTATTGTATTGACATAATTATTTTATGAATAACGTTGTTATTTATGTGTGTGTAAATGTTACTAAATAACAGAATAGTTAAATACAAATAAATCCTAATGCACTTTGACCAGATGCGGCGGACTCACAATGGTTTATAACAGATTTGTCACACGCCTCTATTATTCATACGATTAACATTCATTGAATTTTCAATCTGTAAATTAGATTTCTATGCTAATTTGTTAAATAAATTTCACTAAAGTTAAATTAGAATCAATTGGTTGTCTGGTAGTCAATTTTCTATTTGCTGTGAATGATATGAGCTAAATATAAAGTAGATACAGATACTTTTAGTAAAGAAAAATCTGTTATTTCGTTACAGTTAAAATAATTGAGAATTCAAGTGACTGCGCGAATAGCGTAGATGTTTAAGTAGGTACCTCGCTAACAACAAGTGAAACAAGTGGCACTATGACATGGAAGTACCATACTTGTGATTCACAGATCCATTGTTCCGATACTGAGTGTATGTACACCACGCATCCAATAACAAAAACCCGCACTGGAGACTTGTCCTGTGCCTTTGTTTTATTACTTTCATAATTAAAGGATCCACAGTAGAAGTTGCCATTTATTGAATAAACTTTTGGAGTTTTAGAATTACTCCTAAATACTGATCATCATCATCATTTCAGCTATAACGTCCACTGCTGAAGATAGGCCTCCCCCTTCGACTTCCAATCCGACCGGTTGGAGGCGACCTGTCTACTACGTCGTCCGTCCATCTCACGGAGGGCCGTCCTACGCCTGGTCTCCATTCTAGAATCTTTCACTCCAACGGCCATCTGTTCTTAATGATAATAATATGTGCCTCGCGCTGAATACTTTAGGTACATCGACCATTACTTGTTGCATTAAGCCGCGTCGAACCCGAATTCTTATTTAAATGAAATATATAAATCTTATAGCTACACAAACAGAGGCTAAATTCCATATTAGCTGTTAAACGATGTTTCTCACTTTACAGTTGCGTGCTTGTTCAGACACGGTCATAGCGGACCGAAATAGCGCCGGCATTACCTCTGTAATCCTCGCGTAATCGCCTCTAGTTCTTCTGTACACTGTTTTATTTGGAGTTCACACAAACTGGACACTATTAGTGGTGAACGAGTCGGATAGCTACTGCGTGATCTGTGTTGATTTTCTGTGAGATTATACTAAATTTGCAAAGTCATTTCTTGTTATTTGTGCCTGAGTTATGTAGAGGAAATAAAAAAAAGAATCTGTATATTTATTGATACTAAGACTTTGCCACTAAATTTCATAACATAACATAAATATATATCCCGGGTATATATATAGGGGTAGGCAGAGGTGCCAGCACCAGCATTTCGCCAGTTTATGATTAGGTCCCAATGTAATAGATGGCGAGCCCATTGCCATTATCCGGACACTTATAAACCTGCGATAAATCAATCATCAACAAGTTAATTTGATTAAAATAAAACTTTCCTCAAAGTGAAACCTTAATCATGAATTGAACTCAACCCAGTTTAATAAGTAATGAAAAGTGTTAAGTTTGATTTTGATTTTTCAGCTCTTTTAGCATTTGATTGAAGTCTGTTTTCAGAAAACACTGTATTGGTAGCACAGAAGACAGCTTTACTAACTTTGCTGTGATAACTTCAAATTTGACTTAGCTTTATTTTAATAACGGATAGTCTTTACTAAGTACAAATTGTGTAGACAATAGAATTCGCTGGCAACAAAAAGTGGTCGGTGTATCACTATTAGTTACACCGTCATGCTGTATAAGTTTAATGGTTTACTAAACATCGTTCCGAGCTTTATGCTGTTGTGGCCGTAAATTTTGATATGAATATGTGTTGTTTTGTGTTCGCGCGCGTTTTATGGCTTTGATTTTAATAGAGGGTTATGAATACTTAGAATTGCTATAACAAAATATTAGAAGGGTTCAATGTGACTCTTTATGATGGCTTTGTACTTTTTCATGGTGTTATAAAATAGGGCGTATGTATTAAATTAGTACTAACAGAGGGTCGTCGAGATGCAGTCCAAAGTTTTTTTTGTAGTACTTAGGTGGCATACAAGCACACGGCCCATCTCAAGAAAAGTGACTAAGTGGCGTATGGACGTTTGCAGCACCACAGACGTCACACTAGAGCTGCCACTCCTATAGAAGGGGTAAGGGTGAAGATTAAGTTTCTGTGCTGCTAGTGTAGAAAACAAAGCAGGGTTTCATACCTTCACAAAGTGGTAACAACTTAAGCCTTATCCAGTTCTGATGTTGGTTCAGTTTTTCAATATTTTTCAATATATATGTGATATATACCACTCCATTTTGTATTTCCTCCTCTATTATCTCCACTATATATGTATACAGCTAAGTGACATCTCTGTCTCGTCATCAGACATGTTAATTCATCATTTTCAGAAGTATAAAAATCTCCTGTTTGGTACTTTCATTGAAACAAATATTTTTTTTTTGTAACTGACTCCCTACAATAATGTTTTACTTAACATTCAGAATCTCTGAGTGCAAGCTCTTGGATGTTGCTCGTACATATTAAGGTGTACATCAGCACGTCGGCGCGCAGTACGGCCGAGACAGTATTTACAGTGCGCTCTGTCTGTCTGTCCTCTCAAGAAGCCATTAGCACTGAATGCGTAGGGGTTTGTAACGATTGGTCGACAATCAATTGGTCGACATATCAATTGGTCGACAAACAATTGGTCGACAGTATCAATTGGTCGACAAGTTAATTGGTCGACAATTAAGTTGGTCGACAATATAATTGGTCGACAATTAATTAGTCTCATTAAATCTTAGCCTAAAAATAAAGCTTAAAAATAAAAATAATACGAGTTTTTTTATATTCTAACCTAACTTCCGCATTTTCTCGTATTGACATCGATTTAAATATCGCAAAGGGGTACCGAATAAAGTAAAGGGGTTAAAAATATTGACTCACCTAAAGTTCATCATAAAATACGACTGATTTACGGTTATGTTTATGACCTTTTTCGTTTTCGATTCGTTTCTGGCACTTCGCCGGCCGCTGCCGCGGCACGCTCGCTTCGCTCGCTCGGCTCGTGCGTTGTGTGGTCACAATTCTAACCTAACCTAAACCAAGAACTATAAATATGACCGATTCGTTTCTGGAACTTGGCTGAATGACCGCAGATTTACGTTTAGTTTCACTCAATAATAGGCGGTAAAAGTCGGTAAATTATTATAAGTATAAATTTAATAGCATTCAGTTCAATCAGCGAAATATACGTATTTAACATAATAATATGATGGATAATATAACTTAGTCAATAAATATACGTATTTATTTAATTATTTAAGGAAGTAAAACATTTTGGTGCGCTTACCTTTGATAAAACGAAACGTTTAATGATGAGACGAAATGTCAAAAGCATTAAAAGTATGTGTTCTGTTGTCAAAAGTGATAAAATATTGGTACATTTTTACGATTTTGATTATGTTTTTTCTCGTTAACGATTGATCTCCGTAACTTGAAACTTTATTGTGGAAGCTTCTATTAATAATAGCTTAGTGTAAAAAAACTATGGACTGTGAACTCGTGGACCTATATAAGAAAGCTTAGCCGAACAGATATATAATGGGTTTAATTTTTAGCGATATGATGCATTTTAAAATTTAGTATAAATGAATAATATTGTTACATTAACTGGAAACTAGTTTTGTCGACCAATTGATATGTCGACCAATTTAATGTCGACTAATTAATTGTCGACCAATTAACTTGTCGACCAATTGATACTGTCGACCAATTGTTTGTCGACCAATTGATATGTCGACCAATTGATTGTCGACCAATCGTTGGTGACCCATGCGTAGTACAGCATTAAAATTCAACTTTGCGTCTCTATGACGAGGCGGTGGCACTGAGTTAACGAACGTTTATATATTTTAAAAAGTTAGCGGCTTAGCACGTAATCATTCCTTGCGATTTACACCGCATAGCAAGGAATCGGATCATTTTTTTTCAAATCGGGTCAAAATTTCTGTTAGGAATTTATTTTCGGCATATCCATTTTTTGTACAAATTGCCTGATTGGCGGCAATAGGCTCGCCCCCTATTACGTAGGACCGAAAATCATAGTTGGCAAAATATGGATGTTTAATACATTTCTGCCTACCCTAAGGATAGTTTGTAATAAACCTACTAAAATACTTTAATATATTTTTCATAACCAAATGTAATGTATTGTACAAAGTAACACATATCATTCCCTGAACCTTTTTCCCAACTCAGTTGGGGTCGGCTTTCCAGTCTAACTGTGATGCGGCTGAACTTCGATATTTTCCGTGAAGCGACTGCCATCTGACCTCCACAACCAATGGTCTAATGACCAATGGTCATATCGAAGTTCGAAGTTAGGCTGGTTGGACTTTTGAGGGCTCCAACTACCCGTAACGACTGCCATAGATGTTTGTATGGCAACCGGGACCGACGGCTTAACGTGCTCTCCGAGGCACTTATAAACCTGCGATAAATACACACATAACTTCGAAAAGCATCGAAAAGTCATTGGTGTGTGCCATAGTAAACCTGGGATCGAACTCGAGACCTCGTCTCAGCAGTCCATTACCCATACCACTAGGCTACAAAGTAACACATAATTTTGTCTAAATACGTCATGTTCATTCATCTAACAAAAATATCTCCTGGAAAAGAGTTCACGACCACTAGCAACTGAATCCTGCAGAAAATAAATTAAAAGAAGGATAAAACTTCTAGTTAGTGAACACTAACCGACTTACGATTAACATGGTGGAATCCACCCTCCCAGCGCGACTTGTGCTATACAGCGAGCACTTAGCATACAAATGCTTTTCCAGAATTACCTTCGCTAGTATCAATTAATTCCATTATTATTTATTACATTTCCATTATTATGTATTTAAAAAAAAAGCGGGAATGCCACAGGGGACAACTAGTAGATTGGACACCCGTAGGTATGCTTTGCTTTCCACAAATGTGTATTAGGTGTATTGGAATACCTTCTATATATTATAAACTTACCATTCGTAATGTTCAAAAGGTCGCAAAATCATGAACCATGAATAAAATCAAATTCTACTTATCGCTGTCTATTTTAGAGTCTATAATCCTATACCAAATAGAGTGAAGTTTCGAAATTATAAATCATTTTCATCAATGAAGAGATAATTATATAAGAGATAGGCAATAGAATTTGTACTATTGTCAACGGTCACATTGCACATTTTTGCAGCGATTGGCACTATCGATAAACTGAAATTTGTATTGAATTGAGTAATAATAATTACAGCCTGCTCCAGATAATGTTTACGATAATGGAATAACATAAATAATACAGTTCAAATATTATATTTATATGAATCAATATGTGCATTAAAATGGCCACATTTATACAGAATAAAATGTATCTCAGGATATTAAAGCGGATTCTAGGACCCTAGTACTCGGTAAACTATGTTTACTTTGGATCTAGATAGTAGCCGTAGAACATTAAAGAAGATCAAACTATTGTGTAATTGTTTTAGTGTTGGCACTTGGTATTAAAGGACGATTGTTCTAAACTATTAAAGTCTTTAAGAGTGCTGTACGAGCGAACGACTGTAGATTGAAAATGAGATTCTTGGTGCGGAAAATTACAAGTTGTTTCTTCTCTTCAACTTTTTTGAAAATAATAATACGAAAGTATTTATGCTCAGTGTATAAATGTCCAAAAGAAGCTAACAGGTTCTATAAATTTAATAAATACGGCGGTGTCTAAAGTTATGACCCAATACACGACCCCCCAGTTGATCATTTACGCTAACAATGCCGAGAAACGTGTTGCTTTCTCCAAAGTCCAAAGACAGTTCAAAGTCAGAGTGTCGCTGACCTTTCACGCTT
Source organism: Pelosia muscerda (assembly GCA_963691645.1). Lineage (NCBI taxonomy): Eukaryota > Metazoa > Arthropoda > Insecta > Lepidoptera > Erebidae > Pelosia > Pelosia muscerda. Next base: position 16,592,551 of record OY829112.1, read on the forward strand.
TTAGAGGTCTTATTATCCATACAATTTTATGCAGGAAATTTTAAATGAAGTTATTGCCAAACAAAACTCATATATCCATAACTAAAACTATTTGAAAGGGTACGCGAACAGTAGGTACTTACTCATTTTTATAAAACTTTTTGTACAAGATCCGACTTAATTTTTTTTTGTTATTTCATTATTTCCGACACTTTTCTTTATTTTCATCAACCGTGATTACGGGAAGGTTTGATTGCGGGGGACCAGACTAGTGTGACTTTAGTGCCGAAGACACGTGTGTCAGTACGGTCGCTACAAGCCACCTGGGTTGTACTATCTGGTTTTCGGCCACTGCTGCAGAGGACGTAGGCGCCGGAAAACTGCTCAACTGCGAGGCGTTATAGCCTCGCAGTGAGTGCAACCCGAGCTGAGTAGTCCCACGGAGGTAGGACACGACGGTATCACGGAGGTAGGACACGACGGTATCTCCCGTCCGAAATGAGCTGTCCAACTGGGGAAGTACCTCCGCCCTACAGAAGACCGCGGTCATAATAACCATCGTGTTGTGTTCCCGCCGGTAAGTAGGGTAGCCAGAGCTCACTATACCCCTCCTTCCCCTCCCCTTCCTAGCCTCCCCACCCCTTCCCAGCTCTCCCCCTTTCCCTTCAGGGTGGGCAGCGCGTGTGTGACACCCTTAGTGTTGCACACGTTCATAGGCCACGGTGGCCGCTTTCCATCAGGTGGGCCGTGTGCTTGTCTGCCACCTACGTAGTATAAAAAAAAAAACTGCATACACGCACGTGACGAGGTAATGCAGTCAGCGTGATGGACATCTTTGCACCAGGTACAAACCTGATCGCATCATAGGACGAACCCGTATTGGCGTTGAGTATTTGTATATAATTATATGATTTAAATAAAATGAATTTTGAATTGATATCGATTGAAATTCAGTTCAATTGTGGTCATTACATATAAAGGTCATAGAATAAATCACTACAGAATTCAAAGTTTTATTTAAGCACTGAAAGAGTCATTTGAGATACTTTTGGCTAAAGCACAAAGATACCTAAGTATAGGTATAATTAAGGATACAAGTAATTAAATAAATTTATTTTCATGTGTCATAGTAAAACACGATTAATGAACATGAAGTAAACAGAATATGTCACTGATAAAGTGGGAACTTAGACTTTTATGATGTATTCACTGTTTGTTGATTTTATGAAGTCACTTTAATAATGTATATAAACATATCAATCTAAAATCATACGAAATATTAGTAACAACTATAGTTCCAAACGTACCTTGATAGCGCTGACCTCTCAGCGACATTGGCGAGCCCCTGCCCTCTGCGCAATCAAATAAATGAAAGCATTAATATAATTCCATTTACAACTTCACAACGCTCCTTTCGCACTTGGCAGATAGGCTGATATTATAGTAGTATGGCTTGCTTGCTTTATATTTTTGTGTTTACTAAACGTAAAATACGTACCTACCCATCTATCTAATATCGTAAATTGTCGACCAAAACCGAATTATGAAGAATTATAAACTTCGAAATTGAAAACTGCAACTATTACCTCGCATAATTAAAAAAAGTATTTCGCAGAAGTTAGGAAATATAATGATAAAAATGTACTGTATTAATTAAAAATGTGCGCTCCAATTGGTAAGTGTTCGTGCAACGCGACTGCGAACGCAGACTCCGCTCCGCTCCGCACAGACACAGACTTGGCGGCGCGAAACATTTTAATTTTATCAACAGCCATACATTCATACACACATTAAACTAATAGTATAGGTAATATTTTGTATAATGACTAGAAAAAGTATAGTTAGGACCTTACTTGTGTATTATTACAGACGTAAATAGAGAAACAAATCCTCGTTTCCGCGTTACCGAATTTAAAATATTAGTGGCAGCGACTTGTGACTTTAGTATAGAAACACTGCCGTCGTCGATTCAATATCTATTTCTATTAAAGTTGAGAATGGTTTATAAAAAAACGTTTCACGGCTCATATACTATGTCACTTACTCACACCTAGGTTTTGTGCAAAGATATTATTATGTATGTCACTCGCACACTTTCCTTTAAGGATAACTTTATGATCTATACTCAGACAGTAGAAGATATTACCTAACTGTTGTTGTAATATTAAGTATCTATCTTTCCACATTTTAGGAGATGTATTTCCTTTACTAAAAGATAAAAGAATTTAAACATAGTAAATTGATAGACTTACCCTGTGCCAATCCGACGGAGCAGCGTGAAGACAACAGACCAAACTTCCAACTTTGAGAGAGACCAATGTCCAGCGGTGCAACACACTTTATAATAATATGTAAACGGGAATTAACACGATCATGGTATAGGTATATACATACCTTTGGAATGCCTGACGTTTTGACCAGGTTACACCGGCCGTGGTCACAGGCTAACTGTCTCAGTCGCGCAAGCCCTCCGTCGTCGAGTCCGTGAGGTAGCCGGTTGTTCATCTACCCGCACATTTTCGATATTTTTTATATTATTTTCTCTCCAGGTACCGTCACATACCTCACTCACAGGGTCCCTATCCCTATTATCTGAGCAAATGGCTCGGTATCTATCCGACCGCGCAGAAAAGCGAGGTAGCAAGTTTTTGATTACTGGATTCCATGTCGCAGATAAATTGAAACCGTCTTCCCGATTGAAATTCTTGTACTTACTTCTTGATTTCAATAGCTTCACGTACAGCTCTTGAATAGAAGTGACGTTCGGTGGAGAGGACTTGCGTCTTGTGGAATTCAATCCAGTGATTCGTGCCTGCTTCTAAAAGGTGTCCTGCAATCGCTGATTTGCTCGTCCGGCGGTTCTTTACAGCTGCAATGTGTTCTTTGACCCTATCAGCAATAGTCCGCTTTGTTTGGCCTTTATACGAACTACCGCAGCTGCAATCCATCTTGTAGACCCCTGGCGTCTGAAGCGGCAAGACATCCTTCTGTGTGCCCACGATGTTGTTTACTTTAATGCCTGGTGTGTAAACTATCGGAATGGAGTACTTTTTTGGCCCGGAGCCGATTTTATCCGTTATTCCCCTGACATAAGGTATATACGCTGGCTATCTTTCACCTTTGGGTGCCGCCGCCTCAATGTTTGCTGCTTCCGTCTTCCGTTCACATCATATCCGTTACTTTTGAGTACCTCCTGAACATGATCCAGCTCTCGCTCCAGATGTTCAGGGTCGCAGAGATCATACGCTCTATTCTTGAGTGAGGTTATAACGGATTGTAAGTGTCGGGGGTGGTGATGAGACGTGGCGTGTAGTTAGTGGCGGTACGTGGCGTTGTGTAGGAGTTAAATCTTGTTTACATATTATTAGAATCATGGAACGCGAAAGTTTAAAAGTTAATATATCGAACCGCAACACACTTTGTTTTAATTTTTCACTGTTTTACGTAGATACTTAGAGCCTAAATTTAAAAGTGTTATGTTATTACTATTTGACAGCACTTATATTATTTAACAAAATACATTTTGCGGTTTTATATTTATACCCCTAATATTTTTAAAAGGATACAAATGTAACTAGAATTTCGTACATTTTATTCGATATTTGGTACAGTGTATCTAAGAATCGAGACTCATCGTGATTTGACCGAATAAAATGTAACATTCGTGAGAAATTAAGGCTTCAGTTGAGGTAGAACGACGCCACGTGCCCACATTTTCTGTTCATCTTTCCACCTTTAGAAAATTGCTACATCCTCACTAAAATTATTTTGCGCTCGTGTTTCATCGCCACGTTCGGGGTTCGCTTCCAGTCTGTCATTTACCCGTGATTGCTGTTGCTTGACATTCAATGGAGAAAATTTTGGACTCGTAATACCAATTTTCTTGCGACCTTCGCAGATGTATGAAAGTTTAATCTGTGTAGCAGCAACGGTTTTCTAAGCTTTGATGTGTGATGTTGTACGTTAAAAGTTGTTCAAGTGAAAAGTTTGGGCTCCTGATGCTTTTGGTCGAGTTGGCAATTTATTTGATATGTTATGAGAAAAAAATTATAAATAACTGAAATATCATAAAATATATTACTTGTAACATGTTGCTCATTAAGTACCTAACGAAACATTCCTGGCCTTAGTATGAACCAACATCCATCCAACGTAGGCAGTAGGGCTATTTTAAGTAATATTTTGAATTGTGGAACTGTATTATAACGAATTCAGTTTTTTGTTCATATTATTAGGCAAATCAAAAATCCTAACAAAAAGGATTGAGTCATATCTTACTACATTTTGCTCGCACTTATACAGAAATCAACCACTGAACTCCTAATTAAGTAGATACGTAAATCATCAATATTCATTTCTATCGTTCTCAGCTCTCCACGACAGATCATAATTATGTAAGATCCTAACTCACTGCTAAACTTCAATCTGACACAAGCATCTAGTCTAAATTAATATATCTAAAACCAATCAGAGCCCTCGTTAGTCACAAAACAGGATTCAGATTGCAGCTGCGATCTGTGATACATCTTAATTACATAAATTATCCAAATATCTACTGCAAGGATCAGACGTTCACGAGATTTATGTATGAATTAATATCTGTAGTACTCTCTTGTGTTAACATCAGTTATGTCCAATTCATAAATCATTTTAACCCGTGATCATATCCAACAAAAAACATGTTTAAGAATATTGTTATTTGATGGATTGCGTCAGAAGTAAAAGACAAATCGTAAGAACTATTGTTACGTTTTGTAATAACCTATTAACATCTAGCTGATCTACTCGGCTACGCCCGCGTGAATTTTTAAACCCATGCCCCTACTTAAAGGAATATATTCGTGCAGTAAAATGTAGCCTCCGTAGTAATCCAAACCATAATGTATCTATGTGCAATTTCGTTCATATTGGTCCATTCATAAAATAACAAAGAGGACACCATCAAATTCAAATGAGAGCTATTAAAATGTATTCACACAAATAGTTACACCTCTCGTTATAAATGCACGTTTATGTTATACAACAACAAACAAACAATTAATATAAACAAACTTCGCTAACTTACTTCGACCCATGGCCCGGTCGGTACATTTTTGGCATGGCTAAACAGTTCCAAAACAAACTCCTCGATGGTGAGCCCCATAATCCTCCAAGGACTAGTTAGAAATACACTATCGCTTGCCATAAATCATTAATGGAGTTGTTATGCCCCATTGTTAAGTAGAATGACCGTGGCGCCATTACGTGGGTACCTAAGGTTAAATGGCACAACGTGATATTATCAAAATATCATAAATGTTTTGTTCATATTTAATGAATCATTATTATTTTCAATTACAATGTTAAAAAAATCATTTCTGTTTGTATTTTATGTTTTTAAAACTTGTCGCGTGCAAAAGTAGGTATGTATGTATGTAATTTTAATCATTATTTTTGAATTTTCTGTCCAATTAATTTAATGAAATTTCGAATCATTAGCAATGCTAGCTATTCAAATTGATTTATAATGGAAAAAATATTTAAATCGTTTGTTTAAAAATTATTGTAAAATCATTTATTTATTTCGATAGTTCAGATAATGACTCGCACTTCGTCTCCTAAGTTCATCGTAGTCGCGATAGCGGGTTCATGTTTCGTCTGAACATTTACTTTTTAAAATCTTAATCGAGTTCTTTATATTTTTAGAAACTAGTTATCTCTTGAGAACAAAAAAAAAGTAGTTATCATCCCTATTCTAGAATCCCTAGATTAGATTTTATTGTTATTGAAATCAGTGCTGCTACTGTATTAATGAACTCGGGGTATTTCGATATTAGCAGAACGTTACACAGGGCCTCACAGACCCCAGACGCGATGAATATGTACTCGGTCGTAAACAGTTAAGTGGCCGAGACCCGGTGAGTGATTGGCAGTTGTCAGAGTGAATATTTATATTAGTTAATGTAAGTAGACGTCTATCACTGTTTGCTGCTTCTTTCAATATTAGAGAGTTGTTGTATTTTAATTTTGCTTACATTTACGAGTAATACCTACTGCGAGCTATTTTAATTTCTAGGATTTGGGAATGAAAAATAAAAAGTAAACCAATATTATTGAACCTTGCCCACTAACTTTGTTAAATAAGCCACAACAAAGACTATTTGGTTTTTAAGCGTATGTTCAGAGGCCAACTGTAAATACGGCGTTATTTGATGGTCTCTTGTCTACAGGTTGGGTGGTTGTTTTTGTAACCACTTTATAATTACCTCCTTCAAATTCCTTCAAAAGAAAACTTAGCTGCTGCCGACTCCATGACTGGTACCAAATACTAATACACTAATAAATCTTTTAATTCAACAGTATAACTGGTATCATCATTCCCTGAACCTTTTTCCCAACTCAGTTGGGGTCGGCTTTCCAGTCTAACTGTGATGCGGCTGAACTTCGATATTTTCCGTGGAGCGACTGCCATCTGACCTCCACAACCAATGGTCTAATGACCAATGGCGATATCGAAGTTCCAAATTAGGCTGGTTGGACTTTTGAGGGCTCCAACTACCCGTTACGACTGCCATAGATGTTTGTATGGCAACCGGGACCGACGGCTTAACGTGCTCTCCGAGGCACTTATAAACCTGCGATAAATACACACATAACTTCGAAAAGCATCGAAAAGTCATTGGTGTGTGCCATGGTAAACCTGGGATCGAACTCGAGACCTCGTCTCAGCAGTCCATTACCCATACCACTAGGCTACCGCGGCTATATAACTGGTATAACTATAATACAGTATAACTGGTAAAACAACTATAAAATAATTCATAAACTGACATTGTAAAAACTTTATTTCTGAAACTGAAACCAAAGCAAAAACATCCCAAGAGAAAATGACTTAATTTTTCTTGAAACGTTTCAGAGCTATGATGTAATATGGCTCAAAAATGTGATAGCGATTTTACAAAGACGGGTTTTAAGTTGCAAATTTAAAGTCATATTCCTGGGGAAGCGAGTGAATGTACGAGATCTTTAATAGTATTATTATTCCGACAAATGTAACGTTCCATCTTACTCACATACTTACATTTAGAATATCTCCCTTGTCCAATATATTATATTGTCCAATATCTTCGTATGTTAAATATGCGGTTTACTGCTTACATGTACTAGCTACATCAAGCAATATCTGTAGTAAATTTGGCCGTATCGGCGAGGGCCTAACGACTTCTCAAGATCGACTCGGTGTGCAGGCGGAAGGAGAACCCGCACCGATAACGTATAGCTCAACCATTATGTAAAAGGTGTTTTAGCAAAAGCGTTCGTTAGTAGATGCTGAATAGAGATGTAGTATACATACTATGGCTAAAATACATTTGCAACCTCTCTAGCACAGGGTTAAGGCGTTTGACTGTAAGCCAGAGGTCGCGAGTTCGATTCGTACTCAGTGCAGATAATTATATTCGTGAATCCGGGTATTTCTATATAATAGAAGTATTGTTTGTATGCTCATTACGCGAGCTAACTTGCTTTAGGTCTAGATAGCTTCGCGTTGATTAACTTAGGTTAACATTCTAATAATAACTACCTCAGAGCGATTGGTAATATATTCTGAGCTAGTGACAACTCTGAAGTTTGTAGTAGTCAATAAAGTTTTATCATGTACACTTGGTATATGAGTGTAGTCTTTGCAAGGTAAGTATTTCATCAGATGGTTATCAGTCAGTATTTGATTTTCTATAATCTTGTAATGTGTCCCTTACAATTAATATGAATAATACAATTAAGAAGCAACTCAAAGATACTTTGTCTTGACTAATACAAGTCGTACTTGTGTTTCGTTCCTCACACTTCGCGCCCGCCAGTGCGTCTTCAGTATGAAAACCATTTGTAAGTGTAACAACTATATTACCGTCTATCTTTTCCCTTTAGAATTGCAAAATTTATTTCAAATTTACTTGTTTCTTTTTTGTCCGTAGTTGCTGAACTAAGATTTATATTTTATTCAAAGAAGTAAGAGAGTAGTTGCAAAGTTTCTCGTCTTTGTCTTGAATGTAAACAGTGACAGACACTTCTAAAGAAATGGATAATTATTTATCAGTAGAGAAGTGCTCTTCGTAAAGAATTAATTACTTAATTACATTAAGAGTATAAGACTTGGAGGATTGTGCTTGCATTAGTTTACAGTATTTGTACCTAAATTGTTTTTACGAGTTCATAAATATATAATTTATAAAACTATAAACACAAATGAAGTATCAGAAAACGCTTACAGAATAATGACGATGAACTATGATGATGAACGCTTGGAGAATAATGTGGACGTGGATAACAGCTACTGATTACTAAACTAGCTAGCCGCGGTAGCCTAGTGGTATGCGTAATGGACTGCTGAGACGAAGCCTCGGGTTCAACCCCAGGTTTTACCATGGCACACACCAATGACTTTTCGAAGTTATGTGTGTAGGTATTTATTTTAGGTTTATAAGTGCCCGGTTAATGGCAATAGGCTCGCCACCTACATAAACTGGCGAAATGTGGGTGCCAGTAATGATCAGGATTTGAACCCGGGACCTTGTGATCGTAAGGTCGACTCCTTAACCACTAAGCTTACACGTTTGTACGTACGTTTACAAGTTTGAAAGTTGAGACAAAAGATGAACTAGGTTTAAACACTATTGCAGTGATGAGCTAAATACTTATAGATAATAATAAAGCAGTACAGAGTGATAATTTAAATAAAATAATAAAGTACACGCCCGCGTACCTGCGCAGTTCAGACTTGACAGTAATCCGAAAGAGAAACTTAAAGACTCACTTAAATATTAACTCTGGTTCTGTTGAAACATTTATTGCGATGCTTGGCTTTTGCACACTTTGAATTCGAGAACTGTTATCATGCTGTTCCTTACTGTAATATTAAACTAGACTGTGACTACGAAGAATGATCCGCGAGGCTATTGAAATTAAAAAAGCACTTAAATTTTCATTATATTTTAATAGCCTACCTTGTTATTCACTTACACCTAAGAATATACAAAATTTAGCACGACTTAACGACACACGAGTTCATTCTGCGATAATAGTAACTAAAAATTTATATAGGTTGGGTGCTTTGAGACATCTTACAACTACCATGCTATAGTCACTCAGCGAACATGGCTGCTGAAAAGTAGTCTATGTCGAACTGAAAGTAAATAATACCAAAAATATCGCAATAGAATTCGTAAAAAGTGGTTCATTTCAATATGACGTGTTATTTGCGCAAACTTCAGAAAGTATAATGTGTCAACTTCAAAACAAAAATGCTTTATATTTGAAGTATGTTTGAAGTTATTATCCACACTTTTAAATAGCTTTTCACTACTAGCTGATACCAGCGAATCTGGATGCCATGGGAACCTTTCCCAGGAGTAATATAGCATATTATGTCATATTCCAGGCTCTAATCTATCCTGGTACCAAATTTCAGTCAGATCCATTCTGCCGTTAGAGCGTGGTTGAGAAACAAATATTTGAACATGTACACAAACTTTCACATTTATAAGATTAAGTAGTATACAATTTTCGTCAAAATAAGTAATTCCCGTAACAAATGGCGCGTCTCACTGTAATGCATTCCACAAAGGAACTGCTGAAACTGTGAACAATAAAACTACAATAAGCTCTCACAAAACGTTGACACATATGAATTACTATCTTTCTAAGGACGTAGTGAGATATTTTTTCGTGCGCCTGTAAAAACGTCGTGGTTGCTTATCCGGTCTCTTGTATTCACAAAAACTGACACCAACAGATGACATTTATCATCTGGATCATAACTTGCAATACACACAGCTTCATGTCGTAAATAAAACCAGTAGCTATTGCTTTGTAGTTGCGATATTACGCTGGTCGCTGTAACTGAGAGTACCTAGTTCTTTTGTTAATGTTTCTTGTAAGTTTTATGTTTTCCGCGTATTACGACGGTAATAAATTGAACTGTATAAAGTTTTTGAAACAAACTGCGCTACATTAATATTCAAAGGAACTTTGTAATATTACAGCATATTGTATCTACAGTGATAGTGAGAACATTCTCAGCATTAAAAAGAAAACCAAGCATTTCAATCCTCCATTTTAATAGCAGCCCCTCTTCTCGACACAAACAAACAATCTATCGAAGAGTTCATTTTAAAATGTAAAACGCATTTGAGTAACTACTTTAGTACTTTTATTACTTAAGTAAGTACTACCGTGAGGGTCGTAATTAATAAATAAATAATTATGTTTCAACCAATTTGAATATTGTCATCATCATTATCATCATCAAATCATTATAATACTACTCATACTATACTGTACCTAAAATATAAATATAAAAGCAAATCATTGTTACATAGCTTTAAGTACGTGGGAATTACAACGCAACCAGTAGCCAACATTCTGTCCGCAATAGGCGCGCCATGACAGTAGTGGGCATGTCACCGGTCCGTTCCATCACTGCCAGTCCGGGCCGCGAGTGGAGCCGCAAAAACGGCAAGTGTTCGAGTGGCAGTCCTTTCATAAATCTCACGCAGATGCCGTAGGTAACCGCTATAAATTGTGTAAACGCCAACTAGAACGACGTTAGAAGCGACTCAAGGTAGAAGAATCTGCGATAAAATAACCATCAGAATGAAAATAATAGTTTCACCAACATCGTCGGTGCGCAGTTTATTAACTGTACTTGTTGACCAAACTCAGTCTGTTTACTCAATAATGTTTGTTAGCTGCGTATTCCAGAACAACGCTCAGTTATGAATTGACTCTCACAATGAATATGATTGTTATCTAGAATATTATCCTTAGATCTAGCTATAAAACGAAATATTGACTTGAGTCTTATATTGGAATACGCCTTAATGTTTAAGGTTAACTTGGGTTTTCCTGTTTTGAATGCTGATATGCAAAACAACAAAAATATACTTCACGTAATGAATATGAACTAAATTTCTGCTTGAGCTTTTTAATACCTACTCGTAACTACGTACCTTAACACATTCAAGACTCAACCCAAGATTCAGGTCCTATTTAGTTTTTTTAACAAGTTCAGCTAATCGCAAAAGGGCTGTAATCCTATTAGGCCACTATTAAGCCCACTCTTGAGGTACGGAACTCTGATAAAGATAATATTTTGACAGACTTAAAAAAGGTTAACAAAATGTTTGGACAACGTGTAAAAGTTACATTCTATTCTACATAAGCTTACGTGTCATTAAATAACAATTTGACTGGCCCGCTTGCTCCATTCTCTTCCACCGCGGGTCGACACGGCAGGGGCTCGGCACAAAATAAAAGATAACGATTGAAAGATTCGCGCCGAGCCGATAGGCGCCGCGTTACAGGACATGTGTTTTTGATGGCCCTCACAGTTACGTACTCCCACCCTCCTGCCCTCACACCTTCCCTCACTGGGGAGGGCACAGAGGCTTATTCAAAGTCATTCTCCATTGTGAGGGGGTTTTTGTGAATGATACTTGACTATCGACGGTTAATTCAGTGAGTGACTCGAGTGTAGAATGTTTAGTCACCAGCAGTAATTGACCCGTACTGTCACTATTCCTAAACGCTGACGTGGAATAGAAACCTATTTCTAAGGCGTGTATCACAATTACAGCCTTAGAAATAGGTTTGTGAATAAAGGTATCTACATAAAGAAAAAATAAATCAAATTAATCAACATTGTTTTTAACCCCTGACGTAAAAACGACGGGATCGTTCCAAAAACACGTGGGAGTGCTTCACCAGTTAGAGGTCCCCCTACACGACAACGCATGAGTTATTTATTTTCTACTTTTTTAAGGTACTTTCGTGTCACGGGATTTTTTAATTTTATTTTATTTTTTTTTCATCTGAGAACCAATTTAAGTTGCAGCGAAAACTACAGATCATTTTTTACAATCCAGTCCAGAATGTCAAATTCCCAAAATTTTATACTAGTTTCCGTCAGGTAGGCAGCGTGCTTGTCTGCTAAGCAAGTTGGCCAGCTGATGGAAAGTGGTTACCGTGGCCTATGGACGTTTGCAACACCAGGGGCGTCACATTCGTGCTGTCGACCATATAGAGAAGAGGAGGTAAATGTACACCTCTGAAGATTTTGTACCAGATATACCACACATGAGAGAGTTCCAATATAAAAATATTTACATGTAACTAATTATATTCCTCACGTCTCTATAGTATCAGTAGGTACCTTCCACAAACCGCTTTTCATGTCTCTAATTTAATATAGCTATTTTAAAACTCACCGTGATCCCAGTAAAGTTCACTGCTGGACTGATTCCAAGATAGGGGAAAGTGTCATTAGATTTTGTCGTTTTTTTCGCCTTCAAAGCACAAAGCTGGAAGTGCGCTTGATAAATGACTACGACTCCCCCCTATCCCATTGCAACTTAATGTCGTTATCGGGAAAGAATAGGAAAACTATACGTAGTAACAGTTATGTACCATTTTGTTACTTGTTCAGGGGTTCACCTCTATTAGTGCACGAACTTACTTGTTATATTTAGTTCTCTACCTTTCAGCATCGTGGGTTTAAAACTGTCACTACAATCTACTAATGACTTCCGTATATCGTACCGATAAGTCGAATATCGTCGATCCTGTTCGCTCGTTAGGCGTTCGAGTCTCATACAATAACTATAGCTAGAAGTTATGGCTTAGTGTCAAAGTTTAAATCGAATGTACTCTGGGTAAACACTTTAATGTTTAAGTAGTTTTTAAACTGACCTATTTCTAGGAGAGTCATTGACTACAATGGCTCAAAATTAATACGCAATGAAATGTGGAATTATATCAATTTTAGAATTGAAACGAAGATATAGATAAAGTTTCAGAATAAATAGGAATGTTTAAAAACTAATTTATGAATGAACAAATATTAGGAATGTTTAAAAAAGTATTTACGTTTAAAAACAGTAGTGCTATAATTAACCCTGCCTTGGCTAATAGGTAGAGCAAGAGAAATAAAAAACTTGGAACTTTAAAAACTGATCTTGAAAAATTACTGATCAGGTGAATTGAGTGAATCAGGACATGATAGAAGGGAGAGAAAAAGAGAACAGTGGCATGTGTTAACGGCCTGCCAATTCAGGATAGCAAGCCAGGGCACTTAACTTGGCGACGTTCGGTTGGCAAGTATTCTTTCTTATAGATAATTATTATTTTTATATTAATAACAAAACTTTAATTTTTATGACAATAACATTAAGAGATATTCCTGATCGCTCGTATGATTATACTCGTATCTAAGCAGGATAAACCATCTTGAGACTCAAGACGTAAGTTTCTTGTACCTTATCAATATCGGTGCAAGACTCGTCGAAACTTTCTGAGTCTAAACTTTTGACACAGAGAATGACTAAATAGATGTGACAATTTGCGTGATATCATTATTACCATATATTTTACTGAAATAACAGCATATGTCTTAACAAATCGACAAGACATTTAAATCGTCAAATAACAATCACAACAATATTTTATCCAATTACACTTGTCGTGGATAAAATATGATTTTCACACCTAAAAGTGTTCTATTAGATTAACAACCGACAAAGCTGGATTGGACAATATAATATCACACAAATCACTAGTAATTAGGCGAACTTTTTCAAGTGAATTTCGTTTGTGGCACGATTGCAGTTGCTATCGGCTATGGTAGTATTTTGTTCATTAATACTAGCGACAACTCCTAAATTATTAAGCATTGTTCGTAAAGATGAAAAGCATTGCTACGCAACACCTACTGTGTGTACAGTCGCTTCTAGTAATGTAATAGCCTTGAACTAATCTCAGGGTCTGGTGTTTGGGCGTCTATGCAAACATTGTACTGGACTTTGTACCATCCGCCTTCTAATGAAACACACTGCAGTTCCTAGAGATTTTTCTTCCATATTATTTCTTCCTCTTCCTCTCGCCTTCGGTCACATTCTTCTTCACAAATTTTACTGTGTACCATATTATATCACTTGAGGATAATATCCTCGGCTTCAATTATCATCTGCGGTGCGAAAGGAAAGTTTTGTGACAATACTGAAGCTCCTACATTTCTTGCTACTCTCATGGTACTCTAACTATAATACAGACTGAAGCATATTCAGTGATAGATAGTTGCAGAAATGTTGCACTTGTAAAACATAACCTGTTCAGTCTCTGATGAAACATTCCTCTCTGTGCTACACAACTTTTCTATCGAGATCGTACCTAGAGTCACTACACTAATATACAACAATACTTCAATTACAAGCAATATAGTAAATATACGACCAAACAGAAATACACCTTAACTTTTTAGGACAAAGTTTAATATTGTAAATTAAGAGGTAGCTACGGTTGTTGCACATAACTGATCAAATAGTTTGTCTTCCAATTACTGGAGGAACGCGTGTAGTGGCGGTGTAATAGCGCAGACTCAAAGGCACAATGAAACTTGACGAGCTCGTGCGCGACCCGCCTAATAGGGGTCGCTTTACTTGCGAACTTCACAGACTCACTTGGTTAAGTTTTCTAATGGTTAAGCGTGACTTTTGGGGACAATTAATTAAATTTGTGAGTATTAGACGACGTTTTAAGATTAATTAGTGTGTACTTTTGGTATTGTTTATCACATGTGAAAATCATAGCAATTTCGGAAAAAAGATTACAGAAATTTTTTATTCAAATTAAAATTTTGTATTTTAAAGTCGCTTAGGTGGTAAATACACTATTATCATAGCATACTGGCCACCTGATGGCAAGCCAGCAGCGTCATACAACGTTCTTGACGAATACAACGTTTTCCACTCGTAAGCGTCCTCAAGAAAGTTTGTTCAGTTGTTGTATCGGTAACAATTGTCTCCCTATATGACCAACGCTTCCGTTAAAGTTATATCATCGGTCTTTTTAATCAAGATGGGTGCGTACCATCAAAAACAATCACGCCTCTTGGCAAGGCCGGCCCATAAAATGTGCGTCACGCCTGAACGCGAGCCAAACTGTTATGGTTTTCTTTTAAAGTTAACGGGCGTCCTCCGTCGCCACTATTGTGTGCGTTGGCAAGGAAACAACTCGCTGAATATATTAGGACGTTAAAATTTGGTAAAACATAGATGATCAGCATTCACTACATTGTGTAATGTTCTGTAAATATTTTGGATTGAATACTAAAGGTTAGTGTTTGCTGGTGTTAACGAATGAGTATTTGCTTTAGACCGGGTACCTGGTACCTGTTTTGTTCTTAGGAGAATAATGACGACAAACATATTCATACATATAAATATTTGCACCAAGCGGAAATGAACCCATGCCTCCTGCGTAGCAGTCGCGTACTACCACTACGCCACAGAAGCTGTCAAGCTAATGATTTATATTTCATGAAGAGTTAAAACAAAGCTGTGCTATAGCTTTGTAGAACGGCATGCTAGGGTCTCATAGCTGGGTTCGATGGACTGCGTTGAGTGTAGGGTGAAAAGATGTGTATGAAATTGGGTAATACAATTAATGTAGTTGGAAACTTCTAATCGCATGATTCGTAACTGTACTTGTAGTTCTATGAATAGTACACCTGTTGAGGATGGATAATTTTGCTTTTTGTCTGAGAGTATATGTACAAAATTACAATAACAAAATTAGCGCACCTGTGAGAAATCATATTCTTGATGTTTGAGCCAAAAATCAACAAGATCCGTTCACAAATAACACGACAGCAAACTTCTCCCCTTTCACGCCATTTTGTCCTTCTATCAAAAAAGGTCCGGACTAAAGTTATGTTTTGAATAAAGAACACGTGTGCCCAGTTTGGCCAAAATTGATTAAGAAATGTGCCCTCTAGACTGGAGCTGATCCACTAACAGGTACAGTTAGATATGGACATAAGCAATAAATCGGTCGCCCTGTCAAAACGGAGACTCCCTCACTCATTCAATTACCCGAAACTATGCCGTTATTCAATACAAATATTATTGTATTGTATATCATTATCATCATCATTTCAGCCATATGACGTCCACTGCTGAACATAGGCCTCCCCTATCGAAATCCAATCCAACCGGTTGGAGGCGGTCTGCATCCAATGCGTACTCGTGACTTTGACTATGTCATCCGTCCATCTCGCCGTAGGCTGTCTCACGCTTCGTCTACCGGTACGCGGTCTCCATTCGAGAACCTTTCGGCTCCAACGGCCATCTGTAAGGAAGCAAGCTGTAGTGGCACTGCCTCTGCCTTCTGCTCACTGCCACTTCAGCTTGCGAACCCTGTAGACTATGTCAACCACTTTCGTTCGTCTGGGGATCTCCTCATTTCTGATTCGATCTTGCAGAGAGATTCCGCATCGAGATCCGATTATTGCAAATTAACTTTGACATTAACAACTCATTAAGTACCTACGATTTAAGCCACACAAAATTACCATACAACGTGGAAGTTCATGGAGATCCAATAACAGCCAGCGCGGAGAAATATGCGCTGTTGTTGCTCTATACCTACTCCAACAGCCTTGAGATTGTTCAGAGTATGCAGTTGTTGTAAGATTATAAATAAAAACCTTTGTGGTCTTAAACTTCTCTGTGTCTTTAGTCTGAAGGGACTTTCCCTTCAGACTAAAGAAAACAATCAAGCCACTTTGATTTGTAGTAAACAAATACTCGTAAATACCTTTTTATTCCCTGGACATTCGAATGACGACGTCCACATACCATTTACGCTCATAGTGACGAATGATGGGCCGCAGGTGTATACTTCGGCTTAAACAGCAAAGTATCATTGCGTCTTACATGTACTCTATCACAAAGCGCTAGAGCATATTATTGCATCAAGCAGCAATGTTGTGTACTTTGTCACAGATTGATATAGGGCGATTGACACAGGTATGCGGTAGGGATGAACGAATGAATATATCTTGCTGGAGCTATTTTTATTCGCGTAAGGGGTGGTATCTAGTGGAATAGGGATATTGCCATGGCCCTGAAATCATTACTCTATCATTTTTTTTTCACATCTCGCGGCTTAATTTCAGCTCTCAATGAAAACATCTATAATATTGCAAAATTGGCTTTTAATAATCGTGTTGTATCAAAAAATTTCTTACGATAGCCAGTGCCCGTAGCACGAACAACTATGGAATTCTTACTGGATAGGTATCGGAGCAATGCAATTGGTGGGCCCTCTCCGTGAGTAGCGGCGCTGCCGTGAAACAAACTACTACACCACAATGGCAACTCAAAAATGGCTAACTCAAAAGTTATTTCCGGTGGATTAGAATTTATTTATTATTATTTTTTTTATACAACTTAGGTCGCAGACAAGCACGCGGCCCACCTGATTGTAAGTAGTTACCGTACACTCGCCCATGAGTGTAACACCAGAGGAATAACACCCGTGCCGCAACCCCTGTAAGAACAGAGGTCCCACGTAATATGGTTACTGTGGGAAAATCGTGCCATGATTGTTGAAATGTGGGTACCTACTACCTATAGCCTATTGCCGTATTCCAGGCACTATTGTTCTGAATTTGAGTCTGGACTGAATTATATCTATCAGATATATTTTTTTAATTTATTCACTTCAATAACAAATTTTCAGTATAGTGTCTGATATTAAACTGCCTAATCCTCTATTCGCTAGAGATGGATTGGCCCAAATTCTACTTCATCGGAACACGCGGCAATCTACTCTACTTTTTTTTGATACTCTGCTATTTTATACAAAAACTATATAAAACTACTGTAGCATAGTATTCTTTCCTGTGCACTTTATGCCACTGTCTTACTTGAAATCTCACATCCATTTATTATTTTATCCATTAGTTGCTTATTCGTAGACACTCCCTCCATCGTAAATTACCCGGGGGCTGAGAGCGCCTTCTAGGTCTTAAGGTTATTTACAGTTCGGCGTAGACCGGGCTCTCTTCTCGATCGTATACTGTAATGAACACGATAATATTGCCTCTGTGTATGCTGAATCTATTATATGGATCTAGGCTCACGAAATAGGCAAGCGTCCAAATGATCTCGATTAAGACAGTGGATAGTTCGTGGTACAGTAATGAGCTTTAGATGAACTGTAATAATAAGTACCTACTATATACTATACTATTACTTATTGGCTACTGATAGCGAAGAAACAATTTTAATTTGAGACGCCAGACGTTTCGCATATTAAGTTTAGTTAGAACGAAGTAATTTAAAATCCTGATAAAATTCCACGAATAACATGACTATCTTTTTAGCGAGATATTAAGGGGTAGTTCATTAAAAGTGTACTATGTACCTAATCATACCATACGCTCACGTCAATTTCCCTCCGGGGTAGGCAGAGACAACAACCCGCCGTTTTGCTATATACTTCACCAGCTTGCTCCGCTGTCATTAAGTCTTTCGAGTCTCGAGGTTTTCAGTACTCCTGATTAAAATTGTAATATATAACAATCAAGTTATGGCTTTTACTACGCAATGAACACAGCGTTATAGTTTTCTGATTTCTGCAACAAGAAACAAAATTGAAGTGCAATATAATGAAAAGTGCCGAACGAACGCAAGATATGAAACTAACTAAAATACAGCTTCGTGAATCTTTAAATATTATTCAAATAATTTATTTAACTCAAACCACCTCCTTTTTCATATAATATGTTATAATGTACAATTTATTGCAGGATTATTTAATTCTAATTATCAATATGAAACTTGAATGTTTGTTACTCAATCACGCTCTAACGGCTGACCCCTTCCGGTTATAATTAGATACAAGGATAGGCTCTAGCCTGAAATAACACATAGGCTACTTTTTATCCCGGTAAAAGGTTGCCATGGGTTACGGAAACGGGATGAAAATACCACACCGTCAAAGCCGCTTCAGCTAGTCATTTATAATATTGGTAAGTATAAACATGTAGTCAGAATTTGTGTGATATCAATTTACCTAATACATAATCACAACAGTTGTTGAATGCAAATAATTGTCAAATTCTTAGAATGAATTGCCCCTGAGCTCTCGACATCACTGGAAGCCTGAGTCGATAGTTCAAGCCTTCAAGGCTTTGACAAATGGCCTGCGACGGCCATCAATTCAGTGCCAATGACTTGCAAAAAGTACACTCTCAAAAATAAAAGTACCTAGTCGCTACCCAAACGATATATTTCCGTCTTGATACAGATGAATGACCATTTAGATCTCACTAGTGGCGTGAATAGATTTTTAACAATATGATTTCTGTTTCGAGTTGTTTTCAATTTTCTTCCATTTTAAAAAGGTATAAAAAGTTACATATCTATCACTTAGCCAACCTCTACCAGGTGACGTGAAATGAGATAGCAAATGAAACCCGTAAAATTAAAAATGTGTTATATTGTTTAAATGCAATGCCGTTTTTTATTATATATATTTTTATTGATCTACTATATTATATGGGTCTGTAAATAAAATTGGTGTCAAAATACACTATACAGTAAGGATTAACGTGAACTGCGTAAGTATTTTCAGTTACTTCAAGAACATTTCAGGCGTTCTACTCTGCTATTATAGTGACTCTGCTGCAGAGTACGACCTTATTTTTGCATATCACAGAAATTAATGATTTGGTTACTCATTCAGTCGATTTTTATATTTTGTTTGCATCGCGACCAGATGTGAAAAGGTACTCTCACATAATTTCTTTTCCGCGCGCAAAAGCTCCTCAAATACCAACCCCGTCAGAGCCGGGGAGGTTTCCCCATCTAAACCCAAGGCTATATCGTGGGGCTGTGCGGAAAGTCAAGAATCCTTCAGTCCACTGTTTTCTTCTCGCAGATTACTTGCTCGCAGAAGGAGAAAGTCACTCTCACATGGATATGTTGTTGCAAAAAGTAATAGAAAATTCACTGCTTTGCGTTTCTCACTCTTCCTGTCTGACTGTCCTCAAACCACCATTAAGTAAATTTTTCATCGAACCCCTTATCGACAAATGGTGAACCCCAAGAGGTCCGCGAATCCCACTTTGAGAGAGCCTGGCATAGAATCGTATACAAAAATACTAAAGTTACCATTGAAAGAATGGGGAATGAGGGTTGACGAAAGACAAATTTGTAATAGTTTACAAACTGTTCTCAAACGAATAAGTTGTACATAAAATACCATTAAAATTGACCGAACCGTTTCGGATGAGTGCGACCACAAACCGTTTTATATATAAAATTACAATAAAAAAATAACTTCAATACCCAGCCCCAAACCTTTGTGCCCGGGAATAGCCAAACAAAACATCACACAAAGTTCAAAGGGGCCAGAATCACTAACCCGCTGTATTCCCAAGCCAGTTGGTCAAACGCATGGCTCTCTGGAGCATTACTGACCGAAGCCTCCTAGCCTTTATTGATCCGCAACAAGAGGGCTGATTGCCTCGCACTGAAAGAGTTGAGGCTAACACAAAAGACCCCTTAGGGACTACCCAGGTAGCCACGATGCCCTCCGTAACAGGCTTATCTTCAAAGGTGGCTACACTTTTTCCAAATATGTAGATTAGGGCAAGTAAATCTAACCACAGATTTACTTGCCCTAATCTATTTCGAAAAAGTGTTTTATTTATGTAAATTTATGTAAAAGTATGATGTAAGCAAAAAATAAGATATTGGAGAAGGCGTTACATGGCGGTAGCAAAAATATTGTAGGCATTACTATCACGATGATAATATATTCATTGTTATAAAACGCAGGTATAATGTAGGAGTTCTACTGTTATACGTCCTATAACTTATCTGCTATATAATAATTGATGTTGCTAGGCGCAAAACTCAAGAAGGGGTCTGATGACGATTCCGTTAATTTATTTCCGTATGTTCCTGAAGCTATATATATGCTTTTTATTTAAAAAAGAATCCTAGCCGGCGAAGCCGTGGATAGCGGTTAGTAACGCCGATGAGGCCGTCAAGCTGAGCGTCACCTTTGTAGCACTGAACGTGTTAGCAATGGTGACCCTCTTACATGAGACTTTGCCTTCAGCTTAACATCAGGCGAGGTGAAGTTAAATTGACTTGCCATAAATAAAAAAAATATATAAATATTGGAAATGCCAAATAGAAGCTTGCCACAATATCGTCGAACGATATTGAACTAGCATAATTTATGGGAATAATTTTTATGTCAACTTGAATTTTATTCTGTTAATTTGTATAACAATCATCACAATAGCAACGAACCTTGCTACATTGTTATAAGGTTCATTTTGAGTTCGTCACGTTCTAAGTACAGTCAGTAACAAAGCGTTGACAAACGAGCGGCGCGCTCATATCGTTAGCTAGTAATGGGTGTTGGCAAGGAGACAAGAGAAATGTGTAGCGTTATGAGAATTACAGTAGTGAGCCTCTAGAGGAGATAATCGATACAGTGTGCGACTGTACGGCGTACGAACAGATTAGGCAGAGCTGCCAGCGCAGACCATGTAAGCGATTAGGCTGTGTACCTACACAATCGATAATTATAATTCGTCGCGAATTGTATACACTGCCTATTATCAGTGACAACTATCACTTATAGATTAGATACAAAATATATTTGTATTTTTATGTATTTTTTAATACACCCATACCATACTGTGCATTCAATTGTATTTAGATTTATTTAGCCTTAATAATGATATTATTATCACATGTCGGTAATTATCAAACATTACAACTACTTTTGCAATTAGCGGATAAATTGATCACGTTCGTTTGTTATATGGAGTTTTACAGAGAATGACCATGTCATGTGCATGGCACATTATAAAACTGCAAGTTATTTAATAAAATCATAATTATAATATAAATTATGGTTGTTACTCATTCAGGGCAATGTTTGCAGATTAATTGTGCAACATGGAAAGCGCTACGCTGACCCAAACATCTAACCTTAATGAGGCCAGCGATGTGAAGATTGGTCAAACCACAAGGTTGGGTATTGCACAACGAGTTCCTAAAAAGAGACAGGAATAAAGAATAAAATCACTTTCAGGCAGGCTGGGCTTTGATGTTGATGAGATTCTGGGCAAGTTTAAATTGACGATTTGTCGTAAGATGTTCATGTCTACGAATAAAATACTGAACTAGTCACTGAATATTAAATTTAAAATAAATCCCTTAAGTTACCTTGATTGTAATAATGCTATGCTTTGTTAAAAACAACGCCGAAATAGTATCTACAGCATAATATACTTAGTTGCATACAAGAAAAGACAAGCAAAGTCTATTTGATGACACAAAATCACTCCGCCCCTCCCCTAATAAATAGTAAGTGTTTTACCTATAAACACTTATAACTTGCGGAGAGAAAAGCGACTTAAAAATTTATAAAAATCTTCATTCACTGAAGCGTAACGCATTCCAGTCTACTTCAGATTTATTCGTACAAAAAGTTAACCTGAAACATTAATTCCGTGATAATCACAGTTTTAATTAAAACAATACGATGACTTCAAAGATATTTCCTACAAGATTTTTTGCAAACTTTCACAATTAAAAAGTAAAAGAGGTAAGGATGGGAGGAGTGAGATTCACAGACAATTAATTCTTTGGGTGATCGCTGTTGTAGAAATATGATCATTAAATTAAGCTTCCACTGAATTAAGCTTCGATGAAATATATTTTAGTACAGCAACTACGAGTACTAACTTCAATAAACATTTAATATCAATCAATCAGGAGATAGTTGATGCAATTGCCCGCCAATGTGCTAACTTTCACCTTTTCATATTTAAAGGTATATGTGAAAAAACTGTGATTGTATTCGGGTAAGCAGAAGCCTAATAGAAGAGAAAAACCATGTGAATCTAACTGCACTTAATAGTTTCAGAGAAGTGTTAAATTTTAGTGTAAAATAGTTTTAATACTGTACGTACGTCCAACAGCTGAGCGTAGCCGTATCATTAAGCTCAGCACTAAACACGGCCTCGTTACGATAGGCTGAATACCGCCGCCTGTGCCATATTACGAGCGACTAACTTCATTACGGGTTAAGCTGTTTCTATATTACCTTTGTCCGGTTTTTGTTTCATACAGGGGATAACGGATATCCTTTTTGTTTCTGATGGAGAGAGTCTCTTAACAAGTATCAGTGGTATGAGGATAGATGTACAGGATAAATGATGATCCACTATGCCAATATTAGACCCAGGCCAATATTAGGCGGATTTTTTATAAAGCCCGAGTTTTAAGCGTACATTGATCAGAATTATATAATCGAGGGTAAAAAACGTTTCAAAACTAACATGTTATCCATTACACTGGCTTGATCTCCATTCAATTATAGAATTATTATCATAGCTCGAGTACAAGTGCTGTAGGCTGGAGAATTCATGAATTACAAAAACAATGGTATTAGCTCCAGTTAATCATATGTTTGGTATAATTAAACGCCAGTTCTAGTTACAGGTACCTTCATACATTTTGTATTTAATGTTATGTCATGTATTGTATCCAGCAATAGTGATTGGTTAAACATAGTTACAAATCTGAAATGATTTTTCGAATAAATACAGACATCATGTTAATCTTAAATGTTGTAAGCGCTCATAGACTATGGTAACCACTTGCCCCTAGCTCGGCTGTCATCTTGTAGGCGATGAAAAATTGGAACATTTTTTCATGTCGAAAATTCTGTCTGATAACACAAATTTCTTCAATTTCAAAGACTAATAAACATTCAAAGGAAATTAATTTACAGCGTTTGAGTCCGCGAACTTTGAGCGGAATTATTTTAATAACACATTTCACTTATTTTTTATGTAAACCGCGGCACGACATCAAAGATTTATTTTCCATCCCTGTCGGTATAAAATGTATGAGGGAAAATAAAATATTGAAGCTAGCAATTGATATCGAGTGATGTGAACTTTGTTTAAAAATAAAAATATCATTCATGTGAAGTTTTAATTAAGTTTGTTTGGTTGGACTGCATTTGTCCTAACTGTAAAACGGAATATAATTATGTTTTATTGAATTGGGGCAGTCACAACAGACAGACTGATATTTCCTACAATTAGTGTTTGTATATTTTTAGGTCATAACCAAACTTGTCACATTGGGGAAGTTTTGTGCGAATGAATTAAAAAACGGACTTCCTCAAACTATCACTGCTTGTCAAATGATTTCTTCAACATCTAGTTGTGGGCCAGATGTTATAATTCCAAACGTTGGTCCAAGATCTATCGCTATTTGGCAACCGTATTACAATAGTGTATTGAGCTATGCATCTCAGAAATCCAATCTGGCCGAAGGCCTAAGCCGATTAAAGTTATAAGGTGTACCGACATAATGCGCTTGGAGCCAACGTACTCGAATGTAGTCTATATCTGCTCGAACAAACCTGTTTGGTCGAGATAACCAGCAAGCTAAAGGATATGTCAGCAACAGCTCTGTGAGTATATGTTAAGCATTTTGGAGTTTCACTTACTGGGGCCTACTAGGAGCCTTCTACAGTGCACATATCTTACATGGAAACAGTTTACACTGAGCGTATTAATACCAGTGTTCTAGTTAATCAAAATAAGATATAATTTGTTTCGTAACAAATACATCTTATTAGAACAAGTAAATCTTACTCGTAATGAACCAGTAGTATCATGAAAATTCATGTACAGAAATGTTTTTTTTTTGTATTCATGAGATAGATCAGTAAGAGTGGGTATCGACGATTTTACTTTTGATTGTAATCAACTCCTTAAGATTGAATGATTAACAATATAAAAAAATGAATAGATGGAAAAACGTAAAAATTATTTGATATTAATAAAACCTACCCACATTTTCTTGCAATTTTTTAAATTAGAATCATGGAATGTTTATAGACTTTTCAATTAGAATTTTAATTTAAATTTTTCAAGGTTTCAAAAGTTGGATGGGCGACGTAATCAAACCTCGTTTGAAAAACGTAGTTTCGTTGAGTGTTGGTTCATTCGTTATTTGAAATAAATCGTAAAATAACGATACGTGTAGTTCTAAAATAAATTATGATATTACTTTAATGTGTACAAAGATATGTTATATTTATATACCTACTCCGGAAATATATATTTTATATACCTTATAAACAAGAGCCAGCTTACAAATTGGTTTAGAAATGAACAAGAGATCGATACCTAGTTCGTGATATCTGTTCAAATGTACATATTCATTTCACAATACAGGTATTTGTATGTTATTGTTTTCTTTCAAAGTTACTATGTACTACTTATCGACCGTTCATTTCATACTTTGTGTTTTTGTATAGAATGACCTTGTTTAAAACGCAAAAATGTACCTAATTATTTAAAGTTATTTTTATTGCTTGTAATGTACTATACGCTTTTTTATAATGAACAATACTATTATTTTACCATCCCCCACAACCCATTACTGATATCGAAGCATTGTAGTAATGCCAGTTGTTGCAGTTTTCAGAGCTCCAACTGCCCATTACGACTGCCATGGATGTTCTTATATCAAACGGGACTGACAGTTTAACGTGCTCTCCGAGGCACGATCTGACCAATACTATAAGTACTCCTCTCAAAAAAATGTTTTACTTTTGAAGTTGCATGTAATTATGTTTCAATAGGCTAGCTGTTTGATTACAAGTGACTATCGACTTTGTTTATGAAGAAGTTTCGATCGATTATGCTTCTGTAATCAGTACAAACAGTCACATAATATAAATAAACAGAACTATTCAAAGCGGTGTACTCAAACAAAGACCCGTGAAGTTTAACAAATAGCTCACAAAGAGTGAATAGCGAACGCGGTTTACAGAAGTGTGCACGAGAGACGCACGAATTGTATTACAGTACCACCGCCTGTCGCCGTCGACTCACCTACCTCCTACCTCTTGTATGAGGGCGCAACAAAACGTCTATTAGAGTGATATCATATTATTTTACGTCTTTAGATAACACGTCAAAGTGAACATGACTCGTAGTGTAGAGCCGCTTGTTCTGTACGAGATACTTCGATGACATACTCCTACGCCTTCACAAGCTAACCCTGCCCAACATTCTCCATCATGCTTACAGTAAACTAGACCTTAGGTCATAGTCAAAAACTCGTTATCTCAAAATACTAAACGAATTTCTCAGTTAAACCCGATGCCGAGTTCTAAATATTAATTGAACTTTATTCTCGCAAAGTTAGGGCTGCAATTTGATTGATAAGAGAATTTCGGAGTAAGATTGTACAGAGATATCATCCGACCCAGTTAAAACGTAAGCGACCCGAATTAAACCGGTGTAAGTCGAGGACCCTTTGACACAAACGCGTGTAAAATAAAATATAAACACTCGACGTTTGATGATATTATTTATCTTGTACGAGTGGCACGTTCCGTAATGAAATTAGGACGGCGGCACACACCACTCGCGACTGTACATTACACAATACTTGAGATATTATACGCGAACCATTCCTTAATGAAAATGCTGCGGTGGATGTGTGGAGTCACACGTGAAGATCACGTGAGGAAATCTCCCATCCGCAGCAACGTTCATCGCAGATAAAATGTAAGAGAATCGCCTTCGTTGGTACCGTCATGTGTGGTGAATACTACAAGACCACGTGAGTTAAAAGCGCCTGGCAATGGTCCCCAGCTGAGTCCCGGCAGGAGGGACCATGGACGATGCAGACATGGAGCAGGAATATGGACCCAGTGCACCTAGTTTGCCTTGGCCTTGGTTGCAATTAGGAAAATACGTCGATATGATGTTAATGATGAACGGCCAATTCTTCATAATATCTGTACCGAGACATATTACAAAGTTATAAATATGAATAAATAAATATTCTAGGGCAATATACACAACGTCACCTAGACCCATAGCTTAGCTAGCTTGTGCTACGGTTTCTAGAATGCGGATAAACATACTTATATACTTTTATTTGTAAATACATACATATACACATATACATTGTAAATAAATACATAGAAACAACATGTTTTGATGAGCTCTTCCAATTAATCCCACCCTCTCCTTTCCTACACAGGACAACACGTGCAGGGCTTAGATGTCACTCGCATGCGGTACAGAATATTCCATCAAGAACCAAGCGGTTCGGTGAGTCTTTTCTTTGCCGCACCATTAAGTCCTGGAATTCCTTGCCGGCGCACGTGTTTCCTTCTTCCTACAGTCCCGGGTCCTTTAAGCGGGGCGTGAAAAAGCATCTGATGAGGTCGTCAAGCTGAGCGCCACCATTGTAGCACTGCACGTGTTTGCAATGGTGACCCTCTTTCATGAGACTTTGCCTTCAGCTTAACATCAGGCGAGATGAAGTCAAATTGACGTGCCATAAATAAATAAAAAAAACAAAAATAATCAAGTTCTACAGCATCAAGCAAGTGAAACACAAACCTTAAATAACGTTATAATTTCACTAGCTACCTGTTCAGTAGTAGTGTGATAGTGACTCCCACTAGACGTCGAACCCCTATAAAATTCCTTTGTACCTTTGAGAAGCTCATTCGAGTCCGAGCGCCGAAGCCGACGGCTCGTTAGAGTAATCTGTAGGATTTCTTTCAATCCTTATCTGTTACTACCAGATATAAATATCTTTAAGTTCCCACTTACCGTAAAGAGGGAACTTTGAGATAATCATTTAAATTTGATGGCGCACTTTCCACGAATATTAAGGAACTAGCTGTAGCCTACTGTTTCGCTCATTTGGATTCAATTCTGCTGGCATTAAAAGTTTTGTCAGACTATAATCTGACTCTGTATCAAATTTCAACCAGAATCGATCAGCTATCAGCAATCAATCTACGTGATTCGTAACTAAATCACTCATAATATAATGTTAAAGATAAATGTACGAAAATTATAGTCAAGATTAAAAAAATTAATAGAGGCAATGGCAGTGTTGATAGGTACTCGTAGCAAAAAAACTCGAAAGGCTAGATTTTATTATATTTTTTTTATTGTAAGTATACTTCATTGCACAGCAAGTAAAAATAGCATCATTAAAATCAATAAGACTACGGAAGCCCTACAATGGGCGGCCTTTAAGCGATCTCTGTCAGGTAACCTTTGGATCGTAAAAATGGCCGAAGCATTGAGTGGTGGTTGTTTGGGCGTACATTTATAATTTAGTATAGGTACATAATGCGACAACCTCTTCTGTGGCGTGGCGGTAGTGAACGCGACTGGCGCACGTAGGAGGCGCGGGTTAGACCCGCTCAGTGCAAATATTTGTATGCATGAATATGACTATTTAAACTGATCAGGTCGTGCCTCGGAGAGCCCTTGTGAAGTTCTGAAAGCAGTCGCTTCAAGGAAAATATGGAAGTTCAGCCGCATTTTAGTGAGACTAGAAAGCCGACCCCAACTGAGTTGGGAATACGCTCAAAGAATGATGATTAGGTACATAATGCTAAGGTTATATTTACACCTAATAATATGTACACAGAAATGTCTATTTACATAAATACACATTATAAAGACACATAATACAAAAAATCTACTATATACTTATACACCTAAAAAATTTTTTCACCATTTACCATCTGTATATATTCGTATATCCCGATAACTCTAATAGAGATATAGAAAAATTGCCCGGCAATGATAATAGGCACACATGAGACCAAATACAGGACGTTGAACTAGTAAAGCTTGTTCAAAACTTAGCTCACATTAATCTCAGTCGTTACAAGCATTTTTGTTAACTCATGATTTGATCACAAGTGGGATTACGTGGCTTCGTAGGGATTCATACGGTTTGCGTCCGTGGTGCGGGCGAGTTTCTGACCTACTATATCTTGATTGCTGGCGGAATATTCGGACCGATTCGGAATTTATTCACAGGAACGTAAATTACACTGGTTGATCCAAATATAAGCTAAGAGATGAATTTATGGTATTTGAGTTAGATGTTCGTTATTACAGCACTTAGTAGAGTAAAGTGTAGTTTATAGTATTTTTGTACAATTCTTAGCACTCAGTTAACGAAGAAATTCTGTTTTCTTTATTCAAGGCAGTGTATATCTGTATTTACCTGAAATGGTAGATAATCAGTGTTGTATAACATGTTGTAAGTTTGTCTCTTGTGATTCTAAACAGGTCACAGTCTATTAAAGAAATATATATATATTTTAGAAATATATTTATATTTCTTGGCAGAAATAACGATAAAGACATTTCCGGACACCGGCGTCTTGTTCAAATTCATAATGACCATCTAAGCCATTTGCAGGAAATGAAGCTTATCATAGCTATATCATGGGGGATTGTGCAAACTCACCAAGATTTAGTGATGGTCGCGTATCGGCGAGGTTCTTTCTAAGGTTACAACATTGTAACTTTTTATTTTATTAACAACTTCTTCCATAATTGAACTCGAACCGTTGAAGTAATTCTTGCCCATTTCTCTCTTCTTTTTTCATTCTGTGGGTTAAAAGCTAAATTCATTAGTTGTTTGATTTAATTAATCAAAGAACTAAGTTAACTGTTACATAGTATAAGTATAAGTTATATAAGTGAATGCTACTGATCATTGGAAACATTCAAATACAATTGAATTCGTAACGATTGAAGTTATTATTACGCAACAATTCCACAATTATGAAACGAACCCTTTGTCATCTGACCTTAAGGTTCAAATATTTGAATATCAAATCATTTGAATCGTTCATTGGTAAGAATTCCGCAGTTGAATTTATGATACGAATAATGCTCAGCGCGCATTATGCCGCGTTGACGCGGGACGTCGCGGCATTAACAATGCAAAGCATTCTTCCGCGCGGCAAAACAGCGCGACATTGGAAAATGTTATATTAAAGCTCTATTCCATTAATTCCGCGAAACGGCTATTTGTCAAAAGTGGACGACGCGGTGCGGAGGAGGGGGCCCTGATGTAGCGAGGTAATCTTGTGCACCAGCACTGATTTTGATGTATATACTTTGATAGACACTTGAGGAAAATCCACAGGTTATACTACTCTCTACGTTTACGCTACATACAATATAGCTAATATTAAACGAAATGCAATCTTGTCGAAATAACTGCATAGGTACTAACAAAATGGTGGCCAGAGCTCACTGGAGAGGTTTTGTGTTGTCAGTGGGAAGACCGAGAAACCTTTTTTGTCTTCTGCACTGACAGCACAGAGACTCTCTTAACCTTTTCCCCTCCCCCCTTCCCCTGTCTTCTCTGTATAGTCTGCAGCACGAATGTGATGCCCCTTGTATTGCAAACGTCCATAGGCCACCGTAATCACTTTCCATTAGGTTGGCCGCGAGTTAGTCCACCACCTAAGTGGTATAAAAAAAAGAAAGCAAATTACTAGCAGAAGTGCTACAAACGTCCATAGGCCACGGTGACCACTTTCCATCAGTTAGTTAGTGTGCTTGTCTGCCACTTAAGTGGCATACAAAGTATCAATATAATCAAATTCCCTAATTAATATCCTCTCCGCGCGGTCCGCTCGCACCGAAGTTTTATCGCTCCGCATCAAAGCACCAGTGATCCGAAGCGTTTTTTTTTCTGTATTCGGCTCTTTAGGTGCTCTTTAGTGGTGCTCGAAAATGTTTCATGCCAGTATTTCCGTGAGCAAGCGAATACTGGAGCCACAATAATTACGCTTGTTATCTGTGTAATGGGCTCTCTGCAGTAGCGTGTGTTCGTTTTGTTGCGCTGAAACGGAAAAGTTTCACAGTGAGTAAAGGGTATATTTCTAACAAGTGCTATGTGTGATATTCGTACATGTAATCATACATGTTTCATATTTAATAGTAGGGAATATTTAATAATATATAGGGGTGCACAGGGCTCGATCAAATCCCACCGGCACGTGTTAAACAACGAACTGACTTTGGGTTTTTCAGAGTTGGGTAGTCAGACGGCTGTCGTGTGTAATCGTCTTTAAAGCAATCAAAACTAATTGGAAAAATAATGAGATCCCAGCGCAGCGTTACGAACTATAAAATAAAATAGTTTCGTGAAAGAAAACTTCGGTGAAATATACAAAACAAATTTTGTTATGTTAACATTGCTGTCAGCTGAAATGCCATCAACTTAATCCATTAATATCAGTCAAGACTAGAAATGAGTTTTAAAAATGAATCTCTCTAATTTCCCTCAGACGACGGCGATGTCTCATTTTTAATGTAATGAAGTTCCGGCGGGTCAAGTTCGAACTAATTAAAAGTGTACTCGGAGAATGCATTAACCGAGAAAGATAGCTCGCCCCCCGCCCCCCGCGTCCCCTCGGCGAAATATTCATGGCGTAGAGTAATCTCGGAGATAATGAGGGAAGTGGGCCTCTGAGGCGGGCCAATTAAAATGATTGCGGCTCCAAGTTTGCAGCCTACAGTTTGATGCGCGATATAATCGCCGCTCTTCGCTCGGCTCAGGTAGGTTGCTCTGCCCAGCGGTTACATGTTTACAGAGCTTGCGACTGATCTAGCGATTGTTTCTTCTAAAAGGTAGGATATATTGTGGTTTGTAGTACTAGTGGCAAATGTTGCTTACCACGACAGGAAACACACTCTCATTACAAAGTTTCGATAATTTTATTGTGTCTCTAAATTTCAATAATATTTTATACACGTAATTTTAGCACTTATTCCGTAGCTGTTTACCCGGGATACTATACAGTATACATAACTTTCTCACACTCTCGTGTTTCCTTCTTCCTACAGTCCCGGGTACTTTAAGCGGGGCGTGAAATAGCATCTGGTAAGGCTGTCAAGTCGAACGTTACCATTAGCAAGTTTTTTGTACAAGACAAACATGTTTCAGGTGCTTGAAGCCAAAATTTAACAATGCTCATGACTGTTAGATTATTACTACAACAGACCGTGAGATAAGCTTGGGTTGGAAATATTCCATTCCATTTTGATTTAAGATAGCACTAACAATAAGCGCAATATTAAAACAACACAAAAGTGTTGCACTGTTTTACGTTGCAATAACGCACGATGTTCGCACGACTGAGCGGACAAAGCAAATTGTTGGCTTTGTAACATTCCGGCGGCGGGCCCGCCACGCGGCGGCATCAGTGGTGAGTCGGGAAATATGCGCTTACGCACCCACACCAAAATAGGTGACTAACAAAATAACATTTTTACTTTGAAACCACCATGCTACTTTATGTATTGGTTCACTAGTTTTATATAAAATACACAATATGTTAAACGTGAGATGTTTAATAGATACTTTAAATAGCCTTTCTAAACTTTCTTCAACTTCTTTGGTTTATTTTCAGGGTAGATGTAGTTCGTGCCAGCAAAAGATCTTTTTACGAAGACAGAAATCCCCTGTGGAGTCAACTCATCTACCGTGATCTAATTGCACAGAGCTTTTTTACACGATTTGGTCCTCACCAGTGATCAGTAATTACAAGCCGAGTAAAAGTAATCTAAGTAAAACGTCTCAATCCTGATTAGCTTTTAAAAGCATTTTAAGTACTTCTTATTGTTCAATTATTCTTAAGGCTACAATAATTTTTCGAGTTAGAAGTTAAAACTTGTGATATAAAACAATTACTGGTGTTAATATATTCGAAAGTCAAATACTTGCCAAAACATCAATCATTGAACCCTTCAACGCAGTACCTAACTACGTAGAGGTATATGTGAGTTGGGTCCCACCGACCCACTTTGCTACAAGATAGAAAGCAAAGGGCAGACCAGACCCGGTAGTTATAAGTTTGTAATACCACAGATTACGCGTACTCTGAGGTAATTTGTTTTACATGCAAATTCATACGCACCATTTTCAGAGATGCTTGTTGCCAGTTTCTGAGTTGAGAAACTGATGTCGATTCTTGTCAAGGCTCCACACAATGTGCAGTGCGAAACTATGCGTAAGCAGATGTCCATAAAATAGTCATTTAGATACTACTAAGTTCTTTTCATATATTTCTTCTAAAAGTAGACACACAAAAAGAAAATAACATTAAGAACTTACAAAACGTCGAAATTAAAAATATATTACAGAATAAGCTAAAGGACGACCCCGGTTCGAACCGCGGCCCCAGCCTGTGAAGACTTCAGCAAAAAA
The DNA here is from genome assembly GCA_963691645.1 of Pelosia muscerda. Taxonomy (NCBI): domain Eukaryota; kingdom Metazoa; phylum Arthropoda; class Insecta; order Lepidoptera; family Erebidae; genus Pelosia; species Pelosia muscerda. The sequence goes on from OY829112.1 coordinate 16,625,472, forward strand.
CTCAGCGAGCTTTTCTTTTCTTTATCAATCATCTAAAGATTAGATGGTAAACCTTTCTTATTCTTTTCACTCAATGTGGACACATGATAGTACCACCAGTCCAATACGCTGTTCTTTGATACTCCGTCTCCAAGTCTCCACATTGTCGTTCCTCGCTTTTAATCCTGCTAATTGAATTTGTACGGCTTAGCAGACCGATTAGATCGCATCTGTAGGGTTGAACAAGCTAAGACGCGCGCTCCGGTGAACTCTTTGAATTATTATTAGTGACGTAGCATGATGAGGGTTACTACAATGCAAATTAGCAAGTGTTATTGAAACTATCGAGACCGCGGCCACCCCCCCGCGACCCTGGCGCCGCCGTCGCCGCCCACCCGCGCGCGAAATTGAAAGATTGATCTCCAACGAGTTGGGCGCTCATCCGCACGGAAACGCGCCTGTTTAGCTATGCACGCTCTTTGCTTCCTAGTTTCAGCCTTGAAAAGGTTCCCGTCGTTCGGAAGGATTTTTAGTAAGGGGATCGTTTTAATTACGGTCGAGTGACTCGTGGTATTGTGTGGGATGTTTATGAAGCCGATTTGGGATGGAATATTGTAAATATGCCTGACCAGCTCCTTTGTTGGAGCCGCGGCTACTAGCCTGGTGAATAATAGATTTAGGTATCAAATTGTTCAATTAGTTTCGACCAAATTGACTTCGAAACTATATTTGTAGGTACCTACCTCAATTTAACTATGCAATTAATTAACTCACTCATAAAGGTAACACCGTAATTCACTATTTTTTTTTGTTTCTGGAACCTAGTCAGGGACCGCTCACCCATCCATCTCCTGAGTAACCTCTGGCTCTCAGGAATTATATATACTGACTAGTCTTGCAGGGCGAAGGTGGCTTGGCAATTTGGCTCACTCCAATGTCACACGTACAATGCTTTACAAACACGTACAGTGTTACAATGGTGGAGTTTAGTTTGCCGGCCTCATCAGATGCTTTTTCACGTCCTGCTTGTAGGACTCGAAACTGTTGAAAGAAGGAAACACTTGAGAATATTATTTAAAACCGTGACCGTGAAAACTTGTATTGAAAAAAAATATAAAACTTAGATAAATTCGAAATGAATTTCAGAATATGGTAAATTAGTACCTACTTACCAGTTAGATAAGGTGTTTTATTGACCTGACCCGTCTGCGTCACCCCATTTTTGAAACATTTTTCATTCCTGCTCCGCAACCTGTTGGTCGTAGCATACATATAAACTTTCCTCTTTAACCATTCTATCTAGTAAAAAAAGTTTAAAAGATTTAAGCATACAGAGGGGCATAAGGACATAAAAAATAGGGAAAATTAAAGAACGCGATTTTGTTTATACTATGTAGTGATTAGAAAATACTGACAGACTTCGTCTGTCTAACTAAGGTGCATAGTTTAGTGCTCGCCCTCGCTCCCTCAGTAATGAGGGCATCGGATACCAGGGCGCAGCGGGCGCAGGCGGTATGTAGTGCATGTTGGCGACTGCCCGCGCCCGACCTCAGCGCCGCCGTGCGTTCATTACGTCGATCGGAGCGTACGTGCACAGAATGAATTCATTTAAGAACCCAGCATTCCGCTGCAACTAGCTTCATTTGGAACAGAATCATATTAAAAGAGACAGTGTCCTCTTCGTTTTACTACACTTTATGAAAACAACGGCACCCATGAATATGCTATTGATACAACATTAAAATACAGATAAGATTAACAAGGCCAATTTTTACCAAGCGCCCTTTGAGGCACGCAAACACGTAGAAAAAATTAGTCTGACAAATCGCATAATCTCATTGATCGTTGACATGTAAATGGAATAAGGGCATACTATGAGGGACTGTGCGTCAAAACTAAGAACGGCAAAAGTCTAATGCAGGTTAATATTAGGTATCTACTCAAAGATTATTTTTGTAAAATACAGGCGACGCTGCCCTCAATATACCATAAAAACGGATAGCATTGGCATAAATTGACTGTATTGTAGCCACACTAACAATTTTTATGTTCATATCCACGAATAACAATAGAAATTGGGTTACGACCTACTGTACAAATATTGTAATGCCCCTCGTAAATGTTTAGCGACTTCAGTTTTCTACTTATAACTTTCGATAGTGACGATTATTTATGTGTTGAACAGCCTACAATAGTAGGTAGACTTGTAGTGCTTTCAGTAAATTACTGCTGAAACTATTACTCATTGTATAAGCCGATATTCACCAGTAACATAACCCCCACTTCTGAGAGGTTATCAAAAAACTGTTGGTACTTACAGAAGGGATACAAGCGGAACTGCCGTCGGCGTAAGTCAGCGCAAATACTATAACACTTACGTTTCATTGCTTTTGGCAACAGGAACATTCGTCAATTCATACAAAAGTCGAGTCAATTTTATTTCCATAGAGATGGGAATCTTAACCAATGACTCGGAAAATGGGCAAGTAAACAAGTGAAGCGGGGGCAGCCCTGGCGCCGGCAGGCACTCGAGTGGGAAACTTTTCTAGTAATCAAACTGTGTTAAAGACCACTTCCGATATATCGACTCGCCAAATTATTCGTGTTGCTGGCTTACTACCTACGTTAGATTTATGTGTGTGTGGTCTTAGCCGACCGCAACACCAGCATTAGACAACGTGTCGGTGCGACGCTGCTGGTTTCCCTATATTTATAGGGAACTCCGTAGCTAGCAACACTTAGTTGTGTACCCGGTAAAATACCTAGAATCACAACGACACATCGCTGCATCGTATGCTGTTGTATAAGGTTGGCTACAATCTCGTACCTTCAAAATAACGTAACCCTGACATTTTCTTAGACAGTCGTCACATACTCCGCAAATACGTACACTAGCCTGAGTTGCAGGATCTTACTTTAACTTAACAGTGCAGTTAAAGTACCAGTCAGGTATAAAACACGTTGCACCATTTGACAATTGTTAAAATGACGTCATAACTTGACGCTAACTGTAACCGGCCACGCTCAAACGTTAAATTCTATCAAAAAGATAACTTTAACCGTGCTACTAAATACTCTGGTGCAACACATTTAGCCAAACCATTAGAATCAATGTTACTGTTACTGTTAAATTTGACAGAAACCTTAACTTTAACAGGTAGGTGGTGTAACTAAGCCTAAGAGTTATACTCAGACTACGAATATCTTTATCATATTGTTTGTAAAGCACGCTATTTGTAATAATATAGTATAACGTACATTATACAGCCTGGCAAAAAGAAAATAAATGTAATATCCAATGGACATTAATCATGACATATATTAAGATGCGAAATCAATTCTAAGAGTGAGAATGGATTATTATGCTATATATTAATGAATACCAGAACAGTATCATAAATCATGATAAATACTAGTATAGTTATTGCTAGGAGATACCTACCATATTATTATTAACTAGTAGGCCTGACATTTATTTCCTAAGATATAATTAATTCTAGGCAGAAAATGTATACGATATGTTGATTTAATGTGTACTTAAGGCAGAGTCGAGCTTAATGGGCCGCCTAATGGAAGTATTTTTGTAGCCGATGGATATATGGGTTTGTATGTAACTACATTTGTAAGTAGGTAGTGGGTCTGGATCGCTTAGTATTTGTACGTTACACTGATTTATAACCTCCATCTGGCTATGGAGCTTATATAATCGAAATTTAGAAGTTGCTATATATATCGGCTTGATACGTACGATATATACGATATATAGACTATTATTGAGATAAAAAGACGAAAGAAAGGCGATCTTTTTGCATAACTTCAACCATGATAAGGGCGTTTTTGAACCAGAAATTGATATTGCCTTATACTTGCTTCCCACGTGCTTGTATGCCATCTAAGTGGTATAAAAATGCAGTAATTAAATGCACTTTTGTACAAAATTTCCATATTACTAACGAGGCTAAACTTACTGTACAGTATGTAACCTATGTATGTTTATAATAACATGATCAAAATACCGATTACCTACCCGCCGGTCTCAGTTCTAAGTTACAAGATACTTGGAAGGGTTCCACATCAACTTATTATTTAGTTGTTGCAAGACTCGCAAGACTTAGCGGAGATTTTCGTTAAGAACCCCTGAACTTAGCGCCGCTCATAGAATTCCTTATAAAGTGTTTTCCAATGGTTTTATTAATAAACTTATCTTGAATGTGAAATTATTTAGCGATCTAATTAAGTTGCTCGTTTGTGGGTAGGTACAAGGGGTCGTCTTTGTGATGTTTGGGTCATAAATAGTTTGGAGTTCTTAACGGCTCTGTAAACTTCATTATAGAATTACTGAGCTTTGGGACGTACAGGAATGATCTGCCAACATACTGGCCAACATTGATTAGTGGGGGATTTAATCCTTTTAGTAAAAAAGTAGTAGTAGTAAAAATATTTGTACTTTTTCATATTTCCTGACAAACGTCGTCTCCTTTGCTGCTATAATTTTTATTTTATCTTTTGCTCCTATGCCTTCTTTTGAACCTTCGGAGTAAGAGATATATCCTTATAGATATTCTTTCTAACAACTTTATGTCGTATTTTCTCTCAGACTTTATCCAGTGCAGTTTTATCTGTATACATAACCTGTTATGGTTACAGATAAAAATTACATCACTTTGTCAATCAAAATTTATCGGCAGCTTCTATTGATTCATTACCTAGTTGTAATGTTCATGTAATCAGAACACATACATCTCTTAATTTGAGCAATATAGCATTGAATTCTCCATTTCTTTCATTTGTCGAGCTAAAATATTTAAAAGGAAACAAACAAAAGGATCAAAGATAAAATTCCATTTAACTTGACCAAATTCCAACACATTAAATACCTACCAGACAAAGAATTCTCGAAAAGCGAACACAATAGATGGGACCTTTCAATATAAAATCTGTGAAAATTAAAAGTCGTCGAGAGTAATTAGAAAGGGCGCGATCGTCAGCGGCGCAGCAGTACGACACGCCGCGCGGGGCGGCAGAGAGCGGCGCGGCAGGGCGCGTCCAATCAGCGCGCGATATTCTGACGAGACATTTCACGCGGAATATTTTAATTTATCGAACAGTACCATCTAAGCAGTAGGTTAACTTGGTGTGTTCACCAAATACACCTACGGTACCTGTTTAATCTGCGGTATTACTTCTAATTACTGACATCATGGAAATAGCATGTACAATCATAGAAATTGGAGCTAGATAGATTTACAGGACGATAGCAACATACTGATTACTTGGCACATTGCCAATGCTTTGTTCATATTTACTTACTTATTACGTGGGGTATGTCGAGTATTGGGGGAGGATCAGGATCGTTGGCTCTAATACTATTTTAGTACATAATAACACAATAAATAATTATGAAATCATAATAAAATAGTATAAAAAACTAGCCAGAAGGATTCAATTGGGCTGGGCAGCATCAGATAAATTGCGTCGGGTCTTCTCCTCCCTCTACCACAGTGCCTGAAAACAAAGGTCTTTGACCAGTACGTCGTACCTGTTTTGACCTACAGTGCCGAAACGTAGATACTGATGGTGGGGTTAGTCCAAAAATTGAAAGTCACTCAACGGGCCATGAAGCGACCTATGCTTGGGGTTTCTTTGAAACATAAAATTCATAAGAGGTGCTTCTACAAAGAACTAAATTACAGATATAGCTCTCAGGATAACTAAACTGGAGTGACAGTGGGCTTTCCCCATCTGCCGAAAGGCCGATGTCCGTTTGAGCAAACGAGTACTTGAATGGAGACCGCGAAGAGTCAGATGGTAGGTAGGACGCTATCTAGCCAGATGGACTGATGACCTGAAAATGGCGACTGGAACAGACTGGATGCGGAGGGCGAAGGATAGATATTTACTCAGACTATTACTGAAAGTGTTTAGAGCCAATGCAGTATCATAAAACTTAAACCAAGTTAGACTAAAAGTAAACTAAGCTATCACTCAAAGTCAGCCAAAGTCATGAGGATCAATCTAACTCTAACCAAAAAATCAAAGTTAAGATCAATTTGATCACTACAACTGTTAATCATCTTACACAGCCACATTCAAGGCACCGTACACAAAACTAATTGTAAGTGCAGCATTATTACACGATTGAGTGCTCAATCACTCCAGCTTACTTATCTAGTTTGCTTATAAAATTAATTTGCCAGAATTAAAACGCGGCCCACAATTCTGTTGATTTACTGCTGAATGTTGCGAGCTCGATACTTAGGCGGCTCAGGTGGTACAGCCGCATTGATGGATATTATTTCTTATTGCGGCCGCCCTCTCACCGCGGCGCCCCCATTGTCTGCACCCGTTCATGTCGGAGGTCTCCTTTTTCAAATTCCACAATCCTTGATTATGTAAGGTCGTCAGTATTTACTTACAGAGCTCGGTAGGCGCAGCTGTTACGTCTCAAAGATGGTTATTTGTTATTGTAATCGCAGTATTGTTGAACTTTTTATTAAAGTCTGGTGATTCGATATTGGAATTTGCTTTTACGCGGCATTGTTTTCTTAAAATATTGCTACCAAATGTGGTTGTTCTAAATTATGATGAACATAATTTGCATATTATAGGCTGTTATAGACTGTTGGCGGTGGCAAATCTTATCCCTCGTTATCACCAAGAAACCAGTTTTTGAAACGACGCTTGTTAACGATTTTACTTGTAGAAGACGTGTTAAGGCACAATTACTTATTTATACATGTATCAAGACTCTCCTAAACAAGTAGTAAACCAGTTTAAAATACATTTGCGTGCGTACACTGAATTTGCAACAAATAGCAACTTGTCTAAAATCATGTTTTAGACCTTATTGAAAAATACTAGGGGTTATAGGAATTTGACTGAGCATTTTTATCGTGTTCCTAAAGCTTTAACGACACACTCGTATTATAAAATTAATCTCCTCGTTTCAATATAATAGCAGAGTTACTTATATCTACCGAATGCTTATCATATCACCAAGTCATTTAAATAAATTCCACAAACGTCAATATGAGAATAAACCGACCACTTATCAATAGAATACGATAATAATTTGTTTAATGTGATATAAGAAGTCACAAGAAGATTACCAACATCCCACAAGCTTAATTAGTCCGTATAGGGTATTTCTCTTAGTCATACACATTCATGGAGACAGTATATTAAAGGATTATATCACTAGCCCACCCGTAATAGATATTCACTTGCTGGAAATTGTTTGTGATTGATATTGCCGCCTCACTACACTTTATAGTCTCGGTAGACACGGGCACCGGGCACTCTGCCCGGAATCTGTGCTAGTAGCTCAGGGTATACGAACACAAAGGGTATTCACTGTTATCCGTGAGCGACTTCTGTTCATACGGGATTTAAAACATTCTTGCACTCGACGTCGATTATTGCATATAGCAATAGTGCATTATTACAATGAGAAAGGCAATTGCAGGTCAAGTGTAGTCTCTCACCTCCGGCAATCAAGGACCCATGGATGGCGTGCGTTTTAGTCGGTTCGAGTCCGACATAATCACCTCCATCGGTTTTGGTGGAGGTGGTATCCGTGGGGATTTTGCGCACGATAAAAAAAAAAAAAAAAAAAAGTTTCAAGACTGAGGTTTAGACGAGATCTTTACTAATGCGAGACAGGCATTTAATTTCCGCCGATGCATATTACAATGCTTTTCTTAAAAGAATGTAGGAAAATAAAACATAGGTACAGTAGTACCACGTTTATAAGTTACGCCGATGTACCTGCGCAGAAGTCTTATTTTCGAAACGCGCGAAACAATATTAACCAATCACAACGCTCATCATTGACGCGGGAACGTGGCCCTTTGTTATTGGTTGCCGCCTGCGCGCCATGTTCGATGCCCTCAGCATCGCGGTATTGCGTCAGTCGCGAATTGTACTGCTAGTGGAATATACGTCTTTTCACCGCACCGTACACTTGCGAGACAAAAAACGTGAACATTTTTACATATTATGTCTTTACTTAAAAGAGATAGATCTTTAAAAGGCCAGAGTAGGGGAATTGTATATAATGTGCATCAATTCATGCAAAATGAATGAATTAAATCAAAAGACAAAGTATTTACCTACTATGGATCATTATCAAGCAGTGATGGACCGTACTTACAGCAAGCGCTACAGGAGTCTCAAGAAAAACAGTTTCGACAATAATTTACGAAAAATAATCGTTCGCAACGGAGCCCTAAACTAGTGCCAGACCAACTTTCAGAATCCCAAAGAAAGGAATACCTGGGTGGCGGGCGGGTCTAATTCGTGTGAGAATTTGCTTTGACGAAAAAAAATGTTCATATGCAAGAAAAAGTTCGATTCGGTAGATATTAGGTACGTTAAATCAAATGTTAGCGCCCATTCATCTTAAAAAACAATTGCTGTTCTATAAACCTTCACAGGATGAATTGGTTCATTAATAGCTTGATCATAATTAACATTTCGTTATTAAGCACGTAAATTTTTTCGTTACATTATAAGATATTCATTTTATAAACTGGTGTTTTGTGAAAAAATGTTTCATAATATAAAAAATATAAAATAAAATCATTGGTACACTTTATTTGCTAACAAGTGTACGCCTTCAATGAGCGAGATAGCACTACTCTCTGAATTTATTGCATTTACAATCTTAACGTAATGCAATAAAGTCGGCGTTTCAACAGCGTTAGCAATCGTAACTATTCGGCGTAAGCTTGCTCTCTTCTGCGCAGACGAATTTTACCGATGCGACTTATTAAAGTGGTACACCTGTACATACTTTTTATATCATACATTTCAGAATACAAAATTAAACGTTTTATTCTGCATTTCGATGTCATGTCAAATCCTTTTGCAGTTTTTTTTTGAATTTGGAACATTACAACGGTCCAACAATGTTACCTATATGAAACGGCGTGGGTTATTCAATACTCTTTGATTGGGTCTTGTGACTTCCAAATTGAAAACGCTCCAGTAAATGAACTTATTTTTTGTCACTGAATTCCATACCACGCGTACCTAGTCTTTTTTCGAAAGTAATGACGAAATCCTGTATTTTTCGAAAAAAATCCTACTAATATTATAAAGGCGAAAGTTTGTTTGGATGGATGGATGGATGTTTGTTCCTCTTTCACGCATAAACGGCTGGACTGATTTGGTTGAAATTTGGTACAGGGGTAGATTAGAACCTGGAATAACACATAGGCTACTTTTTATCCCGGGAAAAGGTTCCCAAGGGTTGCGGGAACGGGAACAAAATTCCACGCGGGCGAAGCCGTGGGCATCAGCTAGTATAATATATGGGTATATAGGTATAGACACGAGTTGTGGACCCAAAATGCTATCCATTCGTACGCGCAGTACGTGTCTTTTGGCACTATGGGTTACATTGATGTTGAGCTAGCTCAAGTCTTCCAATCATAGATTGTATTAAAATAATTCGTGGTCGACAGGGCCTTGAATCTTTTACGACTTAGGCTCAACATTCCTACCGGATTTGAATATAAGTTAACGTCGTGGACAAATAAATTCTGGCACTACTCAAAATTCAAAATTCAAAAATCATTTATTCTGTATACGACACTAAACGACAACTGTTTAAACATTGTGCTACAAGCTCAAACTTACTGGATATAAAACCAACTAAATTTTAAACATGTACACATATCACAGCATTGTAAGTTCGCATTCATCACTGCCAATGCCCCACTGTGCGGGGCGAGTTGAAGATACTTTATCCGATACTTTGATACCCGCACACTGTGCACTGAGGGAGCAGTGCTCTGATCTGAGGAGAGAACATGTATAATGTATGTTTGTTAACATAAACGAAATAGTATCCACCGAATTGAATATTATCCAGTCTAAGAGATGGACTCATTGTAACATACTTTTATGAAATAAACTATTATTATTATTATTTTAGTTTTTCTTTTAGAAACTCGGCTTATGAAATGCCGGTATTTTAGAGAAACACGGGCCTAAGCCAAGTGTTTACCCAGTGCCATGTGTATTATAAGTACTTTAATGTGGGTTAGTGTTGCTGAATCTGTTCTGTGTGCGTGAGAGTGTGTTAGTATCATCGCCGTTTTGTAAAAATTTTCTAACAATACGGCAAGTATTGAGTATAACTGCTTTCTGCAAGGTTTTGTACACTGAGGGGGGTAAGTCTAGGGTCTTAATAGACTGGTGGAGCTGAGTAGGGATTACCCCTGTGGTTGAGAGTACTATTGGAATTATGGAAACACTGTTCAAACACCACATTCGAGCTACTTCTGATTTAAGATCTGAATATTTGGCCAGTTTTTCCGCAATAGTGCTCTGCAGGTTGTGGGTGTTGGGTACAGCAATATCTATGAGTTGTGCGGTTTTGTTAATTTTATCTACTAAGGTGATATCTGGTCTGTTATAGTGTGTAGTTCTGTCAGTTAATATAGCCCGGTCAAAATATAGTTTGTGTGTGTGGTTTTCTAATATGGTTTCAGCAACATATTTGTAATAGGGTGTTGGTGTTGCAGCAAGAAGATTATATTTTATGGCTATCTTTTGATGAATAACGTTCGCAACTTGGTCATGCCTGTGCTTATAATCAGTCTGCACAATGGCCTTGCATGCACCTGTGATATGTTGAATGGTTTCCGAGGAACTATTACAACGTCTGCAAATATCTGTAACAAGATGGTTTCGTATGATGTGTCTTTGATAATTGCGTGTTTCTATGACCTGATCCTGTATTGCTACCATAAACCCTTCTGTCTCCGGAAAAAGGTATCCGTCACATAGCCATTCGTTCGACGCTTTCTTGTCGACGTGTGATTGACATAAATCTTGCCGATGTCTGCCATGTAAAGACTTCTGAGTCCATTCTTCTATTTTAGTTTGTACGGTTTTAATTGTTTCGTTGTGTTGTGTTGTTGAATCATTCATATTTAATGGAGTATATTTCTGGTCATTGTATGCTATTGCTTTATGTAACTTGGACTTGATAGTTTTTGTACTAAAATATGTTTTCAAAACTGTTATTTGTTTATTGTGTAAATTTACCAAATCTATTATTCCTCTTCCACCTTCCTCTCTGGGTAATGTAAGTCTCTGCACACAAGATCTAGGGTGATGTTTTCTATGTTTTGTCATTGTGGTGTTTATAATCCGCTGTAAATTTTTGAGCTCTGTTTTAGTCCACTGAATTATACCAAAAGAGTATGTGAGAATGGGAATAGCGTAAGTATTAATAGCTTTAATTGAGTTGCGGGAGTTTAGTTGTGTATTTAATATAGAATTTAATCGATGCTTAAATTGGTGGGTCAGTGTGTGTTTTATTTCTTTATGATGTATTTGCTTGGATTGAATGTAACCCAAATACTTGTAAGTACCGTTTTCGTCAAGGGGCTCTATTGTTTCGCCAGTTTGTAACTCATAAGAATATTTATGAATTTTACCTGATATAACTGAATTGGTTTTGCATTTATCTATACCAAACTCCATTGAAATATCGTTAGAAAATCTTTCCGTAAATTGAGCTAACTTGTCTAACTCGTCACGTGTAGTTGCATAGAGTTTAATATCATCCATATATAAAAGGTGGTTGATTTTAAACCTGCGTTTATCAGTCAGTCTGTCAGTCGGGTTCTCTAAATACCCAAGTATGTATCCTGAATCTAATGAGTTTAAGTGTTTTGAAAGAGGGTTTAGTGCCATGCAAAACCATAATGGGCTAAGTGAATCTCCTTGAAATATGCCCCGTTTAATTTTAATTGGGTCTGTTGTAACTGTTCCTGTACGGGTGTTCAAATGTATATGTGTTGTCCATCGTTTCATAATGTTATTTAAAAATGTAATTATTTGTGGATTTATTCTATATATATCTAAAACTTCAATAAGCCATGTATGAGGTACGGAGTCGTATGCCTTCTTATAATCAATGTACATAGTAAATAAATCTTGTTTTGTACGTTGAGTTTGTCTGTGTATTACTGAATCTATAGTAAGTTGCTCTTTACAGCCTTGACTGAATTTTCTGCATCCTTTTTGTTCTTCTGTTAAGATATTGTTGGTTTCTAGGTGTTTGTAAATCATATGAGTGAGGCATGATGTAATTATTTTATACATTGTTTGAAGACATGTTATTGGTCGGTATTTGGCAGGATTAGCGGTATCTTCGGGGTCTTTCGGGAGCATAAATGTAACACCCTCGGTAATATATGGTGGCATCATTGTAGGATCTGTGATAAACTCGTTAATATGGTTGAGTAAATATGGGTGTGAATTGGTGAACTTTTTGTACCAGTAGTTGTGTATACAATCAGAACCAGGTGCTTTCCAGTTGTGTAAATTTTGAATAGTAGTTTGGAAAATATCTATAGGTACATATTCAAACTGCATTTCACATGTATTAGCTTGACTATTTTTTTCAGCTTTTATCCACTCGGCTTCAGTATAATGTGTGGCGGGGTTCTCCCATATAGCAGACCAGAACCTTTGAAGCTCGTCTATGTGTGGAAAGTTTGTACTGCTTTCAGTGTTGGTAGTTGTATGTCTGTTTGTTGTTGACTCCTTTAATTTGCGATAGAATAGTTTTTCGTTATTGTGAAATTGATTATTTTGTGTTTTCCGTTTCGTGCATGCTATATATCTACGAAGTCTGCTTTTTACAACTGTAAGTTTTTGTTTAAGAGTATCTAAGAAGTGGGTGAGTTGTGTATTAGGTTCTTCGTACGATGTGTGAATTTTGTGTTGTTTGAGAGTTTCATTTACTTGTTTGACTAGTTTCCTCTGTCTATTCCCTTGCATATATTGAGTCAGTCTACCTATTTTAGCTCTATATTCTAATACTTTCTGTTCTAGCCTTCTTTGCCATTTAGGCATATATTGTTTTTGTGTTTGACCTGTTACTTCTTTGGGTGAGAGAAAAAGTTTAGTGCCATTGTGTTTAGCAGCCGTCCATGCAGCACTATAAATGACTGTTTGCAATGTTTCAAAGCTTGTATCCCTATTCAAATAGGCTGGCAATATTGAATTGTTAATGTAACTTACAATGTATGTTAATCTTTTTGATGTCTTTTGTTTAGGTATATAGTTTCGAGACGTGGGGTGAATGTTGGTATAATATTGTAAAGCTTCTGTAAATGTTTTTGCAATTTCATTATTTTTCTCTAGATTATGTGTAGAGTGAGTAGTCGGTTCAGTAGTTTCTTCCAAAAGTTGTCCTATCTCAATATTTGTTAAAAAGTTGGAGTTCCATTCAGCTTCTATCTGTAAACTTTGTGTTTGTTCTGTATTGGTTTGTTCTATGTCATTGTTTCTGTGTATTAGTCCTAGTTCATCTGTTACTTCTTTCTTAATTTCCTCTAATCTAGTTTTGCTAATGTATTTGTTATTGATAATTAATCGTCTTTGATCGGCTATTCTTTGTTCTGTTATATGTGCTAAGTGGGGGTACAATCTAACAAACTCAGTATGAAGATTTTTTCTGTAGAGTGTCTTATTAGTCTCTAAATCAGTTACTTTTAAATATGATCTCATTATAGCTTCATTATATTCGTTTGTCCATCGGAGGCGTTGTTCCGGTTGAGTCTTGCTTTGCGTAGCATGTTGCGAAGAATGTTGTGTAGACTGTCGCGTTGACGGCTGTGTAGAATATTGTGTAACATACTGTGCAGAATGCTGTGTGGAGTGCTGTTCTACTTGCTCTTGAATCGTCTGTAATTCTTTTCTAACCTCATCATGTATCTTATCTGCTGATTCTTGTGGTACCAGTTTTCTCCGGGCTATAGCTCTACGTTGATCCCCTAGTCTCTGTCGGCTGACATCCATAGTGGGAAATTTTTCTAAAAACTTTGTGTGAAGTGTATGAAGATAACTATTAGTGTCTGTTTCTAGGTTTGTCAATTGTAAATACGTTCGTAGGATAAATTCGTTCATTTCGTATGTCCATTTCCTACGTTTAATTACACTACTAGTGGTGGGCACAGGTTCATTGACTTGGATCGCCTCCTGCGCAACATTCACTAGTTGTACAGAATTATAGGTAATTGAAGATTCAGTAGTGCTGGATGCTGGAGAGGCACAAAATGATTGATTACTGGAAGGGATCGAAGAAAACAGCGTGGAAGTAGAATCTGCAAGAGATATTTGGTCATTCGTTACGGTGTTGTCATTAATTTGAATACGTTGTGCTCGATAATTATTGGTTCTAGCTAGGTCCCGGCGTCCCCCGGGCAGCGGCCTAAGGTTATATCTTCTTTTCTGGTTTTCAGGTTCTATCATAATTAATCCCACGAGTAGCTGGGGACATAAAAGGTCCACCGTGGCAGAGCCCCGCATTCACCACGGTAAGGGTGTTTTCAACTGAAGGTCCCCCATCCTTCAGAGTTCGCATACTAACGACTAAGCTCCCCCTTAGCCATGCAGCCCTCGGCGTATCCTGTTTCACCTTGGCTTGGGCCTACACTATCTATTAGTGTCGGACAGGAGAGAGACAGTAGATAGGAAGAAAGTGTGTGTATGAGACAGAAAGAAATATAAAAAGATAGGAGAGAGAGAGACAGAGAGTGAGAGAGAGAGAGAGAGAAGATAAGAAAAGAGAAAGGGAGAGTAGGTGTATGACCAAAATCGGCCTGGCCAGGACCCGCACGGCATCCCTACACCGTACATCGGGTGAATTTCCCGGTGCACGACAGAGGCACAGTACGAACCCAAAGCAGACCGATCCCAGTCGAACCCCCATCTCCCGAGTAACCAGAGCCATGTTTGCCGCGCCAGTAACTATGATTGTCGCGTGTCCGCCACCCCACGTGAGTCTGATGTTCGACTCGGACGTATGGTTGTATTAGGGGGCTTATTATTATTATTATTATTATATAATCTTTTACTATTGTACGCTTGTAGAAATTTTTACTTTTTTATATCTTTGGCGTGTTATTATCATCTGTCATCTGGAAAATTTCCACCTCATACTTCGAGTTTATTCAAAACTCAGCACCAGTAAACTATTTTAATGTTCCAGTAATAAGTTCTTCTCAATATTTCAAAAGAGTAAAAAGGTGTTATTGTATTCAAACTTACTGCAGCGTCACCATAGTTTGATAGGTATTACGTCACTGAAAGTCAAATATTTGAAGTGAAACATTTACCTTTGAAATTCATCTTAACATCGTTAATTACTACGTCATTGTGTCAAGAGGAGCTTCTCTCCTTTGTGGCGATCACATTGTGTAGCTACAAAACGAAGGGCGATAATAAAAAGCCATCTACCGTCCCGTCACCCACTCGACAGTGTGCTCCCGGAGCGAATACTCGAGACCAGATTACGCACCAACTCGACCGTGTCAACAAACTTTGCCAATCTTTCTTAAATTATTAAGTAATAGCACAAACTAAAGTACACCTTATGCCTCACGGAAGAAAGTTTTAGATCTAAAGATTCGGTGCCCAGAGAACAATATGTCTTTCCCATTTTTCCTATATTTGTTTCTCGTCTGAGTGACAATTTGGCGACCAATAAAAGAGCTGCGAATGGAAGCCGTATTTGAACAGAATGCGTCTAGCTGTGGCGAGGGGCAGGCAAACTATTTGAATGCATTCTAATTAGTTCTACATTGCATATTTGACGTTGAATTTTCAAGACTTCAAAGCAGTCCCTTACCATAACTAAACTTTTGTAATCTAGGTCCGTAAATGCCTGCCCATACAAAACATTATGCAGTATTCTATGAATCATAGCGGGTGTGTAGTTAATAGTAAGCCAGATGAGAGGTTGCAACCTTCCTGTGACGTACAAATTGATTAACAACAAATTTTATGTAACACAATAGATCCGTAGACCCATTAAAACTGAATTCTTATATCCACCGAAGTGAAAGTAAGCGAAAATTTATAAGTTTAGGTGGCGTAAACACCTAGTAATTACGGCCTTCTTCCACCGAGACGTATCTTCCTAGCAGCTAATGCGACGGGAAGTGTGTCACAATCACAATGCACAATGGTCGGCACAGCTCGCGTCGTCACTCGCCACTCGACACGATACTTACTTCTTGATCACACACAACGAATAGAGTGGCAAGATAGTGCACTCGGCCGATTGCTTAGTACAGTACGTGTGAACATAGTGCCGAGCACTACTTCCCTCGTTCTACTTACTCGGCCGAGTCAGACTGCGGAGTTTCAGTGGGTGTTAACCCTTCACTCGCCACTAGCCACTCGCCACTCGTTTGTGGCTACTCACTGATGTCCTAACAATCTTTTACTTATAACTGAAATGATGAGCAAATTTCAAAACATAAACAGCTGCTACTCGCCGATGTCACAGTCTCGGCCGAGTAACATTGTCACTGACTCGCCTCTCCATTTGGTGCGTGTGATCATTACCTTACACACGTTTATTCGTGTGTGAGCGACGAGTTATTGCTGACACTTCAAACTTGTTGTTTTTACGTTACGAGCTCACATACTCATACAGGCCGACACCGTGCGCGAATTTTGGTATACGGAGTTATGAGCTGAGGTGGCGATAAACATCAACTCGATGACTTATTCGAAAAGTTTTTATGGTTTATTTTTTGATTTGTATTCGTGTTTATGGTTTAAGTACCTACTTGTACAATCAATGTAACTTACGTGTGTATATAATTCACAGCAACATTCCCTCTGGTATTGGTAACAGCCTGCTATTTGCTACTACTGTCTTTAAACACACCGGTATCCAGTGTTTTTTTTTTAATTTTGAACACTACTATTTTCCATAGGTACATCATCAAATTGATCAGTGTGTGTTTTTGTAGTCACATATTATGTCATTATACTATGTAATTTTGGTCATTGATTCTTCTAAATATTCAAGTATCATTTAATTCAATTGTGATTACATCATAGGCACCACCAAGACTCAAGTCAATTTTTTCACCTGCGAGGCGGCTGTTGACTTACAGACTAAGCGCCGAAGAAGTCGTAAATCATCAATATCAATAGTTTCGCAAAATAATCTACATTTGAAAAGTACTTTGTGCTTAAGTTTGGAAAGTTAACAAATATATTATCCAGAAACGATATAAGAATGTTATGTTTAAATCAAACCTAGATCTTCTGATACGGGTACCTATTTTAGTGAACTCTTGAATGGATATACTCTTTGTGAACTAAATAGAGCGTAAAATTACATAACGTAGGTATATTTCGATAATGCGTAAGAGGTAGGGTTCAGAAGCCAATTGTACAAGAGTTGTGCCGACGTTGCGTATAATGGATCGTGCCTCGTTACTGGCGCTACAGGTACACATGCAAAGCTACTGGTAGCAGTTATGTATTGTTAATTTTATTCACAAATTGCTGAACTTCTGAATTGTGAAGAATTTCGTGTATTTTTAAACTAACCTTAGGGTTTTTCAATGTAAGTATAACGATAAAGTATTATTGACGTACAATTATAAATTTCTTACATCAAGTTTATGCATTAAATAAAAATATTTAAATGCATTGTAACAACGCCTCTTAAATTTTTAAACTCTGTAATATTAAAGTACATATTTATATGTACATTTTATAAAGGCACTGGGCACTTTGTAAGTTTTATTCATGTTTTATCTGAAAAAAGTTACTTGAGTATTTATTGAGAGAAAAAGAAACTGTGATGTTTTTAGAATAATTAGAGTAAGATAAATTAGCTCCTAGACATTAAAAAAGAAAACATATGCTATGTTTGTTACTTCAGGTAATTGAAATATTTATAGCAGCAAAGGGAAGCTAAATTAGGAGATATTACGTTGTCAATAAACTACAGTAAATTAATTATAATATAATCAATAAACAGTCAATCAAGCAACCAATTAGCCTATTAAAGTCGACATTGGGAGAAGCCAAAGCCTCTCCCAATATGCAAAATGTAGTCCACCGCTAGACATAGGTCCAACAGTGGACTGCAATAGGCTTATTTATTAATACAATATTGGTATAAATTTATTTTATGTCACCAGATAAGTATGACAAGGGTAGCATATGAAATTATATTATACAGTATATAACACGAACATAGCCGCGGTTTCACCTGACGATGACTTTAACTTTGATTTCCCCGTTCTGTGAGCAAACAAGAATATAAGGCACTTTAAAAATACTTCTCGATTGAATAAAAGTCAGAAAAAGATTAGCGAACTTGTCTCCTCTGAAACTCAATTTAACTTTTAACATCAAAATTCTTAAATCAAAGGAATACACGTACAATGAGGTCGTAACGAATCGAAAGTCGAACAACGTCGCCCAACGCGTCGACTTGCGAACAATAACAAGCTTGAAGGCTTCCACTCACTAAGTAGTACAAAGAGTTCAATCTCATAACGAGTTCCACGTTTGGAAAAATGTACAGCCGATAAACGAGATAAGTACACCTTTTTATATAAAGTTGTACACACTCGAGAACTAAACTTGCTGCCCTGTTATAAACAATCACAAAGGCATGACAGTGTATAATTTATGTTTGTAACATTTTGATATCAACCGCTCAATTCAGTGAAGTCTTCTTGTGTTTATTTTTTATTATTGAGTATTATAATATGTCATTATTTTAGTCAACGATTAATGTACCTATATTCTAAATTATTTAAATAATACTTAGAAAATAGTGAAAGATTGTAAAGATGGAGGTGTTGGTGGGTCAGATACAGTTAATTAAAGTATAAGGTACTGTGAACTAAAGTGTAATAAAAATAAAAGATGACGAATCTATTTAAAAATAAATAAACTCAGTAATGCAGTAACGATACACAATAGAAGTATCTAAATCAAACCAGACAGCACCAATGTTAATACATTATTTGAAACGTCAACTGATAAAGTTATTACCTCATGTAATCAAATATTTTAATGAGTTTGCCTAAATTTCGAGTCGGGCTCTTTACTATTAACACTCGGGAGCGATGGGACACTATCTGTAATTAACTCGCCGGTCATTACCGTTTAATATCGGTTATTAGTGAAATAACAAAATGTCCCGCTATGTCCCGTAATGGTCCGGTACTCTATTAGCGTAATTAATTTGGTTATTAATTATACAAAACATTGTATAGGGTCGCGCTTTCCCGGGATCATTTACTTTCCGGGATCATTATGAAGGTGACGCGGAATCGTGACGTCATGACTGTGCGATTTCTCTCTCGCGTGAGTTTTATGAGGTCGAGTTTTGTAAGCGTCTGCTAATTTGATGTTGAGTTAATTGTTCCCCTGTCTTTTGTAACTTTAGAAGTGGCTGTCACGCTGGTTGTTAATAATTGTTATTAACCATTGTTATTAACAACCATCGTGACAGTCACTTGGCATGTGCTTATAATAAATACGAGCGTGCTCAAATTGAACCATTACACACTTACTTAACTACTTTTTGTCTATCAATTGAAATGCCTAGTGCAGATATGTGATAAAACACATCTTTAATATTAAACTATATTTAGATATAGAGTTCAACCTTAGTATAATGTGAATAAAACATATTTTTTTTAATATTTATTCAAATACTAATAACCAAACCTTCTAGTTTCCTTGTTAACCTCTATAAAATTCCAAGCTTAGCTGAATTGCTTGTGACTGTGTGTAATTCGACCCCGCAACCTCACAATCACAAAATCGCAATCGCTAGGTCACAATAACACAAACGTCTAACGCAGTGTAGAAAACTAGATCAACATCTGTAATCTCCAAGTCAAGTCCCAAGTTGCCGTTATCCTGTAAATATTTGGCGCGCAAGTTACCACCAGATTACAAAGTTCAATCTTAAACACTTTCCTCAATGTATGCAAATCTCAGGACATAATGGGTACTCGAATTAAATCGTAAGTGGTGTCGAGTCGGCCGCGGTCCCGTAAGTCCCGGCTTACGTCCCGGGACTGGCCGGTCCGACCGAGTCCGGGACGTAATCTCACAAATTACACCGGCCGGCCTAGTTCATTGGCGCGTTATTGAATTAAAACTTAATGTTAGGTTGCGAACTTCCAACTCCGGGTGAATTTTTCATGCGAAGGTAAACGGCTTATTAAGTAAGGTGTTATTATCATTATGTAAATAGTTACGAGTTCTTGTTAATTTTACAGCCTTTGCACGGAGGTTAATAACATTTGTAAGATGAGTATATTACATTTTTAAGATAAGAGCACTTTTAGCTAGATAGAGTATAGAATACAGAGAGTTTCATAAGGCTTTTTAGTGTTGTGTCTAGAATAATTAAACTGATGTCATCATCATCATCAGAGCTTCTTCTTCTTATCTTGTTTTGTGATGCGTGCTCTGGAGCTATCGCGGACACTTCGACCCTGTTGGATCCTTTGTGTCAACCCCAACCATGCTTTACTTTGTCTTCCTAGGACGTGACTCGCACACTATGTATTTCGTCAGGGGGCCCAAAACTTGTATTTTATTGGTGTCTAGGGTCCATTTTCTCTTGATTTAACTTCTCTTTGGTTTTGCGAAAGTGACGGACGTCTGACCTTCCCACTTCGAGAAGAAACTCGTCAGCCAATCAGCAGGTACCAGTTTATAAGTGAGGCGAGTACTCCCATTAGAATGTATATGATGTAGGTATAGCGACGAAATACTAGTTTCATGGTAGACACGTGTTTGTAATGGTGACTTTGCCTTCAGATTACCATCAGACGAGGTGAAGTCAAATTGAGGTATCCTAAAAAATACTTCATCCTGTTGTTTAGTTGTTTGAATCACGTTTCAAACACTATCTTTACAGTATCATAGGACAAACTATAACCATAATTCATAAACCGGCAAGAAATAAAATAAGACAATTGATTTGTATTTTATTACAAACAACTCCTTTAAGAGTGGAAGTGGCATGTTTCATATCAGCAACTCAAACGTTAGTAACACAAGACATTAGGAAACGTCTGAATAATTACTTCACCAAAGTTTCGAATCTACCTCCCATGAGCGTTACCTCTTGAACATCTTTGTACCTCCTCTCCATGTATCGTGTACTCAGTGGAGGAGAGAGGGCTCTAGACCTGCTCGCTGCATAAGCACTGATATCTAATACTTAAACCGTGTACAAGCGATAATTGTGTTAAGTAGTTCACCAGCACAGGTACTTAGTGAGATTACAGACGACCTAATTCAACTCCTTCATGTATAAATATTAGGTAATTTAGCTATCTAAGCTACGGATCGTTTAAGCGTGGTGTGAAAAAGCATCAGTTGTGGCCGTCAAGCTGAGTGCCACCATTGTAACACTTTACGTGTTTGTAATGGTTCGTGCCTGAGACTTCGCCTTGAGCTTACCATCAGGCGGTGTGAAGTCAAATTGACGTGTCATAAATAAAAAATAGAGCTTATAGAAATCGGCATAATGATATGTAGTACTTTTAACGCAACAATTACAGAGTTGGCAATTAATAACAAATATCATAAAATCGACTACATAAACCAAGAATACCCACATCAAAGGCAGTGGAATGGATTATATTGATGCCTTGAAATAAAAACTTTCAATCGGTTCCTTGATAACGATACTTGATATCAACATCACTTGCTCTTCCTGAGCGAGGCTGCAGAGAGAAGAATTATTATTTGTAACTTGCGTCATGTAGCTTGCTGCAGAAGACGAAAGGGTTACAATGGCGTGTCCCGTCTGTGTGACTCAAGTTTGTGAAGTTTAAAGGACTTTTCGTTATGCTTGCAACTCGCTGAGAAAATGAGGCGAGAACTGTTGAATGTGCATTTGGGGGATTTCTACTGTTGAAGTAATGTGTGTAAGTACTTTGTCGTGCCAGCGACGGGTTCAATGAGACTCTCATATTTACTGCTACGTAATTTAACACAATGTCTGTGTGTTACCATTTCTGAGATATTCTTGAAGTTGTTCAAGTGCTCAATTGAGTGATTTTACAAATTGTAAGTCTATATAAAGCACGATTATTGTAGTTTTATCCTAAAATCTGTAATGAGGTAGTAAATTAAAAAAAAACACCTAATAAGAAAGCCAAATAATCTGGATTATTAAATCATCAAAACATTATACCTTCATTATTTCGTAACTATCATTACATTGGATGAGATTTATAAAACTGCTAATAGGCCTGATGTGCACCCACCTGAGCCAAGTTCTTAAGAATATGATTTCGTAGCAAATCGAAAACCAAAGATAAAATAAATAAGTTGCCTTAGGCAAGAAGTTCCAACTTCAAACACTGGCTCAAGCTAAATAGAACAAAACAAACTTCGAACAACATCTAAAAACAATTAAGTCCATAATACAGAGAAAATTCATTCGTAGATAATTAATTTCGAAGCTTAAAAGTTGCTTCGTGCTTAATAAGCAACATTCCTTTGAGACGTTTGAAGACGTCGGATGGTAATGACGGATCTTGTGATATGACGTCGCCTACACGCGCAAACTGATGTGTTTAATACGTCATGACGTTCTGTCACTCGCGACGTGAAATGACGTTGTCACTCAAATAACATGCTTTTAGGCAACTTGGCTAGCGAAATATTCGAAACATATAACATTAGAGGAGACTTTGGGTGTACAGTACGTAAAGGGCCCACTGAGACCTTGCCGGCAATCAGCGGGTGTACTGGTTTGCAGGTGAAGTTGGCTTAGACCACATAACCCCAAAAATTATAAATAAAAAATATTCAGCCTTGTAAATGCCCTAAGATGGTTAACATCTTACTTTAAGGTGGTATACTACTATTCTGTTTAGTATAAATGATTATCGAAGTAGTGTATGTATGTATAATTATGTACATTTGAAACTAATATCGAGCTTGCATCGAATACCGAATTTACTCGCTCCAAATACCATCGCGGCTTTACAGCGTAATATGTGCACTTAGGGCGAACGTTTCAGGTGGATTTACGAAATAAATGACCCTATATTACCGCAGTTATATTATATTACATAAAAATATATTGGCATTAAAATAAGTAAGGCAATAAGTAATGTGTTAATAGAACTTAGAACACCAAGTGAGTTAAGTACAATTTTATTTTTTTTACGAAAAATTCGTATGAAGGACACCAAAGTTACACCGTTGACCTGTTGGTACGCTGCAGGTATGCATCTATACTATTATATAATTGTAAAAAGATTATGTTTGTTCGCGATGGACGCTAAAACTACTGAACGGATTTCGATGCGGTATTTTTTTGTTTGAAGGGGTTAGGTCCAACTTAAAATCTTACGTTTGTTTGATTGCAATCGGTTAAGTAGAACCAGAGTTATGATTGGTAATATAGAATTTAGATTGCACAGAGAACGCTTAGGTCACGACAGCCACGCGAGCGGAGCCGCGAGCATAAGCTAGTTTCAAATAAATTAAGTAAGTAGTAAATTAAGTAGGTAGTAAACACACAAGTAATACTTAAGTAAAAACGTCCGCAGTACATTATTAGTTATAATTATCTAAATAGTCTAAATGCTCTTAATTTCACGTTTAATATTTTTAACGTAAAGCAAAGCGTGAATCCCACAAACCTGAAATTTACATTATTTGACTACCACTCAAAATAGTTTCCCCATTTCCGTTCCTTTGAGAGTCTAATGTGATTTTGTTTTTTAATCCGCATTCGAGCTAGTGCCTCGCAGTAGCGGTTGGTGTTTGCACCACAAATTGAGTGCACTGAGTAGATATCTCAAAGCGTGTTCTACTTACTACACAAAAAGCGGTGCCGTGGGACCCCGCAATATTTGGCAACAAAAATTGTCTCGGTATCGCCGTAAAATCCAGTACAAACATCTTCAGCTACCTCGTATTTGCTCATCCTTCAATGCAACGGAGGGGCTGTAACAGAACTCTATGGAGACGTAATAAGAGTGTTGTGGAGTGAAGTGTTTAGAGAGTCAAAGTCTTGATGTTGACAAAAAATCTCATCGTTCCGGATCGTCAACTCATAGATCATGAGATGTTTGTGCGCGTAAACTGTTTGCGGGATGTGTTTGAGTTGTCACGAGTGTGACGCGGGTAAGGACGTATCAACCCCTCAAACAAAGCGATTTAATGGATTTTTACGTATTGCTGACGATCGGCATTTGTTCGATGGATTGCTTCTCGTCATCGCATGCTCAACAACCGGTGACCGGTATTTTGGGTGATTTGCATCAATTTAGATGAGGTTGATAGCCATAGAAGTCCAGCAATATTCAGCAAAACATATCGATAGGGTAGGTACTTACTCGCTACTAGGTACTTACACTGGCATATATACACGTTTGAAG
The DNA here is from genome assembly GCA_963691645.1 of Pelosia muscerda. Classification (NCBI taxonomy): domain Eukaryota; kingdom Metazoa; phylum Arthropoda; class Insecta; order Lepidoptera; family Erebidae; genus Pelosia; species Pelosia muscerda. The sequence continues at coordinate 16,649,675 of OY829112.1, forward strand.
GTTTATCTGATGATGATTTTAAAGTGTCCCGTTGTATTTCGAAAATACATAACATAAATTCATGCCTATATCCCCGAAGGGATAGGCAGAGGTGCTAGCACCCATATACGCCAGTCTATGTTTAGGTCTCAATGTTTACCGAACCTTTAGCGAACCTATTTTTTTCTTCTTCTTGAATTTTTGCACACATAGATTTGTGTAGATAATGCAATATGTGTATAGGTACCTACGGCTGAACATTAAAATTTCTAATATTAAACTGATATTCTGACGTTGTTGTAAATAACTTGAATGTAATAATCTTCAAGCAGGTCAATCATAAAGTTCTTCTTCCAAGAAACCAAAGCTGTAACCAACTATCAACTATCTACTAAAGTTACTTGCAGCTCACTCAACTTTAAAAGAAGTCATAACTCCGCAAGTGACTCGGGTCTGTAAGAAATCGTTCCATTTAAACTCATCTTCAACTAAGAAACTTGCACTCACAGCAAGACCGAAAAGTATTAAAAAGATACACGTACAACTCGAAACACGCGAAAAGCTGAGAGTTGAGCCGAGAGTTGAAAAATTAATAAGACTTGCTTTAAACTTGGCCTCGCCCGCTGAGCGCGTCTTATAAATGTTTGGCCTATTTACTTATCTGGCGATAAATATGTATATCTCACGTAGTAACACCAAGTGAGAATGAGAGGTTTTGTCCTAATATCGGTTTACACATTGCACTTTATAATATGAACTGATATAACCAATAATTCACTCAGCCAATACGTACCATTTTCTTTTCTGAAAAGTAAAATACTAACAAAAGCAGTAGGAGCTTGCTTCAAGCAAAGGATTGTTATTTGAGTTCCATCGAACATGTTAAGCTGACTTATTCGATGAAGTAGCAGAACAAATAGTGTGTAGTAAGACAAAACAGCGGGTGTGCACACATCCTAAGCAAACGGTCACGATGTCGCCCGCGGGCCGGGGCGCCACCCGCGCCCACATGTGTGCACCGGGCTTTACAACTGAGAGCGCGGCATTGAGCTCAGAGCCTTTACTTTGTAAAACAAATCAAGTCTCCAACAAGTTTACCGGCATAATTCGATTTTTCTTTTTGATTGTAGGTGCACTTTAACCGCATTACAGATGTTGCTGTGCTATACGCCGTACTTACACTGTCGTTGTTGTCTCATGTCTAGTGAAGCGTAATAAAATTCTTGGTTCTTTTCATTCTGTATATGGAGGTTTTCTATTCAATCGATGACACGCTTTTGAACAATACTAGTTACTATGCTATATTTCGGACTCCATTTTTAGATTGATATATTTGGTCATTTAAGCGGTCCGGGTCCTTTAAGCGGGGCGTGAAAAAGTATCTGATGAGGCCGTCAAGCTGAGCGCCACCATTGTAGCACTGAACGTGTTTGCAATGGCTACAGTTGAAAACCAGCGCTGCAGATTGTACCCAATCTGTAGCATTTAGCTGAACTGTGGCCTTTTGAATACACACTCCGCACTGACTTTAATACGACACAAGCTGAATGCTTATGTGGGCGCTCGACTCTTTTCTATTGTGTTTTATATATATACACATATATTATTGTTATTGTTATATTTGGGTGCCTTTTTTATGTTTGTTCTATTGCTTTTTTTGTGCTTTTCGTATTTTTCTGTGTGTTAGTATAAATTATTTTGTGCTAATTGTAGGTATGTAGTGTGTTTAAATAAACAAATTTTCTTTCTTTCTTTCTTTCTTTCTTTCAATGGTGACCCTCTTTCATGAGAGATTGTCTTGAGCTTAACATCAGGCGAGGTGGAGTCAAATTGACGTGTCATAAATAAAAAATAAAATAAAATAATAAAAAACACATACTTTCATAAAATCCGTCACCTTTATAAAAGCGTAAAAAACATGCAGCAAAATTATATTGACACGGACAGCTACACAAACTGTAACACACGCCATGTCGCTGAACAGTTACTGTTGTCAGTGCATGTGAGCCTAACAAATTAGGCAAACCATAAAATAGTGCAATAAAAGAGCCAGCGGCTGAATACAAAGTGAATTTGTCCGCGACATTGCGGCGTGCGGCGTGATTGCCGCATGTCACGCGGTGGCGCTATCGATGTTAGTCATCAGCGTGACGCGGGCAGACTATGAGCGCGCGAGGGTGCAAACTATTTAGTTTTATACTTTATTTGATTCCAACGCTGGAATTGAAAACCAAACCAATAGTGTATTGGTTTATTGTAAACACGCTACCAGCAGTTGGCGTTTTTATTAGGAACGATTTTATTTAAATGATGTGTGCTATCATGCGCCCATATCAACTTGAATGTACTATTAGATATTCCGCTAGTATTATACTACGAATACATTTGAAGACAGTCTAAAGAAATCATTTTATGCGATAAGAACATCCATCATACATCACCTTCGAACCTTATATTTTTTCCCAAAATCTTTTGAGGTTGGTTTTCAATCTAACAACAACAGACATAGGGTAAAAGCCGGATAGTTGCGCCACTTTTCAACAGAGCTATATAATTAAGAAATATGTGCTTAATAAGAATATTGCAAGGTGTATATCAAATTATAGGTCTTTGAGCTACTATAGAAGCCTATTATTAAGAACATAGTTATTATAGGTTTTGAGTAAAACCTGTTTTATTTGACCTCTCAAAGAGAAGATAGTTGCCCACTCTAGCGGATAGTTGCCTAACGTAAATAATACTTGAGAGGATACTTGCCTCATGCGGGGATAGACGCTTCACAATGTCTTTTGATGAAAAACAAATTCATATCGATTTACTCAACCAGTCATTATTATTTATTGCAATCTTTTATTAAGTTCTAATCAACGTTATACAAAATATAACAAAAATAGCCAAAAATTATACCCCGTATCCCGTGGAATCCCGTACATTCCCGATATTTAGTTGATTCCTTTTTTTATCCAACTCTTGGAATGCAAGACCTAAACTTTCCTCTGTACAGCTTATATGACGCGGCACCACGCCGGCTTTACGCTGATACTTACGAGGCATTTTGCTCACCTAAAAAGTTAATTAATTATTAATTTTATTTTATTAACGGATAGAATGAACTCTGGGGTTACGTACGTCCATAGGCCACGGCAACCTCTTTCCATTAGGTGCATATCTGCCACTTTAAGTGGTATAAAAAAAAAGAAATAATAAATAATCTCAAAAAAGTACTGACACGGGTGGGCATAGAACACACGACCTAAATACTTTTTGTATTCTAGCTAACTTACAGTCACAATGAATAAAAAAACACAAATGGAAATATTTGCCTTTGTTCGTGAAAGAATTTATGGTTGCGAATAGTTGCCTCCAGAGCAACTATCCGCACTAGTTTCTAGGGCAACTATCCTTTTTGATACGGATACTTGCCCTTTTCATTTGCGAAATAAATAATAATTATTTTACAAAAATATGTAATAAACTTTGCAATGTAAAGCCTAATGCACGCAAAGAAATAAAAGGTAGATTGAAACCACAATTAGTAATAAAAATATTCAACAGAAATAACTTACCAATATAAGTTCGACACCTGTCGAAGATTCACCGCGGAAGATTTTCGCTTGCACGAGTGAAACGCTTGCGTCTATGGTGACGGTTAACGTGGCCCTGAGGTCTATGGGAGGTGTACTTACAACTATAGTAAAACGCTAATGCCACTTACATCCGTAACATAGTGTATTCGAAACCGTGGCAAGTATCCCACCGGCGCAACTATCCGGCTTTTACCTATATTATTACAACGGTAATGTTTTTGGTATTCAATAAATGAAATTCTATTCCATTGTTGTTAGGTACCGTAGTATGTAGATGGTAATACATGCTATAAATCTGGCTGACTACACGTCGAATGAAATGGCGAGACACAATATTGGCATGTGACTGTGATATGACATGCGCTGTGCGGTCAGTGCCGCAAAAATGTACTTTTTTATTGTTATGAAGTGTTACTCGCACCATCTAGAGCTGTTTTAGTGAGCGACTGACACTTGTGACTTCTACCAGTAGGTATACGTCTCCTATGTGAATGTAGTCTCGTAGCTTGTGACATAATAATCATATCTCCTCGGGTAAGATGTCTATTTACTTACATATTAGTAAGCTTTGGATTGTTAAACAGTGGGTGGTGGGGAAACCCATTAATATATTTCCCTTATCGGGAGTGTTATTTTCCGAGTTATAACATTTTTATCAGAGGCACAAAATGGTTGTTGCTAAATCCACCATTAGTCTTCCTCGTAACACTGACGCTTAGAACCATCCGCTGCCAAAGCTAATATCTGGCAATCAAAATAACGACGAGAGCTAAAAATGGGCACGGAGAGGCAATTTTATATTTTATTTTTGTTTTAACTGTAATATTTATATTTTGTGCAAGTACTACTAGTTGTATAAATATTCACTGAATTAATATACTGTGAACAATAGCGAATAATGTTGACCAAATTAACGTTATTCGCCAAATCGTTAATGTTGACCAAATTAAGGGTTTGCTTTAACTATTTTCCAAAAAAGGTTACTTGAATTGTGCCTAATACTACCTTAACAACAACTTCCCTGATGAGAGACAGGGTTCTTTAAATGTTAGATAATCATCAAATTGGTTCACGAATGCAGACGAAATAGATCTTAGTACATAATAAATGTACATCCATCTACATGTCCTCGGCTATTAATTAAGGCTAGTTTTTATGTAAATATATTTCTGCCACCACAGTACGGCATTGTTTCATAAAAGGAAACAGGTGAAGGTAATCCTTTGCCGCGAGATTTATATTATTAAACGTATTTCAAGTTGCGATGCCGAGCATCTGACAATCTCATTATGTTTTTATTGCTCCTGAATATGATTTCGAGCCAGACTTTCCAAGTGGTTCTTCTGATGAAAATAGTTGATGCACTGTGCCGAACTTGTTTCATATTACTTAGTAACTTGTTTCGTAATATCTCCCGACTCAAGTTTAGAATGTACACAATCAGGAGCAAGCTGCTCAAGTTTGCTTCCCTCATTTTCACAATTAGTTCAGCATTTTATTTTCCTTTACTAGGCAAATTTAATTAGACCTTTTTATAAAATTCAACAGACAACATTATTTTTGAAATAAATTACTTTTGTGCCCCGGTAGGACGACATCAGTCCAAATAGAAATCACTGTTAATTGGCGTTCTACGCGTTCTTAACAAACTTACAAGAATTTTTCTTTAAAGCTGCATTCATCATAATATCTCATTTATAACATTTTTTCTTTCTCGTTTACTAAACCTGGAATAAAATAATACCTACCATAGTTTGGGAATCTAGTTTGGGAGTTAGGGTTTACAATATTTTTTTATTTTATTTATTTATTGAACTTTATGCACAACACATGCGGTCTTAATGCCATAGGCATTCTCTACCAGTCAACCAAAGGTGCAGAGAGATATTGATAGGTGCATTATTGATAGTGAACAGTTTACTATACATGGCAAGGTAATTATTCCACTTAGGCAGTAACATACCATCATCATACCCATACTACTTTACTAATATACATGATAAATAGACATGAATACATAATAATATATAAAATATATATTTCATACAAAAAATACCTACGCATAAATACTTATATATACCTACACATTTGCCATAAATTATATTAACTAGTCTACCAATGTTTGTACTACCTACCTTACATTGTACTTCCTTAACTACATTGTATTGTAATACCCTCTAAGCCCTTACAATAAATCAGCGGTACAGTTCAATGTGGTACATACATACAATGAACACCAAAGGGCTACGTGCAGGCAAGCTAATGAATGCACAAGTCACTGCACCAATCTATATACATATTTATAACTAACTCAAACTTAAGGTCAAAAAATTATAATATTTGTTCAAAAAAATATTGTGTTCGCATGAGATAGCGTAAACATTGAACTGTTGTTATATCTGGTGGAATGAGTATGTTGCTATTTGAACGTGTGAAAGTGGTAATTATACGTAGCGGCGGCGGCGCCTTGTGAAACAACTGATAGTGATGGGAATAGCGGACTACTTATGCGGGAATAAGTAGTATTTCTTTATATGACTTTATATTGACATGGTCATTTACTTATTGACAGCCTCCGTGGCGTGGCGGTAGTGCAAGCGACTGCTACGAACGGGGCGCGGGTTCGATCCCCGCTCAGTGCAAAAAGTTGTATGTATGAATATGGCTGTTTGCACTGGTCTGGTCGTGCTTCGGAGAGCACGTTAAACCGGTCCCGGTTGCCATACAAACATCTATGGCAGTCGTTACGGGTATTTGGAGTTCTAAAGAAGTCCAACCAGTCTAACTTGGAACTTCGATATCGCCATTGATCATTGGACCATTGGTTGTGGAGGTCAAATGGCAGTCGCTTCACCGAAAATATAGAAGTTCAGCCGCATCACAGTTAGACTGAAAAACCGAACCCAACTGAGTTGGGGAAAAGGTTCAGAGAATGATGATGGTGGAAATAAAGTAACTGGAGAAGTTATTACAGCGTGTAATGAACCATGTTTTTATTGGAGGAGTTAAAAAGGACTAACCAAAGTTAACGCTCACTTCCTAACACTCAATGCGCGATAAATAAAATAAAAGTTATGTCCCGTTAGTCTCACTTATTAAAACACGAAAACGACATTACTTAGTAGATTATGCTACTCAAGATACCAGATACGAGTTGGAACTTTTACAACTTTATCTTTATAAAGGGCAAGATTGCGATCGATAAACTTTTCCGCTTACTTGCAGATGTGAGACCAACTTAGATCTGACCTCCGCTGGAGAGGGGCGAGATATTCCAACTATCAAACTATTGACTCAAATATTTCATTATAAAAGTTGATAACATGAATAATTCTACAATGTTCTTTCATTCAAACTGATCTGCAGAGAAAATAAAGTTGGATTATCTTAATTTAATACAATTTTTTTTATTAAGTTATATAAACTTTTAACGTTTTTGAATAATTTATACGATAATAACTGTTGCCTGCTTACATTATAAAAAATATAAATGCCAACAGTTAATATCCCGGGGTTGTCCCGTAGTGCGGGCTGCGCGGGACAGTGCGTCACATCTCTCCGGCCGGATATTACGGCGATGGCGGCCGCGCGCTACGCGGGTAAAAGCCTCTCATGTAGCTGTACTGTTTGGCTTGCAGCTCACGACTAAATTGAGTCTAGGCCTGATTGTGAACAAAAATGCTAAACAGCGCCCAAATTAAATGCCCCACGGAGGCTGCAGCCTGAGAGGGATTTGGCTTAAGCGCTTTATTGTTTCGTGTAGTGCTTTGCGCCTTTACGAGTATACCGCTTTGCGACGATATTAGAATACGTATAAGGGGTGTTCCTCGTTGAAATTGAAAATGTTCAAACTTTCTTCATAAATATTATTTCACTTGTACAAAAAATCTGTTGTACGACTTTTTATAGGTAAGATGCATAGACCGTTACGTTGTTTGTTTACGTTAACTTTAGGTTATTAGATATTTTGTAATAAGTACCTTTGGACTGCGACTTACAACAATTGAGCTGGATCTGAATTTATTAAGAATATTTGGACACACACACTTCAAAAATGGCAGTCATAAACACCTGGAACTAATGGGCTCGCTTCAATTGGGCTCGATTCATTGACAGTAGAAGCAGTAGGAAGAAGGTTGTTCTATTGACCAGAGGTTAAACGCAGCATCTCGCATGATACATCACCTATTAACGTAGAATTTAAACATTTATACCATGTATGTAATTCAAACAATTATTACATAGTTATGTTTTAACTAAAACATTATTATGTTCTAAGTTTATTTTATACAATAGGTATTATTCTATACGTGAGTGAAGAAAACGTTAAATTTACCTGCCTAGTGTCTCATAACAAACAATACGGACTATATTTTAATACTCAATGTTTCTAACTCCGCCACTAACAAGGGAAGTTGTAACATGGCATGTGCTTACGTCTTTTATTAGTAAAGTTTTGATCATCCGAAATTAATAAAAAGTACACCAATTTCCCATAAAGGGTCAAATAAAGATGTCTGCCGAGAGGAACGATGGTGCGAGATAATACTCTTTGTTTTACGACATCATTCTATGGCTTGCTGAGGGGGACGGAGATTTAATAGCCGTGCTTAGGTATTTCTGTATAGCCATAGCTACTTACGTGGCGTATACAGACACGACGCCAAATTACAAACAGACAACTAAATAAATTGTTAGAATTTCTTGTCGTGAATGTCCCATTAGTTCGTTACATTTCACAGTTTCTTTGTGATTCTTCCTTTTTATTACTATCCCGTGTAGCGTATTACAAAAGACAAATAAATATTTCTGAGAGAGAATTTTGCACTTTTTTTGTTTCTTCCGTTTAATTATGGCCAATCAATATAACTACACCCCTCCTAATTGTGAAATTAAGTGTGTAATGACCAAAGGTAAAGACTATTATTACAGATACTACTTATGCTTGAGTGGTGGTCTTTAGTTTGACAGCCTCGATAAATACTTATTTACGCCTATGAAAGAAATAATGTCAGTTGTTATATATAGATGTTCCACTGGGAAATAGGGTCCTAAACCATTTGACTTGAGTCGAAACTGCTCATATACGATGTAATTACAACGAGTTTACATATTTTGGAACTGCAGCACACACTCTACACTACTCCACTTGCATCCGCACTGAAACAACATTATTTGCATAGTGTATTCCTACTACTAAATGGGGTTGCCAAAACTACTTGTTTTGTTAACCAAATAATAATAAAATGAGTTCAATTGAATGTACTAATTCAGTCTTTATAACAGAGATGACAATGCATTCAAATTGACACAATTTTGAACGTTATTTCGTACTTCATTAGTATCTCGTCGTACAAGTATCATATGTGAACACGTAAGTAAGGAGTTGTTATTGATCGGCGCCGATATACTGGGCCTGTACATTCGGCTCACACAATGCGTCTTGGCGCGGTGTTGCAACTCTACAGATCGTGAACTGAATCTGTTATTAGCTCGGGTTACCTTTTGCCAGCGGCTGGGTTACGAGCCTCGTTCCCAACATAACAATGTCAGGTACCTGCAGATTTTGGAGGGGACACGTTCTAGGTACATACACAATTTATATTACATAAAGCCTGCAGACAAGTAGACTCACTTAATGTCTTCGAAAAAAAAAACAATTTTGGCACCATCATTGCACTTTCATAGTGGGATTCGGACTGTTACCGTCGTCAACCGTCGATATTTGGGTACTATATTTTGTAAGACAAGCGTAAATTTTAACAAGTTTAATAACAAAACGTTTTCACTACAAGTAGAGATACTCTTTGACCCATTTTAATCACTAAACATTAGTATGTCTAGCTCATAGGAGAGTCTCCGAGTTAGGAGCTTTTTAAATCTATAATTATCACCACTCACATTACATTACAAAGGTTATAAAGAAACGAAACACGTTTTGGTGCTTTATGACGGTTTATATAAAACTTAAATTCCGAACAAAGTTCATGTGAACAATTAACATATCAAATATGTATTAACCGATATAATATAATTTGTGCGTGATTAATAAGCAAATACACGTGCTCGTTTATCTTCTCGCAGCTAGCTTTCTACATAATGTTCTCATATTTGAAATTTTTCTGAAGCAGTCTCGCACATTTTTGTCGGAGGGTCGTAAATCTGACCCAACCTGCTCAACCAATTTATTTAGGTTATAACGATTTTGTTCCGAACGAAAACAATGTGCGCCCTAATAATAACCTTTATAAAATTTATATGTTCGAGCCATACTCCTGAAGGTCTTCATTTCGTGATCGTTGTGTTGATGAAAAATTTGCCGTAGAAGAAGTTTGAATGGTGTTTGCTTTGTAGTTTGTACAAGCTGACGCTCGCGGCTTCACTAACGTAGAATTTTGATTTAGTTCCTGCTACCCATGGGAATGTTTTTCTCAATAAAAATCTCTGTGTTATTCCAGATTCGAATGTACTATTACATAAAGGCCTAAGTAAAAACTATTTATCCTATTGAATTATGATGTAATTTTATTCTAAAAATATCATGCTACAAATTTGTCCATATAAATGCTGTCCGATCTCTGCACCACAGAATACATTATATATTTGCAAATAATAAAAACTAGCTTTCAAAAATGTTTGCCAGTATTGTATAGCGCCATCATAAAACAGGACAAGATCTCAATATGCTGCGTATTGTGAGGAAATCGAATCTGCTCTACGATGCACTAGTACAGGAACACGACATCGGTCACTGTTTCATTTCGATGTGTAGTGCAACCACAATGGACAACATTTTTCAGAACATGGATGTGAGAATACCCAGATGTATGTAATCCAAAATTTTCTAGGCTTCATGTAAAATGAGAGCTACAAACATGGTGATAACAAACTTTTATCGTTGGAAACCGTGTACTATGCCGTGTACATGCAAGTTCGACTTTCATTCACTCAGTTTTTCTGACCCCTAGTAAACAATCATTAGTGTGTTTTCTGTTCTTCTAAAACCTAATTGTATTATTCAAGTAAGCCACTGAACCCAATAAAGTAAATAACACACTCGGCAAGGTCAGCCCCTGGAGCTCAGCGACGTCGCCGTCGCCCAAATCCTTCGCACGTGGAGTTATTTGCTCAACTTTTAATTAGTTCACAGTACTTTTAGTTTCTGCGGGCCTAAAGCCCGGCTAACACTTATTCGCAGCCCTAGGCATGGTTGATACTGACTTAGGAAACTTTCAAAGGAAATTTACGTGCTTACAACTTTTTATGTTGGAATTTGTAGAATCGGCAGCGATAAGTGCACGAACACTTTGTGCGAAGTTCCAACATTTTGGTTTATTAATCTTGTAATGGTACGTTTTACGTCTGAGAAAAATAAATTGCTCATGAATAGGATAAGAAAATTTTATATTAGGTACAGCCGTCGGGTGAAAATATTTTTTGAAAGAGAATATACGAGTAATATTATTCAGTAAAGTCGAAAGTCGAAAGCCGTGAAAGTCTAGGGGTACTCGTAGATGGCGTGACCAGTTCGTCTTAAGGTTCCATTCTTGGAGATCCAAAAACGAGAACAAAATGATTATACGGCGAATTATATTTGATTAAAGTACTTGTACTAAAATTGACATTAGCCCACTATACCACAATGACACCACCCGGTAACTTAAAGATCAGAAGGCACTTTCAACACCCCTAACACTATCATCAGTTAACCCATATTACATCGCTCAGTAACACATCCTACTATTTTGTACTGAAGGTTTGTAAATTGCAGCCAGTTGTCGCCCCTAGCCCCCGTCAGGCGTGGAGTCGATGTCGCGATGCAAGGAGCATTGCTACGGCCACTTGACCGAGATGTTGGGCGCCAATGCTGAGAGCTCAGAGCGCATACCCCTTCACGTATCGGATAATATCCTTTTAAAATGTACCTAGTTGGTGTGGGGATACATACAATTTAAATAGTTACTGAAAAACAAATGTCATTGTGCTAACACGATTTGTAGTACAAGCAGTTTGAAAGGTTGTGAGTATGTTTGAGCAAAATAATATTTTTACTATGTAATTCTACAACTTTTCAATTGACTTTGAATTATTGTCATACGAAAAGGATTAGTAACTGTAACTATAGTATAAATAGTAATTTTGAATTATAGTCATACGAGAGGATTAGTTACTGTGCAATTCTATTACTAGTTTTAGGACGGTTATTATATTCAAAAATGTAAAAAATCAAAATTATTTAGTTGATAAACAAACTGTTCACTGAAACTATGCTACTCAACCAATCATTATTTTAGACTTAAGTAAATACACAACCAACCAACCAACCAAAAACTGTCCACTGACTTTCTTACCGGTGTCTTCGTAGCACTTTCGAACCGGGTGGGCCATTTGCTGAACCGATCTTTAATAGTTTTTATTTAGATGTATTGTAATGCCGCTTAAAAGTCGATAGAGAATAAATATTTACTTTGACTATAAAATGACTAGAAATTGGATCAACCTTATAATACCACCATAGTCGGTAGAGATAATTATGTCGGATTAAAATCGACTAAAATGCACGCCGTCTATGGGTCTTTGATTGCGTTGGTCGATTCTGTGAACCAGTAGAACAAAACAGTTCCAGTAGGTAACAGTGTTAACAACAGGGTATGACGGAGCGGGAATGTCCTCAGATATCAAGGTCAATATAATATACCTGTGACAAATACTTTTATTTCAGTATACCTCGACGGTGCGGTATGCGTCAAATTTTAAATAAATAATCTATTATCACAGTACTGTTGGCAATGGCGGGCCGAGGCGCGCTCCTGGGTCCCGACCGATTGCTTTTCATCGAACCTCCGCATTAATTAATTTGTGTAACAACGAAAAACCCACCGCCTCGGGACAAAGCGATTACCGAACCAAACCACGGGAAAATGGATATACCAAAAGGGTTAGAGAATCTTCGTAACTAGGTATTAAATTAAGTTGCATGGGAACAAAATCTAGTTTTGGTAATTTTATTAAATAAGTTTCTCTCTAAAGGTCCTTGTATGGAGAAAACAAAATACATGCGTTTGAAATCAACTAATCAATATTTATCAATCTTGTGTGGATGTTGTGAGGCTCTAGCCTACTATGTCCAAGCTGGCCAGAGGGGTCGGTACAGGGTTTTATTACGAGTTTTCTCTCTTTGAGGGAAGGGTGTCGCTTCGTATGAGATGGGGTGGTAATATTCTTTCTTGCGATTCGATAAAATAGGGTTACGATAAGTCAAAACACTACCACAGCCTTTTTATTTAATGCATTATGAATGTATAGGATAATGAGGTAAATTCGGGTTTGAAAAATGGTTAGCTGTTAAAAACTAAAAAAAACCATTCCTAAAAAAGTGTATGTACTTGCTTTACGCTAAAAATATAAATTTAATTGTCACTACCTTTCACCGGATACTTAACCTAACTGATAGGGACAAACTCGGTTTGGTGCCTATATTGAGAAATAACACGCAACATTGCTTGGTGCGATTCAATAATCTTTGTTGTACTTGCTGCCCCTACTTCAAACAAGATATCAAAGAAAGAACCACCCGTTATTACTTCCAGATTTCGCCAATGACGAGTTTATAATTTGTTTGAAAATGCGCTTTGGGCGATTTTGCCTTTCTGTTCCAGCTCCCTCTCCCGTTTCAATATTTTCAAAGTCATGAATATAAAAGCTTTTTGTTGTAAAACCAATTTCATTTATCCATATTTTATTTATAATTTTAACATAACAAGGAATCTATTAACTTTTACGTGCGTGATGCAAACTGCAGAGAACAAAAATTGTAGAGAAATTCTTTAAAGCTCATACTGCTAAAAACAGTTTGTAAAGCCTTACTTAAGTATCATACTTTTAACCTAACCATCACATTTATTAATTACTGCCGGCATGCTAACATTTTCCAAGAACAGAACAGAAATACGGGGCAGAACACCTATAGCAATATTAAATAAAATGAGCACCTTCAAAATCAGTCAAGCCATCACGTAATGTATTTCATCCCTCTGCGGCCGCTTGGTGGCTTTTAAGTTGTCAATTTAGGGCCACAAGTAGACTATTCACTATGTCCAGACAGTTGTAACAAATCTTATAAAATTCGTCCGAAATCGGCTTACGGCATGTTAACCGGGGCCGATACTGCCTTTGACGAGACGTCTTTTGTGCGCGAAATAAGCGGTCACAGCCCTCTGTCCGCTCACCTAAGTGGATTTGTTCTGAGCTCCCCGCCCTAATAGATTACACATTTGTCAAAACAGCCGACGAATTGATTTATTTTGACAACCGTGATAAGTACCGTCGGGTGTTGACTACGCTGTATAATGTTTCCCTTTTGAAATGTCAGGTCGATATTCGATTAAAAATACTTGTTTATTTGAGCCCAAGTTTGAGTGACGAAGTTGTTGGCGCCCTTGTACAATATGCACGAGAGGTTCGACTTGTAACTGGCTATACATGGTTAATAAGATGGTAATCAAACACAAGATGTGAGTTATGCAATATTAGTAAATTAACTCGAACATAACTTTGGTTCAGGCGAAAATTTCGAATATTGAAGTACTAAAAGTGTTCAATTTCTTGTTGTGGATTAAACACTGGTAACTGGCACTGTTTCAGAGAGCTCCCGAACGCTCGTACTGTCACGTTCCTACCATAGCTCAGCCAAGGCACGTAACACAATATGGAGCAACAAGTGTACTGAAAATATCTATCTTTGATATCCATATGAATAATAAACAACCTCTTAGTAGCTTTCTATTGTGATTTATAAATATTTAGCGACTTTCACTATTGTACATAACGTAGTACAGAACAATATCTGAACAACAATGTAATGTTAACGTATCACAATGTAATGATACCTACATTATTATAGGTTTTCTGCCAATTATGTTTTAACTGCTTGGTTACTTTTAATGGCCTCTATCAATCAATAAAAATATGCCAGATCAAAACCTGCTCCTTAAACATAAAAATAATAACTATACTAACGATTCACTAAGTACAAAAATAAAGTTACTTTGGATATACTAAACATTCTTCGAAATGATATGACACTTACTGCTTACTAATGCGGAATAAACATAAAAATCTAGTTAAAGTTTCCCAATAAATTTTCCAATAGTTAGGTACTTAGTGATTATTTGACAACGTGATATCTATTAGGAGTACAATAATATAAAAATTATATGAAATAAAGAAATAGTAACATTTCCTTTTGTTCACTTTTTAAACTTTCGCGTTGCATGATATAATATGGTTGGTACGAAACCCGGATGGTAAACGCAATCATATATTGTGATAAATGCAATAATTAACCTTTTGATTCAAATCAATTGAAACCAATCAAACTGTAAATTATTGCAATTACCATAATATGGTCGCGTTAATACCCGGGTTTTGTTAACCATATTTGTTCATGGTCTTCTAATTATACTTATCATTAGGAACGAAGATGAAATTTCTAAACGCAGTTCAAAGTACTAATGGCAGTAGTGCCCTGCTCCAGTCACCAGTTGGCACACTTGCGCCCCACACTGTGCACTTGACTCGGCGCCACTCGCCCGTGACGACATTGTCTGTTACGGATGAGTACGAGTACTTCTTAACTGTTTCCGTTCGTTTCGACGACTTGTCACTAGTCACAGTTACAGCTGAGACTGTCTCAGCTCACAGTGTTGTTTATTGATTGTAAAAATATAAGAGAGATATGTATCTACGTACAAGGTGATTGATAAATTTCGCATAAAGAAAGGAACGTGGATTGTGGTGATAAGAACAAAAATATTTTTTTTTCTCTAATAAATAAACAAATCATTGTTCACTGAATTACAATGCGTTGGCGAATATATGAATTTAGCTACAATCATTTATCAAAAAAGCGCAAATTCTAATATGAAATGCGATTAATTACTTTAAGTCTAAACACGCCAGTTATTATCTCGTCACTTCGACAATCATCTGGTACAGCGTACAACACATGGACCCCGGCGCAGTCTCCTTTTACCCCACGCAGCACAATGGCCCAATGAACGGCGCGGAGTGCAACAAAGGCGCTCGTTAGCTGTGTTCCGTCACTGGTGAGCGTCCCTTGCCCTATTGTGCCCCGCCGTGTAAAGGGGTGGCGGGTTGCGGAAAAATGTATTTGAGTGCAATCTCCGGTCGGCGGCTTTGTTCTCCGTGGCGGTCGGCCTGTCGATGTGCGTCGCCGGCGTCGATACGGGCGCGCGCCAACCAGAGGTGTGATTGCGGAAGTGGTGGTGAGGTGTGCCAGGTGGTTATCGAAAACTTAAATTATTTTTCTTGTTTCACAATTTTTAGTGTTTCATAATATCATTAGATGTGTGATATTAAATGGGAATGGCTTTAGGTTAACTTGATTTCACTGATTATTACTGTTTGATCACAAATACAACGAAATAAGAATTTATTGTTCGATTAGTTCTTATTTCAAATAGTGACAAGACACTGTCACTCGTAAGTTTAGTCGCTTTGTGAGAGCAGAAACAGGTCAACTAATCAAAGTATTAGAGTTCGCTCTTCTATGTAATACCTGCCGAGGGTTACTGGGCAATAGCAGTAGAACATCGTGTTATTGCTTCGATCTCATTAACTGCTCGTTCTC
This sequence comes from Pelosia muscerda, assembly GCA_963691645.1. Lineage (NCBI taxonomy): Eukaryota > Metazoa > Arthropoda > Insecta > Lepidoptera > Erebidae > Pelosia > Pelosia muscerda. The sequence continues at coordinate 16,665,893 of OY829112.1, forward strand.
TCTTTTCGATCTCTCGTCGAGTGTATTCCTAAAAATGTTTACAAGTTATCGTTAAATTTTAATTCCCAATAAACTATTATTGGATTTTTCAGTTGGTGAATTCATAATAGATACATTTCATTAACTTATTAATGAAAAAAACTCACTTATTCCTTAAAGTCATTATGAAAGTGTAGACAGCAAATCTTAGTGAAACTGCACTAGTTATACACTTAGATTAAGAAAATAGTCCGATTGTGAAAACTTTTGCAAAGTGAAAGAACTGTGCGATGTAGATGAGGACGACCGGGAACTAGCGAGTTAAAATAACATTTAAAAATCCACCGCCGCCGCGCGCCGGTGTGCGCCGACCGCGCAACTTCCCGGGAAGTAAGTGCCACACCACGTCCGGCTCCTATAACTTTCCACAACTATTTTATATTTCTTACTTTCGAAGGAAATTTTAAGTGAAATCATAAAAGCTTGGTTTTATGACTATTAAACGAAACGAGCCAGTTTCAATAGACCACAAACTTTACTTTGACGTGGAGTTTGAACCTTTGACGACGTTATCATAGAAAGGTGAAAAGTTCTCTTTACAGAAATAACAAACAGTTAGTATAATCTATAATTTCTGGAATAACTGAAAGAGATTAATTATGAAAAAAAATACTAAAATTTATCTATAAAAAGGGTGTTGTCTAAAATTAAACATGTAAACGTGACAGAATTGATCCCAATACATCACGCACGCATATAAATTCATACAGTTCTCTTAATTTGACGTTACCGGCCGCGTTGCACCGGGTCGCGCATTGTGCGCCGCGCCATTGTGGCGCGGGTGTCGGCAATGTCGGCATTGTACCGCTAATGTAATGAAGCCCGCGCTCCGGGACCGCCCCGGGAACATCCCGGGATCGCGTTAATCGACGCGAGACGCTTTCCTGGATTATTAATAAGAGATATATTATGTTAATGGAATGCGCCATGTTGTGAGATACAAGTTTTTGTTCGAATCCTCATATCTAACGTGGGCCCATTAACATGTAAATGCTCAGAGTTACTTCGTGTGTTTAATATTGTTTGAGTAATTGTATGTTTGTGTGAATAATGTAGACACTCGATTTACTTATTTGTTTACTTGAATCATGTCTTATTTACTTTACACTCTGTCTTCACTAATTTCAAATTAAATCACGACTTTGTAATTGTTTCACAAATCTCATGTTTACGACACGGTGCGATGACTACCTTGGGGTGCTACTCTATGAAGCCACCTTATGCGTATAACAATGCCTATATTTTTCTTTTTCCTGGTTAAATATTTCTTTGAAGAGATCGATATTCATATACAAAATAGTTTGGGCGCATTCTATTAATTGCCAGGCTTAAATGAAAGTAACACACATTATAAAAAAGTAACTTTTTATTGTACTTCAAGTAGATAAATCACACGATTCAGAAATAATAAAGGTGCTTAGGTGGTAAAATTTGCGGCATCTCTTACGACCTCTCACTCAACGCTGGGCTGGAGAAAATTTTGAAGAAAAGTTTTGGTACATTTTGGTTTAAGTTGTACGTACATACACATGTTATAAATAACAGTACAGATGAAGTTATTAAACAACTTACTAAATGTCTATAAATAATAAAATTCTGAGCCAAACTCGTTATTAACAATAATAATAAGATAAATAATTAGAATCTGTTTATAATATTGACCAGTCCAGAAAATACCTTCAGCTAACCAACAAACGAGGTGAAATCATATTGATGTGTCTTGTAGCAAAAATATTCCTATGTAGGTATACTATGAATATAGTGGAAACATAGCTCATGTACCTAACTCTATAAACAATTGATGTAGCTATTTCCTATGCAATTATTATTATCGTATTATTTGCTGATATTAACATACATCTCATCATGTTGTATACCTTCGTAAGTCACACAATATATTCACACAGCAATCAACAACTTCCACTTCGTACTCAAAAACAAATTTTCTCTCAATTACCCGAGACGCGGACAATTTGCACCGCATTCATATTCATACGCACCGCACCCCGAGGTGAGCGGCGCGCGCGCAAACGAGCGTTTGATATAAACACGCACGTAATTACACTCGACAAGGTCCTTTGTTCCGTAATTCGCTAATAATGACAATTTTTTACGCGTCCCAAAGTAATTTCCTTTTGTATGGCGACGGCGGCGGCGGGACGGCTGTTCATTTGTTATTCTTTGTCTTTTCACTGCGTAACGTTGAAAGGAAGGGTTTATTTTGCTTACATTCTTTTTCTTGTTAGCTGCAGATTTTGGTACGCGTTTAAATCGGATGTACGTAGAATGACCCGTTTCGAATCATAATGGAAAATATTTCTATACAGGGTACATTATTATTTAAAACTCAGCTCATATTTTGGAATGAACAGTGAATAATTAACATTTTTAGGCTTTGAGAGTAAATTGCTCTTCCCGTACGTAAGGGTTTTAAAAGCATTATCAAATATTTATTTTAAAAGATATAGGTTTTAAAATATTACTTACAACAATGAAATCAAATTATGGACGGTAATCCAGCAGCTAGCTGTGAACTCATGTCTTATATTGCAACGCAGTTGCTGGCTATGAACTCGTGTCTTATATTGCAACGCAGTTGCTGGCTATGAACTCGTGTCTTATATTGCAACGCAGTTGCTGGCTATGAACTCGTGTCTTATATTGCAACGCAGTTGCTGGCTATGAACTCGTGTCTTATATTGCAACGCAGTTGCTGGCTATGAACTCGTGTCTTATATTGCAACGCAGTTGCTGGCTATGAACTCGTGTCTTATATTGCAACGCAGTTGCTGGCTATGAACTCGTGTCTTATATTGCAACGCAGTTGCTAGCTATGAACTCGTGTCTTATATTGCAACGCAGTTGCTAGCTATGAACTCGTGTCTTATATTGCAACGCAGTTGCTAGCTATCAACTCGTGTCTTATATTGCAACGCAGTTGCTAGCTATCAACTCGTGTCTTATATTGCAACGCAGTTGCTAGCTATCAACTCGTGTCTTATATTGCAACGCAGTTGCTGGCTATGAACTCGTGTCTTATATTGCAACGCAGTTGCTAGCTATCAACTCGTGTCTTATATTGCAACGCAGTTGCTAGCTATGAACTCGTGTCTTATATTGCAACGCAGTTGCTAGCTATCAACTCGTGTCTTATATTGCAACGCAGTTGCTGGCTATGAACTCGTGTCTTATATTGCAATGCAGTTGCTAGCTATCAACTCGTGTCTTATATTGCAACGCAGTTGCTAGCTATCAACTCGTGTCTTATATTGCAACGCAGTTGCTAGCTATCAACTCGTGTCTTATATTGCAACGCAGTTGCTGGCTATGAACTCGTGTCTTATATTGCAACGCAGTTGCTAGCTATCAACTCGTGTCTTATATTGCAACGCAGTTGCTAGCTATGAACTCGTGTCTTATATTGCAACGCAGTTGCTAGCTATCAACTCGTGTCTTATATTGCAACGCAGTTGCTGGCTATGAACTCGTGTCTTATATTGCAATGCAGTTGCTAGCTATCAACTCGTGTCTTATATTGCAACGCAGTTGCTAGCTATCAACTCGTGTCTTATATTGCAACGCAGTTGCTGGCTATGAACTCGTGTCTTATATTGCAACGCAGTTGCTAGCTATCAACTCGTGTCTTATATTGCAACGCAGTTGCTGGCTATGAACTCGTGTCTTATATTGCAACGCAGTTGCTAGCTATCAACTCGTGTCTTATATTGCAACGCAGTTGCTAGCTATGAACTCGTGTCTTATATGCAGGGTTTTATGTAATTTACTGCAATAACTGCTTAATCTTTGCTAATACACTAGATCAATAAACCAATACATAAAGTATTTAGTCAATACCACGTTTCACCATCTCATAATAATTGTAATGCATAAAAAGGTACTCTGAATATTGTATTTCCCGAAAAGCCATCTGCCGATAATATTATCGACTAACCAAATTTTAATCTTGCCGGAAGCAATTCTCTCAGAAAAGGAAGGCACAATATCTACTTGAAGTTATACAAATGTAAAAGAAACGCTAACACAGTGAATTTGTTTTACAATGTAAAGATTGTGGAGCGCTCCCAACTCAAATATCAGAGTACAAATAATATAATTCGGTTTTGTGGAGCCGCGCCGCCAGATATGTTTGCACATAATCGTCAGACGCCCGTCCATCGGATGGGAAGCAAGCAACCCGGAAAAGAAAGTGTACTTATGAGAAATGCAAAATAACAGTTTTGTCCACCATCTTAGAATCAAGATGGTGGACTCCCTAGGTACTAATATATAAGCCAAAATTATGACAATTGTGTTTACCAAATTTTGTGAAAAAAAACACAAATAACGAGACGAATGAAAGCCACTTATAAAACGGAGATGCTTCCTTCGCTTGAAGATCAGAATTGCTCTTAAACTTTATTACACAAGTTATTTCATAAACGACAGAAAACAACAACAAACACTCGAAATGTTCAGTCAGTCACAGCCATCAAGCCCCAAAACACAAGAAATTAAAGAAGTTAGAAATATCATTGGCCATGGTAAAATGTATTCTGATATTTATAAACGTAATAAAAACATCCCAGTAACATTGGATCTAATCATGACCATTTTTGTAGTCTACTGGTATAATATAATATCCTAGCAGAGAAGAATATCGGCCATTTCAACTCTTCCCATGCGGTGTGGTACGACAGTACTAAGGGATAGGGCTATTTAATATCAGACAGATATATAATACAGCTTGAACTCAGCCTTAGATGCATGGCTCGAGTCTACAATAATAGTGCCCTAAAAACAGCATAGGGTTACGTGAGACCGAATACTATGGTTAGTGGAATGTTGGTCTGTGTGAGTATGAATACACATGTATATATTTATCTCTAATCAATTTAGTCTAAAGGTGACACGATTCTGATAGATACTAGCACTGCCGTACAATGTATACTAACCCTATAAGGTTGGTCCACTCAAACGTGTTGCGTCACATTGACTTTCACGACTCTCTACCGTTTCATTACACTATATCTCTCTCTATACAGGGTGGAATTTTGTAATGCCACCTGAAGGGAAAGTACTCTTAATACAGCAGATAGAAAATTTTACTTAAAGGAAACATTCCTTTATTTTTGAAAAGAAACAAAATTGCATTCAATGATTTTGAAAAATTCGCTTGCCGCACCCGGTAATCGAATCGACTGAAATCTGTAAAAGTTGCGCCCTGTACTTTTATTGCATCGATCGTTAGGGTCAATTATAAGGATGAAATCTCTCTAACAAACTTCATAAATTAAATGAAGGGAAAGCAATGAAATCCTAAATTACTTACAAAAAATGGTATAAACGAACTAATTAATTGCTCGATACAAACATTAAGTTCAAAATCGGAGTTGTTTTGCTTAAGAGTTTGCCGACACTTTTTGAAACTACCCGTATTATTGAAATTTTCTACTATTCTATTCAGTACACACTGAGTTGGTGCCTGTCGGTCTCGATATCTCTCTCCATACCACCAATAGTAATTCGTCATTTTAATGGATAAAAGACGCCAGTGATAATAATTATTAATTATTAACATAAGTAACTAGATGAATCTTTGAGTAAAAGTGCTTTAACTTGACCCATTGAACAACTAATTCAAGATTTCATTGTTTTCCTTTCCTTTAAGTTATAAAGTTTGTTTGAGAGATTTCATCCTTATAATTGACCCTAACGATTGATGCAATAAAAGTAGGTACAGAGTGCAACTTTTACAGATTTCAGTCGATTCGATTACTGGGTGCGGCAAGCGAATTTTTAAAAATCATTGAATGCAGTTTTGTTTCTTTTCAAAAATAAAGGAATGTTTCCTTTGAGTAAAATCTTCTATCTACAGTATTTAGAGTACTTCCCCTTCAGGTGACATTACAAAATTCCACCCTGTATAGTAATATTATTATTATACTCCATATAATAATAATATTACCTACTATCTCAGTCACGTCAAACAAGACTCACACCGTTATCACAATGGTATATCGTTGTCGTTAATTGGATTGGTCTAGAAGTGAATATAATTACTCTATTAAGAAGTTCGACACAATTTCAATAAATTTATTTTGTTGAAATTCTATTGATTGACATTTTTATTCACGAAGGACACATCTAACTAACGAACAAAATTGTAAGTTGACAGGGACTCCCCCGAGACAATGCGAAGTGCCGCGCTGTCTAGTGTAGACCAGGACGAAATATCAAGAATTAATAATAATAACTACTAACTCAAATAACGTGAAGTCATATTTTATTTTATTGCAGACGAGTATTACTGTGTAAGAATTTCCGTAGAAACAACAGTAGTGCCGGTAGGTTCTGGTGGTTGGACGTGAAAGAACGAGAAAGCCAAGGTATATTTCCACGTAGGCAGCGCGTATGTGAGGCCCCTGGTGTTGCGAGGTTCCATAGGCCACGGTAACCGCTTCCCATCAGGTGGGCCGTGTGCTTGTCTGCTACCTAAGTGGTATAGAAACAAATATATTGCATCCTAAAAGTACCTACATCCTGTCAGACCCGTTTTGGCTCACCAATGTATATAAATTACCACAATCAAATTTAATCTAGACGAAACTACCACCAACTATAAAACATCTCTTAAGTATGTAGTGAATTAATTTAGTTCAAGTTGTAGATGTACAATGTTTGGCAGAAGTTTCCGCGCATTGTACGCCACAATAAAACTCCGCAGATATTCTGTTCGCTCCAGTTCCCTCAAGGCGCCATTGTGCGCCCAAAGCGAAGCGAACAACACGACGAGTGTTCTATGATAGTTCCTCGTGGCGCGCTGCACATCGGCGGCTATCGAGTCGGCTAATTTTAATTCATAGAAGTCGTCCAGAATGCATACGTCTCATAAGTCTACGTACTTACTTTATGCAGCGCTTTAAACTTTTATGAGACTTAGTCTTCTGAAAGAATTATTTCTAATTCGCTCTGCCTTTTTCTCGTTATCATGGATGTCACCTCTGAGCCCAGAATCCGCTTACTCCTTCACTTACTTTTAATTTGGCTAATACGACATTTAAGAGGGCGATTGGCGCCTGAACGCGTCCCCACCTCATGTTAAAAACCTTGTCTGCAAATGTAGGTGTACTGACTTGCAAAAACTTCAAAGACCTTAGTTAAGCTCCATATACCGATCTAAATACTCGCCTAATGATTAATTAATTTAATGACTTCAGTGAATATTTAAAAAAAATGGATTACTACCAACGAAAACATTATTAATCAGTGTTTATGATTTTCGGGACTTAACGCGATATATTTTTGAACACTAAGTAAGTGTTCAAAAATATATATGAGTAAACGCCGCGATAGTTTAAAAGTGACATTATTAATGTTAATGTGACATTGAAGCATGACTTAAATGAACTTAGTTTCAAAAAATACAACATAAACACAAATATTTACAATGCACAACACAATAGGCTTGGTTTCATGATGAAACGATTCCTTGAGTTTGTTAAGTCGCGTGCACACAATAACGTTTCTATCAAATATTTTAATTGATTGTTTGTTTAATTGAAGAGAGAGTTGAACACCGCGTCGCCGTCGGGCGCTGATGCGCGTTCAGTTATTAATACTTAAATAATTTGACGCTGATTAATAGCGAAACGACCTGCGCTCTCCGCACTCGCGGGTAGGACCACGCTTTGGATATTTCCTAAGACATTATTTATTTTCTGTGTATTATTGACTTGCCACCATTCTAACTTTATAATGTTTTTGTGCCACTTTCTACTTAGCCAAAATAGAATATCTGACCACAGTGATATAGTGTGCTACAGCACAGATTTAATAGAACTGAAAAGACTAAGACAAAGGTTAAATAGAAGAATGTTGGGCTATTTATGCTTTAGTAACATCATTTATTTGTTAAAGGAACAACGGTATTAGACTAATCAAGAAAACAAATCACGCTAACATTACCATGATTACTACACGGAAGGAGTTACGAGAAAACAGCACCGAGATCGACGTCATTACAGGAAGTTCACGAAGCTGTTGTCAGAAATACAATATTGGTGGGCTCAATCAGAGAAAATGAAACAATCGCACGCCCGACCTCCCTCCGCGCAGCCTCGCGTATCGCGCCTCCCGGCACTGACACCCTCTTTAAAATCTCTGTATTTTACGTTTTATTTAGTATAAACAAACGCCTCAGATATAAACAGAATACCGATGGGTGTTTGAGTCATCGCGCCCGAATTATTTGGATGCAATTACATTAAACGGAACAAAGAGTTTGGGCGAAGTCAGATACGCTTTTGATAGCCGCCCGCCTTCTGCTTATCTACTGACAGATAACGAATCGAGGAACACAAACTAATACAATTACGTACCGAGCATCGTACCAGGAAATCATTTCATTTGATGGAATGTTTTGTTGACTGGAAAATACATACAATATAATGATCAAACGAACACGCGTCGACACAACGTAACGTGTACCTATTAGTTTCGCATTCAATGAAAGGAGACGTTCACAAAAACCACGTCTCCTTTTTATGATATGAAAGTAGCTAGTTACCTAGTACTCGTAGATGTAACTGTGGTGCCGGGCGTGTTTATCAATAATGTCAAAAAATATTCGAAAATGTTATACACAAGACCAGAGCTATTGAAATTATCGATACAGAATCTACGAAACATACTGTCACTTATTTTATTGTAATAATATATTTTGAATAGCGGGATATTTCAAGAAAGTTGTATTAAGTCGTATTGACAGTAAAATTATAAAAAATCTCGCAGTTAGTTTAAGCAAATGGTGTTTATTTAAAGTAAATTGCCTTGTTGTGCTCCTTATGTGATGAACTCTTTAAGTTGAACATGTAAAAATATTTAATATTTTAAGGCCTTAAACCAAAACCAGGCGCGGTCCTTTGCTGTAGCAAAACATAACTAATTATCATAGAATGGAATGCCAAACCGGGTGCATTTAAAAAGCAAGTAAAAAGACTACTTATCCGAGGAGATATAATTTCGTGCATAAACATTATTGGGGGAGGGGGTCTATAGTTTCTCCCAAAATTTGAAGCGGCGACCGCGCCAGCTGGTACATCTACAATACAAGTCACTGTACACTAGCGAGTTTATTAAAGCCCTTGTTAATTGATTAATTAGACAACACACATCTCCCTGAACCTGCGGTTTATGCCTGAAAACATTTTAGCATTGTGTAGGTAACATTTTCACAATCTGAAAATATAAACTTTTAATTTATTAATACTCGTTATAAGTACGTAAATCTGGGGATACAAATGCGAATTATTTTGTACTAAAATGTACTCTTCATCATTCTTTGAGCCTATTTCCAATTCAGTTAGGATCGGCTTTCTAGTCTAACTAAGATGCGGCTGAACTTTGGTATGATCCGTGAAGTGACTGCCATCGGACCTCCATAGCCAAATTGACGATATCGAAGTTCTATAGTGAGGCTAGTCGGACTTTTGAAGGCTCCAACTACCTGTAATGACTGCCATAGATGTTCGTAGGGCAACCGGGACCGACGGCTTAACGTGCTCAAGGCACGACCAGATCAGTGCATATTGCCATATTCATACATAACATACAAATACCCGCGCCTCCTGCGTAGCAGTGGCGTTCACTAAGGCCACGCCACAGAGGCTGTGTGTTAAAAGTACCAATAATATTCAAATTTTACAATTGGTGAAATACGGTGAATATTATTTTACCTCAAATTGTCGATACAACCTACGAAACATACTCAACATTAATTTATTTCAATAATATCACTGTACTGGGTCGTGTTTCAATAAGCAATAGTTAAATAACTCATTATTATTGTAATGAACTCGTACAACTATTATACTTTACAGTTAAATACCCACAGTGCAGTGGCAAGGGAAGAACTGGCGGCGATATGATGACTCGCTCGTTTACCGGTCGTGCGCGATAGTGACTGGTGTCGATGGTGCAGTGCTTGTGGCGAACAACGCCGTCATCACCCAAATTACTACTAATAATAGTTATAACACAGTAAATACCGCGTGAGTCATGAACCAGCTGTTCTAGCACAGTCGCGACACACTGCCGGTATGTTTGTAGTGGAGACTTTATTACAATTATTTTCTTTTATGGATTTGCATCACAAATATACGTCTGCCTACATAACATTACATTGAACGTACCATCAGGCAAAGTGCAGTCAAATCGATGTGTCTTAGATAGCTACAAAACTAAAATTTATTTTATAACGCATCTGCAATCCAAATCTATTGAAGTAAAAATCTAAAGAATCAGATTCCTATAACTCTGTTTGATACCAACTACTTACTTAAGTACCACATATTTCTAAAAACAACTGAACAGCTCCCGTGATATATAAAAAAGTAGAAATCTTTAATAAGAAACTGGTAAAGGAGGACGTTGTAAGTCACCCATAAGTAAAAGCTCTTTGTTGGTAATTCGAGTTTCCAACCGACTTGTTTCGGGTTCAATCCAATTCTTCTCGTGATATTCCTGCGGTATACCTCTGTTATAGTACACTGTCCCAATTATTGTAAAACAAATTCTTGTTAGTTTTCCTAGTCAATAGTTCTCTGTTGTCTCTCGCAATTAAGGAGAGAAGTTTGTTTCTATTTGTAACTTGTTCGATTTACTTCTTATTATTATTATTTTTTTTATGGCACGTCAATTTGACTTCACCTCGCCTGATGTTAAGCTGAAGGCGAAGTCTCATGAATGTTGATTCTCTATTTTGTTGTTTTTGTTGATTTTTTTGATGATCATGTTGATTCTCTAACTGTTATTGGTATCATCAGTACTACTGTTGACTGTTGGTATTATTGTCTGTGTGTGGTTTCTCGTCCCGCTTCAGGTGAAGAGTCTGTTACGCCTTAGATTGTTGAGAGAAGGAAAAACGTGTGTAGTTAAAGCATTCTTTATGCAGAGAGTAATGAATCACAAATATGCTGATATGTTTGCCAGTGTGTCAGCAAGTCGCGTGAGACAAGCGACACCGAGCGCCGGCCGCGTCCGGTACAGCGAGTGACGGTGACGGGAGACCCGCGCCCGAGCGGAACTAACACAACTAATGTCGCGCCCTGTCCGCCCCTCACACCGACACCGCACTGCTGTCTGAGTCATACTACCTTTTCTTTTTATATAACTGAGGAAATAAATAAGTGCAAACCTCGCCTGATGATGAATGGTTATCGTGGCATACTAGTATTAGCTAGGTATCACTCATACATGAGCTACTTCCTGAATAAAGTAAAATTTAGAAAAAAAGGCTTCCAGCAGTTTGCCAACAATATAGCAAAATGCTGATTCACGTTGATGTTTAGTAAGTGGGTGGTGCTATTCGTACTCCAAAAAGTAAATCACTAACTACCTTATCTTTGTCTATTAGCGCGAAGTGTTTATGTCGGAAACAATTCGACTAAAAAACAACAGAACCGTCATGAAAACCTGTTGCGGGTATCTGAGGAATACGTACAATATAATAAAAGTAATGAAACTTTACATTGAGGCGACGAACTTCAGCCAATAGCGCTCGATCATAAAAGAGCTGAGTCGCCAAAGTGTTAATTTTTGTACCTTTTACCTGCCAGTCGTGCAGTCTCGCCAATGGAGTCTCAAGTTCAAAGTTTTCAATACGCCGCTTGAATAACGATTCTGTAGAAATTCAACCTTCATTTATGATTCTTTTCTTTTCCTTTTCGTAAGTAAAAAGATACGTTGCTCTGAATATATGTAGTAGTGGGTAAGTCGTAGCAAGTGCCCACTAAAAACATTTCTATTCAATTACTGATCCATCTCACTTTCCATACTGTACAGTGACAGCTGTCTTGTGGTTTCTTGCGTTAAGCAAGAAAATGAGATGGGAAACTACTTTCGTGAAAACATTAATAACACGGTTCATGCACACGCTGCAATAATATTGCGAGGATGAGCAGCGCCGGGGGTGCGAGCGATTGTTTCAGCACTACCACATTCTCACGGTGCGCGGTGGCGTGTGGTCACGTCACGAGATAACGAGTGTCGTGATAAGCAATAACAATTAAATACATTGCTGAAATTTGCTGAATATGGGTTACCTCCTAGGGTACCTCGAGATTTGTAGCGCATAAATTGATTTGTTTTTGTTCTCACATAAAACTCCTATATATACTGGTTCAATGAAGATTCTTATGGTTGTGAATTATTTTTTATATTTATGGTATACGTCAATTTGACTTCACCTCGTCTGATGGCAAACTAAGGCAAAGTCTCAGGAAAGAGGGTCACTATTACAAACACGTATAATACTACAATGGTGACGTCCAGCTTGACGACCTCATCAGATGCTTTTTTACGCCCCGCTTAAAGAACTCGGGACTTTAGGAGGAAGGAAATACGTGCGTAACAAATTCCAAGACTTAATGGTGCGGCAGAAGAATGACTCAACAAACCGCTTAGTTGTTGATGGAATATTGTGCTATATAATTATGCTATAGCTGAGATATGCAAATATACATGTATCTCCATTCCAAACATGCATATTCGTCTAGCTACATCCAGCAAATGTTAAAACCTCGTAAAAGCATGACTGTGGTGTGGTACGTGTATTCATTTCAACATTATCTATAATACCATATTTTTGGATCGAATATTTAAAGCAAATAAAATGATTCAGAGCCAATTAAATTGTAACGTGAATTTCGATGATGTAGAGAACGAAAGAGAATTTAATCTTAAATTAATTTTATATTTTGATAACAATTCAACGTTGCGCATTATTATCTTTGGATATTTTATTAGGTATGAAGCTTATTTTTCCAACTGCAGCTGTTACTTAATTAACCAATATTGTATTGAAAATGAATAAAAATTGACGTCAGAGCGTAGTGGCGTCGAGGCGAGCGATAATTTCGAATATTTCGATATATATTAAAATATGATTGCAGATGACTACTGAGTATCGCGGTTTCTCCTATCAAAGTGATTGTTGTCGCTGCTTCAACGATAATTATGTCACCAAGTTCTGGACCACGTGATGAATAACGTCTGATCTTAATGTGGTATTTATTTCCATGAATACTAATATTATAAATGCGAAAGTACATAAAATTTTGTGTGACAGAGATGGTACAGCGTTTGAGAAGAGAATAGACTATAGTCACGATACCCGACATCCGCGTGGGCGTGTGCTGTAGCCATATGTTAATAAATTTAATTTCAACATCCATAAATTAATGCATAGATTACATAGTGCTCCAGTAATATAAGAAACTAATTAAATTTTGATAAAACCTGAAATATGCGCCCCATTTCAGTTAGTAACATTCCCGCCATCAATGATGTAAGAGATCATAGGAGGACTGTCGTTTACGATAAGCTTGTAAGACCCGTTTTTTGTAAATCAATTCTAAATAGAGATATATCAATTTGTCTCCCCATATCGGCTGACCTATTCGTCGACTTTATCGCATACTTTCTATTGGAGGGTGTTAATACCCCATTGAAAGTGCACCGGGGGTGCAGCCGCGTGGGGTGCGCACACGACTCCCCTGCCATTGTTGTTGTTATAACTTAATAATATTTATTTCATTTTGGGCCACAATGTGCATAAAGTGACAGCTCGATAACTGAGCCGATCCAACGTTATAAATAAATTAAAAGTTTGTTCGGATGGTGGTATTGAAATGACACATAATTTTGTGCCAACTATCTTTTTAGTACCCACGGGTACTATACATTCAATACCGCCTATAATTGTACCAAGAAATAAAAATAATACAAACATTAATGCACCAAAAGAATATAAGAATACCTCTCACACACGAGCTACATCACACACACGGCAGGCAGCGCGGCGGCGGATTGCACAGATCAATCAATTAAGACATAATTTGCAAACATGGATGTTGGTTTTGTATCGACGTTGTTAAGCAATTTGTAATGATTATATCAATATGTACTAGACGCCATTAATACCCCGGCGTAATCATTATCATTAACCCTAGCGTAATAACATTGTTAGTAAGGGAATTCGGATATCAAATAATAATTTAACACTTTAAGAAGGCTACTAAATAATATACTGGTCAGTCGCTATCTCTGATCATGGCCAAGAATCGAATCGTTTTTTGGCTACTTACTAGAACAATCTCTAAGTTTTCTTTAACTGGTCGGAACAAACAATATTTTGATATAAATAAACACTTTATTGTTTTATGACCGCCAGCAAAAATAAACCACAGCGCAAGTTTATTACAAATAAATTAATTTTAGCTTCGAATGCGTCGACGGTATTAAACCCTCGAAAGGGTGGTGCACTTCATTGAACTCAGTATTTGCAAGCATTGGACCTTACGACTGTAACAATGCAACGACAATAAAACAAGGGTATTGGCACGGCCATTGATTTTCTGTCCCAAGGCCCGAGGGAAAACGCTCCAGGGGGACATAGTTCTGCCTACTACGCGTAATGAGTTAAGTTACAAGACCGCTATTGCTTTTCTATCAAGTAAAACTAGACCTTATGGCTATAAAGATAAAGTTTCAACGATGTTATCACAATTCTGTGAGTTGAAGTTGAGAATGTTCTAGCTTTGTCCGCTTGAGAACGCTTTAAAGCGCTGTTCGACGTGCGGTTTTCGCGAGGCCGCAGACGGCCGCATTGAGCTTTAGCAGCCCGCAAAGCTGATGAATCTAGTGACGGCACTTATCTGCGAACTTACGCTTAGAGCACACAGCTTAGTGTACAATGTTTTGTATCAGGGACCACACTTTTGATATATACTATGTACTTACGTCGTCGAAGACTTGTCCAGACTAACTGATTTATCATCTATAGGAAATTAACACGGTATACCCTTGTATAACGTGTTAATTGAGTTCCAAATAATTTGTGTTATGAACAATTTCTTAGAATGATTGAAAAATTATTCCTCATGAAATAAATCTTTAGAACAATTAGTATGCTAACTCTTCTTATAATTGAAATTGAAAAACGATTCGCTGTTTTCATAATTCGCAAGAAGTTCGGTAGCATGCTAATTGGTTTAAAATGTTCAGTTATTTATATCACCACATTAATATAATTTAAAAGTGGAATGTGAACGCCGCATTCGGTCGCGTTCGCGTACAGCCAAACGGAACCAAACTTATTTCTAGTAATATGAATAGTTCGCACAAGTTTCATCGAGGTAGCTAGTCACGCACTGTGGTCTTGGACAATTTATAAAGTTCCACAGAAGCGAATATCTCATTATCATAATTATACCCATAGGTTCGGATGTATAAATGGTCGCGCCTGTATTAGACACAATATTATATCCACATTTGAACCTTGAAGGTAGCAATAGAAGTATATTTATATAACAGCACAGTCAGTTCGGTCTCTTTATCTCACTCTCCTGTTTGCACTCGCAAATTGATTGTCTTCGTTAGCTATGTGTGGTATGAGTAGTAATTGAAGAGTCTTGTACCTGTCTGGGTAGGTATACAATTTAAAAAAATATTATAAATAAGTTGTACCTGTCCCTTGGATATAAGAACAAAATATTTCGGTTATGTCACGTTGACATTTTGACCAATAAACGTTTTTGATTCAGAAATCTGAATCAAAACTTTTTTTTGGATACCTGTCTATTAGTCATTATGTCGGTTTTTTAACCATTTCAGTTTTGATCCATAGTCTAAGTCACACTTAAAATCTGCCAATCTGTAATGGAGATAATGCGGAGATATCATATACCTACAGTCACGATAACGGACATATACGCGGGCCGGGTTGAGCTGTTTACTGGTAAATCTATAAAATATTTTGCACTCTACAATTTAATATAACTGACAATAAGTATATAAACGCAACCGGTCACCACAAAGAGTAGCGCACGCTGTGTACAGTAGGTGCCGTACGGGTTTGTTTGTGCTCGGCAACGGTCGGCCGAGCCCGGGTGTGTGGGGCAGGACTGCGGCATGCGGGCCCGCGCGGCGCCGCACACAGAGTGAACCTTTTGGGGCCGATACACAATATGACTCTCAACTGTACACGTCACACATTTGAAGATAAACAGTAGTTAATACAGTAAACTCATTAAGTTTTGTCGTCAATCTTGTCACTAAGAAAGCTATCAAATTTCAATTGGTACCAAATTCTGCCAGATTTCTTCAGGAATTAGAGCGAGATTGAATAAATAACGTCAATTATAATCCGTAATCTTCATAAAACTTTCATATTTATTCTCGTAATAATAGAATGTACATACCTACAACGTTAAGTTACCATACCTATTCATCACAAGTGGAACAAAGCCTTTCGATATTGTTTATCTAGCACGTAAAAAGTTGTACGAATAACTCTTTACGTTGAAACTACAACATTTCTGGACTAATGTAACTTTTAAACTATCGCGGCGTTTACTCATAGTGTTTATAATTTTCGGGACGGGAGGGTAGGCACACAAAAGATGTTTCCTGCACACCGCGCGACGTGGCCACGGGTGCTGCAACGCACCCGAAACGTCGGCAAAAGTACCTAAGTGTTCACAATTATATCGCGTGAAGTCCCGAAAATTATAAACACTATTTCTGGACTACATCGAAATACCCCAAAAGCTGTAAACAAGTTAAGGTAACTACTTATCTAGTGTTTATTATTAGCATTCAATCAATTACGTTGTGTCAAGTGTACCACCTGAAAGAGTTATTTTCGTTGCGCACTTCATTACGTTCATATTGACGTGAGCCAAACCAATCCGCTCAACAAAGAAATATTACAACAATCGTAAAATTCAGCTCCGACTTCAATGTACGGACTTCATTCCGCACAGTCGTTGTTAGTAGGGATTCCTTCCGACAACAGCTGTAAGTAGGACAGTAGTGGGACCGCAACAGGACGGCTGGCGGCAGGTCGCTAATGAGCACACTGTAATCCTTTTCATTGAGTTTTCCGCAGAGACATCGCGTGGGCGTAAAAGGTAAACGGGAGCAATATTATAGTCATGCCAGGTCTACTCATAACATAACATAAACTCACGCTTATATCCCCGAAGGGGTAGTCAGAGGTGCTGGCACCCACATTTCGCCATATGTTTTAGGTCTCAATGTAAATAGGTGGCGAACCCATTGCCATTAACCGGGCACTTATAAACCTGCGATAAATATGCACATAACTTCGAAAAGTCATTGTTGTGTGCCATGGTAAAACCTGGGATCGAACCCGAGACCTCGTCTCAGCAGTCCATTACCCATACCACTAGGCTACCGCGGTTAGTCTTCTTATACTGTTACCTTATTGAGTAGGTGGTAGGTACCTAACTTTGGGTACCATATTTGCTTTTACCATCCGCTGCTACAGTGATACATTAAAGTGAATTAACAACATAAGCTTCATTTTACCTCCAGAAAAGGTGATATCCGATAAGTGATCATAATTCTATATTTATCAGTATACTACATACTATACCATTCGACATTCTTGCGTTGGCCCCAGTTTTGAGTATCCCTGATGGTGAGACAACTGGCACACATATCCTTCACGATGCCACGTCAGCGCCAATTCTAATAACACATACTATCATAAACACGGTGTTTAGAGCCAAATAATATATACATTTGCTTTGCATAAGTAATCCTTTGTTACTAGTTATTAATTAAATACACGGATCATCTCTTAATCTGAGCCTTAATCTGAGTATAATATATGAATATATTATTACACTTCATGTTCGCCTACGTATTCACGTCTACGTGCGGCAAGGAGCTTTGATCCAGGGATGGATAAGTCTACGCTGAAGGAGGCTCAAAGGCACGCCAAGAAAAATATCCGCTAAGTGGGACAGAGCGAGTTGAGCCTCTTGCGGATACGTCCGACACAGGACCTGGCATTGCGGTACAGTTAACACTGCTTAAGATGTGTCTTTAACTCGCTTAGTTTTGTCTTTAACGTTTGGTATTAATTTAAAGATTTTCTCTAGACCGCTAATTTAACACGAATCGTAGACATGGTTAGAAATTTCAATTTAGTTATCTTAACACACACGAAGTTAAAATGGAAGCACCGAAATATTTAATCTTTAGTTCTGAGATACATAATATGCTATTTAGGAATATTATATACATATAATATTCTTAAAGAGCTATCGGATTACTTGCTTGGAGGCGGTGTAACTTGTGATTTCAGATAATCTGAGAATAACATTTTTGATTATTGACCATTATTTATGCTCGAACACACGCAGTAATTTCACTAGTTTATTTGAAATCAAGATCAAGATCATCTAGTTAGCTTAACGGTAATGTGTGTTATGATTCGTTTGATGTTCTAGCTGGAACGGACTTGAACATGCGTACCTACCACTAAATTAAATACAAATTATTTTGTAAAAGCCGGTACAGCCCGCCTGCCGCCTGCCTCACCTAGCTGTACGAGTAAAAACATTGAACATGGTTATACATATTCCAGTATAATAATATGCGGAATATTCTTCATTGGTACAATTGAGAGATTGCTTAGTTCTATGGCGGAGTGTTTGAGCGAGGTAATACGACGTAACAATGTAACATTCATTACTGCTATTTGAGTTTACTTAGGTATAATAAATTCCCATTGAGTTCATATTTTTATTTCATATACCTAATTTAGAGCCGCGGTAGCCTAGTGGTATGGGTAATGGACTGCTGAGACGAGGTCTCGAGTTCGATCCCAGGTTTACCATGGCACATACCATTTTCGAATTTATGTGTGTATTTATCGCAGGTTTATAAGTGCCTCGGAGAGCACGTTAAGCCGTCGGTCCCGGTTGCCATACAAACATCTATGCTGCCGTCGTAAGAAAAAAGGGCACAACTAACATTTTTTGCCAAATTGAGTTATATACATATTCGGAATCAGGAAAAAAAGGCCTATCTGCCTAATTTTTTGTGTATTTTTAGCAACAAAATAAACAGAGATAGCATGGCACAAATGCACCATTTTTTAGGTTTTTGTAAAGAAAAGGGCACATTGTGACATATGTTTTCCATTTCACATTTATGGTTTCAACATTTCTAATTGAAGAGGCATAATCGGCGCATTTCAAATAGAAAGAGCTTATGTGGCAATTGTGCTAAATTTTTTTACCAACACCGTAGCAAGAAAAGGCACAACTGGCAGTTATGCCTTTACTATTTAACCCACACCTTAAAAATTTAATTATGAAAATATACACACTGGCAGTTATGCTTTTACTCTTTAACCCACACCTTAAAATTAAGTAATGAAGATATGTTATTTTTGTAAACTTTTTTTAAATAAATACATCTGATTTTCTTATAACTACTTTATTTTATTCATAGAGAATATTATAAATATTTTACCTTTCTTGTAACCGATAATATTACGATGAAAAGACACAATTGCATAAAAGTGCCTTTTCATTGTAAAATAAAAAAATGGTACTCAAAATTTTACATTGAAAAGGCATATTTGGTAGTATTTGCCTTTTAAACGTAACATGATTGATTTTATCTTATTTTTTATGTTAAGATGAAACAAATTATGCTAATTATTAATTATATGCATTAAAATTAAATCAAAAAATTGCTATGGTCTTATACGTACTATACAAATGCAAGTATTACCATTCACAGAATTATTGAAAACTTAGTTTAGTAGGGTTTTTTTCAACAAAAACAAAAAAATATTTCAATCTCGATTTTCTCAATATTTACAAAATGTTAGTTGTGCCCTTTCTAATTACGACGGCAGTATGGCAGTCGTTACTGGTAGTTGGAGCCCTCAAAAGTCCAACCAGCCTAACTTGGAACTTCGATATCGCCATTGGTCATTAGACCATTGGTTGTGGAGGTCAGATGGCAGTCGCTTCACGGAAAATATCGAAGTTCAGCCGCATCACAGTTAGACTGGAAAGCCGACCCCAACTGAGTTGGGAAAAAGGTTCAGGGAATGATGATACCTAATTTAGTAGTTTAGTAGCTGGAATTCATGCTTTAACAAAGCAGCTATTCCAATATTCTAATGCAATTGTAATTAGAATTGGATATTGGTATTGGGTCAAGTGCCCTTTGTGATTTGATACGTTTTTTGGAACTTTCTTAAAAGTGAAATAATGTGTGTAGGTACACTAAGCTATTATAACGTCAACACAATAGACTATAATAATACACAATACATACATATACACATCCGACAAAATGATTTTTTACTTGCAAATGTTCTTCAAAGTTTCGTTTATGAGTTTTTCCTTTGACTTTCACTTACGAATTATGACAGTTGGTATCTTTCACCAAACAAGAATCGCCAAGTAAAAATCAATAAATTTTCGTAATCTTGATCATCCTTGTTAGTCTGGTCGCATCCAAAGTCGAAACTTGTATAAAGCTATTAATTAAACTTGATATCATTGTCGAAATATCATTAAAATATTGAATGAAATACGTTAGAGCAGTCCGTGGTATCTCTTGTGTAATAGTTCCTCTTCTAAATAATAGTTACGAATACAGGTGGTAAATTTCGTATACTGTGACGTCATATCACAATTTCACCAGCACTCATGAACAACGATAAACGCACGACTGCTGCAGTGAATCTACGAGCGGGAGGTTTATCGTCACACATATTACTGTTACAGATGTAATGTAATGTAATGTAATGTACGTACGTACGTACGGCCCACGAATGGAATACAACCTGTGCCGTGTTTATGCACTAATTTTGGCATTGCGGGCACTAGCAATAATCGTAAATGTTTTATATACTCTGATGAGTATATAAGGTTTAAGTGGCACTCACGATATGTGAGAGTACAATATGTGTACGTCAATGGTAACAGTAACGTTTGTCACTTTAAAGAAAAACATTTTGAGAAGTCGTATGGAAAATACTTGATTGACAACGGCGTCTGTTTTTGACGATTTCATAAACTAAACATTTTTAATTTTAGAGGTTGCATCCAGCTTTTGAAAGTAAAGCTTAGACTTTGCGCTACCTGTACATAGTCTACATATTAACAGATCATTTCATCGTAAAAACGACCTTCTATATGTCTGTTCGTGTCCTACTATCTATAAGTTATAATGCTATCGATCTGTTCATTGAAAAGCACTATTGTGGTTATCTGTGCCTAAGCGATGTGCAATCATTTACTTGCAACCTGTATAGATGACATCACTACAGGTTCACTACTAGTTCACGACAATTACGATATCTAGAAGATAGCGTTGTGTAAATTGTCTTGAAATATTTTTTATATTTCAAGACCATCGTATTACCTAGTTCGTGTTATGGGTTCTAAAATCAAACCGCGTGGCTCCCGGCCGAGTAGAATTTGGGTCACACCATCTCTTCCAATGCAGTGTCGGATAAGGTGACTAAGAGATGGGACTGTTTAATATCAGGCAGATATAATGTATACAGCCCAGACACAGCTGCAGATGCATGACTTGAGTCAACAATCGTGCCCGGAATACGGCAATAGGCCTACTTATGTAAAACTGAATACAATGATTGGTGAATTGTGGTTATTCATCTTTGTCTACTGCGGAGAGAAATAGTTGTGAGCATATGTATGTATGTATGTATTATACATGGAAACTTAAACACCCAGACCAATGCAAAAAGACAAATATGTGTCAGACAAAACGATGTACATTATTTATTTTTGCGTGTAATGTGTACGAGTGTGCACAACCGGTTAGGTGCATATCAATGATGTACCGCCGTATCACCGCCCCCGCACACCACCGCTGCCGAGCCGCGGTCGGATCGCTCATTATCATAATATGCAGCCAGTGTCCTCATCCTGACGTCATTTTAACTACTGCAAATGTAACAGATAACACTATCCCATACTGTATGACAATTTTATATACCGTTATTGTCTTGCACACGCAATAACATGAACGATCGAAATACGAGTGCCAAATTCAAATCAGAGTGCAGCACAACAACTGAACCGAAACTAGTTGTGAAATGTTGAACAAACACGGGGCACCGGCTGTGCTCACAATCTGAATCAATCATATAAATAATGCATTAGTTCCTTCACCAAAACATAGTATGCAGTGCAATCTACCAACAATGGTAGAGGGGCAAAGTAAAGCCATCGTTCAGAATTGTGTTTGTATTTCTGTAGTGCAAAACAGTGTAGTATATGTAGACACCGTAGTCCAACACCCGAGAGGGCCTTCGGTGGCCCTGGGTCAACCGGGCGTGAGGACTATGCCAGAGGCTACCTCTCCCTCAGCAACTAATGGCTAGAGATGGCCGTGCCATTTTGATCGTTTCGAGTCCGACATACCACCCTTGCTGACTTCAGCGGGGGATCCGTAGAGATTTCCGTATGGAAAAAAGCAGTGAATGATATGAACAGTTATATATAATGATCCATTAATAATAAGGCCAAAATAAATTACCTATAACAGCTAGTCATTCATACGTTATTGATTTTAACAAAACTCCTTTCCTACAAACCACAAGAAAGCCAGAATAAAAGAGTTCATAATATGTATTTAGGTATAATACGGTATCAGTTGAACTGAATACAAAAAAGTGTGTGGTGCAGTTCAGTCATTCCAGCGTGATTGTGAACTTTTAATGTGCTTCATATTATAATACTTTCTTTCATTGTATCATTTTATTGGTATGTTGTATATATGCTTTACATTCACACATACCTAGAACGTTCCATAAAGACAGGAAATGTGAAATACGTAGCCATCATTGGGTGAACGATTCGAACTGAGGCAGAGACGGCACAGGTTTTCCTCACTAGTTTAAATATAAGGCAAAACTAATACGATATTGGTCAAAAACAGTTTCCTTCTAAATTAATTCAAGCCTTGCGCATGACTTACATCAACCCTGCCTAATTGCCCCACAGTTATGTACCGCAGTGAATGAATGATTGAGGAGAGCTCCGCCCCGGGCGCGCCGGGGCAAAGGTCTCCCATACAATATTCATGGCTCCACTTCATTATACAATTACTGTTGTTATCGCGGTGCTAAACTTGTTGCCTGTGTCGTGGTGCCATCTACTACGTATCTACCGCGTCAAGCGACTACTAATGCTACATTCTATATTTACTACAATCTTAATAAAACTGTAAAGTAAAAGATTAACCTCTATTATCGAAGCTTATTAACTTTAGTAGAGAGGCATGTGGGTATAATCTGTTTAATTTTTTTCAATAATGGCAGGATGTAGTGTAGAAAATTAAATAAGAAGTACGGTAAGCACTATAGATACTAATTGATATTGTGGATTGTTTACTAAAATATGTAACTTTATTTTCATTTCATTTCATTTCATTTCAAAAATAAAGAAGTCTCACCACTTCGAATTGCTCCAAATCAGTAACAATAGGCCTTCACCTTGAAAAACAAATAGTAATCTCAAAGTAATAACATCTGTATCGAAAGTAAATACGAGTTCTATCATTTTGGTACACAA
Organism: Pelosia muscerda; assembly: GCA_963691645.1. Lineage (NCBI taxonomy): Eukaryota > Metazoa > Arthropoda > Insecta > Lepidoptera > Erebidae > Pelosia > Pelosia muscerda. The sequence continues at coordinate 16,689,376 of OY829112.1, forward strand.
CCAAATTATTTTGGAGGGCAGCGCTACAAGACCAATAACGTATTATGTACGTTACGATAACAGCCTCTATTAATCACTCCATGTTTTACTTGTCGGGCTATCGATTACACAATCCATAACATTTCAGTTTACAACCGTCCGATGTTTTTATTGCGGACGTCATCTAAAATGCAAATGGCTGTTCCAGTTGTTAATTTTGTAATAAAATGTATTGTTGTTCTCGACTTCTTAAAATATATGTGAGCCTTCCCACTAACTAACTGCTCCGTAACTGTCTCAAAATTATGTTGTTGATCAACTTATAAAATGTGACCAAAATAAAACGGTTTTAGACGTAACAAAAAAGTATATTTCGCAATAATAACTCGTGGTCGCACTGCAAGGGTCGCGAGGCGTGCCTACAGTTACTTAACAGCACAATGCTCGTAATATTGTGTTATGTTAGAACTACACAGTTAGAGGTCTCTCTCATTAGCTATTATTAAGTTGTGGGCGCGCGCTCCGCGGCACAAGGATCTCACTCTTTGTGCTTGTTATTTGATTGTATTACACAAAACTGATTAGAGGCAAGGCTATGCTGCTTCCATTATTTATTTCGTTAGAGTATCCTCTTAAACTAAATGTATTTATGCGCCAGCTGTAAATACGATTATATTCCACAATTTCTCAAACTTCATTCGCAGGTATGAGTACAGGTATTTTAGAGTAATTTCCTTTAGTTATAAAGAAGTTACTATTATACAGGTGTTGGGGAAACGCTCCCGAAGCCGAAGGCACATACCTAGTAGTATTATTGTCGTTTTAGAGTGCAATTGCACAGCTCGCGATTTGCGCAGGGCACTGGCCCCAAAGGACGTCCATTAATAAGGAAATGTCCGGCGTGCGCTGAAATGTTAGCGCTATTTCATTAATATCTGTAAAGCTGGTTTATACTTCAGTTCTACCACAATATTTATGATCCTTTTCTTTTCTTTGCCTTCTCCCTATGAAATGAATAATAAGATTATTCTAGGCCGAAATATAGTTTTATATCGCAACATATACGAGATTTAGGTACAGCTAAAATGTGATTAATCATTTTTACGTAGATGTAACTACACATAATTTATTTAGAAACACCCAGGATATTGCAAATAGATATCCAAACGTTGATTTGATTTGATTTTATTCGATAAAAATTAGAACTGAACTGACTTTCCCTGAACATTTGATGTCGCAGTTGACCGTTCTTACTACCGCCATACCACACAAAACGGTAATCGCCACCCGAAGGGATAATACACCTATACTAGAAAAAAAATAGGTACTCAACCCATTGAAAAAGTCCCAATTTGAGTACTTTCCTTGTAACTTTCACATATTATAATTTATAGTGTGTTAGGAATAGCTCTGAAATATACATTTCAAGCTCTACCATTAGCTCACCGGTGTCATAATATATTATTATTTGGAATGATTAATGATCGATATTGACTAAAACTTTCAGTAGGTACGTAACACGAAGTTTAGAATCAGTACAACACTTTTCAACTTGATAGGACTCAAGTTTCGAGGATTGTTTAGTAAATAGATAAATAAAGTAATTAATAACAGGTGAAGTTACTAAAAGCAACCAGAAAGTTCGACCAGATTGTAGGTATCAACATCGGTGACGTCACTCGTCCATAGAATCAGCAGAACGCGATGTCCCGACTTACGTCACGCCGTGCACTGTGTTGATTTGTTTTCTCTTTGTTCGTAGTCGAGCGGCAAGCGGACGGCCGGACAAAATAAACTAAACTAAGGAAAGGTAGCTTTTGTCTCAGGTTTTCTCTTTCATTACGTCTGTGCTTATTTAGGTACCCTTGTACAAAACGTAACCGATAAATGACGACAGGCCCTCAGGGACCGAGCCCTTTGTTGAAGTGTGGCTGTACGATTGTGCTTGGGTTGTACACGCGCTAGCCGGGTAGCTGCCGCAGTTGGCTACGTTTATATTTAGACAAAGTATTTGTGTGGTACTCACCAAATTTATTTGACGTGTAGTTTGAAGCCCTGTAGCCTTTTTACTCGTGCAAAGGAGGCAATTAACATATAGTTCTAGGAATTGAGTAGTTTACATGTACGAGTGGCAGTGGCAGGGCAAGAATCACGCGTATTAAAAATTTTCTTTGGTTACTAAATTATGGATATATATTTTTATAGTTTTAGAATATATGATAATGACATTCGATTGCTATGCACTGGGCGTGGGTTCGATTACCACTCAGTGTATATATTTGTATGCAAGAATATAAATATATATGCATTAATCTGAGTGTTTTATTTATAATAATATGTATGTATTTACAAAATATGTGTTTATCCATATTCTATAACACATAGTAGGTACACAGCTATTCTTACTTTGAGTCTAGATGGCGCTGTGTAAATTGTTCTACAATAAAGAATAGACTGTGTAGAACTATTGATATGATGGCAACAATAACAACATTATGTAAGTACAGCAGATCGATTTGACGGCATACATCCAAAGCGTAAGTAAAGTGCAGTATCGGTGACGAGCTATCGCGGGCGAGGCCTCCTTCGTTCCCGGCGCACCAAAACACGATTTACCGTACCTACAAAGTTTTAATATTTCCAACGTCTACGAACTCTCTGGAGAAATACAGGCTTGACATTGTGTTCAAACGGTTTGATGCGACAAAGTAGCTTGAAAGCTAAAGCCCAAGGCTCAAAGGACCATCTACCAAGGTTTAAAGCCTGATGTAAAACTAAGCACTTGTAATTTATTTCTCTCCAAAAACACTACTAAACTAAACTTAAACTTTAGCGTTTAGATCAAAAATACTAGAAAAGTAATTATGTCCTACCTAAATTCGAAAAATCTATAAGTGATCAAAGTCAATTAAAACTTGTAATGCTCAGTCTAGCTAAAACCCTACGCAGATACAAACTTTCTAATTCAAGTAATTCTAATCCTAGGGCATACAAGTAATATAAAAATGCTTTTAAATAAACAGCTAGTACCCATACGCTCAACATTGTAAACATTTGAAATGTCAGTAGCACGTACAGGGAGATTGCATTATACAGAGGAGAACACCAAAAAGCAAGGAAAGTACGCTTTTAGATTATATAAGCTGAAACTCCACAGCGGAATGTTCCAAAAGTACTAGCTCAAGTGTTTAGTGAGATCCGAACGTAATTACTGCTAGACTCACTCTGACCTAATCCCCTTTATTCCTTTTACTTTGAGTCCCAAATAGACTCGTGAGCGGAGGGTCGAGAACTACAAAAAGTTGTGCTGCGTCAGCGACAACTAACTGTCTGTGAGTACGTAAAGAGCTTTGGTTTATTCGGACTTTCTGTGACTAAATTGATCAATAAATGGTAAACCAAACTTATTCGAAGACTCAATGGTCCCGTCCATTAAAGTCATCAGGAGATATACTTATATCCCGATCATGTGAGTTAGAATTTGATCTTTATTCCGTTTTATTTTTATTCGTTTTCTTCCAACATTTTATCTCTCCCTGCAGCAAGACTGCGCAGGTTAATATTATCGGTGGCCATCAGCTGAGATACCTCATTCTTTCCAACCTTAGAATAAAAGGAATGACAGCCGATATTTAAATTATGTCTGAGCGACGAAAAGGCTCCAATTTAGCTTGATATTTATTGTTCGAGAGATAAAGACACGAAGATGATAAATTACTATGTCGCTAAACTCCGTTGTCATATAACATTAAATGAAGCGCCTTTTCTCAATCATTTTTTCAAAATAATTACAGTTTTAATACTAGCAAACTAAAGTATTATAAAGTAATTAGTACCAGTACTAACTTCACAAATAGTTAGTGACCCGACCGACACCTTCAAAAAGGGCGAATGTAAATTTATTGTTAGCTTAAAATAATTATATTCTGAAAATACTTAAAGATTAAATTATTTTCAAAATGTATAAATGAATTGTTTTAAAGTTATATCCAGTTATAACTAATCTATCTAGCGGTGTGGTGCCTACGTCAGTCGGCTGTGATGTCGTACTTCGTACGTGTGCTAATCCGATATATTCATAATTCAGAGCGGAACCTTTGCCAAGAACGCGCTTATGGCGCCCATAAACACAGTATTAATGTGTTGTCACGCCACATAACTTAGTGCTGGGAAATCGTCGTCAATTTATTTATGTGGGCTGTACAATGTGTTTCCTCCCTGCCTGCTTCAAAGCGAAGTCATAAAGAAATGCGCTCCACTTTACGAGCTACGAATTAATGACAAAGAGAATACATTTTCTTGTCACAACAACTGTTTTCTATCGCGACAGCGCGTTTATGCACCTTCCTCATTCAAGTCTTGTTTTTTCCGTACTTTATGAATTTGTTAGAACATATGAATTTGTGAGTGTAATAATTTAATTAAAATTTCCTCCACATTCTGTAAGAATCAATACCTACCTATTTATTAATATATTACCTATTTATTTATCGAACCTGGCCGATTTATTCAACAATGCAAAGCCTAAAATACAAGGATTTTAAAGTAATATAATTTCACAATAGGGGGTAAAGTAAGAAATTAATGGTTCTATGGGAATCTGTCATTTTCGAATTAAGAAGCACATTCGTCTTTCCATTATATTTTTACGAGCTTAGTATAACAATCATGATGGGTATTCAGTGAGCATCACACGGGTTCTTTTAAGTTTCATCGAATATAATATCACAAGAATTGGAAGTTAAAATTACTAAATATGAATAGTACAACATTGCTTAAGAACAAAGTGCTTTCTGAAACTGAAATCAGGGCTCCATGACAGTCCTGTAGGTAGCGGCGCGTCTAATTGGACGTTCAAAGGCCTTTTGATCTGAACTAACTTATTAGGTAAACAGGGCGCTGGTTTTTACCGACGGCTTATTCTGGCGCTACGGAAGTCGTCGCGTCGACTCGAAATTGAAAATCAACATATTCTGCGTTCCTTTAACGGGATTAAATAAATACGTCGGGTGCGCTCGACTTGAGTGAGCGGAGTGATCACATACTTGCGGCCAGAATGGAGATCTTTGTCGCTGCCATTGTGTGAAGGTTTGTAACAGAGCTCTTTGATAGCTGATATTGACATCATTGTATCTTTGTAATTCAATGTATCAGACTTAGCTGCATAGTCATGACTGGGTCCTACATGTTGTTGTTATTGAAAATGTAAATATTTATCTTCACTAATTTTTAATTCAAACTATAACGTATAGTACACGAAAACGCACTCCAGAGTCACCTGAGGGGAAGCAGTTATCGAAGTCTATGGACGTTGAGCATGTGGAAATGGAGCAAAAAAAATAATGAATGTTAAATATTTATTTTTTATCGTGTTTAACACTGTGATGATGGTGGGGATTATATTTTATGCAATGTAGAAGTCTGATAATCTGTCAAATATACCAAATCCTAATAGTTGTGTGGACACAATCACAAGCAAAGTATATAAACAACACCATCCTTTTGAAAAGACTCTCTTGAATATGAAAAAGCGCAATATGAAGCAAAACCAAATCTGCCTCGAAAATCAAGGTGGGCGACGCATTGTGAATTCTCCGCACACATCGAGTGCAAAGCTACTGGACAAACAAAACGTGTCGAGCTTATCTCTACGCGTGCGAGGGCAGCAGCCCTGCGACATGAGCGCGTGGCGGGGAGCAACCCTATCGCGTTCGTTGGGCGACCGATAGAGGTGACAGTTCAATACTTCACATTAGAAGTCTCGCACCGAATCGAACTTGTTTTTATGTATATTTGACTGCGGAGCGCGGTGCTTCAGTGATGGCGATTGATGAACATTGTTAGGAATGAAAGCTTCATTCTCAATCTCAGACACTTTTAACAATTACATTACATTGAAATGAAAAAGAAAATGAGAGTCATTGTTCGTATATTGAAGCCTCTGACTTTGGGTCTTAACAAAAAATAAATCCCGAGAGCCTGAGAGTCACAGACGGATTTTATGTGCCCTAACTTTTAACAGATACTTAGTTAGTTATTTAAGTATATACTTTACTTTACGAAGTTTTATATCTTGAATCAAGGTTCAAGCAATAAATAAGAATATTAGGGTTCAGTGAATTTTAGCGTAATTTAACAAAGGGCTTTAATAAAACTACTTTGTGAATTTGTTATGACTGTTTCAAACAGTTTCTAATCAAATAAAATAATAAATTTTAGTTAAAATTAAAGTTTAGTTATAGCTTTGACATAAATAGCATCTTTATGTTACAAACCTCAATAAATTCTTCACGGTATGAATACTTTTCTACGTAGACCTACTATGGGTAGGCTACGTAAGCTCAAACTAAAAGAGTTATTACCACGAGCAGTTCCTTATCCGCTCCTCGCCGACAGTCACACCAGGGACTAGTCACATTGTCAGCGACGCGGAACAGACAGCGGCCTCACTTGCACAATAAAACTCGCACTCGAGCCGAGCCGCCGCCACCACGACACTGGCAGTCACCCCGCCCGCCATCACAACGTATGCTCCAATACACTCAGTTTGAGACGATCAGAACAGTTGCTAACTATTATTGCCATGCATAACAGGAAATGCAGAGTGTCTCTACAGTGTGGCACAAGGCGTGTTACTCACTTGTTGTTATATTGTTGCCAAGTCGTTACGAGGTCGTTACGATGTATTTTCCTACTAGGCACTGCCAGAATATTATTATGGATTAAAAAAGTATTTGTGACCCAAATTTCAGTTCAGTTAGTCCATAAACTTATCAATACCAGTGAATCATTTTGGTGAACTATGGTCATTCAAAAGCTCCCATAGAATACCTAGATCACTTACGACGCGATATCCATTCAGGGAAAGTAAATACAATCAGTACATCTAACTCAAAGGTGAGACTACATTCATTACTGATCGATCGTAATATCATTTCATATAATTCATAAGCAAGAAGCTGCGCTTGCCATCAACTGAGTCTTCAACTGAATAGCGTCACATACCCATAATATTGAAGCAACATCCCTAAGCCACTCGCCGCTTTGAGCAATGTGAAGGCGAGGTTACCAGTTCAAAATGGAAAATCTCCCAGATAACGGCACAATATAATGATTTCCTTTGAAATATTCAGTGGGTGGGCGCGAGGTAAGACGCGGGTTGCAGGGGTTACAATGGCGTGCGATACGATTGAAACGCGCGATTCTTATGGAACTGCCGCCTCGAGCCGGCTGAAAAATTACAATGAACCGCTCTGACAGGCTTATCCTGATATCGAAAGTTTGCATACATGCTCATAGTCAACGGTCGACCACCTCGTGAGTCTAGTACCTAATCAGCTATTAACATTGTAGACTCATGTTTATGTTAGCAATAATAGATTGTCCTTTAGACGAGCGATCAATTGTGTTCTCATTATGTCAAGTTGTTGACATTGATTCTGCTCACGTACTCGATTGAACGATCAAGACGAAGTCGCAGCACAACACATGTTTATAAACTTTGCTCAAATTAATCAAGTTACTAGTTACCTTGAGACATAGATCGCTGTTTGCTGACTAAATCAAAATTGGTTTATACAGTTAGTCGGCGGCCGAGTGTCCATTTCTATTAGACAACTATTTGAGTGACTGTCGTGTGACATAACTATAGTCATCCAGAGTTTGATTTATGTTTGATATGTGTTATAATGGTCTATTTACCTATACTTAAGAAAATATCTGTAGTCTTTCAATACAATTTATACAGCGTCGAATCTTTTGGTGTGTAGCTTGAAATGTGAAATCTAGCACTAATCGAGCTAATCATATACACAAAATTAAACCTATACATTTTCAGTGTCCTAACGAGATGATATAATGTTTAACTGTATTATATTATACACTACGCTCATTATACACATCAGGAGCAGGTAAAGTTAGGTGAGAGCGCGGCGCGCGGATGCACTTTGGCGCAACAATAATTCAGTCGCGAACGACTCAATCAACTAAAAGGCAAGTGCAGATCCGAATACTTACCGCCCGCGCCGCTGCACTGGTGTGGGTATAATTTAATAATGGACGTGCGCCAACGCTTCTGAAAGAGTTCGTCACTTATCGAATGAAAACATTCACGTGTCAGCCACTGCCTCATTTTTGCTGAAAAGCACATCTCACGGAGTTCGGCACGGATACTAATGTACGTGACTTCGCCACTGCTTTACCTACTACTGCAGTTGAATACATACATATGGATGCATTTTTGTATAGGCAAATAATAAATTTACTTTGAGGATACTTGTTGTTGTAAAGTGAAATGTAAAGATAAATAAATTTAAAAAAATGAACAAATTTAGAAACTGTATTCATACCAAAACCCTGTGCCATTTAATTTTTTTGTACTGGTCTCTTAATCGTAGAGAATCGTACTCTAAATACTCGTAACTCTTTGCTTAAATACCAAATTCTGCACTAACAATCTAGTCTGGACATATCCAATTTTCCATATGAGGTCACCGATTTGAAGAAATAATTGAAACCATATTCGGGCGCTTGTAAGTCCAGCTATAGCATAACGAAGCCATGCGGCATGATTTCCATTACACGGGGTGCGCGCCGCGCCGGGGCGCGAGCAGCGGACGCGGTCCCGTCACCGTGGTGGTGGATGCTATTGATTTATTGTGGAGCATCCCGCACAGATATCTGTATCAATTTCAATGAAGCTGTCGACGGTTGAATGCCCGCAGGAATACGGCCGACGAGGCAGGTAGCCGCATTTGCGCAAGGAATATATCGGCGCACCTACTTGCTACGTATATATTTAACAGTGTGAGTAGCGCATGTATCAGTGGGTTTGTTATCTTGTCTTATCTATTGAAGGTCTCGACAGAACACCATATTTAATGTACTGCATTCAGTTAAATGGCAATAGCAACGTACATTCTGCTACAATTTTGCATGAGAAAGTCAATTGTTGCGAAATAAATTGATGATGAATTGATTTGTTATTCCATTTCATTAGTAATAAAATTCTAATGTAGTGATTATTTATTTGTGTCCTAGATGTAAATTTTAGTTACGTGTTTGGATAGAAGACTACAAGGTTTGATTTTGGAAGACTATTTAACGGTTGTAATATAAATTTGAAAGAAGTAACATTCAAATAAATGATACATGCTCCTGTTCACGTATGCACATGCAATGTATTTTAGAATAACAACCACCACGAAACTCAATCTTTGTTGCAATCTCTGGACAAATTTGAAGGAAGTCACCAAAAGTGCCCATAAAATCCAATTGATCCTGCAACAAATGGGCAGCAGCCCCCTACGTCACACTTTGGTCGCAGCGTCCTTATTCAAATGCATTGACCGCCACATTTCATCGCTCACCGGCCGCGCCCTGAAGTGGCCACAAACTGCCGTAATATCTGCGAGGAAATTGAATCACTTGCGTGGCACACGCGGGGGGTCGTTTGTCCTGTCGACGTACATCTAACCGTTGTTTATGGTGCGGTGAAAATGTGACACCTATTTCAGCGACTACAAACCTACTGTCAAGTTATAAGACAATTTTTATTTTGAGGACTGCATTAACGTTGGAGCTCGCCACCCTATTTTTACATGAACGTGAAACATGATGCACAGATGTACAGACTGTAGGTAATTCACAGCACTGGTGGTGTTTGCGCAGCTCGGCACACACTCATTTTGGTGGGATTACACCGAGCGACGAGCGTCCGACGCACCGATCACCTTCAACTAGATTTTGCATAGAAACAGCAATTGCGCACAACACATACTACATTTGAATTACGCTTGAACTCACCCATTTACGCACGCTTCTAGAAATATGAGGTCTTTATTATAATCAGTAGTAATAGTAAGAATATTGTAATAGGTATAAATTGCACTCAGTAAATTCTTCTTTTGCTTTTCAATGATTTATGTTTTTGGTGATGTGCTCTTCTGTAATGTAAATTTGATTGTCTGGCATTTCTCTTTATGCGTATGGATTCTAGTTGAAAGGTCTTTCAACTGGAATCTATATAATCTATATTCCTAATGTAGCGTTGTTTCTGCTTCGAAATGTATTGCATGCTGTGTGTACTGTTTAGGTTCACATTCTAGGTCAAAAACATCATTATTGATCTAAGTTGCTGTACTATGATTGTGAACTGTTTGTACACCTAATAAAATAAATAAATAAATAAATCAGCTGTTAAGCGTATAAATATAAACGTTCAGTGGAAATTTAATTCAATTATCATCATCGTCATTCTAACGTTAATCCCGGTCACATCTGAAGCTTTGCTCTGGGGAGTTCGGGGTCCGCATTTTCAGTTTAACTTTGTGTTTAGCTATTTCGAATAGCAATATCGTAGTGTTGCCATTAGACCTGTTCTTCGACTTTTTAGGGCTGCAACTATCCGTAACGACGGCCCTAAGATGTTCGTATGTCAGCCGTGTGTAAGAGTGTTAATCGCATCGGTGCCCTTTGCGTGGCATTAAGTTCACTACCGCCACGTAACAAAGGCTCCCTTGTCTGAGAGAGGCGCTGCCATTTCTGTTGCTAGGGGCGCACCACGTGGAGGTCTGGACCAAGCACCCCTGTATAGTATACCTCCTACTAAATTCAGTGTATAAAAGTTGTAACAACGCATATGCGTTATATGCGGTATAACCATATAGTGCAGGTCAATGGTGCATACGGTACGACGGGATTACCATGCCATTTTTCTGTCCTGATTGTTTAACGTATTATTGGTAACAATACTGACTAAAGCCTCTTTAAAATCTCAAAACTCCCATAAACCAAACCGCTCGGCTCTTACGGTAACACAACACTAAAAATGCAACATTTCTAATAAGTGACAGTTTCACGAGAGCTCGTAATGGTATGCTATTGGTTAACTAATAAACCATAAATTTCGGAGTTTATGGGTGAACCGATAGAATACCGCGTCGCTGCACATGTTTCAATTTTGAGTGATGGAGTATCGTTATCGCGTGTGGCGGCTTTCTCTGCGCCCGCTATCAGCTGTAAAGATTTGTTTAGTACTCATATATTAGGTAAATTAATTCATGTTGTATCGTTGTAGATTTTTTTATAAACGATTTGTAATAATATTCATAACATAGTTGATAGTTTAGTACAATATCCTAACTTAACGATATCGCCAATTTGGTTGTGGAGGTCCGACGGCAGTCGCGTCACGGTAAATATTGTAGTTTAGCCGCATCTTACATTAGAAAGCTGACCCAACTGGTAATAGGCTCAGAGAATTATGAAATAATTTTAATATTAATTGCTCTTTTTTACATTATTTGCGCAGACTCTGTGTTGATACTAATTACTCGTTTGATATTCAACTTGGGTGTTTACTGTTTATTAACGTGAACATCCAATATAAATATCAACTAATTAATTGATATGTAGTATTTATTATATCTCATTTATATATATTTGGTCAACCGTTAATTATACGCGCTGAATTTTAGCACTGGTGTTGACGCGGATTATAAAATTAGGTACAGGGAATATTATAAATACCTATAAATATAACTAGGGTAATGGTCCCTGCATTACTCTTTGAGAGCAATATTATATTGAGGACGAACTATTGTTCGGTCACAACTGGTTACGACACACTGGTTACAGTGGCAGTCAAATACTACTAGGGTAATGATGAAGACAATCTCTAAAAACCAACTATTTATTCTTAATAGTTTTTCCATACTAGCGACTAGACCTGTTATCACACTGACTAAGTTTCAGATATACTGTTTACATTTACATTACATTCAACAATATTTTATGAACGCTAAACAACAGCATGGTGGAGAATAATACACTTTTTTTTGTAGGGAGTGGTTTGCATATCTACTTATGTAGCTGCGAATAGACCACGCTTCGTTTTTGAAAAGAAAAGCAGCACATTATTCGTTATCTTGAACATTAAGTCAGAGCTGGCCGTTCACGCTGTACTGCCTCAGAATAATAGTAAAATAAAAACGTTTCAAATTCGTTTATTCGTCATACCTGTCGAACACTGCAGTAGCGGGCGCAACGCGGTCGTGTATTTGTCAAACGCAAACAGCGCAGTGCGAGAGGCGCTCGCGCTTGGCATGCTCAGCGCGTCTCGCACGTGAGACGTGATGAAGCGAAGCGTCGGGGGCGCACCGAATGTCAACTCTTGCAGAGAGCGCGAGGCGCGAGGGTTACGCGGTTCCAGCGTGATTCACTATTGATTTGATTTCATGCTTTACGTGCTCGCCTCACTATTTTTTAACCACTTAGATGGCAGACGAGCACGCGGCCCACCTGATGGAAAGTGGTTACCGTGGCCTATGGACGTTTGCAACACCAGAGGCGTCACATTTAATAAGCGATAAGTCTTCACGCGCTAAGTGATTAAAGTACATTATTGTCAAACTGCTCAGTGCTCTTCTTCGTCTAGTCAATGGTTAGAACCGATTGACTAAAGTAAATCCTCGTATAAAATATGAAAGTTTGTGAAGGTGTTTGAATGTTACTCCGTTTGTTACCAAATCACGATCTTACAGCTGAACGGATTTTGTGCAGGAATAGATTAGAGCCTGAAATGACACATAATCTAACATTTTTATCCCGGGAAGAGGTTCCCATGGTTTTCGGGAACGGACGAAGCCGCGGGCATCAGTACTAACTGATGCCCGCGGCTACTTGATTACTTGATTCTTAACCTTTGTTGACCCATATTTTCCCTGCAGCGGTCAATTTGGGTTCGGAGGCGATAACATTCCTTTTATTTTTTTATTCACCGTTTTACACAGAGATGCTCAAATGGTTAGGCAGAGTTATAAGTATTATATCCTTGGTTTTGCAAAGTTGTCAGTCCTATGGCGCTGAAGGTAGCGTGCTTTAAATCACGTTGCCCGAGCGCTGTCCTCAGAGCGGCCGAGGGGAGGCAGAGATCTCAAAATTTCGAATGTTTTATGTATTCAGTGATAGTTCTTTATCACGTTGTCGGTTTTGAATGTTTGTTCACGTTGAGAAGGGTTTTTCTTCAATCTAATTTACCCCATGGCTGCCCCAGGATGGTTCGATACAAATGAGATGATGATATTTGCATCACTGTTTTCATGAGAAGTTGAGCCTGTTTTTTTACTTTTTAAAGACACAAATCTTGAATATCTCGATATATTATTTAAGCTAGAATGTACAGTTTCCGTTTAATGGCCCGTTAATGGTTATAGGCTCACCACCTATTTCATTGGAACCTAAACATAAACTGGAAAAATATGGGTGCTAGCACCTCCGCCTACTCCTTCGGGTATATAAGCGTGCGAGTTTATGTTATGTTATGTACAGTGTCCATTGAAATCTCAACTTTTCGTGTAAGAGTTGATATCTCAACCTCAGAAGTGCACGCTGGCTGACTCGGCGGCTGCTGCGATCAGAGCCAGCCTTGTGTTCATCACAGTACCGCGGCCCCGAAACCGGTCCGCCCAGTGCGCTGCTGCCGCGCACCGCCTCGTCGTTCAGGCCGTAGGTACTCAGCACAATAGAAGCGCGGCCCAGTTGTTCTGCTCACTCGTCGGTGCGCATTGTCGTAATGTTAAATTAGATTGTAGCCGAGTACCGTTTGTTCATTGCGGGCTATTTTGAAAAGTTTCTCTTTCACTAGTTGTGTGGGCTGCAAAGAGTTTTTATTGAGTTTAGTACAATCGCGCACACAACATGGAACTTTCGTAGTGAATAACTTTTCCGCGCTAGACTTACAATGCGTTCAGCGGTGCACGTACGAGTACAGAGTGGGTTGTGCGAACGTCGGGGCTATTGTTACTTCTCTTTTAATGAGAACTTCCAAATGTAATATTTGTATAGTTTTAGAGTAATTTCGTACCTATCAACTAATTAATGGTGGACGGCTGCCGGGACCGAGAAATGTTTGCTATTTTCGAGGTAGTAAGGAATTACTATGCAACCGTTTATACGTAAATTAACACTTATAATAATAATAGAATAGTGGAGAGTGAGCCCCGCTCTCTAAACACTAACTAGTCCTCTTTCTAGTTGTTAATGAACGCAAGAAAAACAGAAACCAATCACTCACATAACATAACACTCACTATCATTATATCGGTGTCGACCTCAAAAGTTCTCCACAACAATATAAAGCGCTGCACCCTGCGGTAGCGATGGGCGCAAAGTGTTTACTTATGAGCTTCAAGTGGGAGCAAGTGCGAGGCGTAAGGCGCACAGCGCACTCACAGGTCAATAATAGAGATGGAATTGGCTTAGAGGGAGCACTCACTCACTTTTATAGTAATAAAGGGACAAACAAACACTCGCCACCTCTCGGTGAGGTGCCGACTTTCTCCACATGCAGTACACAAGACATTCGATAGAAATTTATTTTATTATAATTAAAATAATCACGTTCAAGTTCCACTTGATCACGATTCTCTCCCATTAACTGTGCGACGGTCGCGCGTGCGGCGTGTGGCGTGTTCCGTTTGGCGTGCGGCGTGCGGGCCCGCTCGTTGTTAATGACCCGCGAGCCACAACCACGTTTTTATTGTTCACAACAGTCTTCCAACGTGCAAACCGCGCTGCGGCGGGGCGTGACGTATCGTAACAATCAAAAACTTGTAACAATCAAACTCTTGAGCACCACACTTTCGAATTAATGCTCTGGCTTGTTTTTAGAAATAATGAAAAACATTAATTCAGTATTAAAAAATACTTGTAGTTGTAGTTACATCTACTTGAAGGGGTACGTTTTGTCATTGGGGTAGTCAGGTATTATGTAGTTAAGTATAAACACCAATATAACCTTCTAAAGCCTATATGAGACAAGACTTATGTCTGCTATAATGTACTGTAACAATTCGCCCATAGATCTTCTGAAAAGAATCGCGACATTTCACCGGCGCGCCCGAGGCACCTTAACTACGAAGTCTATTTCGCGCACTAACCATGACGTAGCACGCGCTACGCCGCTACGACGCTACGTGGCTACGTGACATGATCTTGGCGCGGCATCGAAGAAATGAGCGCGTCGTCTCCGGTGACCCTGGCCCGGCGTCGTTAGGCAGTGTCGACTTGAAATTGAGTCGTTCTATTGAAACGTTGATATTTCTATTGAAATCATTTGAAAAGTAAAAGCGGCGAATAACAATTGAGCACCGACTTGAATAACATTACTCCTGTCGTAACAGGAACTAACATCGGCTAAAATTAATGTTACCTTCGTTTCTTACTCATTTGTCGGCGGCTCCTCATTTGTCGTTACTGAAACAAATAAGTTCCTACAAAAATAATCATCTAAATTGGGTGCGCAGCTCTCGTGAATTTTCCTCAAACAATAAACTTTTCCTTTTATACCGCGGGAGGGGGCGGCGGGCGCTACTTCTGCCAGCTCAGCGTCCAATAACATCGTTACACATTTCCTTATTCTGTTCCACCGCCCGAACGGCAATAAAGGAGTAAAGTAAACAGACGCGCAGAAAGAACACATCGCGCCATCGCGATGTCGCCGCGGACGCATTAGCATATCAAAGCGACGAATATGTACTCCGCGGAGTACCGGCGAGCGGCCGGCGAGTGAAGCGGGGCGCACAATACACCTACGTTCTACATTCCTCGAATAGCCGGGCGCAAGAATTTTAAGGACACGTGTTTTACAAACCTGTGTAGTCGCGCAATTTATATTATGACGGCGGAACTCTTTGAGCGCGATATTAGGCACTCGTGATGCTCGCTACAAACAAGCCACTGTCACGCGAGGGGCGACACGTACGACAAATATGAGACACTTTTTCACGAGCAGTTGAATGGGGAAATGAGAATCTTTTTGTGTGCGATGTAACTCATATCGCGTCGTATATCTTTTACCGGAATGTCGCGCGGGTGTGCCATTTGTCGTCGGCGACAATGCCGTGCTATTATCGCCCGCTGACCCGAGCGCGGCGCGGGCGGCGGCGCCAGTTACACGCACTCGCGCTTCACTACACCTGCTCGTACGTCAGCTAAGGAATGCAATTTCGTCGATACGCTGACGGCGGAGGGCACCGATTTAAGGAGACCATTGAGCACGTGCAATGAACCGGCGTATAACGTGGAAATGGATTGGATCCTACGGGTAGTGCAGTACTGCTGAAAAGATCTTCCTAAGATTTATTGATGATTAAAGGGTTACCTCAAACTAATCGACAGAATCAATTTACAATCTCAATATTATGTATATAAACACGCAGAGACGTACTGACAGGCACATCCACATTTGTTTAGCATATCGTACAACGGAGTTGAGATATCAAATGTTGCGATGGTAATTCTAAGGCTGGCTGCGCGTTTTATTTATTCTGGCTATTAAGTCAAGTCTAATACATTTTTGACCTAGACACGTCTCAACAAGAAACTCGAAGTTTCTTAGAACGCAAGTCGACACCCGTCTCCGCTTATTTGACACTTACCCTAATAGCATCGCGCAGGAGAGTGAATTGCGTTACGTCACAGGCAGTAAACGCGCGTCCGGCGCAGTTAGCAGAGAGAGAGCGGCCTGACACTTGCTGTGCTTGCTTAGTGCTAGGTAAAAGTACATCCAGTTTCGAACATTATGAATCTACTGGTGACTTGAGTGATTGACGTACAGCTGGCAAGAATATTGTGATTACTGAGTCGCACTATCAGAGTGTCTCGACAAGTACTACTAAAAAATAAACAACAGCTTGCGACAACGAACGTCTTTTGCGAAGGAACCAATTTTCACGGATTCTAACGCGATATATTTGGTATCATTTCTTTAAGTCCGATGTTTTGGGCACTTTTTTATACCACTTCAGTGGCAAACAAGCATATGGCCCACATGGAAAGCGATCACCGTGGCCTATGGACGTTTGCAATGGCGAGTTTCGAACCAGTAGAAACCTTCTAGTAAAGTGTTTACAGTAATAGTAAAGGGTTCTCCAAGAAGGGCTATTTGAAGAACTCTATAATTATTATTGTAGTCACTTCACACAGTCACTAGGAAATACCACAGCAGTTACTGTTCAGTTGCTTGCAAGATTTATCAAACTAAACCGCAATCCGCGCCCGCGAGAGCACGTTATGTCGTGTCAAAATGTTAAAGATCACCCGTCACCCGTCCTAAGAGAGACCTGACTTGCGATGTCTTCGCAGTTTCTATTCATCCACGAGTGTAAGAGAATAAACCTAATAAAGCTCCATAGCAAAGCCTACTAGAAGTAAGTGTTGTAACACGCGACGTGAATAAACTGTGAGTGACGGCCGCGCGTGGTCCCGCCGACAGCGCGACGAAAAATCTTGCGTCCACACTCCTTAACAAGCAATGACGCCTCGTCGACAACGGATACAGCGTCTTCACTCTCGGAGTTAGTGGCGCCTGGCAGGTCACGTCGTCTTATGAGATGCTCCAGATCTCGTTACAGCGACGACAATGGCTCAGGTTATGGTTTCTTTGTACGTGACAATTAACTTGGATCATTATATAACAGTAGTATCTCGCTTACGTGACTTTTGTTTAATAGGAGGCTCACAGGTGATGATTCACGCCTACGATTCATAGAGATAAATATATAGGACTGCCAATTAAAGCAATGAGCATCAATCATTGAGCTCAAAATTTTATTGTTTACTTTGTAGGCGATTCCGCAGGAATATAGAAAAAGGGCCTGAGTATAATGTAAATGTTATTGCTACCGTTTCAATTAAACTAAGTACCTGTGACGCGCAAACTAGGTTAACACACTCGTCACCTTCATTAGGGCAAGTGCAAGTGTGCTACCTATAGCTCTGTGCATTAACATAATATATTACCTTCAAGAGTCGCTTCTAATGCACCTAGGTAGCATCAGTATGGCTAGTGGAACAGTTTAGTTGATTGTTTGTTTCTCAATCACGTGAAACAATTGAATGCAAGTATCTAAAATTATGCAACCAGATATAACGTATATTATACTGGTGCATGCGAATCGTAAAAAAGAAGAAGTATCACAGGCGCATGAACTGCTGACATACAAGTATAAAAATATTGAAAATAATAATTCTATGTTTCAGTCACTCTTCTCTATTTTAAGCATAGACACACACACAATAAAGACATTAGAGCCTAACTTATTACTTATCGTTGTACTAACCCTACTTTCCATCTAATCTCTGCATAAAAATTAATTTGTGGAATATCACCAGCTACAATGGATTAACCTAGTTTGTGTTGATGTGCGCTGCGGCATAACTAAAGGGCTCATGAGTGAACATCATCGGCTCATTGCGTATTCACGACGGCGCGGGCCGCGCCTCCTCGACACCCGCCTAATCTCTGAGTGATATTAATTATAACTATCCGCACTAACACGCGCCGGAGCAAACCGGAGCCGGCAACAGACGGCGAGTGTCGGCGCCGTTACTTCCATCGAACTTCAACCTGTTTTATTGATATTACGAGTCACACAGTTTCGCCGGTATTTAGTTTAGAACACAACGACATGCACAAAGTATGATATATTATTTTATGATTTGCTAATGAAGAAACTTCCCACTTACATGATGTGTTTACAAAACATTAAAAACAAAAGAAAGAACTTCAATGAGTTTTTGAACTATATAACTATATATTCCAGTGTTTATCATTCATAGTTCGTTAACTATCACAGAAAATTTGTTCGCGGAACCTAGGATACTCTTTCCTCAATATTGCTAATTATATCTATAAAAGTTTTTGAGCAGGTTGCACCTTCACCAGGCAGCACATCATCGAGGTGAGGAAATATTGAAATATTTATTAACTTGGAGTATTACAAAGTTTTCCGGAACACAAATCGGACCTGTCAATCGTAAATAAATTCCACGCAAGGGTTGGAAACTTGATGATTTTTATTTTATTCCAAGGATTATGAAAATATAGGTTTCAAGCTGGGGACTTTCCAAAGAGTTCATTAAAAAAGTTTTGTGTGTTGCTAAACCGCACTGTGGGCGACGTGGGGGGGATGGCCGGGGGGGAGGGGATGTGACGTAGAGCGCACTGTGCTCGCGCACCGAGAGTTTTTAACAACCGCGTTCACGTTACGCGACGCGCGATATTCTCATTAATGACATCGCGCTACGGAACCACTACAGTCGAAATAGCACCGAGCACAGCCGATGCATGTGTACAACGACTGAATGATAACAGTGCCATCAGATGTAGGCAGGACGCCGCCTCTTGGCGCTCCACACGGTTTTCACGACCTGTAAGCATCTGCTTACAAAAGTTCGCAGCTCTATTTCGGTTGGTTCTCTTACTCTGAACGAGCTTAAGTCTCATCTTACAATATATGTTTGTAAAACTGCAATAAACAACATGGATCTGAAGCAAGCAAGGAGAATCTGTCTAAATGTGGCTTCTCGGATGACGCGGCCCTGCGGTAAGAGTGCGGAATTGCTCCACAGACCATGGTTCACCTGTCTCACCCAGTTAAGTCTCACAATGAATCTACGTTTACGCAGAAATAAAGTTTCTCAAGTCGGTTGGTTTGGAAATATAATAATATGACAGACATTACCCAACCCCTGAAGCTCTAACAAACGCATAACCAAACACACCTGACCTACAATACGTCTTGAGGAGCACAATCAACACAACACATGTTGTACACAGATAACAGTAAGTGCGCTAACAGACTGTGTTAGCTATACAAATGCTCTCGGTACGACACATATGTACTAGGTACATTGATTGCAGCATGTTTTATTAACTTTATTGTATCAGTCACCTTGTTGCTCTCCACATCCATAGGGACAATTTAATGAGTAAGTCTCCCCCAGTGATATGAAGACAGATACAGAATAACTCTAGACTGATTACAAGGTACAGTTATGCAGTTATGTGCCTTCTGCTAAGCCTGCTAAGATGACTGTTATTAGTTCTGGGCTATGCGGTGGTATACAACGGGCCTATCATAAAGACGTACAATTAACCAATATTCGTTAAACGCGCCCTCGCCCGCCCTGCGCCAGCGCTCGATCAGCTCGTTCGGGTCGTAGTTGCGCAATTATCCGCATGTTTCGTTCGTCCGTCCGTCCGGGGCTAGTATGACACACAGGGAATTATTTATCAAGTGTTGCGTACAATCTTAAGGTACGAACATACATTATAGAAACGGAATTGAGTAATGAATAATATGTATGAGCTCGCATCTTCAGACTAATGTACTTTGGTAACACGAAGTAGTGATACACTTTGGTTACGTTATGTGTTATGTTTATGTAATGTGAATGTACTTCAAACTTTGGAGGTATTCAGAATAGCTATACCATTCAGTGCCATCTGAGCATGAAAGTTTATAATGTTAAGATATATCCGCATCAGAGTACGAAACCAATGTGATAATGTTATTATCACTATTGAACAATAAAGTAAAGTACAAAAAAGGTATTTTGTCAGATATTTTTGTCAAACCGTGTAGCCACGCAGGGTCATTCTATTATTTCCATTCTGGTATATCCAGCTGCCTGCTGAGCCGCTGTTTTCCCTAATACTCAGGAATTATCGTAGAAAGATGACCTTCACACAAAGCAAAACGCCTAGCATATTTGGAGTCTTTCAGCGCTATAATTAGCCACTATAATGGCAGCATAAAATACATGTTTGATTGTTTAGCAGGAATATTTTTCTCCACTTATAACACACTATACATGTCACAGTAATCAGTTTACAAAGTTGTTGACGTCAGTAAATTGTTCGTAAGTGATTTACTTAAAAGGAACTAGCACAAATGTAACGCCTGTTTTGTAGGCGAGTTATTTACGACACAACTTGTTGTATGCTTCACGAATCGAATCGTTAAAAGTAGAAAACCGATAAACAACTAATGTGTACAGCTTTATAAGAATGTCCCGATGGGAATTTATATTGTGAATCTGTCATCATGTTATGTTTGAATCCGACTTTTTCCTTCCTTTCCTTTCCTTTCCTTCTTCCTACAGTCCCGGGTCCTTTAAGCGGGTCGTGAAAAAGCATCTGATGAGGCCGTCAAGCTGAGCGCCACCATTGTAGCACTGAACGGGTTTGCAATGGTGACCCTCTTTCATGAGACTTTGCCTTCAGCTTAACATCAGGCGAGGGGAAGTCAAATTGACGTGCCATAGATAAAAAAAATAAAATTTGACATTAGTTTTGTGTTTTTGTTTGCAATTACTCAATTATTTGATTTTATATTTAATTGGGCAATATTTGATTTTATTTTTATAGCAGAAGACTAGATTTTCTCTGTAGATTTTTTTTTGTTGCTTAATGGCTTTTGTTATTTATTTGATAAAGTATAACTATTTTGACATGTTGTAGGTCGATTGTAAGCATTATTCAGGGATTTTCTTTAACAATTTCTATTATTATATTATTTTTGTATGACAATCAGCCAAAACTGCGTATATCTATAATTGTTGTAGCACATACCTAATAATATCTTGTCATTGCTACTAAATGAGACACTGTTTGTGTAAACACTGTTTATTTACCTAGATAAATAATTGAAAAAAAAAAGTTTAATATTTTTGGTGTGAATTAATGCATATTGAACTGAAAAGGTAACTTCGATTAGAAGTAAGTGTGACTGAATAAAACGTTCCAGAACTAATTTGTTGCAGAGACGAGCTGTTATGAGTCAAATAATAATATACAAAAAAAAAACAAGAATATTAGCACCGAAGTTACTAATATTCCCTTTAACCCCTCCAGCTAAGCTCAATGGCTTGGGTTAGGAGTGGGTTCACGTCGGTAGTGTAATGGCCAGGATTCGAACCCGGGACCTCTCGATCGTAAGACCGACTCCTTAACCACTAAGCTACCGACGCTTGAACTAACAACACTTCAAACACATCGATCACAGTGTATTTAATCTAGGCATGCTTGTTCTGTTCATTGATCTAACATTACTATGAAAGAACTAGTCTGAAGTGTCTGAAGTCTGAAGATTGTTATTGACAGATAGGATTATCGCCATGTCGTGTAGCGAACCAGAGCAAAGTGATAATGGTGCACACGTACCACGCTCGTGGTAGGACATAGCGCACATAACACCGCAACTAACCACTGCAACTAACCTCCTATAAATATAAAATATATTAATTACGATATTATGATCACATTGAAGCTCATGTTCCACGGAGGGACTAAATCTACTAATCACTACTTGCTAGCATAGTGAAATAAAGCATGAATTGCTTCTTATGAAAACAATATATTCGAATAATGTCAGGCAGATTGCACCGTCGCGTGGTCGCGTGGCCGCGTGGCGGTGTTAACCGGCATATTCTCAGCTAATAAGCACACATTATGCGGCGAATACGGAATGGCTGGCGGCGATCCGCCCGCTTATTGCGCGGCCAACGAGATTATTGAAATACTCGTTACTGCGCCGAGCTGTAATTAAATCATTTTCACCTCAATTTCAATGTAATTGGTCATCATTAAAAATTACCTTAATGTTTCATTGTGCAGTTTGACGTCTGGCGGGGTGTGTAGATCTATATTTTTAGCACAAATTTAAGTTGGTAGTGAAATGAGAAATAGCCAGTAAGACAAGTTAATTTTCTTCGACTCCTTGTAGTGTTTATATATAATATTTATATAATTTTCTCTTCTACTACTAGTACAAAGTTCTTTCTGAGTATTTGATAAAATATAATAATCAGACTTAGAGTCTGAAAGCGAAGGTTGACAATGCGAGTTGGCCTACAATACCACATTCATATGAAATAGTAATAAGGGCACACGGTTGTGTTCAACAGTGTACGCGGCCCATTTTCCTCTTGACTACGACGTCACCACAATGACATTTGTGCGATATTATAGCTAATAATATCAGCGAACGGAAATGTAATCTCGGTTGATAATAGATGATTGAAAGATTGCTGTTGGAGCCATAAGGCAATAGGTAGGCAAGGCAGAAACAATAAATAATTTCCTGTGCCCCGCGGCAGACGTAATGCGAGGTGAGGGGGGGGGAGGAGTTCAATCAGCCGCCCGGCTTATCGTCCGCGGCGCGTGACGTACACGGCCAATCATTTCTGTATCATCTCGTATATTCTAACTTATGTACACACATTATATATACTCACACACGTATTGATGTCTTATCGTTTCACTATTTGAAATTGTATGTAACAGGTTATTGCAGATAAACAATCAACACTCACTGTTCCACATAGATCTCTCCCACAGGGGTTCTAATATACTTTAAAAGTTATACAGATCTGTACAGGTGATGTTGAAGAAATGACCGCTGTCACATACACAGTGTCATAACCACTAAGTTTACTTGACGTTAGTGGTGGTGTCATGAACATGAAATATATCCCCCTAACTAGTGACTATTACCGTTGACGCTACCCATAGTGTCATTGGGTAGTGTCACGGTGCAGTCACTACACTTTCAAGTTCTGTCTGTGAGGATGGGATTATCGACGATGCTCAGCGCCCGTCGCTGCTTCGAGGCGATGATTTCAAGCTGGCATACAGGCGCTCAGGCAAAATGGTGAGATGTCTGACGCCTTTCTTATCTATTAGACGTTCTACGTACTTTGTTATTGCGAACTCTGTTTATATATTTACATTCAGACTCAACTGTGAATATATATTCAAAACAGAGCGCCTAGGATCTGTTGTAGAACTGCACGAATACTTGTGTAACTAAGTCAGTCCTATTTTTAAGTTAGTGCTACATCGTCCGCACAGAGCCGTTTATTTGTAAGTGGAGCGCTGCGTGAACTAGTTTCCGTGCGGAGCCTTTAGTGCAGCGCACGGAGCGCTTTCAACGCGAAAGTAGTTAGGCGCCGTACTTCTACCGGCTGAGTTTTATTTTCACACCAAATTATTTCACGTGGGCGCTGCGTTTTTATTCATTCAATGGCTGTAAAATAAAAACTAGAATTTTCATAAGACAATTTCATTAAGATAAAGTTAGAAGATTCATTAGTATGAAATAATGGAATAACAGGTAACTGATAACCTGGGAACGATGTGAAAAGTTCGAAATTCTTCAATACATATACGTCGTGGGGAGGAGTCCGGTAGCACAGTCAGAATATTATCGCTAGTGGCTTCAAGTACCGCCTTAGACTTATGCCTATTTAAAATAATAGACTTCCTGCCAACCTCTTCTCGAAGTGCGAGTTTTTCTCGTGTAGCACTGAAACCCGAACATATTTGACTGGACTAAGTACCATTCTACTTAATTTTAAGGAGCTTTCTCCTTCGAATTTTAACCTGCTTAAATTTTATTCATGAAATTAATAATTCAATTAAAATAGGAAAAGTTAGCATACTAACTACGGCAAGTATATTAATTTAATAATGTATTTATATTGCAATGCAATAATAGGACAAGATAAAGGTAATATGATACCATGACGATTCACAAGAGCGGATGAGAATTCTCCGATAAGACTCGCCTCACAGACGAATGTAGCAGACTTATAGTGATTACCGACATCACGCGGGGAGTATCGCGCTCGTACAACGTGTCCTAATCAATGTAATCCTTGTCAAGCTGGCTGCTTACACTATTACGGTATGAGTGACAGGCCCTCCCCTAGCCCGACGCCCGCGGTCCCCTGGGAGCTACGCACTTGTCTATCAGCGCGGAGTCCTCGCGCCCTAGATGTAACCGGAGGAGGCGTACGAGTCGCGATGCCTGCGCAGTGAGCACATTCCAGGGAGCCCTTGCTACCGGTAATTAGTAGTGCAGGAATGACGACCGCACTGCATGAGTGATCATTGAACTTAGAATTCTAACATTGATCATTATTATTTGAATGGAAACTGTAACTAGGAGTGCTTAAGGCCAGGTTGCAGTAGTTTTTAAAATTTTTAAACGTCTGGATATCAAGTAATATAGCAAATTGCGCTAAATAAAAAGCACATTCATAAAATAGACTATACCTTCTAGGGTCCTGTGAAAACAGAAACACGATTCATGTTAATTGCCTCGATAGAAATTAGCGTCAAACATGGGTCTAAAACGCTCCAAATCGATATTTCAAACACGTTTTACACTAAGACGCCATCATCAAATAATGCCGAGATTGATATCATTATAAAGAGCATAAAAATATCTAGCGACTGGTAAAATTATTTTTTATCAAGCAATTATTATTTTTTTCAAAAACTTATAAAACCTGAAAATCTTTGCATTTGAGCACTCGCAGCGGTCAGTCAGTTGAGTCAGTACCCGCCGAGGCGTGTTCAAGGTAGGACGTGTGCTGTTTGTTTCTGCGAGCTTCCTCCCCGCACTTTATTACGTATAATCGGTTTCGCTGAAAATATGGGTATAACTCGGTTCATTAAAGGAAGAATTCTAAAATGGCGCAGCTTATCACTTTCTCTCGCTCGCACAATTGTGCTGTCAATTTAATTTAATTTATGTCTATTTATTTTTTTCTTTTGTGCCACTGTACAAAAAATGTACAGTAGGTATATAAAAATTTGAATTTGGTGTACAATAACTAGTCTATATCTATGGCTCTAAAAATTTTGGTATGCTTGATGACTGCTCTAGTCTTCTTAGCCCCTAACTCTTAGCTAAATTACAAGTGGGATCACGTCAGTAGTTGGTCGAAGTTAGTATTTTTTATTGAATAGATTGCCTTAGTCACTAGGCTACCGCAGCTGAGTATAATTATACATATTTTATGTTACAGTGCTGCAATGAGAAGCGAAAAGCCGCTGGTGTTGAACAGCCCGTAGACGTTTCTAATTCTAGTTTGCAAATTGCCACGTAACTATCAGTACTTTTACTAAAATCTGTGACATATTTGAATATTATAAAACTGGTGAAAAAAATTATCTCATAAACCTGATGAAACTTACAGCAGACAGGACCGTATTGAACGATCAAAAATTTTACAAAGAGATTCAAGTAAATGGCTCGAACTAAAAAAAAAATAACAACAGCTTCAAACTTCGGTCCCATTTGTAAACGAAAAGTTACAATAGATAGTGCACCATTAGTAAAAAATAATCCTATATAATAAAATCTAAACCAAGTGGTTTCAGTAGCTCACGGCATCGAAAACGAAAAACATTCCATACAGCAAATGGAACAACAGAAAAACAAAAATAGATCAGTGTGGACTTTTTATTGACCGCAAATACCCTTTTATTGGAGCCACTCCAGATGGTCTTGTTGGAAATGACAAAATTGTCGTCAAAAAATGGTTTAGAAAAATCTCTAGAAAATAATAAAATCCAACTTAACAATTTACCATAAATAAAAATAGTAATTGGTTTTACCAAATTCAAGGTCAGTTGCATGTGACGGGGTGCAAAATGTGTATTTTTGGTTTATGGTTATTTTTTGTTTTTTGGTTTATAATTCAGTTTTATATGAATAGTCTGCTGCCGGAGTTAGTTGATTCAAGGCATATCCGTGGTATGCCTATTAGAAGCATCGTCTTGAACGAAGAGAAAGAAAATAACGAAAACCATGTTCCTTCAATCACTTCACATCAACATCCATCCAATCTAGTTGAGACTGGCTTTAGTGCTACAAACAGAG
The DNA here is from genome assembly GCA_963691645.1 of Pelosia muscerda. Classification (NCBI taxonomy): domain Eukaryota; kingdom Metazoa; phylum Arthropoda; class Insecta; order Lepidoptera; family Erebidae; genus Pelosia; species Pelosia muscerda. The sequence goes on from OY829112.1 coordinate 16,715,874, forward strand.
AGTATAATATCATATTTGAAAATTTTTGAATTGTGCGTTTTCATCATCACCATCCTTATAGAGACTTATTTTCCTGACTGCATCCAAGGCCAAGGTGAACTCGGAGCTCAGGGTCCGCCTTCCGGCTCTTCCTCTTCCACTTCACACGATCTTGGGCGTCTCCCTAAACCTAAACCCTAAAATGCCAGTTAAGTTGAAAGAAACTTGACTTGATTTTAAGATTGCATGTGACGACGTGCATTTTCTACTAACTATCTATCTACTAACAGATCAGTAGGCAGCACAAAATGTCTTTTTTACCCGACGACTGCGCGACGCAAAGAAGTGGTAATGTGTTTATTTATGTTTCACTTTTCAATAGGTTTTGTTTTTTGAAGACGCTTTTATTTTTTCTGTATGTTCATATGTTCCAATGAAATGAAAATACAAAAATATGTATGTTAAATTTAAGTGATTTTTTTCTCTAACTATACAATGAAAAACTATAACATTATGTGCCCGAATCTAACCTACTGCTTTTACGATATACGTACCGTGCCCGTGGCGTAGTGACACCCTAGTTTGGTGACGTCACAGACACGAGTACTCTAAAATAGCACTACAATCTCCCGCACGCAACTTCATGTATGTTTTTTTTATATAATTAAAAACAGTGTTGCTACACAGTATATACACATATAAGTGAAAAAGGTACACATAGCCTATAGTGAGTATTCCGATGAACTCTTACAATCAATCCCACCCTCCCTTCATCCAGAACAACATGTTTTTTTATATCACTTATGTGGCAGACAAGCATACGGCCCACCTGATGCAAAGAGGGTCACGGTGGCCTATGACCTATATGTTCAGGTCTTAGGTGTCACCCTTTGTCAGCTTTTGGACTCCATCCCAGTTTCTTAGTTTTTGTAACAAACGCGAGTCTCGAGTTTTCGCGTACCGGGTTATACTATACGACGGCGCGCGCCTGCGCGCCGCCCGCGCTGCCCGCTCGTTGCGTCGATTACACTCGATTCGGCTGCGGGGACTGAGGTACTGAGGCGACGTAAAATACCTACTTGACTCACTGCAACCTCGCCTTAACAAGACGAAAAAGTACTTCATTGCGTGTTAAAACGTTTTTACAAGAGGCCGGTTTGGCCCCACTTAGAGTACTGCTATTACCTTTTTACCAGGGTGCCTGTATTCCAGCTCGATCCCTTCGACTCGGTGCTAAGATGGGCGCGTAGATCATCAACAATTCCATTCTGACAGGCGGTGCTGAACCTCTCAGCCTCAGAAGGGAGTTTGCCTCGCTGTGTATGTTATACCGCCTATGCAATGATTTGTGTTCAGACGAATTGTTCTATGTGATGCCCACGCCGCTTACCATAGGCAGGGAATTCAACCTCACATTTTACGACGACATGAAACGGTGCACACTGTGCGGTACGAAAGAAATTCATCCCGCGCACGCTCAAGCTGTGGAATGAACTTGCTGCGGTTTTATCAAGCGACTGTTATATAGGGTTCTCATTTTGGTGAGCTATGTGCTTCTCTGCCATCTAAATGGTATAAAAAAAGAAAGTTTGGATCTGACACACCCATAGACATAGATACGGCGAAAGCAACATCCGCCATCTAGTCGAAACGGAGGTTCTCGCTCGTTTCGTTCGCTCGAACAATCGAATGAGCAATACTTGATATTGCATTCAAATGCACAAATTTCACAGTTGTCTAACCAGCTTAACTGCCAGATGGTAAATGGATACGAGTATAACACCCAAACACATAGAACATGTGCATCTTGCACTTACTTGTTTTATTTTTCACAACAGCCTGCGCGAAATCCTGTTCGGCGTGTTTGAGCCAAAAATAACGCTACATCTCACTTATCTTTTTACCCATTACCAATTTTACCGATCCGAACACGTGCATGTCCCTACTAAATTTTGTGTAAATCGGTTCAGAAGTAGCCCTCTAGACCGGCATCGACGTACGCACACTGACATAGATGCGGACTCTGCTCCCATAGCTCGATCGACTAATAAAGAAAATATGAACGGGCATTGCCCGAAAATAAACATAGCATACATAATTATGTATATGAAAGTAAAGCCTCATTCTATAGCTATCAATCTATAGCTATTCATCTAAGAATCGTTACAGTGAACCGTTACAGCTCCACTGTAGCTGTCGGCGCACCTTGAGCTCGGCCCTCTCAATAATGCAGAGGGCAGCTACAAACAAAACTGATTTATTATTTAGTATAATATTAAGCGAGATTACTGCCCCCCCCCCCTTCCCCCTCACGCCTCGCCCGCCACTCGTACACCCGCGCACTCGTCTTAGTAGAGGAGACGAGTATCCTTAACTTGCACGAGCGATCCCGGAGACCTATAAGAATTGATAGATTAGACGATCGGTAGGAAATGTTTTTTATAATTTTTTTCCACTTTCAGTGACATGGGTAGTGTTCACATAACATTATAATAAATGTGCCTATTTCATTATAACCTACATTTCAGTTTAATTAACGTTTTTATTACTTTTGGTTTCTTTGTATTTCCTCACTTATTCTAATATCATTAAATCTAAACTAAAATAAAAAATTGACTGTGCTCGAATATACTCCAACATCATTTTCTGCTACGAGTACTTTGTTAACTTCCTACGCCCTTACAATAATTGACAATGGTTACATATCTGATGTGTATGTGTAAACTTTTTTTTGTGCATGCCACTATATTAAGAATTCATATTGGTTGGAGGCTTATAACAATCTAAAGCCCCTCGAGTAACTTCAAAAATCCCTTCTAGGACTCCCCACGTATCTCGTTGAACGTGAATGTAGACTGAGGTCATTTCCCGCCGCGCGGTGCCACGACCACTTGCGATTGTTGATTTTTGGCCTATTCCTCACAGGTAAACTAATTATTACTTCTCCAAACAGAGATTTTCTTAGCGATTCCCTTTGATGTACATAATTTATTATTATAAGGCCGCTACTGATCTCTCTGCGTCAAAAGACATTATATTAGGCTACAAGGTTGGTTTAGTTGCATTGCACTTCGAAATTAAAAATAGATCAGGAAGTTGATCAAATAGAAAGTTCTAGAACTGTACGGTACAATACAATATGTGCTTACAGTAGGTCATTAGGTTAATGACTGTACTGGACTACGTAGACATACAGCGAGCTACGACGGGCGCTACGCGTCGTAGCAAACACTCCGTGTGGCACAAGTAGTTGACGGTGCAGTAGTCATGTCATTATCATCATCACTACATAGTATAAAACAAAGTCACTATATCCCTATGCATGCTTAAATCTTTAAAACTAAGGAACGGATTTCGATGCAGTTTTTATAACAGATAGAGCAATTGAAGAGGAAGGTTTATATGTATATAACATCATGGGTCCAACAGTGCGGAGCAGAAATGAAAAAGAAGTGACGAAGTTTCACAGGTCATCCCAGTTAATTCATAATATAGCCACACAGCACACTACTGGTTTGTTGAACTGGTACATATTTTGCTAAATCCATTATGTCATTTATTTTAGAGAAAAACACTAATTATATTAACGTATTCGTAGTTGTCGTTACATTTCAGCGACTTATACAGGGACACTGATGTTAAACCTCTAATGGAAGAGGGGTGTTGCAGATTTTTGTCGATCTCTCTTGTAAATTTGATCGGGGTCACAGATCTTTGCTGATGACAAACCGCGTGGTGTGGGCAACGGCCGTCATGCTTATATGTATTATAACCGTGTAGTCTAACTGGAAGCATTACAAAACGTGCTGCCTCTGTTCTACCTGCTGACTTGATTCTACCAAGTTCAGCATTGTCTAGGAACTGGTTTTAATAACAGCTCTGCTCCAAACATGGCTATTACAACGAGCCCCCCTCTGCCCCTCGCGGTTCTCTTCACACGGTTACATCATTACGTACTGAACTGCTTTCGTCTCCAGTGTAATCTGAATTGTTAATCTCTTTAAATGTTTAATGTGAGCGAATGACAGGTTCAGGCTTAGGTCGCGGACACACTGCGGAGGTTGCAGTCACATTTCATCATCTCGTGAAGATACGTCAATGCTAAACCCAGTTTTGCAGAATTAGTGCGTAGTCAGATATTACTTTTCCAGACAAATTTAGTTTCAATGAAGTAACATCCTAACTTTACAAGCTATCGTACGTACGAACTTTGTGAGATGATGGATGGAGGTACGACACGACGGTAAATCCGTCTTAATCGAGCAGTCCGATTGGGGAAGTACCTCCACCCTACAGAATATCGCCGTTTAATAACCTTGTGTTGTGTTTTCGGTGGTGAGTAGGGTAGCCAGAGCTCACTAGAGAGGTTTTGTGTTGTCCGTGGGAAAACCAAAGGCTTATCCTACATCTTTTGCGCTGACGACACAAAATGTCTCTGTTCTTACAGGGGTTGCGGCACGAGTGTTATCCCTCTGGTGTTACACTCGCCCATAGGCCACGGTAACCACTTACCATCAGGTGGGCCGCGTGTTTGTCTGCGACCTAAGTTGTATAAAAAAAAGAGATTACATAAACATTATTATACTTGCAAATATTTCCTTTAAACCTAACAACAGTAAGCACCACTTCCGTCTACTTACTCACTATTTGGAAGGACAATGTTTTAAATTCCGAATATTGGTGTACCGGAAACACTTTTACTTAGCACCGTAAGAATCTGCAAGCCTCGTGGAAATGTTATACAATATTAGATTGATTTTATGGATATTCATAACAGTGTGCTCGTTCGATCGGCAAGTGTTTCTCTTTTCCATCTCTTAATACCTGTCTGCTAGGCCAGGGTGCGTTGCTAGCGTCGCTCGTATAAACGTGTAGATCGACTCTGGTTATTAATTCTTAAAATTATTATTTTACTAAACTAAATTTGGGATATGTACACAGCACACTGTATGTCGGGCCGCGATCAGTGGCCAATAAACTACGGTATAGCGGTTATTAAGTATCGACCTTGAGAGTTATTAAGTTCATATCGTGAACTCAAACAGCAGGGGTAATGGCCGAAGGCGCCGGCGGGGTGGGGCTGTGCCAGCGGGACGGGGCGGAGAGGGCAGGCTGGTACTTGAATATTAGCAATTATTTACATTCGCTCATTGTTACCGCATGAACTTGGCCTACAGAGTCAACTAATACACTGGAAGTTAAAAACCATATAATCAAAGACCCATAGACGGCGTGCGTTTGAGTCGGTTCTAGTTCGACATGACCAACCTAACTGGCTTGGTGAGATTGGTATCCATGGGGAGTTCGCGCACGGAAAATAAAGTATCAGTGGTCAATTATTATTGGATGTTCCTGTCGGCTTAATGTTCACAGTGATAGTGATTATAAAACTGACCTTCAGATGAAATCGATTACAGTTACCGACATGTAAGGTATCAAATATAAATAGGTGTTGTGAACATTGTTGGCAAATTTTCAGAGAACAGTTCGGCCGACCCGCTCGGTCTCCGCAGGACGCTGCACCTCGCTAAAATGTTAAGCTAATAGGTACGTTTTAGAGCCCATTGTGTGGCTGATGAGGTCACAACAGTATCAGCGTTCGCGTCCACATCGAGTACAACAATATGCTCAGCGCCGAGCGCATTTAATTAACTGATTATACACATAGCAGGGCAGATTGCGGGTAGCGATCTTGACTGCACTACTTTTTGAATAGTTCCTCTAATAATGTACGTATTGGTTATGGGAGATTGTACCTCAACTCTTTTAGGTTTATACCGTTCGACGTAAAATGCGACGTGTTTTTTCCAACAATTAATTCAAGAAACGATATTATGCGTATTTAGCTTAGTTTATGAGAGTGCCACGGCCTTGATCCTATGAAATGCTACGTATGCGTTCTATTATTTTGTTTATATATTTTAGTAAGCAGAATGTTTTCTAGGGCATGTCAATTTGACTTCACCTCGGCTGATGGTAAGCTGAAGGCAAAGTCTCAGGTAAGAGGGTCACCATTACACGTACAGTGCTGCTGCCTGAACAGTGTATAAAAAACATTTTCACCATCACGGCAATCAACTAACTTACTTGAAACATGCAGACACGAGTATGGGTAAGATCCTAGCACAGCCTGGAACACCCGAAATTACAATAAACAGTGCGGCGTGCGCTACCCGCGCTTACCGGAGCACGTCGTGCTCGTATTATCTTAGATCAGCGCCGCTCGCTCTCGTGCAGTGCACGGCGGTGCACGGCCGAGCCTGACGTCACACAGGTGCCCGTGATTGATGGCTGCCTGTCGCTCCGTAGCGCCGCTGTCTCAGGTGCGACACGCTCGTTAATATGCTCTAAGCTCTATCGACGTGTTTGTGTACCTGACGTGAAATATGTTAAAGCACTTCCTGTTGGCTGATTTACATTTGATATCTTCTGAATTTGAGAACCGATCCTATTGTACTATTAAAATATTAAGGATAGATACCTAGTTGCTATTGTCATTTTTAGTTTTTGTTAACAAGTCATACACAAGGTGAAAGTAGTTTGATTAGGTATATTTTAGCAAACTTACCTGTACTTTCATCTGACATCAACCAAGATGCGCTAGTTGAGTCTAAGCCTCAGCGACTTGGTCTTTCAGTGTATTATCGGTGACACTTCGGATAATACACGCTGCAGCTGCACGCCTTAATTCCTTCAAGTCCCTTTTAAAGTAGAACGACCAAACGTTCGGCGATGCACCACCGATACACGGCGGATATTCCGCTCATACGCACAAAACTTCTCATCGTGACTTAAATTATGCGTACTGCGTACGGAGTGGATCGCCCTGTTTGATGTTCGTTTGCAGATGGCTATAATTAAGTAGTATGCAAGTCTAAAGTGAACCGGTTTCTTCTAGGCAAGCGTGCTACACCTTCGGCCACATCATCACTTTCCCTCAGGTGAGATAGTGGTCAAACGAGAGCCTATCATGTATGAAAAGCTTTTATTATAAATATATACGTGATTCGATTAGTCACATAAAACTTCATGCACGGGTTTTCAACTCCGACATCATAAAGTACAGAACTAAACTGCGTCGGGCGCAACAACAACTCGATTTGTGCGACGGCGCTGCGGGCGCGTCGCGTCGCCGGTGTTTTATGTCGCGTCACATCGCGCCAAAGTGGGCTCTTTAAACATATAACGGGTTCGTTTGTAACCTCACCGCTGTCGCAAATGAAATCATCACAACAGAAATGCACGCTTTTATGGTATTGCTAGCTGTATGTATTCGTTAAACTAATAGCATTATAATGTTGTGTATTTTTCATTTAAACTGTATCTAATTACATCTATAGCAGACGCGCCTCGAAGCTCATTAACTGCAAAATTCACTTATTCAGTACCTAACTAAACTTTGCACATACCCACCGCTTTTAGGCTACAAAATGCGCAGTAGGCAGGCGAGCGCTGCTATGCGCTGATCACCTAAAAATTAGTTTGACCTCTACTAGCTACAGTAGCTAGTTATTAGTATAAAGACAACGTAATGTAGGGTAATTGTGCACTAATATGATATGAGACGCACACGTGCGCAGCGAGCGGAGCACAACTTAACTAACGTGGTACGGCTTGTTTGTAGCACTTTTACTGAGGGTACAATATTATTGAAATCATTCTTAATTCTTAATTCTTTATTGCACACTCAAAGTACAGAGATTATTCACATACATTTTGCAAGAATCATGTACATCAAAGATAAAACATAAGATCATCAAAATGTACCTAAATAGGTACATATATATAGACATATACATACATACATACATACATACATACATACATACATACATACATACACACATACATACATACGACCCATACATATAAATATAAATAATAAATAAATAATAAATATTTTAGGACAATCTACACAACGTCACCTAGACCCATGGTAAGCATAGCTTAACTAGCTTGTGTTACGGGTTCTAGAATACGGATAAACATACTTAAATACTTTTTTTTTTGTAAATACATACATATCATACATAGAAACGCCCAGACCAATGCAGATATTCATATTTAATGCACACAAATATTTGCACTGTGCGGGAATCGAACCCGCACCTCCTGCGTAACAGTCGTGTTCACTACCGCCACGCCACAGAGGTCGTCATACACACATACATATATATCACACATATAGATAGACTTAAACGTATATATACCTACCTATATAAATAAATATATATATATAGACTACAATATTATTGTGAAAGGAGATGATCCTTAGTTCTTCTCCTGAAGATATCAAGAGTATTAATTACTACTACGAATGGAGTGAGGCAAGGAGTTCCACAGACGCACAGCTTGCACCGTGAAAGATCCATCGTAGCAGCTAGAACTGTGCCCAGGTGTGCGAAGTAGAAGAGACGAATAAAGGCGGCAGGGTTTGCCCCTGGGTACAAGATACTCAAAGCGTTCCCGCAAGTAAGTAGGAGCATTAGGATTATGAAGTATAGTATAGAGAAGAGTTAAGATGTGAAGGTTACGGCGCTGCCGAATAGGGAGCCAGTTCAGTCTTTTCCGGTATTCGCTGACATGGTCGTATTTACGGAGGCCAAACACGAAGCGAATTCCCAAATTCTGCAAGCGCTCAAGTTTGTTCAACAGTTCCTCCGAAGCATCGAGAAAGCAGACATCAGCATAGTCCAACGGCGAGAGTAGAAGAGATTGTGCAAGAGTAATTTTAGTCTAAAGTGGCAGGAGTTTCTGGAGACGTTTGAGGGATTGAAATGAACAGTACACCCTCCTACTTACCTCCGCAATGTGAACATCATAATGTATTTAATACAATTGAACTGAGTAGAGATGGGTTTATCATAATGACATGCATGCAGCTATATTACGCACACGTCTTCACTAACAGCTCTCATCAGCACTCTGCAAGACACAGAGTATTGAGGGTGATGATAAAGGTTCTTTCAAAAATCGGTTTATAGTCTTCTGAAGACTCATATTTTCGACCCTCACTAGCAAATTTAACCATGAAGATGATTGCATAAAGCAGTGCAATTACCCTCATTCCTCTGCCTACCAAAATGCCCCGAGCGCGGGCGTTGGGGGCGGGCGGTTGCAAACCGCACTATTACATTCTCGGCCGCGAGCTCTCTTTAAATGCTTGAATTATGAGGACTATGATGAATACCGCGCGAAACGGTGTCGTTGCCTGCCTTGTATTCTTTATGTAATGTAATGACAACGTTTACGACAAATGTACTCCACTGCCTTTTAATTTTTTTTTTTTATAATATCTCGCCTATATCCCCGAAGGTGTAGGCAGAGGTGCTAGCACCCACATTTCGCCAGTTTATATTTAGGTCCCAATGTAATAGGTGGCGAGCCTATTGCCATCAACTGGGCACTTATAAACCTGCGATAAATACACACATAACTTCGAAAAGCATCGCAGTCATTGGTGTGTGCCATGGTAAACCTGGGATCGAACCCGAGACCTCGTCTCAGCAGTCCACCACCCATACCACTAGGCTACCGCGGTTATTATTTTATCGCGGTTATTACCGCGCCTTTTAAATAATAATAAAGAATATATTTTATGGACAATCTATAATATGCCACCTAGACCGATGGTAAGCAGAGCTTAACTAACTTGTGCTATGGGTTCTAGAATGCGGATCAACAGACTTAGATATTTTTTGTATATTATTTGTATATTATATAATTATATACATCCACTACACCCAGACTAATCCACATATTCATATTCATACACACAAATGAACACACGAACGCACACTGCTCTACGGATATTTTGTTTGAATCAGGCTAGTTACCGGAAAAGAGAAGTAAAAACAAATAACTGGCGTCACCGATTTGGTTCATCGGCGCCGGTGAAATTGGGCAGCGCCTGGTAATAAACAATAAACAACGTCGCATAATGTGTGCTGCGAGTCGCGCGGCGAGTGTCACGTGTGGACTGGAGCGCTGAACAGCCGCGAGCGCTCCTCGCCGCGCGCCGGACCGGCGGCGGCTGCGGCCGGCGCGGCGCCGGGCCCGCCGGAATACATGCGGCTCGAGACTGATTCAACAAACGGTTGTTTCGATTTCAAATAAAAATTTCCGCTGACATAAATAGTTCAGAAGTGAAGCTGGATAGACGGACGTGCAATGCTAATAAAACCGTGAATGAGCAGAGTTAAGTTATGGCTTAATCAATCCGTCGCTATTTACTATAAAAGTAACACATATTTTTTATGTTTTTATGTTGATGTTATGGTATGGTAGTGGGCATTTCCAATCATTGTTTTTATTGTAGAAAACGGGCTTTAGTTTGCTTTGAAGTCAAAGAGAAACCAATAAGAACGGTGAAGTACTGACTTGCATCAGTAGCAGTAACGGGAGAATCTTGTAGTACTTAGTATGAAAATAAGTCTCTCTCGGCTTGATATAACCCCACACTCAAGAATAGTTCACAGGTCCAGCGGAGGAGGTTATCCTGGACACGAGCTGACCAACACCGCACGCCACTTATGGTCTATATTAGCGATTGTAATGCGTACCTATAGGATCCGTAGCACTGAGCACGTGAATCATGATGGTTCACATACCGCCATCGCCGACATTCAGCGTCGAGCACATCAGCGCCATTCTCCGGAGCGGATCGTGCGAGCATCAGCGAGCTGTGATTGCACACGCCACTGATTTATGGCATCGCAATGCAGATGCGCGCAATTGACCCCACTCATACTCTACCTACGCTTCATCACAACTAAATCAAAATACAACACTATTCGTTACTCCACGTCGAGATATCTCGCTCAGTACAGAGACAGATCACAATTAGTATGTAGTACCTATACCTACACTCTCGAACCTAAGTATATTGTAATTTTAGTTTGAAGCTAGTGATATGTAATGTGTAATAAAGTATTAATTTATTAACTGTGCGCCGTTTAATGAGGTCGTGACGTCGGCGCCGACTCACAGTTACAACGTTCAGAATACTGATGGTCAGTTCCCCTCACCCTTGGACATGCCACACAACTATCTGGTGGATTGTCAAGTACTCTACTGCACATACTCTTATATAAAACCGAAACATTGCAACCTAACAGTTAATTCAACAGTATACATAAAAGTATCAGTGTTAAATACATTATATTTTGATATATTCACAGTTAATTCTATTCGTGGAAACTTATTTATACTTTCTATTCTATATAAGTCAGCGCATGCATATGCATATCTTAACAAGAGTTAATATCATTAGATACTGAAATACGTTTATTATGTGAACCCGTTATGTGCATTTATTAACCGTGTTTTATAAACTTATATACCCAAAACCTGGGCCAGTAATCGGCAACCTTTCCAAGCCCAACTCAGTTATAAGCACGCTATTGTACCGGCGCGCGTCGACCGCGGGTGTCAATTGTGGTAAACAAGACACTTTTATTCAAAATTGAGTAAAAATATATTATAACGTTAGATTTTATACAGATTACCAGCTCAGACAAAATAAACACCTTGCAAAGTAATTTCCTTGTCTTGCAGCATAACGATATCACTGTCATTACTCAATACAGTGCTTCATAGCATATAGCTAGGTCTTCATGACGTGTACTTGTAGGATCACCATTATTGGATGTTTACAATAGAGAGGAATGCCGGTTTGAACATTGAACCAGATTGTCAATTAGGTCGCGCTAATGACGTCATAGTACACGCGTCAGGCGCGTTGTAGGTCAAGCGTTGAGCAGGTTCTGAATCTGCCGTCTAATTGCATTGCGAGCTCACCTCAAAGCTTCAATGCACTTACACAACTAATTCCATGTCAAAACTGTATGGAAATGACGGCCTTTGAAATAATAATCACATTTGATTTGTATTAACATCTAGCTGTTGTCAGCGACTCCGCCCGCGCGGACTTCTGATCCCGTTCCCACTGCTTGGACTTCTAATCCCGTTCCCGCTGCTCCATAAAAACCTTTCGTAGAGTATAAGGAACTAATAAAAAAAAGAATTACTCGAATTGGTCCAGCCGTTTTCGAGTTATGCGCTTACCAACATATTTCGCGATTCATTTTTATATATATACATTTAATATTAAAAATGTACACATTGCTCCTTTATTACCTGGTCACCATAAATTCTTTTCAGTTCAGGTACCCAGGCACTTAATTAACAATTGGTATCGATGCGCACAGCATGGAGTAGTTACAGTCCTTAGGTACCAGGTCTAACAACTGGACAGCTAAACAAGCCCAGTGTCACTTGTAAGCCAAGCCTTTGGTTCTTTGTATTTTGATACGAGTACGTTCAAATCGCGTACTATATAATTTAATTCGAAGCATTAGAGCACAAGCGCCAGTTCACCCGCTTCATTTAAGTCAATATCGTTTAGTAAACTCGGAGCTGATCTCTCACTCACAGTACTTATGGGTTGGATTACGTTTATTTTGTAACCTACTTGATGTAGCAATCTTTCGTTATTGCTTCTTGATAGTCTGTACCGCGCGCGGGCCTTAGTGCGTAGATGAGAGGAACAAGTTATCCTCGATAACTATAAAAATCTTTCTCTGATTGTTCTTCGTAAAGTCAATTCTTACTTCTTCATTTATTGGTTCCGTTATCGTTTAAGACTATAAAAAATGCGATTACAAAAAGGACGATCCGATTTCATTTAGTTTTTTTTTTTGAAAGGCGAATTAGTGGGAAAATACGACATAATCACGTGCAGAGGATGTTAATCACTGTTTGATGGCATCTAGTGGTCGCTGAAACTTGCCTACCTCGCATCATATACCTACCTCTCTGTTGCCCACCAAACTAACAACACCAATAACTGTAACTCTAACCTCCAACGATCACAACATGTCCGTAGGCGAACAAATACACCCAGTCAATGCACCTGCATTCACCTACTTATTGTTACGTTCTCAAGAGAACATTAAACTTGATTCTCAGAGAGTGAAGCTGATGCCGCTCTGACAATAATTACCTTGTAGTCGGTACTTAGCTATTCTGTGCTTATAGTCAGGCCTTCAGGGATAAGATGTAGTACAGCATCGGAGCTAGTAGGAGGAACCTTTGGTGTATTAATTATCAATTCAAAACTGGGCAGTGCCTACGCCTCTAGCGCGGTGAAATCATATTGAAAACTTGTTTACTCTGCGAAACTGACATCAATTCATTGATCACGTTGATTCAGGAGTAAATTAACGTCTGTTTGAATGAGTTTCAGCTCCACCGGCGAAGTCACGAGACAACTCAACTGAGGTATTATAATTGCCATCCCAAACAAAAATATATCTTTTATCTTAATGACTTGTTTATTTCAAAGAACCCCGTGGGCTGGGCGTAGGAACAATTTAATAGTTAACTCGCTGCTCCGGCGCGGCGCGGGGCTGACCGCAGGCTAGAGACATGCGGCGCAGTAATTAGTACGCGAAGTCCACTTGACCGCGGGTTACTTTTAGTTCTAAACGTAATTACAACAGTTGTTTCAATTCTGAGAGTGGCAACTTCATACCAATTTGAGGAATTATTCAATATGTGGACAAACTGGGAGTTATACTTTGAAAGTATAAATTATAAATTTAGAATCGAAAACTAACATAACATTGTTTTGAATCTCTTCAGCTAATTACAACAATTTTTTTGTTCAACTGACTTGTTATTATTTCCAAAAGAGATTAAGTCTAACAGAAAAATTCACTAATTATCTATTAATCGCGTTGATAATAACGTGGAACGTCTTTACGTCATTGTAAGCGCACAACACTAAATCAGTGTTTGCGAGCGGGTACTTCGCCTTGATTTTCTATTTCACGGACATAACACATAAATAATATTGTGCTACTTACTCACCAACATCGTAACACTAAGATTTGAGGTGATATGTATTGGTAATAATTTCTAAATAAATATCATTACTGACATCTTATCAGCACCTCTGTTGCGTTAATGTTTGTTCTCTTTATGTAAGAACAGAAAGCTCAACTACGCCAATGTCCAAAGCGAGAATGATGCACGCATTAAATCTTTAAAACTACACAGTGCACACTCCTTTTCAAACAGTGTTCGAAAACCGAAGTGTTGATATCATAATACAGATCAACCACGCAGAGCCCGTAGCCTGTGAGCCTTGGCGGCGCGATCCCGTCGTCGCCGATGGGCATGTAAGTGGTTGTACCGCAGAGCCCTGAGCTCTGAGCACTATGCATGGATAATATTGAGTCGAGCCGCTCGTTCACCGCTGTACCGCTGTACGGCGCTTGGTAAGTAAAGCTGTTGCTACACGCACTACCACACTTAGGTCATATTTAACGCAAAAGTGGTTTGACAGCAAGTTGTGTTTCATATTCATCTGCATATTGAAGTAGGTATCCTACCCGAACAGTACGATGGGTTGGATACGTACGTCACATCTAAAAGCATTGGACAATTTATCCAATATCAATTTGATCCTAATTAAAAATATCTGGAGTAGGTAAGGCGCGTCGGCGGCTGTTTTCAAAAAATCAATCGCAGTAAGCGAGCGCCGCCGGGAGCGCTCACACACAACAAAGAATTAAAAACTTTGTGGAAGTGTTCGCTTTTTGAAGATAAAAGCACTCGAATTCCTACTGACATTAATCGCGAGCGTCCGGCGCGAGGCGCGAGGAACAGGTGGGGGAGGGGGCTGGGGGGGGGGAGAATTAGTGCTCCAGATCAAAGGCTTTTGTCCGCAGATTAACAAGTCGCTGTACAAATTATTTCAGTCACAGTGCGGGTCCGGTGCGGCGACGCACCGCCCTTGGGCGAGCGCGGGCTAGTGTGACGTCACACCGATATGACTCCATTAATTGTGGCGTGCAAGCTAGATTGAAAGTTTTATGTATATACCTAAAGCATATAATATGTTTTATCCATTGATTCAGGTAACGGTTGAGTGGTAGCCACTGCCAAGTTAAATGATGCCAGTTGATGTTTGATTGTTATTTGATTTTCATGTTAGAAATATACAATACATAGTTGCAAGTCAAGAAAATGTGTCAATCTAAAGAACGAAGTTATCAAAACACTACACTTCTACATTCTTATAATTAGATTTTAATGAATAAAAAAAACAACAATAGATTAAATACCCATACTTCAATGGCTTTTTACATTGAAAACACGTATAACGGTACCTCTAGACGCTTCTAACGATACCTCATTTGTCCAGTTGTAATTAGTAGTTGAGGAGCTATGACGGAAAATATGAACCTACATACATACATCATAACCCTCCTCTGGTTGTGGAATAGTTGGGTAAGTAATACGGTTAATTTAGTATCCGTGTTGATTCCAATATTGCCTATAAGCCCAAACATGCTGGCGAGTTATGAGGTTCTATTACGGGTACAAGCAGATAGAGGCCCCACCATAGGATCATAGCGCGGGAGTGAGGATATAAACTCAAATCTGGAAACATCCGGACCTTACATTCACACAGTTACAGCTCCAACAGAATCTGGGGGAGGCTTGAAAGTTACAACTAGGGCAACCTAGCGCAGGGTACGCCTTTGTACAGACGGTAGACCTATCATGGAGGACTGGTTAGAGAGGCATCACGGGAGTCTCTCGTACCGGCTGACGGAGAAAACGCCGGGCCCACATAGCCCGTGACGGAGGCGAATGGGGCATCGGAGGTCGCAGATTGACTTACGTCCTCCATGAGACCGGGCCTGGAGGTGACAGGTGGAGCCACCTGTCACCTCAGCAGAAGCCAGTTACGGCGGCAGCGCGATGTGCTTCCTATCTGGGGGAAAGCTGTGGATACCGTGGCCCCCTTTGGCTCCGGCGGGACGGTACCTGTGAGGAATTCCACACATTGAAAAAGCAGATGGAGGAAACATCATAGTGGCGTTTGCGATTCTAATTTCTGATCACTCGCTTTTTGAGGTTAGCAATAGGTGTGTACTTTTATTCCAACTTAGTCAATTAAGGATCAAATACAATAAATGAATCATCACGAATACATGGACCAACAGTACCGCTGGAGAAAACTCACAGCAACACCAAGGACCCACAGCCTATCTCATTGCGACACTATAGTCGTTTATCGACGGCTCTTGCAGATAACGCACAGGGAGAGGCGCGCGGGGCGCGGCGGCGGCGTCACAGCTTTTCTTTGTGCGTCGGCGAAGTTTGCTCTTCCCTAATTATCAACATAATTAGTTGCGCTAAGTTGCCGGCGCCTCCGCAACTTCACGGAGAGCTAATTGTTGGTGCAGTCTTCGCTCAGCAGGCGCTAACGAGCACTACATATCATGTTTTTGAAGCTAAGTGAATATTATTAAGAAATTATTAAACTTTGTGTGAGTCTGTGTCTGTCTCTCTGTCTGTCTGCGAAGCTAAGTCGGCATACAAGAAGGAATGTTTGGGGATATTGCTAATTATAAACTAACCCTGCGTCACCTACTGCTACACACACGTGTTCTATTTCCTAGTTATCGTGTCTAAATAACTAACTTATTCAAGATTTTCATAAGCACTCATATTAAAGACAATCCCAATAGTAAGTAGGCGCTTTGCGTGTGAATGACATAGTGCCGAGGTGGCAAGCGCCGCCGGCCGGTCCACGCCGGGCCTCTGCCGACGCTTATTAACGCTCTCGACGTTTCGATGAATATGGATAACCGAATTAAAATTTAATCTAAAAATAAGAGCCGCCCGCTCATTTACTTTATTCAGAGCACTCTAAACAATTCGAAGTTAGGCGAAGTTGTGCGGCGGAAAAAGGCTAATCTGCAAAACTCCATCAAATGTAAATCGTTTGTAGGGAAGAGGGTTTAGAAAACAAATAAAACGTGAAAGAGCAATGAATAGATTAGGCCGGCCCAATATTTGACCGTATAATTGACAAAGTTCCGCGGCTGACGACAGGCCCGGGCCGCCCCGTGTGAGATCGGGCCCACTCTATTAACAGTGATGGCTTCTTGGCTAAGGTGAGGACTTGCGATCGTAAAAACGCACGTAAAAATCAGTCCGGTTCAGTTACGTAAACGCATTCTAAACCTAAACAATTTAGTGGAACTGAAACGATTAAAGTAATGAACACTTTGTTCATCATTCTCTGAGCCTATTCCCAACTCAGTTGGGGTCGGCTTTCTAGTCTAACTAAGATGCGGCTGAACTACGATATTTGCGTTACTGACTTATTTAGGCAGAACATTTAAAATAAATATTATAGAATTATAGAGATCAAAATTTCGAGTGAGTAGGTATTGAACACATTTGAATAACATGAAAATATTATCTCAATACCCACATGACTTTTCAGGAATGTGCTATTCTGAAGAGCTCTTCGTAGGAATGTACAGATGCAGCGTTGACCGGAGGTCACACAACTCTAGGCCAATAGCTAACGCAGTTCACGCACCTACATCGACTCCCGGCAACATGAAAATGTAAAGCTGCCGCGTTAATGAGAGACCGTTGCCGCAGACTGTATTGCATGCAGAGTGGCTGGTGCGGTGCACTGCGGCGCGGTGCGGTGCGGTGCGGTGCGGTGCGGTGCGGTGCGGTACGGTGAGGTGAGGTGAGGTGAGGTGAGGTGAGGTGAGGTGCGCCGGACTTTGGCGGAGGTAATTGCCACAATTAGCGCGGTGATGCGCTGCACACTCGAGCCGCCGGCGCGCGCGTGCCGGGCTGACGGCACTACTTTCACTGGCTTAATTCAAAGCGTATTGTGTTAATCTACTACTGATGCTAATGATGTTAAGGACTGAAATAGTTTCATGTTGGACAGAAATAGACGCAATATGTATCGGGATATCGGGTAAAGCGGTTCATTGATAGGCTTTCGCGATAGGAATTTTTTACTGCTTGTTTTTATGTAAGAGTGTAAAAGTGTATAATAAGTGAAGCTTTATCTTCTACCCGTTTTACACTTTCAGGCCAGACTTACACATTGTTAGTTAGTATAAAATAACGTAAAATGCCATCTTTAAACAAAAAAACGAGCTTCAGCGCTTCTGAATGCTAAATGTTGACCGGTTCGTGCCCAGTATAAAATGACCACTGCGTTGTAAAACGCTCCTGTGGGCGGGAGTTGCAATAATCCACAATCGGTCAGTTGGTTCAAAATCAAGTTAATCTGATAATCGCTATTATGATCACAACTTGCGTTATGTGTAATTTGTTGTTTGAGTACATCCAATATCTGAGCGTATACATAGCTGTGTGAAATTACTAATCTTGTGTATTTAGTATTGTGTAATCAGTTTGTTCGGTTAATCATATTAGCAGTAAGAAGCCACAAACGGAGCGTGGTGGTGCGCCGCGGAGTGACTCAATGCGCCATTAGCGCTCGTCTTACGAGTAACTACATCATCGTTTGGCAGCGCCGCCGATGTGGGTATCGTGTTATAATTGAAAGGAAACATGCCTATATGAAAAGCACTTGAAGAAGACACACTATGGAGTTATTAGGACGCATACATTTTCATTTACTTAGTTGTGGGCGCTTCCATGTAATTTGCCCTCATTTAACGGTAAGCATAAGTGAAAGTAAGAAGTATAATCTGTGGAGTGAGGGTTAGTATTACAGATACTAATAATGCCACAATGGTCGCTCCAGCCAGGAGGCGTCAGCAGGGCCTTTTTCATATTCAACATTTTGTTTTATTAAAGTACTAAATTACGTTCAAATATGTTTGCGAAAAGAATAATTTTGCACATTGTAATAGCCGACACTCGTGTACTGTAGTGAACCTTTACAATGAAGTAATATGAGGGATACGTCGCGACTCCGTCGTGCTGATAGGCGCCCGATTAACCTAACCCCACTTCACCTACTGTCGCTCCGGCAAACCCAAAAGTAAACGAGTACAATTCACATGATCATAAGAAATTTAGAACATTATACGGTCTCTCTCGATTTCAAATTCCATCGTCAGACCCGAAATTAGAAGTACGCTCTTTCAAACAAAAAAATATTTTCTAAAAGCGGTCACGAATGACGTGAAAAAGTCGGAGAAAGGGGAAAAATCTGTCCGTAAATGACGGAGAAGTCAGGTAACTTACTTTGCGATGGAATGGATCCTAATCCTAATAAACTCATTGAATATTATAACCCAAAAATAAACGAAAATATATAATAATTTATATTAAGATACATAATATTACTTCCTGAATGTACAGGGCGCTAGTGATTCGTCACATAATAATGTGACAACTCTTTGAACTCGTCTCAGCGCGTGTTTACTTAATACTGACGTTCCGTTTCACTCGGTGTTTGAGAGCAGTTGGCCTTGTAGGCGTCTGGAGGTGAAAAACAAAGGCTCACTTTTATTTGAAGTCGATTGTTATCCCGGAGCGTGTGAGGCCCGCTTTGTGCAGAGATAAGCCCCGCGCGGCTCAGAGGGAGGCGAGAGGGATGATTACACCCGATAGGGATACCCTCCGCTCGGAGGGATAGCGATAGCAGTAAAGAATGCCTCAAAAGAAATGGCCACTTTGATAACATTAAAAAATAGTTGTTGTGTTTTCGACAGCGGACAAGTGTGTTATCCTGCTTGGAAGTGGCCCCCCCTTGGAGCTACCTACTACGTACGAACTTGCGATACTCGTTCGTTTCGACATTTTGTGACATCTGTCATTTAGATGTCACATAAAAAGGACATGGTTGTCTACTTTATTTATTTGTTTTAGGAACGCTTTTTTTTTTTTTTTTATAATTTCACGCCTATATCCCCGAAGGGGTAGGCTGAGGTGCTAGCACCCACATTTCGCCAGTTTATATTTAGGTCCCAATGTAATAGGTGGCGAGCCTATTGCCATTAACCGGGCACTTATAAACCTGCGATAAATACACACATAACTTCGAAAAGCATCGCAGTCATTGGTGTGTGCCATGGTAAACCTGGGATCGAACCCGAGACCTCGTCTCAGCAGTCCATTACCCATACCACTACCACATACCACTAGGCTACCGCGGGTAGGAACGCTTACAGACTACAATTCGGATACATTAGTACACTGCAATAATTAAAGTTACAGTATGACTAAGTGTAGTGTTACTAAATAAGATAATTTTAATTACATAAATATGTACCAAATCATTTCATCTTGATGTCCAGCTAAAGGTTGCGTGCTATATTTTATTCAGAACAGCAAATGCAGTAGCCCACACGAGCCACACTCCGTGCTCGCACAGCCTCGCCTTGTGACTGTTGACACATTAACCACTGAATTCGCTCATAAGTGTGTCGCTCTGTCGAGAGCGCCACGCCTCGCCGAGAGCAGTTGGTTTTTTGAACCGCTTTGTGAACTGTGTCGCCCTTGTCGCGATGGCGTATATATGTAAGTGATGCGATTTCACCAACGCCAGCGGCTTTATGTCCAATCGTGTACGGTCTCACTAAGAACTGTACGTACGGGATTGCTTACACCACGATTCCCATTGGGAACGCTCATTTACTCAACTAACAAAACAAGAAACATTACATTACCAGCCAGTGCGGAATGATTTCCAACGACGGCTAACGAACGTAAGAGGGAAAAACAATTTGAAATTGTGTCTTCTGTTATCCGCCCTCAAAACAACGGCTACTACTGTAAATGTCTAACTGTACATTTTGATCCTTTCAATCAGACTTGAGCCTGCGACCTATGGACAAACTTCAACCAGAAAAGTCTTTATAGCTAACACTCTCCATTATGAACGTGATAACAACTTTCACACTTCTGAAATCTTCGTGCAGTCAAATACAACATTTAACAATGCAGGGGCGTCTCTCTGTACAGGTAACAGTTCATTTTGTAATGAGACGAGTGTTCACCACAAGAAATTAGCTCAGCACGCCTACGCCTCTTAGCTGTCAAGGTTTGACACACTACAGTGCCCTATTCGGCTGAAGATACATAAAAAATGACTGACTGTGAATTCGATTCACAAAATAACCTTAACGAACCAAATTAATAATGATTTTATAATATAACTCTGAATAAGTCACACGCCATGCCATCTGAGAAGAAAGGAGTTGCCAGGGACCGCGGTACAATGAACCTTTTTATTATCGTATCGTAAGCTCCTTTTTATATTGAGATGTGAGATAAAGGTGAGATTACACATAAAAATAATTGGCAAGCAATAATTGCCAGTGGCATGCCTGAAATGTAGAATATTTCAGTAATTCCGCTACCAAAGGTACCATCGGTACCATTAGCCAAACGTTTTCGGCCTTAGAACAATGCGCGTGAGCTGCTCCGTCGCACGTGTGCAGTAGCGGGTGGGCGGTGTAGCCGAGCACCCGATGTATGTTGCGTCACAACTGAATGTAACGTACAGGGTGTTGACACCTTTACATCGTGATGAGTGTGAATTCTTGAATGTGTAGTATTTACTCGTACATTTTCCGTCCATGGCTTTAGAAGTAACCTCTTACCTAGACTTTTGTCATTGTAAGACGAGGTGTCTTACAGTGACAAAAGCCTAGGTATTATATTGGCTCTATCAGTTACAATTACAATGGTTACGGTAGCCACCAATTTGTAGGCACAATGTTAAAGCTTTCCCCGAGACTGGTCGGGCTCGAGCAGCTCCAAGGCGGAGCTCGCGAGTTACGAACACATCGGAGCCCGAGGGTGCTCCCCGACAGGCGATAAGTGGCGTTTTTACAACAATGTTTGTATTCAATCATGTATTGTTTTGATTAGATCCCTTGCGGCGCGCGCCTGAACGCTCGTTTGAATAACAAAATTGTTTCGGTGCTCGGTGTAATTTCAATTGTCGTATTCATGGAGGAAACTTGTCGCGTCACTCGCGCGCTGCATAAATATTCAGTGTTTTTGGCCTGCCTCACCCCCGCCCCCGCCGCGTGGGGGCGCTGAGATTCGACGACGGCGACTTTTTTATTTTGAGATTTGGATGTGGATCAGCGAGTCGGGGACGCTCATACGTTTGCCCAAATCAAGATATCGCTTTTATACAATGGAATAATTGCTGCATTGCACAAATATATTTGTATAAAATGTTACTCAGTTGCTTAGTTACTTTTTGTGCCAACGTTTTACTAACTACTGTGACAGGATGAATGATGTGTAATTATGCACTGAACGCGAGCGCGCTTCGAGCGACTTGCGCTTCCGTCGCTTCGAGCGGTCGTCGAATAAAACTCGAAGCGGTAAAACAACACTCGTATTTCACAAAATGAACTCATAATTCTGAGACTCATCCGACGCGGCTATTCACCGCGCCGGGCGAGCGCGGGCCCCACCCGGCCCGGCGCGTGTCGGCCGCCGGAACCGGAAGTCGTTAGCCGGCGGCCGCCCCCTGCCCCGGCGCACTCGCTGCGCGGTGGAACTGATAATATACGTTACTCTGGCAAATAATCGTCAACACAGTGCGAGAAGAAATGCAACTTACATTTATATGGCACTGATAGCAGCGATCACTCCTGGAGGCCTGAAGGCCTGATACCAGAGTAAGCAGTAGCGAGAAATAAAAGAGACTTAGGTGATGTTCGGGGCAGGGCTTATACGCGCCTCTGGATCACCCGCGATATCATTGTTTTTGTCCAACAACGACGTCTTGAACAAAGTTTGGGGCAAATAAGTATACATTGTTGCGTGATCAAACATTTTCGATGCACAGCTGCGTCAGCTTACTCTGGCTCTGATCGATGGCAAGTCTAGTTAGCCAAAGGTTCTCTCTGTGTGGAAGGTGAGTAGGTTTCTGTGCTACTGGGACTAAATACACACTAAACTTCCAAAAGATACCCGTGGTGAGAGGAATTCAAAAAAATTCCATTAAATAAATATATAATTACTCACAAAACAGAATCGTAATCTACTTAATTACACGTGAAATGCGAATGCCGGAGGCTTGCCGGCTCGCTTCGGCCACTCGAATGAAAACGAACGTCGTTTTGCAAAGTATCACTGATGCATTCAGAGAAAATTTTTGCGTTCAGTATAAACTCGTCTTTTCATTTCATTAATTCATCAGATCATTCAAACGTAACTCGACGTGAAATTTCTATAGACGTGTTTTATACATAGTAACTTGATTTGGCTTGCTTCTTTTAAAAACTTCAACAGATACGTCCTTTAGTGAATGTAGATTTCATAAAATAATTAAATCACAACAAAGTCGACTCCTGAGGAGCGACTTCTTGACGGCATATCTAGGAGTCTGTCCTCAGGACTGACTCACTACAGTTATAAATGTTACATTTTTGTAAGTATTGTATGATTTTGTTATAAAAGCCTTTTTCAATAAATTTAAAGTCATTGTTACTGATTCAAGTTCTTATTTCATTGCCTAACTGGTCTGCGTGGGCGCCGACGCACCACGTGCTGCCGAGACCTCGCTCGCATTCACTGCTTCACATCGAAGAAAACGATCACTGCAGACTGTTCTGTCCCTGGTTAAGTTAACTCTACTCGACGATTATCCTATTTCTTAATGCTAATTAAATTGATATTTATTAAAGGACGCCGATTAGTTTAGTGGCGTTTATCTCGGCCTCAGCGCCTCACTGCAGCCACCGCGAGGCCCTGTGGGGCGGTCGCATTCACTGATAAGTATGGGGAATGCCCGAGTACTCTCGTCAATACGAACAGTTGGTATTTATACATTAGGTCGTCCCTGTTCATAGAATTTTTAAGTTTTCAATTTAAATACGAGTTTTAAATTAACCTGAAAGACAATCGTCATCACTGCTAAAATGATATTGAAATCGAGGCTTAGCACCAAACGGGTCATGAGCTGTAGAGCTGCCTGAACGAACAATAAGCACATAACTATACGTACTGATCGCTCCTCATATTGCTGACGCGTCACCTATCGACATCCGACGCTACAGTATTAAATCGCGGCACTAAAACATGAACTCTTTGAGGATTTCCACACAAAGTAGTCGCGGCGGCGGATCAAAGCCGAACTGAATTATATTAATTAGATCTGGAACAGTTTGCTTCCCGAGAGAGACGAACGAAACCGCGATCTTGTGACAACCCTCCCCCTCCCCCTCCCCCCCACCACCCCTGTGGGACTCGCCCCGCCTCGGCCGCGAGTCACTCAGAGCTTACCGTAATAAGATCCATTGAATGCTCAACAGAGACAAACCGCCCGGTAACTATACAATACCAGTAGGTAACTATATAACGAACTAAAATTTGGATAACTGATGAATCAGTAGTTTTCCAGCCACGAACAACCGTACAGTTTGTGTCAAAACAGTCACGCATTTACAATTTAATTATAACTATTTGGTGAATGTTTGTTGTTTGCGGCTGAGATAGGTTAGAAACGAAACATATTATGACGCCTGCTAATATGAAAACTGCATGAACTGTGTATGCAGCTGAAGCGCTACCCTGCAAACATTCGTCAAGTGGCCGCGTTCCTCGGCTCGCTGAGAGTGAAAGTAAGTATATTGAAATATACGTGGACGATAACTACCTAGTACCTAATTGTAAGGGTATGTTTTGTTGGTTATTTAATCATTTAAAACTTCCTATAGTACATACTGCAAGAGTGAGTGGTGTATGAATGTAGCACAAATATTTTAATAATACTAGTCTGGCGTTTAATTACCAACTCATATTTAATGAGGGTATACCAGTAAGATAACATATGATAAGTGATGATCTTGTCCACGTTGACTTCTCACACGACGCAACACCGGGCGTGTGGTGGTCAGTCGTCGCGGTCCCGACATAGCTCCACCGTTAGCCCCGGTGAGGAGCCCCGCGCAGGTACCCGTAGAGAGAAAGACGTCTGCTGCAGATTAATATAGATCGATGTTAGCTAGCCACTTGTTGAACTACGAGTGTGTTTGTGTAGTTGATCAGTTGATACGTTCGAGTCGGCGTCTGTTATAAGGGGATTAATTTTAATATTAATTAAGGGCGCGTAATTAGCATACATCAATGGTTGTGTCGAGAGCAAAGCTGTTCTAATTACTGGAGTACATAATTTTGGACTAGATACTTACATACACGGTACTGATATGTGTACATAAATAACACAAGTAGGTACCACATGTCACATGTCCTACAGATGAAATGATACACTACCAGTATGTTTTGATTGTTTTTCTCAACAATTTTCGCAACATATCACCATGTAATTCATCGCGGAACTTGGTTAAAATGACTTTCACATGCAAACGTTTTAACATAAAATACATAATATCCGAGCCCAAATACATGACACTAGAACTGATGAGTGATGGTCCTGTCTGACGTGCCCCCGACCGACTGAGTCCAACTGAGTCGAACTCAGTTGAAGGTTTATAACCTAATTGCCTTTGCAACAAGTCTGCTTACTTCAGTTGGTCTGGTGGCTCAGACCGATCTCCTACAATATGTCACTCGTGTGCGCCTTAATTAAATGCTAGTGTTCAACGTGAATGGTCACAACGAGATAATCGTTGCGATACCATGGCGTAGCGCGCGCGTGTGTGTGTGTACTACGTGACGTCTACGTTCGACTACGAGACGCTATGGCGCTACGCGGTGCGAATATTAAAAGAGCGGCTCGTTTGCGTGGTGCAGCGCGGAGGGGCTGTAATTACTGCTGGTTAAATGAGAGACCACCCCTCATCCCCTCTCTGATGAATATTTAGATTTATTGACACCCCACACATACAGATGGGACGAGACATTAATACGGGACGAGTAATGTGCTCTTTGAAAACACACCGCAGCACATACCTGCGGCACTCGGTAATGCACTCACGATAACTAAGGGCCGCATTTGACGCGGCATGCCCATGAGGGAATCACGCGTAGATGTATGTATAACGGCAAGTTGTTCAAATTAAACTTGAACATTTTAATACAACGTTATACTTAATCTTAATCTCAATCCCTTCTTCTTCTTCTTTTCTTAAAATGGCTTCTGCAGCAGAATAGCCGCAATTTTACCAGTCTCTAGTAAATGTAAACGTCTTATAAAATTAATGGCGAGACACCAATGTCAAGTTTCAAGTTTTAAAAAAATCTTCCAGAGCCACGTTAGCCACGCCAGTAAATTCGTTTCCGTGTGTCCGCCCCCCACGATCTTAATCACTTAATACTTATAATTCTCAAATCGCATCTTTAGTTGACGTTTGACTTGTTGTTTGCTGTAACAATAAATTAATTGTAGTGACATATTAGCGCTACGCCGTAGGCACGTAGCGCGTGCCCGTAGCGCGCGTCCAGTGACGTGCTCGCGGTAGAGGAGGCGGCCCAGTTACACGCGATTGTTTTTATTTCGGACGCTGCTTATTACATTGCCGAGGGATCGTTACCAGTGATTTTATTTTCCACCTTATGAAATGACTCAGCAATTGTAATTACTGAGCATTGCCGCGGCCGGCCCGAGAGGCGCTCTTGTCACCCAAAGACGGTTGCCAAAAATGTGATGAGTTTACCATTGACGGTGCCGAAAAGAAAATTATATCAAGCAATATAAGGAGTCATATATATGATAAATAAATATTGTAGGATATTCTACACAGCGCCACCTAGATCTATCATAGCTTAACTAGCTCGTGTTATGGGTTCCAATAATAATGCAGATATATTTACTTAGGTATATATCTACATATACATATATTTATGTACACATTACATAATATGTTGTTATTGTATGTTATACGCTCCACTCACACACAGCCAACTGGCAAGCACCATGGTGGTGGAGCTAGTCTGTACGCCAACTGGAAAAGGAAATGTCTGATTGTTATAATTTATATTCAAATTTTTCATAAAGTCAAGTATAATCGTTTACGTGATGCGAATATGACGCCGCCCATTGCCGGCGGCGGCGCGGATGCGGTGGCGGCCCGCTCGCCACACCGGCACCGCTCGACGGTCACGCGTCGGGGCCGTCGCGGGCGCAACACATCAACTTCTAATAAAATTTCACTGAAATTGTTTTCTAAGCGATTTCTATTAAGTTTTTACATCCGGTTTGCTTTGAGGCCCGTCATGTGGCACTGGCTAGAGAGACCACACGGTAGCATCCTATACCGGATGACACAGGTGATCACCGCGCAGGACTCAACGTCTGACTCGGGCGTAGCAGGCTGCAAAATGAGCTATGAGCACAGGCCTAGCGGCTCTCACTGCTGTGGCTGCAGGTGAAGCGGGCAGGGTCCCCCCGGGTCGGCAGTACTTACTATCACACCTCCAGCTACCGATGACCCGAAGATGGCGTAGGTTTTAGTCAGTTCCATTCCGATATAACCACTCTCACCAGCATGGGGATGGTATCAGTGGAGATTTTGGGCAAAAAAAACAGCCAGTTTGCTAAAAATATATGTAATATCAAGGTAAATGAATTACCTTTGTGACGTTCGGCGGCTACGTCAGGTTGGAACGTGACATTAGATTAGGTAACAATGCGAATTCGGGAAATTTTCCTCACCCTTAATTTAAATTAATATACACCCCCCACTGACTGTACTGCAACGATTCATGTTTCGTTCACGTGCAACTCAGGATTTATATTAAAAATGACGTTAGCTGAGCGCGTATATTTGGAGTTTTAATGAGCTTTTGCTTACGTGATGTAAACAAAGAGGAACGCGCCACTTTAAAGCGAGTTAGTGACGTCACGGAGCTGGGCACCGGGTACGTGCATTAGCGCGATGTATCTATTCATTCTGTGTTCATCCGATGTATATGAACAAAAATATGTTGCAGGGATGGGTCCTCAATGATAGACTGAGGCTTATGGAATCACATTATTGCTCTCGTTATCATCTCGAGAAATCCTTGGTGGATGACTTAAGATAGAATGAATCGAGTCTTCAGTATAGTAGCAAATGGATGAAGTACTAGTACGTTGGTCTATTTATATAAAACAAAGCTACTTGCAATACACAAAACAAACGTTAATTTAGATTTATGTTTATTTAAGCGTCGGTTAAAACGTCGCTTAATAAATGTACCAAAATTATTTTGCACAGAATATTGTCCAACTTGCATCTAATGCGTGTGAAGTGACCGGCGAATGTCACAGAGAGGGACATTCTAAAGGTACTCGTGCAAGACTTGAACTATCCTGACTTGCAGTTCCTTAATCCAGCGGGCTAACAAGTGTTTTATAGCCCACATTATTTTTTCTTCATCAGCTCACCAATCATTGCGCGGCACTCAGTAGTATTCACATAATCTATACTTATCTATTGTTGATATACCTAAATGACACTTTATCAAGTTCTATCGCAAACCGCGCGACACTCTCGTATCTTCGATGACATACTGTGAAGATAGCACTACTTCTGGAAGAACGTCCTGTGTGAACATCACCACAGTGTTTGTTATAAGTACTGATCACACTCACTTACATGACCATGTCTTGGTTCATCAAATTCCAACCCCTGTTCTTATAGCTTTATTACTGCTTAAAAGTAAAACCGCAGCAAATTTCAAATAAAGCAGAGTGCTTCATCAAATAAATACCATACCGCTACTTTATTAAACAAGGGGTACATATTGAGATCTTATTCTTTTGTACTTTGCCATGTGTGTATATATTATATGTACTCCTGTTATTCAAATATTATAACCGTTAAAGGAAAAGAAACTTGTTGACCAGTTGTAAAAACTTTTCACGGCATTCATATAAGTTCTTAAATACAGTAATGCACATCATATTTACAGAAAGCCTCTTAGGCATGCTGGTAGCAAAAACTACTCCTACACAAGGGGCGTGGGTTCGAATCCCACTCAGCACAAATATCTGTAAGTTCGCTGTTGCATTTTTTAAACATAATATTATATTGGATGAATCGGCATAGGTGTATTAAGTTTAGCAAAAATGGGCTATTAAATGAGGCCTACTTTTCGCAGAACTACTATTTCAGTTACTATAAACCACATATATTTACTGTGAAGATCGCAAGGTGGTCAAATGCTGTGTTTCTCACATAGAACACGCGGTAGCCAGCAAATTAGTTCATTTCCACAGGCCGTATTAATGAGTGGCGGACGAGCGTCGACGCAGACATGTGGCCGGCATCAATAGAGCGCGCGGGATTTATTGCTCTTCGATTGGTACAGGAGCCGACAAATGGGCCCCTTCGACGGTGGGTCGTTACAGCAAACTGTGTGACCCGCCCTGGCACTGCTTTTCATTTGATACAAATTGAAATGAACATATATTGTTACACTAGCGGTTGTATGTGGCTCTACCCGCGAGAAATACCGTGACCCACAGGAACTTGTACCCGGAATAAAAATAAGCCCGTGTCGTATGATTATTTTGCTCTTTTTGTCATTTTGTTCTATCAGCAAGTGTCATCTCTGATAAGAACATTATTCGGTATAGCCGTTTGATGTCTCTGTAAACGTGTCATAGATTTTTGTCACTCGTGGACAATATAGCTGTTCATGCGTTCAACGACTGTTAGATAAACTTCCTTGAGGTTTCTGTAAGCCTGGTATTCCAAGCAAAAGTAGCCCCGATGCCAATTTGCCAGGAGAGAGGTCATCGCCCGTAAATCTTAAAAACAATTGTTGCCATAGTTGCTAGGCACTCCACCATTTTGAAGGAGAGGAAGTCCTCCTCCAGCCTGGGGCAGCGCCACGTACGTACGTTCTGTGTCGCTATCTGCCAGGATTATGGCATGGTCCCACAGTAGTCAAATCATCAGCCTGTCCCATGTGTTATTTGCAGCATGTCTGTTATAGGTAGGTACTGTACCTATTCGCAAGTCCATTGTATCTTGCTACGAAGACTACTTCTCCTCTGATTTTACAACCAAATACAAAACCTACCCAGCCTAGTAGACTGCACCTCAGATGCATAGCTTGAAGCAACAATAGTACCCGGAATACGGCAGTAGGCTCACCCCGTGTTACGTGGGACCGAATAGAATGATTATTGAAATGTGAGTGTAAATTCACCTCTGCCTACCCCCAAAGAAAATAGGTATGTATGTACAAAACCTATCTACTTTATGACACTTATCGTTTTGCTCGTGCATAGGCAGCCTGTAAGAAATTGTTCAAGAGATAAGCTGCCCTTAGTACGTGTGTGCCATGTGTTATGTAAGCGCAATTGAATTGGTGTACAATCGTATCGAGTGTCGTATCGCCAGTGAAGTACCTAATCTTCAGCTTATCAGCGACCTTACACCTGACATTATCACTCACTTATTGGACACGCCTGATAACGCCCATGAGGAAGTTGTTGACTCGATCTCGTGAATCCAATGCCGTCGCTGTACACTGTGTTTGCGAGCAGTATCACGCCGTCATATATTATCTCAATTCTAAATGAGAGCAATTACGACTTTTCAACCCACTTCAAATAAGGAGGAGGTTACATATTCGATGTGATACTAGGATTCATTGCAGTGTATGTTACCTGGGGTGCGAGGTCGGGTAACCTCCACGTTGGCTCCTCCGTTTCTTCTCCCTTTTGGATCTTGGTCCAAGGCAGCGGAAACGAAGGAGCTGGTGCACCCTGGACAGTGGTTAATAGACTCCTGCTCCTAGGAGCTCTGTTGACCATTGACGAATAACCCGACAGCTGACCCCATTGCACGAGGGGGTCGTGGGATGGCGCGTCTGCAAGGCCCGCGAGAAGGGATCCTTCGAATCCCTTCTATATTTAACAGCCCTTTTGAGGGCTAGCTGACCCAGAGGGGGTCGTGGTATGGTGGACCTGCAAGGACCACGGTCATCGTCTCTTCCGGTACTCCTCTGCTTTCAGATGGGACGGGGAAGAGACGTTGTGATCCAATTGGGATCGAGGGACGGGTCGGCCTACTGCTCACGCAGGGGCTGACAGGCACCCGTGCCACCGTCGGAGTAGGGAGAGGTAGCTGCTCTCTCGCGTCGCGTAAGCTCCGGGTGATCAACAACGACCAGAGTGCTAGCCACATTCTGGAAGCCGTGACCTCGGAGGACGCGGGGCTTGCCTTAATTGGCCGGCCCGCGACAAGGAAAGTCTATAAAACCCGACAGCGAAGTCGTTAAAACCTGTGGACACCAGGGGACCTCCACAGTATGTACCCCGCTTCTCGGAATGAGCGTCACCCGGGAAGTGTAGTATATATCGTTTCAACTCGTGGGACTTGTTATGGATATTAATACAAAACACCCAAAACCCAGCGAAACAGTCTGTGCGGAGGTCGCACAGCACCAAGACGCGGAGGTCGCGTCAACCGCGGCAGTGTTGGAGAAATTTGGCACTGCCAGCGAAGGCAGTCGGGCTAATAGCCTGGTTCGTCTGCCCGACATGCAGGCAAAGCCTGCCAAGGCTAAAAAGAGGAGGAGGAAGAAGCCCCGTCCGCCAAAGGGTGAATCTGATTTAGATCTCACCCTCGGCGAGGACGCGCCCTCCAGCAGCTCTAGCGCGGAGGAGCTAATGCGCCCACCCCCATCTAAGGTGGGCAGTATGGTGATAGGTCACCAGATGGCTCGTGGTGGCAGGAGAGCTGTTCTCACTCGAGACCGCTCTCCCTGGGCTCCGACCTCGGAGGATGTGAGACCCTCCTCCTCAGCGGCATCGGAGCCCGGCAGTAGGTCTAGGATCCTCAGAGATGAGGTTAAAAAATTGATTGGGGGCATGGACGGGGGGTCTGCGGGCACGGAGCGGCTATTAAATGCCGTCCTGGAGCTCTCCGAGGAGAATGATGCCCTGTCCAAGGAGTTGCTGGCGGCCCGCAGGGAGCGGACCGAGGCTCGAAAGCGGGAGACCCGGCGGGAAAATGAATTCCGTCGGGAGATGGCCCGGATGGCGGCTGAGCTGGAGAGCCTCCAGAGCAAAGTGGCGGGCATACCGGAGGTGCGTGTGACGCGGTCGTCATCCCGGCGAGAAAAGTCGCCGCTGTTGCAGCCAGCGCAGCCGACACGGCCAGACCGTCCCTCTGGGACGACATCGAGACCGATCCGACCCGCGGAACCGGAGCCATGGTTGGCTTGCATGACAGCCATGGAGGACCGCATTCGGAGTTGGATCGAGTCTATGATGGACGCCAACCGCCGCCCGCCTCTAGCGCCACCATCGGGGTACGCCGCTGCAGTAAGAAAGGGCCCCACACGTCAGGTGACGGCAGCAACTCCGTTGACGTCAAATCTCGGTCCGCCGCCTCCCTCTCCGTCTAAGAGAGCCACACAGGGAGCGAGTAAAGGGAAGGGAAAGGGCAAGGGAAAGGCGTCCCAGGCCACAGCCTCAGTCCCGGCCGAAGTTCAGGTCCCAGCTGCTTCCACAAGCTCCTCGCCAGAGGGGGGCTGGGAGGTAGTTGGAGACCGCAAAAAGAGACGGAACGCCGCCAAAAAGGCAGCCAAAAAGGCCAGAAAGGCCAAGGCTGCCGCGATGACATCAGCGCCAGGGAGGCTTCACGCTCCTCGATCGACGGCCGTCGTTGTTGCACTGACGGCAGAAGCGTCGGAGAGAGGATTGGAGTACGCCACAGTTATGAGGCAAGCAAGGGCTTGCATCGACTTAAAGGCACTTGAGATCCCGCGAGTCGTATGTAAGCCCACGCGGACTGGAGCTCGGGTCTTCCAGGTCCCTGGCGCTGACAGTGGCCCCAAAGCCGATGCCTTAGCGGCTAGACTAAGGGAGTCACTGGATGCAGCCGACATCCGGGTGTCCAGGCCCAACAAGTGCGCAGAACTGCGCGTTTCGGGCCTGGACGACTCCATCACGGTCGAAGAGATTAGACTCGCCGTGGCGGAGGCCGGGGGCTGTCCCCCGGACACTATAAAGGTCGGAGCGATACGCTTCGGCCCTCGTGGACTGGGGGCGGCAGTTGTCGGCTGCCCCATCGCGGCAGCCCAAAAGGCTGCTGACGGGCGGAGCCTCACTATTAGTGGCTTCTTGAAGGTGCAGGTACGACTCCTGCAGGCCCGACCGGACAGGTGTTATAGGTGCCTGTCGGTGGGCCACGTAGGGGTCCAGTGCACGGCGGAGGTAACGATCGGTGACCGTTGCTTCCGCTGTAGCCAGCCCGGTCACAAGGCCGGCACATGCGATGCTCCGCTGCATTGTTTCAAGTGTGCAGCGGACGGCAAACTGGCCGACCATAGGGTTGGCAGCAAGGCCTGCACCGGAGGGGAGCCGAAGTCGGGAGGCCGGCGTTCCGCCTCTACTTCGCGGCGAGGTGCGGAGGAGAGGGTTCCATAATGGATCCTCAACTCCGCATCTTGCAGGTGAACGTGGGCCACGGTGCCGATGCTCAGGCACTTCTGCTCCAGAGCATGGCACAGTGGTCCATTCATGTCGCCGCTGTCGCCGACCCATACACACATCGGTTTCTCGGGCCTGCCTGGGAAACCGACTTGGATGGATCGGCGGCATTAGTGCATAACGCTGCTGCAGGCAGCCCTCCCCTTGCCGTCGTTGCAAGAGGGCATGGCTGCGTGGCGGCACTTGTGGGAGAAATTGCGGTCGTGGCCGTATACCTCTCGCCGAATCGAGACATAGCTGACTACCGGCGTTCGCTAGATCAGCTTGCCGTCGTCGTCAATGCCTGCTATCCTCACCCAGTTCTTGTGCTCGGGGACTTCAACGCCTGGTCTGTGGCCTGGGGTTCCCGACGCACGAACGGGCGAGGCAGGGCACTGGAGAGCTGGGCCGATGGACTCGGTCTAGCTCTCCTGAATCGTGGGGCCGATGCCACGTTCGCGACCGCGAGGGGTAGCTCTATTGTGGACGTTTCGTTCGCGAGCGCCTCGTTGTTGCGCCGTGTGCGGGACTGGCGTGTCGTGGTGGAGGAGGAGACTGCGTCGGATCACCGATACATTCGGTTTGATGTCTCCCCTCCATTGAATGACACGCCAGTTACGCCGGCCCCACGCGAACCACGCTGGGTGCTTAAGCGATTGAATCGGGAGGTCCTCCTGGAGGCCGCCATCATACAGGCCTGGGCCCCTGCGCCGGACAGGCCTGTCGATATAGATGATGAGGCGGTATGGTTCCGGGAGGCCATGACGCGTGTCTGTGATGCGGCTATGCCTAGGGCTCCGCCCTATAGTCCAAGGCGTCAGGTCTACTGGTGGTCAGCGGAGATCGCGGGGCTACGGCAGGCCTGCGTGATCGCGTACCGCCGGTGGACCAGATTCCGTAGGAGGCGTAGTCGCCGCGCAGATACGGAGCCCCGAGTGGTGGAGCTTCACGAGGGATACAGGGAGGCCAGAAGGGCCCTCCGAGCAGCAATAAAGCAGGCCAAGGCCGCGGCTCACAAAGAGCTATTGGAGACACTGGAGCGGGACCCATGGGGGCGGCCTTACCTTATGGTAAGAGGCAAGCTGCGCCCCCGGGCCCCGCCGTTGACTCAGTGTCTCCAGCCGGAGCTGCTCGGAGGAGTTGTTTGCTCTCTGTTCCCAGCGCGGGCAGTGGAACATGTTCCACCGCTAATGACTCCACCACCTCGGTCGCCTACGGCACCCAGAGTGGATGACGACGACGTGCCTGAAGTCAGTTGGGTAGAACTAGAGCTGGCGGTGCGTAGGCTTAAGGCCAGGAACACCGCCCCGGGACCCGACGGTGTTCCAGGCCGAGCTTGGGTCTTAGCTCTAGGGGAAGACGCTCTCGAGCCCCGACTAAGAGGACTTCTCAGCGCATGCCTGGAGCGGGGCCAGTTTCCAAAGGTGTGGAAAACAGGGAAACTGGTCCTCATTCGAAAGGCGGGGCGCCCGGCAGAATCGCCGTCCGCCTACCGGCCCATAGTGCTGCTCGACGAGGTGTGCAAACTCTTTGAAAGAGTGATTGCAAAGCGCCTCGTCGAGCACCTCTCTGGGGTGGGGCCGGACCTAGCGGACAGCCAATATGGCTTCCGTCGGCAGCGCTCCACCGTGGATGCCATCATGCGCGTGAGGACTCTGGCGGAGGATGCGGTCGCTCGGGGCGAGGTGATGTTGGCGGTGTCCTTGGACATTGCCAATGCGTTTAACACCTTGCCCTGGAGTTGCATAAGGGAGGCACTCGTGTATCACGAAGTGCCTCTCTACCTTCGCCGCATAGTCGGGGCGTACTTGACAGAGAGAGCTGTCATCTACCCAACTGCGATCGGTCTCGGTCGGCGAGAAATGTCGTGCGGTGTTCCGCAGGGATCGGTCTTGGGGCCGCTCCTGTGGAACATCGGATACGACTGGGCGCTTCGCGGTGAGCTCGGGGACGGTGCCGCCGTCACGTGTTATGCAGATGACACGTTAGTGACGGCGAGCGGTGCTACACATCGCGAAGCGGCCTTGAAGGCCACGACCGCGGTTGCCCAAGTCGTGGAACGGATCCGGCGGTTGGGTCTCGAGGTGGCTCTACATAAAACCGAGGCCATGTTCTTTCATGGGCCTCGGCGCGAGCCACCAGAGGGATCCAGCCTTACAGTAGGAGACATCCCCATCGGCATCAAGCCCCAGATGAAGTATCTGGGGCTCGTGTTGGACGGCCGGTGGGACTTCGGGGAGCACCTCCGAAGTTTGGCCCCCAAATTGAAGAGCACAGCTAATGCTCTGGCACGGCTGTTGCCCAACATGAGGGGGCCGGATGACTCCTGTAGGAGACTCTACGCGGGAATCGTACGGTCCATGGCCCTATATGGGTGCCCAGTATGGGCGGAGACCCTGAAGGCCAGGCACGTGCAGAAGCTGCACGCCCCGCAGCGCACGATGGCCATCAGGGTCATCAGGGGGTACCGTACGATATCCTTCGACGCGGCGAGTCTCCTCGCCGGATCGATACCATGGATCCTGGATGCGAGAGCCCTTTCGGTGCTGTATCGGTATCGAAAGGAGGCGCGGGAGCGGGGACATGAACCCGAGCCTAGTGAGCTCCGGGCTGTGAAGTCCCAGCTCCACGGGGACATGGTAGCCGAGTGGGAACGACGACTTGGGCAATCACGCGCAGGGCACGCTGTTGTAGCGGCGGTAAGACCCATCATGGGGGACTGGCTAGAGAGGCCACATGGTAGCCTCTCGTACCGGCTGACGCAGGTGATCACCGGACACGGGTGCTTCGGGGATTACCTGCGTCGGATCCAGAAGGAGCCAACGTCCGAGTGCCATCACTGTGATGCGAGCGAGGACTCGGGGCTGCACACGTTGACCGAGTGCCCGGCGTGGGAGACGCCAAGGCGGGTCCTAGTGACAGCCCTAGGGGTGGGAGTTATCTCGCTCGCCACCTTGCTCACGGTGATAGTACGATGCGCGAGTGCTTGGGCAGCCGCCGCCTCCTTCTGCGAGCAAGTAATGCTCGAAAAGGAGGTGGCGGAGCGAGTCCGGAGAAGACTCCGGGCCCGCACTGCCCGTGATGAGCGGAGGCGACTCGGACGTCGGAGGTCGCAGAATGACCTCCGTCCCCCATGAGCGCGGGCCTGGGGGTGACGGGTGGAGCCGCCGGTCACCCTAGCAGAAGCAGGCCACGGCGATGGCGCAAAATGCCACCCCATACCCAGGGGCTAAATCGGGACACCATGGTCCCCACATTGGGGGAAGAGGGGCATCTCAACAGAAATGTCCCCGGGTCTGCCGGGGTGCGAGAGATATGTCTTGTATAATCTCACCTCCGGCAATCAAGGACCCATGGACGGCGTGCGTTTTGGTCGGTTCGAGTCCGACATAATCACCTCCATCGGCTTTGGTGGAGGTGGTATCCGTGGGGATTTTGCGCACGATAAAAAAAAAAAAAAAAAAAAAAAAAAAAAAGTGTATGTTACCTGATTTCTTCCGAGTTGCTTTCATTGTCACCGATGTGGTTACCACGGCAATAGAAAGAAACTTCTTGATTTCCCGTAGTTGAGAGTCTTGTGAAAAGTATATAATACTCCATTATGTCACATAATGGAGTATTAAATACTTTGTAGCCATCTTGGACCCCTCTGGTAGTCCAGAGGGGTCCAAGATGGCACACAAGATTCACCTTACAAATAAAAAAAAATCATCGAAATCGGTTCATCTATTAGGGAGCTACGATACTACAGACACACGCGTCAAACTTATAACACGCCATCGTTTTTACATCGGATGTTATACCTAATAAGTGAAATACAGAAATTAATTTAATTAAAAAGAAAAAATGCATGTACAACTTTTCTGTTAAGGTTAAATGTAAAACGTGGGAATTCATTATAAAAAAAATTGTAATTTGTTTGTATGTTTAATACATAAACTCAAAAATGCCCATTTCAAAAGTGTTTTCATCATTGGGTTCCCCTTGCTACATTCCCCTGAGCAACTTAGGCTATTATTGCACTGTGGGATGACGGACATCCTGGCTATAAAATTCTGGTAGTAGGTATACTTACCCTAATATACGATAGTTACTTTACTTCATATTATTTATCTTTAAGTATATATCTTTGATACTTTACATAATACCTTTGACAAAGCATGGGAACGAACACACAGCGCTATTAAAAGAATATCTTGATATAATTTATGATTCGTTGTAAATAGTTTTAGTTAACAATAACACAGGTTTATTGCGGTAAAGACATCAATAACCGATAACGTCCATGTGCGACGGTATGGTATGTACATGACGGACGGTATGCCAGCCTGGAGGAGCGCGCGTTCTGCACGCGGAGCAGGCGTGGCCTGCCGAGGGCCGAGGGCTGGCCGGACCACCGGGGCTGCCACCGAGTTGAGGACGTATTAATTATGGACAAACAGATCAAACGTACACTAACTTTCTATTCAGACTGAATCGCGCTTGAATGCACGTTTTGTAACCTCAGTAAGTCTCAAGAGTCTATACTGAATTAATTATATTGTACTTGAACTAATTGAGGAGGACACAATAACCCTGAAATTTAATAATCTTCTTTAGTACCGGGTGGGCGGCCAGCGGTCGCAAGGTGGCGTCGGGTCACTCGTCCGTCCATAAGTTCCTCATGAACAATATTATATCCATCACGATGGCGTCGAGCAGGGTCGCGTACATACCTAGTACTCACGGTGTCGCAGAAATATTGAATATGAGGTAGTGGCTATGTATGAGGACTTTAGACTTTAGTCGTACAGGCCACTAAATCACACTTCAGTGTAGTTATGGGGGACTTCCACACGAACGTGAGCACGAAAGGCGATGACGAGTTGAGAGCGAGGAAATATAGATGCGGGGAGCAGAACCCGAGGGATCAGAGACTTCATTCTAGGGAGAATACTCTGACCGACTGAGGCACGGGGTAATGGACTCGTCCTGAGTTTTTGAAATAGTCATCTACATAGTTATGTCTTAGGGTGACGTTGGGAGTTTCGGGAGATTTAACTTCTGTTACTATTTTCAATATATTGTGTAGATGATATTAAAAGAAATATATAATAATATAAGTACCTAAGCGTCTTGTACAGATAACGCTGGGATACTAGCAGTAAAATACTGTTATCTTAATATTTTAAGCACATTTAACATTTGCATACATGCGAATCAAAATATTTAGCTCATAAATAAAGA
The DNA here is from genome assembly GCA_963691645.1 of Pelosia muscerda. Classification (NCBI taxonomy): domain Eukaryota; kingdom Metazoa; phylum Arthropoda; class Insecta; order Lepidoptera; family Erebidae; genus Pelosia; species Pelosia muscerda. Next base: position 16,754,236 of record OY829112.1, read on the forward strand.
TATGGCATTAGATAAATACGTTTAAGTAAAATATTGGATCAATATAACGATTGGCAGGGCTTATTGAGTGCGCCATAAATCACACAGGCCGACGAGCCCTCACTTCCTTAATCATATTCTTTGACCTTCAGCTCCAACAGATTGAATTGATCTAAAGGTTTAGGAACATTCAGTGCTCCGTGGATGTTTGTCTAAACACGTTCTTTCACTACTTGACATTGACATTATTTCACTAGGTACTTATCACAATTGTTCACATACTTGTGCGTAATCCAATGACGCATCATCCTTGCTGCATACTTGACATTGTCTACATCTCCCTTCTGATCGAGCGGAGGTTACGACTGGATTCTTATTAGAATATTCTAATTGAGTAAGGATGGCTGAAATAACATCTTTGTTTACTAAAGGCAACACAGGGGACGCGCTAGACTGAACTACTTCTCGAGGCGCACTCGGGACGCGGGACGCGATAGTGGCCATTTTATTATTTATGTTTACCGCCCGTCAGAGGAATCATGTATGCACTTTTATGGAGGCTCAATAATAAATATCGTGGAGAAGCACAAGTGCGTTATTAATATGTATATAATTAAGTTCCACCAGGTGCCATCAATCCACAGTATAAATAGTCACCAAAATGCTGTCTGATGGCGGCTCCATTCATTGTAATGTATCAGGGACATTATACTACACGGGCTGTACAAATATGCTTCACTCCGAGGTGGAGGACTTGTGCCTCAAAGCGAGACTACTCTCTCTGGAGTATCCGTGGGGAGGCACACCGCTCTTCATCTCTTAGAGTATCAGGATCCTTGGTGTCGATAACACCAGCGATGTACAGTGCCGCAGTCATTTAAGCTACATGGTAAATATACCGATAGCTCTAATATTAATGTGAGTAACCATGATAGTTTTGATAAATGAAAATCATTTTCTTCATTCACTTTTTATTCAGAAATTTCAAGTTTTATTAACATTAGTTTTTATTTTAATATAAATTCATTCGCTAGCATAATATCTAAACAACCTGCTTACAATTCCAGTCTTCCGGCGCGACGTACAGCGCGCGTCAGCATGCGACCGCGCGGCGACAGTGGCGCAACAGTCGCGCCACCCTGCCGTCACGTTACAGTCGCGCCACCCTACCGTCACGCTACAGTCGCGTTACACGCCATGTACTAATCGCGCTCACGCCTGGCCGCGCACTTATTGCTATCGTTACGTGCGCGAGCGCACCACACCACACGGCGTGCGCCCGCGCGGCAGATAAACTCCGAATATCAAAATATTACATCATCGTAACAAAGTAGAGACAAGAGAGTCGTTGTAGAGATTAAATTTATATAAATTATCCATTAATAATATTTAATATATAATTTACATCGTTCTAAGCGAGTCGACGAGTCCTCGAATACGCCTTACGCTATATCATACAGACTCGAGGGAGACGTCGACATCGTCCTACTTACTCTAACATTAGTTACAAGGTTCGTGTGTACAGTTAACAATAGTTATTTTATTTCACCTGTTTTGTAATTCGTTCAGTTTCCATCGCGAAGGTAGGAAGGTCGGTACCTATATTAGGTTCGAAGCGTTTCTAATTATATGGAGATCGGTCTGTTGTGGCTTGTGGAAAAGCAGAAACAAAGTTTTGACGAGTACTGAGAATCATTGAAGAACAGCATGTATATGTACAGGCGTATAAATTCGTAATCTTTGTCCTACAACACCTGATACGAATGTGTCGACAGACAACATCACTTTAATTGAAATACGGCAGAAACGACTTAAGTCTTTAGTAATTTGTAAGGATTTAGAAGCTTATTAAAGCAAAGATCTGTAGCGAACGCAGGCGTATGTTCAACTGCGGCATTTTACCTTATGCATGCCAATGTAAGACAACTATAAGGTGTTTATACCAACCGTTCAGGTGTCATAGGACAAACGGGGGCTGCACGGGATGTATGGTGACGTCACACACGAGAGACAGACCTTGGACGGATCACACTCAACTCACAGAGCGCACGGAACAGAACGAAGTTCACGCACAATTCCTAACGAAACATTTTACAACAAATCAATACTTAAGTCGAGACATACAGGGCCAGGTACACGACCTGAAGCTTACACAAACAGTAAACCATAAACCTTCACAGGCACTCGTATTGCTTAACAACGTGTATTGCATTTAGGGGAGCGAGTGAGCCAACAAGCTCATTATTTTAAATACATGTACAAAAGTTGCGTCGGCGCCTACGACGACGAACACCGTGGGACAACCGAGTACAACCGAGCTTCGGCGCCTCGATGTCACAGTACGCACTGTGGTAACTTGAAATTATCAAAAGTTTGCATCATGGTTATAGCCAGTATCACGATCCTACTAATTGTTAACCAACTTCAAACCACTGCTGCACTGGGATACCAAAAACTGCCCCAAAATTTCGGCTTCATCAAATATACATATAGTTTAAAAATAAAAGAAAAAGAGCTCATCAGTTTATTTCATTCACTCCACACGAAGCCATTTAATTATAGACTTCAACTGCATACCAGTAAAATGCCATAGCACTTTCGTAATCTCAGTGGTACGACAATGGTCGACAATCAGTAGAATCAGCGCCCAGACTCCCGGTCACTCTGACACTCGTCACACAATGTTACCTCACCGTAAACACAGTACATTTACAATGGAATGTTAAATTTAACTTTGAAGTTACCAGTTCTATAAAAAATAAAGAGACGCAGTACTAACGTCCGAACTATCTAAATGAACTCCCGGCGGGCGCGTCGGCGGCGCGGCGCGGCGCGGCGCGGGCGGGCGCGGGCGCGCGGTACCCGGACGTGAGGCGCGGGTCCAGGCTGTGGTACTCCTTGCCCGAGCGCGGCCGCAGCGTGCTCGTGGTCTGACGCAGCACCCTGCGCACACACACACACGTGCTGTTGAGGGCTACCCGATGACTTTATTGATGTACGTCACAGAGTAACCAAAACGTCTTTTGATTCTACGTATTACAGCTAGATCAAGCGAGGCGATAGATAAAGAAACACCGCTAAGTCTAAAGTTTAACACGTCCCATGCGAGTACTATAAAACATTATTTTCCCTGGGTGCTACATGCCCTCTATGCATCCATATCCTTACTAATTATAAGGTTGTCCGTAGCCTAAAAGTCACATTTCATGAGAATTAAGTATCTTGCCATACCACACACTGTATTCTTGCCATGTGTGTTGGGACATGGAGTAATAATTGTACTGAAATAATATCGATAATTTAAATAGGATTTATTCAGAAACTTCTTGCCGATGTATACCTACCTAATTGTTATAATACTTTTATAAATCATATATCAAAAATATACATAAATGTAGTATATTAGTAAGTTTTCATCTTATAAAATTCAAACACTTAATAATTATCTATAATAAACACTTAACAATCATTGTTTATATGAAGTACCTAATCGAATAGCTATTCTTTAGATAGGTACATAAATTGTGAAAAAAAAATTGGAATTATTTTTTTAATAGGTTACTCAATACGACAAATAGGTAATTACACGTAAAATAGAGTTTAGCACGTAAAAGGCTTTCAGTGAAGATAAAGTCCTCCCCATCTTCACTAAGCGTTTTCTACGTTACTTTTTCATTATGCTAATATTTAATTGTTAATCGAACTTTTTTATAGCGCCGACCGCTGCGCATCACATCACTACAGTGCGACATGAGGTGGTTATGTGTGAACAAATATGTCTCATACCGCGTATAGTGAAATTTACCTAGTCGTTGTGCGTCGTGACCACTATTTTGCCAAACTTCTTTATTTATTTATTTATTCCCCTTAGGTGGCAGACAAGCACACGGCCCACCTGATGGGAAGCGGTCACCGTGGCCTATGGACGTTTGCAACACCAGAGGCGCCACACACGTGCTGCCTATCCTGTAGAAACCTTCTGATGCCCTTCTTGAAGAACCCCATATTGTAGTCGCTTGGGAAAACCACGGCAGGGAGCTCATTCCACAGCTTGAGCGGGCGCGCAATTTTAAAGGAGACTGAAATGATTTCATACAATCTTGGGCCCAGGGTGTAAGAAGATGAAAGTGGTGTCAATTAATAGCTTATATATATTATCAACCTTTTACTGAATATTCTGCGGATTTTGTCAGTCTGAGAACAGAGATATAAGAGATTATGTAAAAGTGACATTATATTACAATCTTTAACCAACAGCTGATTCCTGAAGTGCAAAATGTGTTCTTTTGCACTCATAATTATTATATTTACTAGAAAATGTTTAAAAATCATATGAACTTCAAGCTATAGGTAGGTAACAGGTGAAAAGATAGGGAAAGGATGTCTAAAATAAAATAAAAAATCATTTAATATAGTGTTTTATTCGCCTTATATTATAATTAAAATGTCGTCTAGAATATGAGCGCAGCAGCCTATAGGTCCTTTCCCTACAATACAATTCAGTACCAGTACGCATTACTATAGCCTCCCTTCTTCTACGAGAGCCGTCGACTAAAATATTAATAAAATAAGTTTTATTAATCTTCAGCTACATTAAACAATACATAATTAACTGTTCCGTATTAGGGTAATAAAACATTGTTTGATAAATAAATAATTCTTTGCCATAACTGTAAACAATCTCCATAGGCCTTCTAAATATATATGTATGTATTTTACACCTGCCAGGATGGTAGCTGGTTAGATGAGGTTATATTTACTCACAGACTGAGGTGCAAGCCATTGCCGGATCACTGACAGAATTGTTTCATCGTGTAAGGGTGGTCTACCCAGTGTATTGCAATGAGCAGTGGATATCCCACAATTCACACAGAAATCCATAGTTTCAATAATATCCAATTCACAAGCCGGCGGTAAAATCCAAAATAACAATCAAAATTAAATTAAGTCAAACGTGTGAGCGATCTTCGGTGTCCAACGTAGTATAAGGTAGGCAGGGTCAGAATCCGTAAAATACAAAGCATTGGTCGTAAAAAATTACAAATAATCGGGAAAGCAATCAAAACGCATTGGAAAATACGAAACTAGAGATGAAGTGAATATATTAATATTAGTTAAAAGATTACTTTCAAGATTCAGGTATTAGTAATCCGACCGACTATGATATGGTAATACTGCTGATATCAGTAATATTTCAGATCTTGTTTACTATCTGACATGGTCGTGTAATATCATTCTGTTTTCGATTGGTGAATATTAGTCTATGGAATGGATTAGTGTGTGATGTATTCGCTCGGGTCGTATTAACTTCGTTGCTGATTGGTTGCTGACTGAGAATAAATATTCATTACTTGGTACCATTTTTATAAACAATAATTTGAAACTTGCCATCGCAAACCATGTTGGTTAGACTATTCTTATACACAGACATAACTTGTATTCTAAGTATCAAGCAAGTCTTATATTGGAAGCCGAGGGCAACAGCTACTAGAAACTAATTTACTTACTTACAAAAATAAACACAACTGGTCCTAACCTACCTATATCTGTATTTAAAATATAAGAAAAATGTGCCACCGACTTCAAGTAGGTACTGTAACTATGTTTGTTATTATTATTATTCCAGTCCTCAATCACGATGTGTTAAAGTATGCTGTACCTACTATCATACATAAATCAAAATCATTATTAAAAAATATATCAACCTTTCATATCTTCAGCGATAATAATAGGTACCTACCTAATCAGTCTATTCAGCGCAAGAAGATTGACCTATATTTATTAGTGCAATAACATGTCAATATTAATACGATCATAGATCACCGCGGTATTTGACGATTGTTTGTCGGTAAAATATTACTAATATTCAAATATTAGTTAAGATATTATAATATCATGAAACTAGTATATTAAGATTAGCTAATACCAACGAATATCGGTACTAACCCATCTCTACACGAAACGAATGAGCAAACAAAACGGCAACTGTCAGTGTCAATGCTATTATTATATTTTTATTTTTTTACTGTCATGCCAGTGACAGCCTAAAAATATAAGAGAGATTTGAATCGATATTAAATCGATAATCTTTAATATTGGTTTTTCAGTAATTAATTGATATTTGGTTTAATAATATGACTGTAATTATATGCACTATATTGCATGTAAGTATATATAGTGCATTTAATTACTTTGAGTTAATTCTTTACTGCAAATGTGTAATCGATTACTTAATCGATAATTTACCGAAAACTATTTTCTCATATTTCTCCGCTTCCAGACTGAGAATTGAGGTGATTTTTTATATTCTAAGACACAAAAATATGACTGATTTTTTAGATCATATCTCAACTTATTCCATTTTGGGCCCACCGATTTCCGTCTCCTTTGAGTCCTATTTTAAAATATATATTCACAAATATTTAGTAATCTCTTTCATACTTATAGAAAGACCTTTGAAACCACCTGCCACCGCATAGAGAGAACTGTATTTTTTGTCGCCGCACCCTGGACCGGTTGTCTATGGCCATATAGAGTTAATGACGCAGGGAACGTGTTAAACATTGAAAGATAGTAGGTATCGTTGTTACATTGGTTTGCAATATAACCGCCCAGGTAACTGGTAAAGAAGCGTGCGCTGACCTCATAGTGACGGGGGTGTCCGTGGAGGAGTGCGAGGAGCATATCGACAGTGTCTCGATGTAGTCCGACATGTCAGACGTGCCGCTCGAAGTGCTGTGCGTGTCCATTACACCTGTGAAGGGAGTTCCGTGAGATACGATGCATAGCAAATGAGCTTGAGCTTTGTTAAATTCGTTAGACTCATTTTATAGTTTTCGAATTTGACTGAAATTGGCACAGAAATAGATTATAGTCTGGAATAACTCATAGGCCATTCATTCATCCCGGGAATAGGTACGAGAGACACAAATGTCCTAGGCTAACAAAAGGGGCAAATTTACACAGACTAAGTCGCTGGGAAAAACTAGTAAAATTATAATAATGTAGTATAATTAAAGGTTGACAATAAATGGAGGTTACTTACTTCGCAGAGGTTTCACAGTTAAGACGGGGACTTCGGCTTCGGCGGAAGACGACTTAGCGGGAACGCCAACTCGCTGCAGAGTGGCAAAGTCTCTCAGAGGGTCTGTAGACTTGGAGCGGCGCGGCAAGGAGGTGTGCAGGCAGGCGGCGGCGCGGCGCGCGCTGCGGTAGTGGCGCCGAGTGGCCGCCGTGGTCAGAGGCAGCTCGAAGTCTGGCAGTTCACCCGCGCGTCGCAGTGAACAGCTTGATACTCCGGAGTCATTGGACGACGAGGAGTCGCGATTGCCTCCCGCCTTGCCCGGTACTGATGACGACCTTTTAGCCGGTGGTTGCCCTCTACCACGGGTGCCTTTCGACGCCTCTGAACTATCAGCATCGGAATGTTTATTATTGGCTGCACAGTCACAAGGTGTTGGTGTACACTGGTCTAGTGTAATATTGCGTAACGTTTCTATGGACGAGTTGGAGCCGTGGCTGCCGACACTACCCTCAAATTCTTTAACATCTTCGAGAAAACGTGAAGAATCTGCTGAGCTTGAACGTTTTCTATATTCAATTCTTTCAATCCTTTCCGTTGAAGCACCAGGTGCACAAGGTTCGTCTCCATTCTCATGGGCCTCTATCCGTCGACAATCATCGGGAGCGCAGAGTGTCGGGTTACTGGCCGATTTCTCATCCAACAATCTATTTATCGGGCTCTTTGCAGGATGCTTCAGGGTGTTGAACGCAAAGCCACTGATAGGTGACATGGGCGTGTAGCCTGGCGGCAGCGGCTTGTTCAGTTCCAGCTTGTTGGTTTCTATGATATTCGGTTTCATCAATAAATAGTCGTCATTCGTAGTGGTCATCGACGACTCTAGATTTACTCTCGCTCTATGTGGTGGGTGACCACACTTAGCACACACGCTTCTGCCGTTTACAGCAGTGAGAGACATCGGCTTAAGATTTGCACTGATGGCATCTAGTTCTGCCTGTGTGACACCTGCCTTTCTCAACAAATCTTTAGCATTTTCGTAATGTTCTAGAGATAAGGCGAAATTGAGATTTTCATAATTAGCGAGAGGGCCATCGTCGATCTCCACTGGTCGCGTGATGTCGCAGTCGTTCGCGTCGCCACGCAGATCGCATGGTCGCGATTTTCTTCTCGTTTTCCGCGAAAGGTCAATAGTTGCGTAAAGTGCGCTTCGGTCATTACTAATTGGCATCAAGTTTTCCTTGTTAGGTAACAAATTGTCACTAGAGACAGTATTTTTCCTGCAGTAAGGTAACTTTATCCAGTTGTTCGCCCAGTCGGTGACGCGCTGACATGGACAGCTCGCCGGTTGGAAGTTTTCCTCACTATCCACTATTGTAGGCTCTCCTCTTCTTTTCCCAAATTTCAATAAACATCCACAGGGTTTTTTTAGGATGACAGAGTTCGATGTCGAATTCCTTGTGATTTTAAAGAGTTCATTATTGAGACACTCCTTCAGCCGCTTTGGCGTATCGTAGTATTCACCTTCCACCTATAAACAGCATACTTTTATATTTTTTAATCTATAGTATACACAGTTTTATGGGTTCTCGAATGTGGAAATACTCATTTACATTTATTTTGTACGTAAAGTATCAAGTTACTAAATAAATAACTATAAGTAGATATAAGTAGGACTAGGAAGCCGACCCCATCTGAGTTGGGAATAGGCTCAGAAAATGACGAATACAGTAAAAATCTTATAGCACTAGAGACCTTACCTCTGCTGAAGGCAGTTTTGGCACATCGTAGTTCTCGTAGGGGCCCACCCTGCTGCACTTGTCGTCGGCGGGCGCGGTGTGCGCGCAGCCGCAGGTCAAGGGCCGATTGTTCAAATTCAAGTCCAACTTAGTGGGCTTCGGAGGTCTCTCGGGAGGTCGGTCCGGCCCCTCGGGGCAGCGGCAGACTTCAGTCTTATCGGTTGCAGTAGTCGAACTACCACTGTGAGTATTTAGGTCGAGGGCAGATTCCTGAACTGGCTCCATCGTCCACGCTGGGTTGAAATGTTTAGCTCCAGGCGTCAGCGCTGCAGTGGAAGACCTCGACATTGCCCCGAGTTTGGACATGCAGCTCATGCAGCGCTCGAGTGTCACGTTGCTGGCTCCACCCCCCCAGGCAGCCCCATCACTACCGTCTCCTTCATGAACTGAGGCCGTATCGCCCAGCCCCATGTCCTGGAACTGCCCTCGCTCTATCGAAGGCCAGTATGGCGATATGGCACCTGTTTCCTCTCCCCCACATGCTTCGTCATAATGCCGGAAGTCCAGGGGTGGCAGGGAATGATCTATCGTGTTTAATTCCGACAACCTCGTATCAGGACGATACGCTTTATGCGACTTCGGACTGTTTACGCCTGTGGAACAAATACAAGGTGTACATATTCCTCAGGAAACTGAAATGACTAGGAGCATAATTATGAATTAAATAATAAATTTCTTTTATCCAGATTGGGCCCATAAAGAGCACATATTAATATGAAAATTTTACAATTTTAAATGTCAAGAAAAAAATAAAAATATTAAATAAAGTGAATAAACCATTTCATATTGACTTTTTACTGTCGGTCTGTGCTGAGCTACCAGCATGAAATTATAAACAATATGGGTTTGTAGCAGAAGGACAGAATCCCAGAATAGCAAAATCCCAGATTCGCAATAGGACAGACTTGCATAAAGTGTAATTAAATTATTTATTATGATTATGAAGTAACTTGTTTTTTTCCATACTAAAGTAGCTGAATATTTTTGTTTTTCAAAAAAATGACCGTGGACTGAGAGTATGGCTAAGCTGGATCGAATAATTGGCCTCGACTCTGTGATATTATGCAGTATGATGTTTATCTAAGAGTATAACGAACTAAGAAGATCAAGTACATTTTAGATAGCATAGACATAGTAGTAACTAATATTTAATATTAATTGTTCATGATCTGCAGGACTCGTTAGTATACCTTCATGTCTTTTCAAGTTCTTGGGTCGTCTCTTAGGCGACAGTCGGCCCTGCGAGGCGAGGTCGAAGTCTCGCGAGATGTCGTGCGCCTGGTCCGTGATGAGGACGTGCAAGCCCTCGCCCTTGCCGCAGTGCGAGCCGCCCTCGAAGCAGAACCGCCCCTCCACCACACCGTAGCGCCTATGCGTAATCACAAAGTAGCCAAGCATATGCTTATTTTATTTATCTATGTATGACAAATGGAATAATGCGTGAATATACAAATAGCGCGGCCTTTACGTGGCGCTGCACATATAAGTATAGGCACTATTATAGTTGATGCACAAGTAGCTACATACATCGCCAGGTATTATCGTTATAAAACTACTCTATTATAATTATAAAAATGTACGAAATTTGTATTCTAAATAAATCAATTTTCTGTTAAGACTAGCGTAGCTAAGAGTAAGCTGTCCGAGCAGTAGGCCTAGCATGGCGCGAAGACAAAAGTCCCCGGGGAGTGGAGAAAAATTTGTCTTTCCCTCCTTCTCTCTCCCTTTAGCTAGCATGGCGTCGAGGAGAGACTAGTTTGTCACCGGGGAGAACGTTTGTCCACTCAATGCTACCAATATACGAAAAAGTATTATTCGACCAAATTGATAAAACCTAGCAACGTGCATATTTTATAAGTGCAACATTGACTTTTTGAATTGTCGGTGTTATTTTAATTTCATATAATGTAGATATAGCTAAGTTAGTAAGTAGGTATTATTACTTTGTAATGGGATGTATTGTGTTACGTAATGTGTCATAATAATATAGGATTATATGTTTGGATTTTTTATACAACTTAGGTGGCAGACGAGCACACGGCCCACCTGTTGGAAAATGGTTACTATAGCCTATCGTTGTTTGTAATGCCTAGGGTGTCACACTCGTACTGCTGACCGCTGTAGGGGGGGGGGGTCCCACTATGACCGGTTGTAGAGTCCATATATAAATACATATATACATATATACATATATACATATATACATACATATACATATATATGTATATGTATACATACATACATATACATACATACATATACATACATACAAATATTAATACTTTATTACTGGATTTTAAATATTGAAGGTCAAAATTATTTGAGAAAAATATTTAAATCTCCCCTTCCCCATATATATACATATATATATTATTAAAATTTTAATTCATTAATTAATTAATCAAATTCGATGTATTTATATTTCGGTTACGATTTTTGTCCCCACCTCAATAGTTCGGAGACTAATATCTCTCTATAATCTGTCAAAAAGAGACATATCTTGTCCACTTTACGGCCGCCGTGCTAAGCAAGTGGAGAAAAAGTCCCTTGTCTACGTCACAGCGAGGGACATAAGTTATCTCCTTCGACGCCATGCTAGCAATTAGGGACAAACGCGTTTGTCCCCGTCAATTTGACATAAGCGGTGGAGAGAGATATTTGTCCCGCGCCCGTGTTAGGCCAGCAGGGGTGCCACCGTAATCTACTGTCGTCGATCTGCACAGTTTTGAACGCACAATGGAAAAAGCTCGTGTAATCTTACAATTCGATTCCACGGTCTTCCTTGTGAAATACAATAGTGTTCCCAAGAATCAACACAACCACGTCTCTCGACACCCTACATAGCAGCCATATATATAGAGGGTAATAAAGCTAGCTCCAAGTACCTGAGGTGCGGCAACTCCCACACGCCGAGCAGACGCGGCGGCACGCCGGCCGTCAGCGCCAGGCGCCGCTCCAGCAGGTGCAGGCGCGCCGGGCCGCGCGCCAGGCGCCCGCCCGCCGCCACCAGCACCAGGTAGTGACGAGACTCACCCAGGTGCGCGCTCGCCTTCACCTGTACACGACGCGCTGTTACCCTGGGCTACTCTCACCCGTGCGGCTAACCAAATGACAGTTTCGAGCGCTCACCTGCCACTGAATGAGGCGCTCGCGAGTCTCGAAGGCGATGATGGCGACGAGGTCGCGGCACACGAGCGCGAGCGTGTTGGAATGCTTGTCGAGCGTGAAGCCCGCCTCGCTGCCGAGGTAGTGCTGCAGCGAGAGCGACGCCTTGCTGGCGGCGCCGCCCCAGCGCGCCTTGCAGTCGCGGTACAGCTGCAGGTGCACGCAGTCTGCACACACCACGGTACGTCTGTACTACTGCACTTAGCTGTATTGATAGAGCGTTACACACAGACAGACATGGGTCAAAGGTACTTTGTAGTGTGTTTGTGAGAAAGTCGCTCGACTGTAGGTACCTACATCTTTATAGGAGTAATATGTACTTTATAGGTGTTGAATGTCGACACAATTCATTGTACTGTCGATACAGCAGCTGCCAGCTAGTGTATTTACGTTATCAACCTGATGCAACATAAGAACTCTATAATAAATTAAGTGAACGTGCGTAATGCTAACTTTATCACTTTATCCCCAAATAATGTTAATAAAACCTAAGCTATTTATCACTTATAATTTATTTATGACATAAGTGCGAAGTAGTAGTAATAAAATATAACATAGGTAATAACAGATATTTAGTACATATAATGTCACATGTAAAATCATTTTCTCAAATAACGCTGCTACACGCAATAAACTGACTTATCAATAGTCTGAGTTCTGATGAGTAATTTCTTTGATCCACTGAAATAAGTCAACGAATAGCAATGATCATTATCAATGAAGAAAGGGTAGTGTTCCTGTAGGTTTATGGCGGCGTCGTGTGCGGCCACACATCCGCGCGGCGCCACGCGTGACGTCACACGCCGCGTGTGGCCAGCGCCTTTACGACGCACTGCTCCTTGTCCCACTCAATGCGCGTTTCCGTCAAGTTATGGCCACATAAATAACGCTGTACAATAGTCATGAAATTGTTTGACGATCAAATGAAGCAACTAAATGAACAGATACCTATAACTATGGTGTGTGAACGAGTTTGTCTACTAAGTGTAGAGACAACAGCTAACACCGAGTTGGTAGAAGTGAGTATCCGGCTCAGTCGATATTGATCGATACCTCAACAAAATGTAAAATGTACCTTTATACCTTGGAGCATTGGCAATGTAAAGATATTAGAGTAATTAGTAGCTTATTGACGGGTGGCGATATTTCGGCCTGACGACACGACATTGAATAATCTGCCTACCTGTCTATACAATTGTACTCCAGTAATGCAGTTCAGAAAGTACACCGAAATGTAAAAAAATGTTCCTTAAGGAATATTAACAAGTTTAAAGAATTTAAGACGTTATTATGCCACTTTAATATGAACTTTAACATATCTCGTACCTAGGACTTCGTCATCATAATACCAATTACATCAATACAATATTCTTACGAATTATAATTGTAACTAGTTCGAAAAGTGGCTAATACCGCCACCTCGTGAAACTCCAAATAAAGAGAATGAACGCTAGGCTTATAGTTGACGAGTGTTCAAAGTCAGTTGCAGCAACATCGCTGTAGTCAGTAGTCAGCGCCCAGAACGAGCGAGCGAAGCCCTAAGTAGTGCTGTCGCGGTGAGGAGGACAGGTTAACGGCGCCGACGCCGCCGACGCTACACCGACAACTAAGCTCAGTATATAAAGGGTATAAAAGAGAAGAGTACTGTGTTATTAGCACCTTCGATTACTAGTGTTACCCCCTCAAGGTCAGATAAATCACGCTTGGGTAATCACACCATACAATGCTCGGTGTATAGTTGCTTTTATTGTTTAAAAATGTCCGTCCAAAGTGTATCCAGCAGCTTCACAGTACCACTTGCGAGCAGTCGTTATCAGGTAGGTGAAAATGTGATTAGATTGCTTAAGTGATAAAGTTCCGCAAGCGGAACTGATACAATCATCTTATCGCTTTTAATGATCATTACAATATATGCTTTGTCTGTTACAGACATTAACTATATAATTGAGTGTGTCTGTGGCAGTACAATCTAAAAAAAATGACATTCATTCCAGAATAGCACTCTATACACTTTTTGTACAAACTCGCCGATGAAACTAAAGATTTACCTACACATCAATTTAAAAATGTAATCGTAATAAACTAAAGAGGCATATAAAGCTAATATCAGACGATTCAGCTTCACTTGTGCGATTGCTTGATTGTTCTTTAATCTATGTTGCGGCAGGGCTTAGGTGGGATCAAATAAAATTGAACATTTTCTTTACTTTAGCGTAGCTAAGCTCCAGTACAAAAAATTGAACGTCTAATATTGGCTTAATAAAATTCAAGATTATTTGGATGGCAAACAAGCTTGTAAACGAGCGCTACCAAAGAAAACTGTATTTATACAAGTAAATATTACGTAGACCAAAAATAACACTGAGCTGCTTGCCGGGCGGTGGTCCAGATGTCATATAGTCATATATATGCTTTTTAATTTTGATGTTTTGTAAGTTTCGTCTGAATAGTCTATAAATAATAAATTAATTTTGACTTTTGACCTTGACTTTAAATTCATTATCTTTGATGAAGATAATTAGGAGTATAGGTACATTAGTATGAAATATCGACGACATGATAAGTTTTAAAGGTTCTGCTATAAAACATACTGTTTTGCGAATGACGTTTACTTAACTAAGAGGGTGAGCGTGTAGTTCTAGACAGCTTAGTAAGTACGAGGACAGTAAACGGTACGCTAGTAGGTACTCGTCGTGCCCGTCCTTGCCGACAAGCAGTGAACGATTTTATACTAATGTTTGTAACATTTCTCATTTTGATAGTAACGCGGGATGAGTTCCATAGTTCCATAATGATAACAACTTTGACGATTATCTGCGAGGAGTAGGACTACGAGGGGTAGGTAGTCCACCTGTTAGCGTGCGAGCGTTCAGTAGTACTGCTACGATAACATGTTCCCAAATAAAACAGACATGTATAGTGTAGTAACTATACTCCATTTGATTAGGTACTTAACTAAACATAAACAAAATTGGTGTATCTTTTTAATATGGTTTATTTAAACATCTGTAGATATTCACATCACGTCACACATATTCACGTCCTCAAGGCTATATCCCCGCCGGGGTAGGCAGAGGTGAATAAACACTCACATTTCACCAACCATTATATTCGGTCCCACGTAATGGGGCGAGTCCATTGACGTATTCCGGACACTATTGTTGACTCGAGCCACGCATCTGAGGTGGACTTATTTAAAAACTTAATTAATTCCTTTCATTAGGCTCAAACAGAAATCGATTCACTAGTTAAGTTGGTTAACCTAGTTATTTGTTTGACATGTGTTGTTATAAAAAGTCACCACGTTCAAGATGGTGTACCTCAAGTTAAGTGCCTAAGCAAATGAAGCAGGTGTAGCTGTGTGTGTCACTACGTGTGAGTGTGTGAGTGTGACACACACAAGCGAGTGGCGAGTACATACAGTACATACAGTACATACAGTACATACAGTACATACAGTACATACAGTACATACAGTACATATAGTACATACAGTACATACGGCGTGCGGGCTCCGCGCGCTCACCTGCGACCGGCGACAGCTTGCGCATCACGCACCAGCGCGACTTCCACTGTGGACAAGGAGCACGAGCGTTAGCGCTACTACGACGGCACTATTCGAACGTTGGAAAATGTTTTACAAAAAATAATTTAAAGAAAAACAAAAAACCCGACTGCGTAAAAACTAAAAAGTTTACTATATAATATAGGTACTGTCTTTAGTGACACTCGCAAGGTTAAGACGAATCGATTGACGTAAGAATTATCGAAATTGGCCTATGCGTTAGGTCTCTAGAACGCCACATAGAAACAAACATACATACATACATACATACATACATAGACTGATAATCACAATACCCTCCTTTGCGTCGTGCAGTCGGGTAAAAAGGAAGTACCCACTTCAAGAACACACAAAAATAGACGGACAGACTAAAGTTTAGAAAATTGTGGCACTCCTGACAAAAAAATACGCCGAGTAATACTCATTACTGATACCCATTGGGTCTGCTCAATAACAACTATCTCGGCGGGTCTCCACCGCATTCGTGATCATGACGCTTGTCGAGCGATGAACAATCGGATACACAAAACAAGTAAACACATGGTAAACATCGTGGCGAGTGTGAGGCAGTTAAGAATGGTAGCAGACACATTCGCATGCGCCATGACGTCATAGCTCACCTTCTTCCCGTCGCGGAACTTGACCGTGCCCTCGATGATAGTGTTGTCGTCAGCCATGCTCGCGGCTCGCCGGCACTCACTCGCACCGCGTTGGGTCACATCGCGTTACACACTGCAACAATTTTATTTCATACTTGCCTATTAAATTCTAATAAATTTAAAACTAAGTTAATTTATGAAACTAGTTGTCCGTCACTTAGGTATGAGAGGAAAATGGTTCTTTTAATTTTTTAACTGATTTCAAAAAATGAAGAGGTTATCATTTCGATTGGTATTTTTTTGGATGTATCAGAATGGTCCTAAATCCCAAGTCCCAAGAGTGGCGGATTTGAACTTGGGGAAATCGAGGGAACCCCTCAAAATGAGGGCGAAAATGGCGTTTCTGTTTGCATTTAACTAATTAATTTGAATATTTGTGGACGATGGATCATTTATTAATAATTATGTTACTATTCTGTCGCATTGGGAATTGCCTGTAATGATGGATGTATGTAGGTATGTACGAAATAAATAAGTAAAAAGAAAAAATAAATCACTAAAAGGGGCAAAATAATTAAATTTTAACAAAAGCTGTACAACCGCCCAAATTAGAAGTTTAAAAAAGCGAAAACCAACATGATACAAATGAACCACAACGAGTATGATTTTATCAACTGAGGCAGGACCGCTCGGGCCGGGTACCGCCTTCTAACAGATCAGTCAATATGTATCAATAAATTAAGTTATTTTTTGCATTACTAAACCTCTTTTTTGTTCCTTGAAGTCGGTGGAAGTTTTTAGTTAGAATATGAGTAATTTTCTAGTTTATAAAACCGAGTGTTATTATCTTTCACGATAAACACAAGTTACATTTTTTTATATTATCCAAAAAAATAAAATACGTTAAAAAATATAAAAATAGTAGCCTACCGGTATCGGGTACAGGGACCAAGCTACCAAGGGTTTGCTCTTTAGAGAGGAACCTCCTCACATTGCGTGCCTGGTCGAGGGGTGCCGCCCTCTGATTCGAGCCCTGAACCCAACTGCCCAGGCTAGCGTGACCCTCTTGAGATGTCGGTCGAGGCTGATGCATGTCACTGCACTTGTGTTTTAAATTGACCAACGTTTGTCGAATCTATTTTTTGAAAATTATTCATGTTAGGAGCTCTTATAACAATTCACGGAAGGGTTCCGGTGTTAGTAAAACTAAATGAAACAAAAATTTAATGATTTGTTTATGAAGTTGTATGTTGGAACGTATCTTTAGGTTGTATGGTATTGCTTATACTCGGTCCTGAGAAGAATCCAGCTTTCTGATCACGAGCAGCGTCGATCAGACACTTCGCAGTCTCTCTGAATATATTGTGGGCGCTCGGATCCCATGACCCCAACATTTCAGACGGTACATAAGTTCACAATCTCCATTGAAATTGGGGTATTTACGCAGTTTAAGATATACGTCTGTAGGTATAAGGGCTGCGTTCCACACCAGAGTCCTACTCCTTTTACAGATATTAATAGCATACGGTTCGGTGTCTGCCATCGTCGCGTGCCAAACCTTCTGGTTAAAGCATAGCTGGCACACCAGCGGCGACAAGAGCTTGGTGAATTATATCATTGAGGCTGGCGGGCCGTGGAATTCACATTACGCTCTGTTTGAGTCTGTCAACGGCTTTTCGACAATAGCATTGACTCGAAGAAACACCCGGCGCACGTAGACAGAGGCACGTTGCGATGTGGAAGGTAGTGTCATCTAACATAGCACTTACGATAGACGATGAATTTACTTATTTATACTTAAGCAAGCATATGATGCCATCTGATGGAAAGGGGTTACCGTGGCCTATGGGCGCTTTCGACACCAGTGGCCCGTGCTGCCGATCATGGAGGGTGTGAGAGTTAAGAGAGTTTCTGTGCTGTCAGTGCAGAAGACAGAGCAGAGTTTTCTTTCTTCTTATTGACAAAACAAGACATCTCCAATGAGCTCTGGTTGCACTACTTACCACCGGATACACAACACATGGTTATTATTAACCACCGTACTCTATAAGGCGAATATACTTCTGCAGATGGACTGGTCAATTAGGGCGGGGAATACCGCCATGGCCTTCCTCCGGGAGTGCTAGTAACCAAAGACTCGATTCCCACAGTCCACCCGCCAGTAAACCGGCTTAGTTAGGCCTTAAACTTAGACTTAGTATTAAGAAGTTAATACCTCTATACAGAACATCAATTAGCTTATCGAATTGTACTGCTGAACATGGACTTAACTTGTAAGTAAGCCGACTTAGGAATAATTACAATATCTGATTATTTGTCAAGTATTTCAAATTGCAATATAATTATTGCTTTAATGTGAGAATGATTTACTGTTATCAGATATAATTCGATGTACAAGTAGTCACAACTGAACAATATAAGCAGATAAGATATTTATGGCGAACATCGATGAACAGAACATTGTTATCAAGTTTTTATGTTTTGAGGTTCCGTGCGTGACTCGTCGGGATTAAGATAAGCGATGCACGGAATCAAATCGGAGCAAACTCTCGCAGGCGCGTGTCTCCGCGCCTCAATATAGTATTGAGGACCATCGTCTTCAGTGACTACCATAATACAATTAGCTCAGAACTAAGCATCCCATACGGCGTGCGGCGCCAAGCAGCTCGGGCCTACACACTTTGGGGCTTGTTGCATCCTCATTGTATGTCATATAACAAAAGTAGGTACATCGCGCCCGTTCGGGGCGGTCGGCGTGGTACAAGCGTAGCACGAGTGTATTACGAGTATTATGTGATTTGAATCGGCGTTCATTTCAACAGCTGTTTCACTCATGTGACTCATGTTTAATGCTATTTTGGTTTTTGCAGTCATATTTTTTATTGCAGCAGTCCTGGCAGACGGCATGCTCCCTGGGAAAGCAGGGCACATATCAATAGCAGTGCCATCTACCGAATCAAATTATGTTTTCAAATCATCCAACAACCCATTGAACTGTCCACACAAAATTTTATCCAAATTGATTTGGCCGTTTAGGAGCTAGGTTATAATATCGATACCGCACTAAAATATCGATTATACTATGAACATTATTTAAATTCGGCGAATAAAAATCCTTAACGTTACAATACACGCATAGACGAATTATACTAGTTGTTGCCCGCGGTTTTGTCTCGTAAAATATTGATTACTTCCCACAACCCATGACATGCTATTGACAGGCGAAATAGTAGTCTATGTGCTATTATTTGTATTTATTCAAACATATTCCAAAAACTTTAATGACTTTCTGTTCTCAAATAAATGCAGTAGTAACTACTAAGCCAATTTAGATTGAATTTAATAAGACTATTCCCACGTAGAATATTTCCTCTTTAACATTTATTTCAGTTCCATGTTCCCGTAGTAGCCGCGCGGCGGTAAGACCCATCACGGCGGACTGGCTCGAGAGAGACGATACGTTACCAGGTGGGTACTGGCCGTGGCTACTGTCACTTGTACTGTGGTACAGGAGACGATACGCGCACACTGTGACAGGTTCAAGAGCACGTTTTCTGCCATAGTAAGAATAATGCAAGTCAGCACGATCCATAGGGCGTGCTGAACAGAGCAGCTCCCACTCCTCAACTAGTAGTATATAATACATGTTAGTAGTATGTAAGATTATTGCATTGCTATTGTATTGATATATTCATTACATCGGCAAAAACAAACTATGGTATTTCAATTATTATCCGCAACCGACTACATTGTCCTCCGTGGCGTGGCGGGAGTGAATGCGACTGCTACGCACGGAGCGCGGGTTCGATCCCCGCTCAGTGCAAAAAGTTGTATGCATGAACATGGCTGTTTGCACTGGTCTGGTCGTGCTTCGAGAAGCACGTTAAGCCGTCGGTCCCGGTTGCCATACAAACATCTGTGGCAGTCGTTACGGATAGTTGGATCCCTCAAAAGTTCACCAAGTCTAAGTTGGAACTTCAATATTGCCAATTGGTCATTGGACCATTGGTTGTGGAGGTCAGATGGAAGTCGCTTCGCAGAAAATATCAGAGTTCAGCCGCAGCTCAGTTAGACTGGAAAGCCGACCCCAACTAAATTGTCCGTTTGTCTATTGTGAAAACCTTGTTTCGGTTGAATGTGCATATTGTGCATTGATTTAATTTTAATTTGGAAATGAACGAACAGAGCCCGTACCGACGCGACGCCTTTTTGGCAGCAAGTTCAACAGCAGGCGATACCCGATGAGTTTAAAGAGTTTTTGTAAATACAACACACGAGGCTCCACCAGTGCGGAGAGGTAACGGCTACGTGAACTAAGCTCGTGGTCGCAGAGTGTGCGCTCTTATCTACGTATATTATCTCTGATTAGTTACATCAACTTACTGGTTTTTGAATGTTTACTTTTATTTATTGTTTTTGGTCATAGTGAGGGCCACAAGCAATGGTTTAAAAATTCAGAAGTCACGCATGTAAATGTAACATGCACCATAATTTACTTAGGCACTTTCTTCCATCGTTGAAGGTTAAACAGATAATTATAGTGTTCGCTTTTTAGTGAATTAGAACCGATCCATCGTCCATCTAAATTCGCCAATTTCTTCGCCTATTTCACCCCTTTAGTAGTAAAACGCTGACAAATACTCAAACCAATGAAATTTCGTGCTACTCGCTTTGAAATGACGGACTTCCATAAAATCGCCCCTGAGTTAGTACTTACGATAGTTCGTTAGCTTGGGTTTTTATCATCAGCCCAACATCAGAAAGATGACTTCTAGACGCAAATACTCCAATTATTTAAATGCACCAGCCATAATATGTTTTCCTATATTTTAAGAGTTCCCCTCGACTTCCCCAGGATCTCAGCATTAGATCCTGACTCCCTGTATATAGGACCCCATTCCAATAAAAGAAGTATTATTGAAATCTGTACGCATTGTATGGGTTTTGTCATGGATATCATACTGGAACTGAACCAAATAACCATATGGGGTGCATCAATTTTAATAAAAAAAAAATTACGTAAATTGGATCATGTCTCAGAGTAATCGGTATGCATACACAAAAAACAGACCGATCAAAATGAGAACCCCCTACTTTTTTGAAGTTTGTTAAAAATGACAGCTATATTATACGGTTCTTTGTACCACGGTGGGCGCCAAAACTAGATTTTTTTTAGTTTTTAATGCCCAACATGACTAATTTATTTAAGGATAGTGTATTATTAGCAATATAATTTGTAAGACCTACTAGGTAAAGCGAGGGAATTTAAAACGGGAAAGAAAATAAAGTTCCATTACCTGTTCCCGAGAGCGTTCCGTCTGGTGACAAGATTCACTGACACAAACGTACATATATAACGACACACTATCACTAATTACGAAGTCCCACAAACACTCGCGCCGGAGCGCTCTCAGCGCGCCCGACAGTCCCGAGGGCGCGAGGCGCGCGGCGGCATCGCGCGACCGGCAGTTGTAACGCGCGACGAAAGTTTCAGGTCGGCGCGGCGCGGGGCGGCAGGAGCGTGCGGCGAGGGATGGCGCGAGCCACTGCCGGAGCCGCCCGGGCCGCCCCCGGGCCCCACGACCGCGCCCCGCGCCGCGCCGCGGCGAGAAACTTTGATGAATGACATTTTCATAATGTTTCACTTTGAGAGAAGCGCAACGCGCCCTTACGAGGGGTGATGCACTCCGCTAATTGTGCCCTTAATGAACAACGATGCGTCGCCTGCGCGGCGCGCGACCTCCGGCCGTGCCGTCGTAAACGGCGATGAACAATTTGTGCAGTGGGTAAAGTTATGTACTCGTACCTACACATAAATTACTCATCGCCGCTCGTGTTCGTTACGATCCTCGGTTATTACTTTAATGTGTGCATCCTGTATCAAAAGGTAACGATATGGTTGCCCATACATTCAAATGGTCTAAAATTTATTGTACGTCCATCAATTTCTCCTTCACGAATGATCCGGTTTTGAGGTGGTTCCAAGCAGACTTCTGAGAATACCGCAGACGAAGTCTCTGCGAGAGAAGGAAAACTGAAAATAAAACCCTGTACCAGCCCGTCTGGTCTTGGGAACATTAAGCTAAAGCTCCCAACATGTCACCCGCACACGGTGCAGAATATTCCATCAAGAACCAAGCGGTTCGGTGAGTCTTTCCTCTGCCGCACCATTAAGTCTTGGAATTCCTTACCGGCGCACGTGTTTCCTTCTTCCTACAGTCCCGGGTCCTTTAAGCGGGGCGTGAAAAAGCATCTGATGAGGACGCCAAGCTGAGTGCCGCCATTGTAGCACTGTACGTGTTTGCAATAGTGACCCTCTTTAATGAGACTTTGCCTTCAGCTTAACATCAGGTGAGGTGAAGTCAAATTGACGTGCCATAAATAAAAAAAAACCTTAGGGTGAGGTCTAAGTCCAGCAGTGGACTGTGATAGGTTAATTGATTGTTGATTGATTTAATTTTTAATGAAATTGTTAATTGATTTAATTGATTTTAGAGCAAGACGTGATCATGATTTGCTTTCGCTGAACCAATAAAGAGTATCAATTCAAATAAAAATCAATAAAATATCAATAAAAGTACACCAACAAATTCCAATGTGTGCGCGACCAAAATAATTGTACTCGTACATACAGCTACATTAGAAAGCGTACAATCGATTAGTTCTCCATTAATGCTTTACATTGCTGTACGCGCGACCCTCAGTAGCGTAGCGAAAGCCCTAGTTTGAAGCAAGAGCGGAGGGCCGGCGCGTGCCCCAACGTAGCGACAGGACAACACAGTTCACTACATTTGCTTCAGGATTCATGTAACGCGTTATGGATCGTTCGCTAGAGTTAAAAAATATAAACATTAGCGAAAACTAATTCCATCCATGTGAATTCTAGTCGATTAGATAGGTAAATGACTAATACCAAGGTGAGCACACGCCGAGAGCTGAATGGTAGGTACTCATAACTAATCGTACGGAGCCCTTATTTCCTTACAATGAGGAATAATAAAACGATGTCGACGAAAATGTCATCTGCGTCAAAATGCCAGTCAGGTTAAACGGGCAGATCTACAACCCCATCATTAGACCTGTCCTCCTATACGGTTGCGAAGCATAGCCTCTGCTAGAGCAACATAACCAGGAACTGCGCATCGTGGAGATGAATATGCTGAGGAGGATGTGTGGATTCACGCGTAAGGGTCGCGTGAGAATCTTTCTCATCTGGGGCAGCCTCCATGTCCGTGACAATGCAGACAAAATGCAGGAGACTCGCCTTCGCAGGTACGGCCATGTTCAGCTGCGACCACCCGGCTACGTGGGTAACAAATGTATGGCAATGCCGCTTTCACCGGGTCCCGGTAGGAAGGGTAGACCCGAGAAGTGCTGGCTTGGCGTCGTGGAGGATGACATGCGTGCCAATGGGCTCACCACCGTGGATGCGCAAGATCGTGCGAAGTGGAAGAGAAAAAACCGGAAAGCGGCCCCCACACTCCGAGGTGAAAACTTCGGATGCGACCGGGACTAACGCTAGGATGATGATGATGACGAGGAATAGTAAAACGATAGGTACGTACAAAATTATAATAAAACAGCAGTCGAAAGGTAAACATTTTAAGTACGTTGACAAGCGTTGGGTGGAGGGGCGAGGCAAGCCACGTAGGCCATCAGGTGCGGGATGTGGCTCTGCTCGTACACGCCGGCGAACATGGAGTGCAGCGGGCCGCGCGCGTACACGGCCACGTCGTCGCCGCCGTGAGTCTCCGAGTCGCGTGGGACCAGCGCGTCGTACTGGAACAACGCGGCGCCTGCAACACCAGCGAGCTCGTCGTTATTCGACCGAATCGATTAACTACCTGCCTGGAGTTATTTAATTCAATCACTGCGGAGGATATAATGTAAATCTGACGAGATAAAAAGCATACGGTAATCGGTTCTAGTGATGTCCTCCCGTACGCCGTGGCTGGCGTGCGGACGAAAGCCCGGCCCGTTGCCGTAGGACAGCGTGAAGTAGGGCACGCCGTCGTCGCCCAGCGTGTCGGACGGGCCGATGATGTCGGAGCCGCGCGCCGAGTAGCCGTTGAAAGCCATGACGTGTGCGTGGTCGGCCGTCACCACCAGCAGCGACTCGTCTTCCGGCAGCAGTTCCATGGCGCGCTCCACCGCCGCGCTGAACTCGACGGTCTCGTCCAGGGCCATGTGCGCGTGGTTGTCGTGGTGAGCAAGATCAATACGTCCACCCTTGCAACGAAGAAAATTAAGTAAAGACTGACTACACTCAGCTCGCAGATTACCTACGGAAGCCTCTATTTTAGAAACAAGATAAGGTATACTCGAACATGCATAAAGGGCCGCTCCGACTTTTCTAATATTTGTGGTGAATTTTTGTTGTGGCAACTTTACAGTAATATAATCCTTGAAAACAACCGATGCTTAACGGATTCTATTGATTTACGTTCATGCTGTCATGTTATTCGCATAAACTTACTTACTGCTTACTATAAACCTACAAACTGATGTTGATAAATTTTCGGTGTTATTACTATTGAAAGATTCAAAAAACTGAACACACACTACACACTTGCGTAGCTTAACAAGCAAAATTTTAAGTGAAGGTTAGTGAGTCCTTCTAAAAATAAACACTCCGCGCATATCTTATTGAAGCACCCGAACTATGGGCACCTGTGACAGTGTTGTTGCAAAATCATAGAGCGAGGTAAATATTATCGGTGCAGCTATCGAACAAAATTATTCTTCCAGCTCAAATAAAAAAACAGAACGGGAGGGAAGCGAGGTGGCCTTTGTGTACTGTGGTTTTTGTTAGGGCAGACCCCCTGCCGGTCAGTACCTCCCTTATTAAGGTTGACCCAATCCCATGATCTTTCTGCAAAGAACACTATAGCAATTGTTACAAAGTAGTGCAAGAGTGTTTCTACTGATCCACAGTAAAAGGCGCCATTTTTTAATCAGGTATATACTGTGATATACAAAGGCCTACCTCCACGAACAGGAAAAAGCCCCTCTCGTTCCGACTGAGCGCACGGATGGCCACCTCGGTGAGCTCGGCCAGCGTGGGCTCGGTAGTGGCGTCAGCCTGCAGGTGGTATTGCATGTGACTGCCCTCGAACAGTCCCAGCAGGAACTCCGGCGGTTCCGCTGTCACGCTCAGCAGCTGCTCCCGGTTCCACACGTACTGGTAGCTGACGTTGCGCGCCTGCTTATCTCTTTGCCAATCCTCGATCAGATTTTTGCCGTCCAACCTTCTTCCCGGCGTGCCTTCCTCGTCCACCACCGTATGCGGTAGAAACTCTCGGCGTCCGCCGCCTAGAATGACCTGAGTAATAATATAATGATCGGGTCACTAGTGTGATGGTGAGTGTTAGTTATACTGGTTATGCTGCCGTTCGTTTCAGATACTTTAGTCGATGCGTGATTAGTCGAAAGTATTCCTAGTCTTCTAGACCACACATATCGAGGCCGCGGGGGCGAAGCAACTGCTGTGGTACTTCTGCCCTGCAAACTCTGTACTGAATTAGTTCATGCCATGTGACCGCCCGGGTATTGCGCCCGTGCTCGTTTACCGGCTAAGAGGTATAATTAGGAACCTTGAACTCGTTCCCCGGGTAGTCGTGCACCAGTTGCAGCGCGATGTCCCTGGGGCGCGGCGCGGCGCACTCCACGTCGGCGTCGCTCTCCCAGTCGCGGTCGGCCGTGTGCGCGTACGTGCCGGCCGGAGACGCGTGCGTCACGCGCGTCGTCGTCACAATACCTGCCACGTAGCACATCGTTCTCTTATCACAAGCCATGTATGTACCTACTACATACAACTTGCTTGATACCTAACCGTATCAAGGTACATGTAAGTATAATAACATAATATATATTTCTCATTCATGACAGTTCTTGGAATCAACATAATGATGCTACCGAGGGCTACTCAATGCACAGCGGGGCCACAAACAGCATTCGCTTGGAAAAATGTCAGCTGGATTACACATAAAAGAATAAAACTACTAACAGATTTGTCTTTTCCTCCTCATTGTGGCAGTACACACCACTAATTTTGGAAAAAAAAGTAAGTTACGTCTTTAAGGAGCACCTTCATGGACAATACGGTAATTACAAAATTAAATGTGAATTAATGAATTCGGTCTGTGCTATTTCCGTGTCGATACACGTGTGTTTACTGTCTCGTTTCTGGCGGAACTCACCGACATCCCGACCATTGAGGAGCGCCCAAGCGGCGATGGAGTGCACGTGGTGGTCGGAGTTGCCGCCCCCGCTGCAGTGGTAGCGCGGTACGGCGGCGCTGACTCCAATGGTTCCGTAGTTGGCCTTGACGCCGCACAGGTAGGCCGTGGCCGAACACGCCGAGTCCGCCACCTGCTCGTCCACGCAGTACGTCTGAAACATGAAGAGTCGTCGCGTACACGGCCGCTCCGGCCGCGATATTTACCGTACGTAGAAGCGTCTCCCTTGTGCGGGTGACATTTATTATTTATTACCATAAACAATGTACATTGTTTTCGAAAATTTGATACAAAACCACTAAAGTACATAATTCTAAAGACAAATAACTAAATAATTTATATTGTAATAAAAATATTTAAAATTATGTAAAAGGAATGTCATGCAAATAGATAATTTGTTTTAAATTAGTTTACAATTTGAATTGAAATCAAAATAAAATGAAATGCATAATATGACTAGTGGTATTTACATCATACTTGGGCACCGTGAGGGTGAATATCTCACACATTTATTTATGTGTCCAGGGGGAGAATCGTTAGGCGGCCGCCGCCTCATTTTGCGAGCAAGTAATACTCGAAGAGTAGGAGGTGGAATGGGTCCGGAGAAGATTCCGGGCCCGCAATGCCCGTGATTTGCGGAGGTGACTCGGACGTGGGAGGTTGCAGAATGACCTCCGACGTTCCTCATGAACGCGGGCCTGGGTGTGACGGGAGGAGCCGCCAGTCACCCTAGCAGCAGCGGTAGCATAAAGTGCGTCTCCCCTCGCTAGGGGGCTAGATGAAGACATCATGGTTCCCACGTTGGGGGAAGGGGGTCATCTCAAAAAATATGTCCTTCGTCTGTCGGGGTGCGAGAGATATGTCTTGTATTATTTCACTTCCGGCAATGGACGACTCTTAGACGATATGCAATTTAGTCGGTTCGAGTCCGATATAATCACCTTCACCGGTTTTGGCGGAGGTGGTTTCCGTGGGGATTTTGCGCACAATAAAAAAGTGAGACATCGTAGTGTAACGTTAATATTTTTTAAATTTTTTTGACGTACAATTTAGTTATAGACACGTTTGGTTATATGCTTTTATATAAATAGTCGCTGTTTCGGTACAATATTGCTATTACAACAATTTTGTCTATGGCGAGTGAGCGAAATTGTACATTTGTAATTCCCTTTCTTCGGCCCCTAAATAATCTATTTCGATACAAAATAATAAAAGGCCATGTATTAAAAACCTAAAAAGTCAGCAAGCTTATTGGCAAGTTTACAAAATATGTTACAGTTTGTTATGATAACTTGCACAAGTATTATATACTATACCTTGGATAGTCCCACGGTGGGGAACTGCTCGAAGGAGAGGTGCGCCTCCTCGCCCGCGTCGCCTCGGCGCTGGCCCAGCAAGGTGCGCGCGGCCGCCAGTGTGGGGATGGACATGCCGTCGCCCAGGAACAGCACCACGTTCCGCGCCGGGCCCGCGGGCTCGCGCCGCCGCAGCCGCTCCTCGATGGCGGCGCGCGCGTCGTTCTCCCAGAACTGCGGCTCCACCTCCTGGGGGCGCGCGCGCCCCTCCGTCTCGCTGCGCTGCCGCCGCGCGTGGTGCATATCGCGCTCTGAAAGGGCATCCCTGCGTGTGCCGAGCTAGGACAGAATATGTACCTACAGTGACGTCTCCCTCCCTTCCTTGGGACTGAGGAATCGGGGTGGTTAAATAGAACCCTAGCGTCTATACTTGGGTCGTTGTTGTCTAGACGCAGTTCCCGGTCACCTGGAAACCCGAGGTCGGTTCCTCTCGCTTCTCTCCCGCTGGCGGAGAGGTCGGACGACAGTCGTTCCAGTAAAACAGATGAGGTGACAAACACCAAGAAGAAAACCTATTCACTATACTAGGTACTGAGAAGCGCTTGACTGAGATGTTCCGACCGTTCACTGACCGTGGGAGGGCAGTGACAGCGCGAGCAGCAGCAGCGCCACCGCCGTGAACTGTGTGCGCGGCATTCGATGAATCGGTGAAACCGAAACGTGTGAATCACTCCAACCGGCTCGGTGAACCCGAACTGACTGAAATATCTTACTGTGGAAAGAGAGCGTAGCGTTCTACGCCGCCTATCGCACATGTCATCCACTATCTCGACAGATCGGCCCGCCTAGCTGATAACTAAGATGAACTTCCCTCGTGAAATCTGCAAATCCATTTAACAAATAAGGTAGGTACTGTGTCACACGCACACGCACTCGCACACGCACACGCATGCACACGC
Organism: Pelosia muscerda; assembly: GCA_963691645.1. NCBI lineage: Eukaryota > Metazoa > Arthropoda > Insecta > Lepidoptera > Erebidae > Pelosia > Pelosia muscerda. The sequence goes on from OY829112.1 coordinate 16,782,853, forward strand.
ACACGCACACGCAAACGCACGCACGCACGCACGCAAGCACGCACATACATTTTATTTTACAATCGCGCCGGCTCCATCTGGTTGCAGAGTTATTTAGTTGTGTCAAGAAATGTGACATCAGCATAGTCCAGAAGAGGAAGGAGACGAGATTGAGCAAGACAGATTCTGATCGTTAAAAGAAAGGAAATGCTGAGGACGCTCGAGAGAGTGGAACGTACCAAAAACTTTCCTGCTTACCTCGTTGATGTAACTAGACTATGACAAGCTGCAATCAATGAGAATGAGAACCCCTAGATTTTTGGCAACTGTGGTAAATGGTATCACATTATTGTTTGGTTTTATCAATGCTATCACTCTGTGTCATTAGATAAGGAAATAATTTAAGAAACCTATTCATGAATACGTAGTAAAAAAGTACGTATTAATGGCGTCGGAGGTCGGACTCGTGGTAACCCAATTACTTTTTACGCACAGCGGCGTCATTTTAATTGATTAAGTCACTTAAGTGTTCTACGAAATTTAATCATTAAGCGTGACCGCTGGCACTTCACGGCATTCTATATATTCATTCAAAAAGGACGTTGCAGTTCTTCTGCCTAGTAGAGGGCACAGTGGAGAGCAGGCGAAAGACATTCTTGTCGAGTTTTACTTGGACTGCTACAGCTTTGAGGAGGGACGCCGATGACCTCTCTTTATCTAATTCTACCTCAATACTTAACTAATCTCCATAGCTTACGATTAGGATTATAATTTCCAGATAAGATATTGTGAAAAAGATAAAGGCGCAAGGAGCAGGTCCCTTGAATCAGTTTAAGAACATGAGCTTACTCGTGACGTTGGTCGCAATGGCGGCTGCGCTGGGCGCGCACGCCGACCGCTACCACCCCGACGAGCCGGCCGGGCGCGCCGCCGCCGCCGCCTCCGCCGCCGCCGCCGCCGCCAACCTGGCCGAGGCCGACCCCCAGTACTGGGTCAACCAGGCGCAGTCCGCCATCGCGGCGGACGCGCGGCGGGCCGTGCCCGGCGGCAAGGCGCGCAACGTCGTCATGTTCCTGGGCGACGGCATGTCCATTCCGACACTCGCCGCGGCGCGCACCTTACTCGGACAGCGACGCGGTGCCACCGGCGAGGAGACCCAGATGTCGTTCGAGAACTTCCCGACGATAGGCTTGGCCAAAGTAAGTGCTGCAAACACATAAGAACGATGAGGTATAAGTGGTAAGAAACTTTGGAATTATAATGTATTATCACATTTTCCTTTAAAGTATATATTATTATTAAGTTAGATGTGGCAGTCTGCATTTACTGTGTTCGGTAACAAACAGCGCGATATATACAGCCTGTGTTGAAGGACATTCACAACTATTGCAGTTGCATCCAAAAATTGACGTAGATGCAATAAGCCAACTACCAGCGTAGGTGGTTTTGTGAAAATTAAAACTCTAAATAAGGCGATGCGACACTGAAAGTTACCATAGCTCGTAGAATAAGTAAGCCGACCGAAGTGTCAGTGGGCTGGCCGTGAATCAGCACACATAACACACATCACACACGAGACACCGATTGATTCAAATATTTTTTACTTGATGTGGTTGGTGTGTCCACCTACAATTCAAGTTCATTGCCGTCTAGATTTAGTAACATCTATCTTCGCCATAAAACATATTATGAGAGTGACGCACTCTTTTACATCTACGTCAAAACTTTGCTACTAGTCAACTTTTAACTCTCTACTTATAACTTATAAAAGTGAACATCAGCGATACTTAGATCCATTGACAATTCTATGGTAATTTATTAAAGTAATTAAAAACTAAACAAAGAATAGGTACCTCAAAAAAATATAAAATTCAAGCATTGTCCTGTTCTTTAATCGGTAAAGCACTTGTACGTTTTGGAAACGATCTATGGTCCCAACGCTTGATGTTTTTATATTTTACTTTTTCGATGTATTTTTGTATGATCACCAGTCAAGCTTTTATCGATGGCCTAGTGAAATATAAAAGGTATGTTTTAGACATGGTAGAGTTACAGGTCAGTGAATTACCGTACATTAAATTATTGTAATATTACTTGTTACTTCTTCTTCAGACGTACTGCGTCAACAGTCAGGTGGCCGACTCTGCGTGCACGGCCACTTCGTACCTGTGCGGCGTCAAAACTAATTACGGCATGTTGGGGGTGAGCGCCGCCGTGCCCCGCCGCGACTGCGTGGGCGCCAGGGACGCAGCCAACCAAGTGGAGTCGATCGCGGAGTGGGCGCTGGCCGACGGGCGAGACGCTGGTGAGAGTCAGCTCACCTCATTATGAGCAGATGAGTATGAAGAAACTTAGAGGCAGTCTACAGCGTACCTCGCGAGCAGCTACCAGTTTGGCCAGGAGGAAAAAACCCACACGGTGTCGGCTTGGGCTGCTGTGGCATGGATAGATCTAGTAAGAACACTTTTGAGCCCGGTAAGAGGTTCCCGGGCCCAAAATCCCACGCGGTCGTGCCACGGGCAACAGTTAATTTATTTAATTTATTATAGTATTTTTTTTATGTATTCACTAATCATCATCAGTGAGTTAGTCGCATTCGTAGCCTTCATCTCACAGTCCAGCCAATTTTTATTGCATTATTGACTCTCCATCTTATCGCATAGTTATAAAACAGTTCTATAAAACGATAATTTCATTAAAAAAGTCACTACATAAATAACAAATGGTGCCATAATGCGAGTTCTCGATGGCAATTGAATAACGCTAGTTATACAGTATATAAAAAAAATTAAAAAATGCCAATAAGTTGTCTACCAGGGGCCTTCGACTTCGGGAGTGATCCCCTTACATCCTGTATAGTCGTATATAAAATTAACCTGTACACAATGTCAGTATATTATAACAATATAAATCAATGGTCCAGCCCGGTGCAGTGAACATGAGCGTGTGTCGGCAGGTATCGTGACCACGACGCGCGTGACGCACGCGTCCCCGGCGGGCGCGTACGCCAAGTCGGCGGACCGCAACTGGGAGAGCGACGCGGACGTGGCGGCGTCCGGCTATGACAGCTCCTGCCCCGACATCGCGCACCAGCTCGTACACTTACACCCCGGGAACAAGTTTAAGGTCATTATGACAAATGTCAATTTTGAAAAAGTATGGTTCTGACTTTTTTGCCAAATTCTTACAAGAAACAAGTGCATAGTCAGCAATAAATCGTAACGCTGTTTCTTCCACAGATACAAGTTTGCATATTAACCAAAGTTTATAAAATAAATTTATTATCTATGTTATAGGTTATTTTAGGGGGTGGAAGACGGAGCTTTTTGCCAAGAAATATTACTGATGAGGAAGGAGATGCAGGTAGACGCATGGACGGTCGCAACCTTATAGAAGAGTGGCAGCAGGACAAAGTAACTCGAAACGTCTCATATAATTATATTTGGAATCGCGCAGAGCTGTTAAATCTTAACAACAAGTTACCTGAGTACTTACTGGGCTTGTTCGAAAGTAATCACATGATGTATCACCTGGAAGCGAACGCTACTACTGAGCCAACTCTCGCCGAACTCACGGCAACTGCGATCAAAATGTTGAGTCGCAACGAGAAGGGATTCTTCCTATTTGTTGAGGGCGGGCGCATCGACCACGGACATCACGACAACAGAGCGCAGCTGGCGCTCGACGAGACTCTGGAGATGGAGAAGGCCGTGACCGTCGCTTTACAACTCCTCTCCGAGGAAGACTCGCTCGTGGTGGTGACGGCGGACCACGCGCACGTCATGTCACTCAACGGTTACTCTCCGCGTGGACAAGCAATCTTGGGCCCCGCCAGAGATGTAGACGACTACAGCGTGCCCTACATGACACTGTCATACACCAACGGACCGGGCTACCGTTCACATTCTAATAAAATCAGGCCAAACGTATTATCGGAATCGAGTTACGGTGAGAATAGCTTTTACTTTATAACATTGACATTATAGATTTCGTCAAATGTTCATAACACATAATGATTGTAACCAGGGGACGTAAGGTGGCGTTCACACGTGGATGTGCCCTTGGACTCGGAGACTCACGGCGGCGACGACGTGGCCGTGTTCGCGTGGGGCCCGCACCACGCCATATTCACGGGGCTGTACGAGCAGAGCCAGATCCCGCACCGCATGGCGTACGCGGCGCGCTTCGGCCCCGGGCTGCACGCGCGCTCCGCCGCTCGTGCAACTCACGCGACGCTCTCCGTGATATTGCTAACTGCTGCGTTCTTGTCGTGTGACCTGTTCAGTATTCATAGGTTTAGGTGCCGATTGTAACCTCACCTGACAGTATAGTACTCGGCTTGTGCTCAATGCTCGCTCGCTCTATCCTGGTACTCGACGTCACTGTTCGTGATTGTAGTCAGGCTGAGATGTTAGTATGCTGCCGTGGTATAACTAGAATGCCGTTACCTACCGAAACCATTTTTTGAAATAAGCGCGAAAAACGTAAAATAAACTTTAAATTGATGTCACTTATTAATGACAACTCATAAATAAGAATTAAAAATACCAAAAGATAGGTAAATTGGAGTACTTTCGAATGTCATTTATGAATTTTCTTACTTAGAAGATATTTTTGAATATAAATCGTTTTATACGTTTTAATTTAACATCTTTAATACAAAGAGTTCAGAGAGTTTAAGCTAAAACGCCGCTGTGCATAGCATAACGGCACTTTAGTGTAAAACTAACTGGAAATAACAATGTCCAATAATATTCTTTAAAAAACTACAATAATAATTGACTAAAACGCCGGTACAATACATAGAGTCGTTTTAGCTAAATAATAAAAGCTCTGAACTTGCTATATGTTAGACTTGAATGCTGTTAATGTCATTTTACCGCTTTTAAGTATATTATCCTAGGCATATTATTAAGAAACTTAAAGCATTGTTAAACTTAAACGCAGTTAAGTCAAGAACCTCAAATCTTAGCGGCACTATAGCGACACAATGCCGAGATGATAAGTGAGCAAATTTGTAAAACGGTAGTTAAGAATAAAAATAATACATTTTGTTTATTTAAAATTTACATTAACTATGCATTTGGTGTTTCATAAAACTAACTTAAAAAATAATTAAACACATACCAATCATAAAAATATTTAATATATCATTGAATGGACATTTTTGTACTTACTAGTGAATTCGATATTATAACTTAAAACCATATTCCTTATAACAATTGGGATCATTTGACCAAAATAAAAACTGTTTTTCTCCTACACAAAAACATTAATATTATTTAATCGCTCGCCTAAACCTAACATAAACTAAACTGTGGGAGCTTCGATTAAATTTTGTTTCATTTGTTCCATTAACAAAGTCCATGGAACTACTGAGAAAAAAAATCTGACTAGTTCCATGGAACTAATTGTTGGTGGAACTAGTGAGAATGCACGAACATAAACTGGCTAGCACCTCTGCCTACCCCTTCAGGGATGTAGGCGTGAGTTTATGTTATGTTATTTAGGTTCTATACACATCGGTTCAGTTCAGAAGTCAAGTTTCATTAAACGAGGGGTTTTTAAATATTTATCAATGATTGAACAATAAATTGACGACCTCCGTGGCGTGGTGGTAGTTACGCGACTGCTATGCAGGAGGCGCGGGTTCGATTCCCGCTCAGTGCAAATATTTATATGCATGAGCATGAATATCTGCATTGGTTTGGGTGTTTCTATGTATAATATGTATGAATTTACAAAAAGAAGTATCTCAGTATGTTTATCCGCATTCTAAAACCCATAACACAAGCTAGTAAAACTATGCTTATCATGGGTCTATATACATATTAATTTATTTTTATTTAATTGATTTGAATTTGAATTGAATTGATGAAACGTACTGAAATGTAATTATCATCGAAGTTTTTCTTGTACCTTAGATCAGTATTGTTACGAATGTCACTCATGACGTAAGCCGTCAATGATTGAAGCTCTCGAATATACTCTATCTCGAATATACTCGAATATATATATACTCGATTGAATATACTCGAAGATGAGCCCAAGTTCTGAAATTGAACTCCTCAAATGGAATGAACTAGAATAATTGTAAATAAAGAGAATCGAAATTACGATCGTAATGACGATCGAAAAGACTAGCGAAATTAGGATTTCCAGAAGATTCTGCATGGTATATAAACAGCACCGGGAGCGCCAAAAGAGCAGTTAAGTCTCAGTGGTTGAAGTGGAAACAAGAAGAAGAAGAAGAAGAAGTAAAGTGAAAAGTGCAAGTAATAGTGCTGATAAAGTGCAAGTGAAAGTGCTAGTGGTGCATGTGCAATAACTGCATGTGCTGTGAAACATAGACGCTCAGTGAACGTAGACGTTCTAGAGACTGTGTATAAAGACAGTGCAGTGCAGTACAGTCCTCTAAGTGCGTACGAGTGCCTCGGACAATAGACTGTGTGTACGCTTAAGACTGTTGGTGGTTCCAATAAAGTGTAAAATCGCTCGAGGTTGTTTACTTCCAATCCCGAAACCCGCTTCCCGTTACAGTATTGTTACGAGTAAAGCACATTTTTACTTATTTTTTATTAAAAATTTTTTCTTTAATTTATTTTTGAAATAAACCACGTAATTTGCTATATTTAGTTTTCTGGTGGACTTTACTATTAATCTTGAATTATTATTTGAAGCTACACATTCTTCGAAATCATATAAATCGTAACCTTTTACTTTTTAAATGCCAACTCAACTTGATGGTGCACTTGATTACTACTCTTAAGATAACGTAGGCCCCGGTTCAAAATAATAGAGGACAATTTTATTCGTCGAAAATTTAACGAGCATGGAATATAAAAGCGAATATTGTCAAGCCAGATGTATACATCAGAAACATCTCGATTTCGTAAAAGAAAATTATAAAATGTAGACATTATGTTTTCTTGCTTTTTGTCAGCAATAGCGTCATCCCATGGAACTGTGAGAGGTTCAGTATCATCTGTAATTTTTCCCAAGTGTTGCAAAAGTCTTAAATCTCTCAATCTCTCCAATCTTGGAAGCATGTTGAAAGCCTGATTTGCGGACGTTTTGTTTATTTTTTTTATTTTTAGGCATAGGGCTTTTCCGGTCATCTTCTGATGAAATACCAAATGAATCATAAGATAGACAGTAATGTTTGACTCGCACGGAGTTATCGGAATCAAAATCATTCGGTATGCGAATCATGGTATTGGAAACCTTATTCTAGGCGGCCGCAGGAGTACTTGACTCAAACAGCTGTAAAGTTGGATTGGGTTGAATACATGCTGTTCACAAATCCTGTTTTAAATGATTATATCTTTACTTAAATGAAAAGAGTTGCTCGTAGTTAAAGTTTCACAAAATGTCTTATAGACGCTGCTGGTCATTGAGTAAGGTCTAGTGTATACATATATTTTTAAAATAGTTTCAACAGTTGGTTACAATCGGTGTCCCCAAGATTTTGTTTGTTCAAGGCTCAATAAGTGAGTGTATAGCTATTTTTAAAATGAGTTTTGATCTTTGGGATCTGTAACAAGAAAATAGCTGCCAGGTATATAAATTACCTCGTGTGAATATAACTTTCATTATTTATACTGTTGATTGACTTATTGTTATACATTATTGATAACACACTTGTACTTTTCCACTGTGTTTATTATTGTACTTAACCGTTGAGTATGTCAATGCAAACCTTAGAGAATGACACAAGGTGAGGTTAGGTACAATAATAAATACAGTGGAAAAGAACAAGTGTGTTATCAATAATGCATTACTATAAATTGTTCAAAATAATTATCATAAATAAAATAAAGTAAACTAAAACAATAATTAACTTACTTGTATTGGCGATTTGCCATAATTCAATTGGCATAATTTTGCCATAAATAAATCCTTGCGAGGCACAGCGTTACCTTGTCTCACAACTCTCAGGATTATCCCCGACCGCCTCGATCATCAGCTCCCGCGAGATCATATAGCGGCCTTTTAGGGTATTAATTTCGGATAACGGCAATATAGTCTCACTGTTTTTATTACTTTGATTTTATTCAATAAGTGAAACATCGCTAACTGGTGCATAACAATAAATTAGACGTATTTTTTTTTACTATAAAGGTAAACTATAAAGCCGTTAAGTATTGTTAAACACATTTATGTCTAACTTTTTAAGTTAACGGCATTATAGCGCAATATTACTTTAATTTTTATTCATAAACTTGAGTTACTATAAAGCAGTAAAAGTACTTTAATCGCATTTAAGTGAATAAAAACCCGTTAACCGCAATCTAACGAAACAATGTCAAGTTTTTTTTTTGTTAATATTTGATTTTATTGAACTTTAGCGGCTTTATAGATTAACAAAGTCACTTTACGGCAATTTTGAATAATACACAAGTAAAATAAAATCATATAACGGCTTTCTTTCGTTTATTATTTCTGTAACTATTCTAGTTAGAAAAATACTGTAAATACAGATCGATAGAGATTTTTTTTCTGTATAAGATAGCATCAAAAAGTAAAAATCGACAAAATGTTACATAACGGCGTTTTAGTTATACCACGGCAGTATGTAATAGGTTACTTAGAAATCTCTAATTTGTATAATACACTTTTTGTAACTCTTTGTTGAAGACCGTAGGTACGTTTCTCTGAGAGACGGCATCGCCATTCGTCACCTATTCGGTGCACAATCGAGCCGTGCTACTCTTTCCATATTGATATCATAAAGCAGCATCATATTAGTTATCTCTTGTAGTAGATAACAATATAAACAGCATTCTCTGAGTCTTTTTTCCTAACTCAGTTTCGGTCTGCCTTCCAATATAACTGTGACACCGCTGAACTTATTCATATTTTCTGTGAAGCAACCTTTATCTAACTTCCATAACCAACTCGCGATAGTCCCAAATGATTGTCAAGATGATTCTCATTATGATTCCTTTTGTACGACTGTGAAGCGTGGCCGCTGCTGGAGCAACATAAGCAATAGCTGCGTGTCACGGAGATGAAAAGGCTACGGCGGATGTGCCGACTGCGGAGTCAAGGAAACTACCAGGCTACGTGCGTCACTGATTCACACTAATGTCTGGCACTGGCGCTAAGATCGTGCGAAGTGGAGGAGGAAAAGCAGAAGGACGGACCCTGAGCTCCGAGCTTACTTAGGCCTCGGATGCAATACAATATCACACACCCGGCGTGGCGTTTATAATCTGATTTATTACATGAAACTTGTCTTATAGAAATAACCTAGAATCGTGAAAGCGTTCTACACAATGTAGATAATATATATACACAATTATGTATAATATACAATATAGATTAAAGATTCACCTGCACAAAAACAGTAACAGCCCTTGAAGCACAATATTCATAACACTATCAATAAAAAAATAAAACAAAATCGCACATACAATACGTATTGAAAATTTTTTGTACCGTCATTATTTATGTAGGTACTTCTATCCATTTAAAACTGCCTATGGAGGTCAAGGAGTGAATTAAGATACGACACCACGAATTAAATCAAAATATAAACCCCACATACGATTTAGTTCGAGTGAATTGCGAGAAGTTAAAATAATAGTAGGTAGGTAAATGATTTATTAACTTAGGTACTTGCCTGGCTATGCACTTGCGAGTTTCAAAAACTGGGCATTTTTCTTTGTCAAGTATTTAATAAATATACGTATAAAATATTTGGTACTATATGCATGTTACCAAAGTGTTAGTGCCGGGAACAAGCTATGTCTTAGACGACCGGTGGGACTTCGGAAAGTATCTCCGGAGTCTGACTCCCAATTTGAAGGGGCCGGATGGCACCTGCAGGAGACTCTAGGCGTACGCGGGAATCGTGCGGTCCATGGCCTTATGGGTGTCTAATATGGGCGAAGACCTTGAAGGCCAGACACGTGCAGAAACTGCACGCCCCGCAGCGCACGATGGCCATCAGGGTCATTAAACGGGATTGTACGATATTCTTCCACGCGGTAAATCTCCTAGCCGGAAGCCTACACGGTAGCCTCTCGTACCGTCTGACGCAGGTGCTTCGGGGATTACCTGCGTCGGATCCAGAAGGAGCCTACGTCTGAGTGCCATCACTGTAATGCGAGCGAGGACTCGGGGCTGCACACACTGACCGAGTGCCCGGCGTGGGAGACGCCGCGGCGGGTTCTTGCAGCGGCCCTAGGAGTGGGTGTTGTCTCGCTCGCCGCCTTGCTCACGGCGATGATACGATGCGCGAGCGCTTGGGTGGCCGCCGCTTCCTTTCCCCGGTCATCTCAAAGAGATGTCCCCGGGTCTGCCGGAGTGCGACAGATATGTATTGTATAATCTCACCTCTGGTAATCAAAGACCCATAGACGGATATTATAATATTTTTGACAAATGTAATTTTAAAACTTTGACTTTGACATTCATATGTGCCTAAACTGAATAAACGTAGGTAATTGATTCTTAGATACATTATTGCATACTTACATACATAGGTATGCACATTACTTACATGCATACATACATACAAGCTTACATACATACAAACACGTGTAGAGGAACGGAATGTGATGTCCCTGCAACGCAAAGGGGGGATCCTCAAACCAGGTAAGGTGATCACGCCTGACGCTTGCCACGGCCCAACAGCTGTCGTTGAGTTGTTGTATGTATGTTGCACCAGCGTGAGAACTTCACTTTCGTGATGCAGCATCTATAGTGACGTCGTAGTTAGTCTTGCTGTCATTAGATGGCTCTGGATACATGAGATATCGCCACACATACATGATCTCGAAAAAACTTATCCTCCGTTCTTTGCCATTGGGTAAAAATAAAAGCGTGTCATTTAGAAAAAGTCATTAAAAAATCAATAAAAATCATGCACTATCTCTAGTAGTATCCATATGAAGGTTACAGTCTTACCTTGGTGAAGTCTTTACTCACTAATATTTTTGTTAATATTAATTCAAGAATTCCAACTTGACATCTGCTTTATTATTGGACTTTGATTTTGTGAGGCACTTACTACAAATTACAAAATAAGATAAGTATGGAATAAAGGGTCCTGCATTGGCATGGTTTCAATCATGTCTGCATAACAGAAAACAATTTACAAGAAAAAATGTACTCGTACGCTGTTTAACCTAAACTGGTCTGAGTCCTATAAACCGGTATTCAACGCGGAAAATTATTTCACAGTCCCAAGCATTTATATTTACGAAGCCGCTTAATTGAAACGAAAACAATGGTAATATAGTACAAGCGATAGATAACTCACCTCTTAAAAAAATGCCAGTGCCCAGGCTTGAACTGTTTTATATCGGTATCGGAAGGAGGCGCGGGAGCGAGGACCTAAGCTCGGGCTCATGTCCTCGCTCCCGCGCCTTCTTAGGCTCGGCCTGATGAGCTCCGGGCCGCGAGGTTCAAACTCCACAAGGACATGGTAGCAGAGTGGGAGGAGCGACTTGGGCAACCACGCGCAGGATACGCCGTAGTGCCGGCGGTAACACCGATCATGGGGGACTAGCTAAAGAGGTTGTTTTATTATTATTGAGGCTACCGCCTTTCGTACCGGCTGACGCAGGTGATCACCGGGCACGGAAGTTCGGGGATGACCTGCATCGACTCCGGAAGGAGCCAACGTCCGAGTGCCATCACTGTGATGGGAGCGAGGCCTCGGGGCTGCACACGCTGACCGAGTGCCCGGCGTGGGAGACGCCGAGGCGGGTCCTAGTGGCGGCCCTAGGAGTGGGAGTGCTATCTCTCGCTGGTACGATTCACGAGCGCTTGGGCAGCCGCTAACTCCTTCTGCGAGCAAGTAATGCTCGAGAAGGAGGCAGCGAAGCGGGTCCGGAGAAGGCTCCGGGCCCGCAGTCCCCGTGATGAGCGGAGGCAACTCGGACGTCGGAGGTCGCAGATGTGGGTGACGGATGGGGCTGCCTGTCACAGCAGAAGCAGGCCGCAAATGAAGCGCAAAGTGCGTATTCCCATATCCGAGGGCTGGATGGGGACACCATAGTTCACGTAATTGGGGGAAGGGGGTCATCTCAAAAGAGATGTCCCCGGGTCTGCCGGAGGGCGAGAGATAGGTCTTGTATAATCTGACCTCCGGCAATCAAAGACCCATAGATGGCGTGCGTTTTGGCCGGTTCGAGTCTGACATAATCACCTCCACCGGTTTCGGCGGGAGTTGATATCCGTGGGGATGTTGCGCACGATATAAAAAAACTGAACTGTTTGGAAATAATTGTGTTTACATAGCACCACTTATTTGAACTGCTTTTACAGAGGAATAGCAATACCATATTCTAAATTTTTAACCGCATTACGTGAATGATTAATAAAATAAAGTTTTCACTCCACTTCGGGCTTTCGGAAAACCAGCACTTTATCGGTACGTATTGACTGAGAGACATGACGTGTCATAATTTTTGATTAAGTACCTGTATTAATGTGATATCCTATAATCGCAACGACTGTATGTGTGATTATGATAATCAGCTGTTATAATTCTCTAATTTATTGTAATAATGACATGTAATTGTTAATCAATCTGTATGGAATGTTTAAATTTATTGTGATTATGGGTAGGTACTACGCTTACTATGTTAATAATTCGCACAGCATGTCGACCTATTTAAGTGTCAAATAAGAACTTACCTGTTATAATGTTGCATGCAGATGTGAGACGTACTGAACACTATTTAATTCTAATCAACATGTTTATACCTTACCAAGTTTCTTACAATAAATGCATTTATTATTTTTAATACATTTTGTATTGACTGGTTTTATGTTGTCAGTGGGATGACCTAGGGCTTATGTCAAGTTAAGAAACCCTGCTTCGTCTCCTACCCTGACAGCACAGAAATTCTCTAAACCTTCATTCCTCCCGCACCCCTCCCTCTCCCTTTCCTCTTTATAGGGTCGCGCCTACAATGGCTGAGTCATGCCAGTCTTAGTATAATCCTTTGACATATTAAAATGGACCCAAACCGAACTAGACGCCCTGGATAGGAAAGTCCGGACGTTGCCATCAGTAATAAGGTTGTATATCCTCTGGCTAAGGAGAACTGGCACAGACCAGCAGTACTAAGCATCACAGATCATCAGGAAATATGGAAGAGCAAAGAGCTATGTGCATGGGTAGATTTACCCACATAAGGCCCGTTAAAACTGCCCATGTACAGGCCCACTGACATAAATCTAAAAGCGTCGGTATCCTGGTTGCGCTTTGGAGATTTCTTTGGAGAGATCGAAGGTTTTGTCTGTGCAGTTACAGATGAAGTTGTTACAACGAATAATTATCGGAGATATCTCCTGAAGGATGGTACGATTGACATACTCGTATAGGCACAACCAAGTAGCCAGGATCGTTCATCAGCAACTTGCTCTGAAGTCTTGTAGATTTGGAGTTGCCATATTACAGGTATGTGCCCGACCCAGTCCTTGACAATGGCCGTGCCACATTGTACTGGGATCAATCATCACTGATAGGACTATTGTAGCCGATAATCCTTATATAGTGGTGATTGACGGATCAGAGCGTCTCGCAATAATTGTTGATATTACCATACCCCATCCAATCCAATCCACCATCAAGTCGGCCGTGTGCTTATCTGACACTAAAGTTGTATAAAAAGGATAAAGAATAAAAACTACATGCATAGCGTAAAATATTCGGGAACGCTTTGGACAGCATATGGAACGTTCCGGGTATGGAACTATAACGTGCGACTGCACCGCGCCGCGGTACGCTCGCAAACGCAAGTTCAGTTCGCTTCTCGGTCTTGCACATGACACGACACACGACACGTGGAACTATTACAATCGTTCCGTTGGAGTTGAACGATATACTTCCTGCAGAGGTCTGGAACAACACGTATCTACCCGATAGCCCAGCATGTCACAAATTAATATTATCACCCCAAATTGCCTGATTGCCAATGGTTCACAAGTGTAAAATATGAGAATGCTTTATCAGTAACATCACTTAAGTACCTACTGGTAAACATTTGCTATGGCGGTGGACATGCTCAATTCTATCAATCCTACATAGATAATAAATCAAAGCAAGCAACGCTCAGGGTCCCTTTCATCTCGCGACTTAGATTCAAGATATGGCCCAGAAGTGTACGTATTATTGATATATCTGATGTATCTTTAATTATTACGGATCTGAGAAATTTGAGTTCAGTACTGGAATAGACATTACACGCGGTTATGTCGTGGACAGCTTCGGTTTCGCTAAGACCGCTGATAGCTTCTCGTAATCTAATAGTGTCTCAATACTCGGTTAAACCTTATAAATAGTTTCAGATTAAGGAATACTAATTTCCTGATAAGATACTTGGAAAAAGATAAATGCACACGGAGCAAGTCCTAGTTGTTCAGTCAATTCGGTGTGGTATGATGCTACTGGTCCTGCTGCTCGCAGCGGTGGCGCCGAGCGCGCGCGCCGACCACTACCACCCCGCCGACCCGGGCGCTCGCGCCGCCGCCGCCGACCTCCGGGAGACCGACCCGCGCTACTGGACCAATCAGGCGCAGGCAGCCATCGCCGAGCGCGCCCGGCTCGCCCCGCCCGGCGACGGCAAGGCGCGCAACGTGGTGATGTTCCTGGGCGACGGCATGTCCGTGCCCACGCTGGCCGCAGCGCGCATTCTCCTCGGACAGCGCCGGGGTGCCACCGGGGAAGAGACCCAAATGTCGTTCGAGAGCTTCCCGACGACTGGCTTGGCCAAAGTTAGTGGTATCAGATTATTGGTAGGAAAATTCGTTCGATCGAATTCGTTCGTTCGAATTTTCTACATTTCTGGTGTTAATTGTGTTTGCAGATTATTATTTTGGCACTCCGTAGGATCCAAATTATTTCACTGCTTGTATTTTGCGAAATAGAAATCTCTTAAATATTTTTTCTTCAGACTTACTGCGTCAACAGTCAGGTGGCCGATTCTGCGTGCACGGCCACTTCGTACCTGTGCGGCGTCAAAACTAATTACGGCATGTTGGGGGTGAGCGCGGCCGTACCGCGCCGCGACTGCGTGGGCGCCAGGAACGCAGCCAACCAAGTGGAGTCGATCGCGGAGTGGGCGCTGGCCGACGGGCGAGACGCTGGTGAGCAAATCATCAAATAATTAAAGAAAGTCGGAAATCATGTTCGTTAGTTACAATGTTACACTTGTCAATACTTTAAAAACATTGTATGTACATTTATATACCTTGTGTGGGCTACTGAATTACACTCTATACAGGGTGTATGGCGCTTCACCGCGAAAGACCCATCGATGTCTATCATAACTCTCTTGTTGACTTAAAGATCATCGAAAGTCATAGAAAACGGCACGAAAATTTTCATGCGGTAATTTCATGTTGACGCGAAATCGTAACAATTATAACCAAGCGGTTCGGTGAGTCTCTCCTTCGCCACACCGTTAAGCGCTCGGGTCCTTTGAGCGGAGCGTGAAAAAGCATCTGCTAAGGCAGTCATGCTGAGCGCCACCATTGTAACCCTGAACCACATTCATGTTAATGGTGATTGGGGACCCTCTTGCCGGAGACTTTGCCTACAGCTTACCATCAGGCAAGGTGAAGCCAAAATAAGGTGTACTAGATAAAAAGCGGAAATGACAAAATAAGGAAATAGGTACTTATATTGGAATAATATCTTTTATAGCATCAATCGACAGGGTCAAAATTATAAGGATCGAGTTTTTCTAATAAACGTAATAACAATATTAGATGAAAGAAAATGCCTGAAATCGATGCTCATATTTTAATTTGACAAAATGCACCAACCCAACCAACCAACGGCTAGCGTAAATGATTAAACTACGTACTTACTTAGTAGAACTAATAGAAATTGTGATAGACATTGATGTCTTTAGCATTAGGACCTACTTATGTCGAAACGTAGGGCACGTATATGATTATACCGAATCACACGATCACACTGGGAACGAATCACGATATTTTTATTGTGATTCGTGTACCTTAACCCACATCATTGTAGTCTGTAGTAGCTTAGTGATATATAAAGGATTATTAAGTCTTCTTCTTCTTCGAGTCAATGGCTCTGATAAATCCGGTTTTATTAAATGTTGTTGACCCAATAGTTGGCAACAGCTATAGCGTTTTCTGTTGCTCTACAGAGGTCTTCGGTGGTGCAGGTATGGGGACACAGTGAGCAAGAGAGCAAGTGCGACATGGACTGAGGTCGAGCCCCGCAATCGCAGCAGTCTTGTGATCGCTTGATTTAGCCCCATTTCGCCATATTTTCCCTGCAGCGGCCAACTTGGGTCCGTAGGCGATTTAATGACTTCCAAGTTGGCCACTGGAGATGATGTCCAGGCGGCAGGCTTTCGTTAGGTGTGATGAAACCTGCCGGAACTGGATGTGTGTCTGCCCATCTTTGCTCTCTTGCTCGCTGTGGGGGGCTAGCTGTAGCCAAGGTGGTTCTCATGAAGCTTCAGTGGCTTTTTAAGCGGGCAGGAGGCATTTCATACTGATGATGTCGGGGATCTGTTATTTGTCTATGTTTTTGTTTATTAATTATATATATATTAAGTAATATTGTAGGTGAGTACTAAACGGACCTTCTAACTAGCAACACGTATGTCTTTATTTATCTCTCTCTTCCCGTACCTCACCTGATGGCGACCCTGATGTAGAATATTTTGGAAATAGGTATATCATTCATTCGCAGGTTCTTCAATTTACTAAACGCAACGCCAATTTGTACCTTAAAGTAGATTCTATTATTTGATTAACGGAATTGCCAACAATAGCCAGGTGAGCCGTTGGTCGTATATGTATATTATCCAGGTATCGTGACCACCACGCGCGTGACGCACGCCTCCCCGGCCGGCACGTACGCCAAGTCGGACCGCAACTGGGAGAACGACGCGGATGTACGCGACCGCGGGTTCAACCCCACCACCTGTCCCGACATCGCGCACCAGCTCGTGCACCTGCACCCTGGGAACAAATTCAAGGTTGGTATTGCATTCATTGCACACTACGCAAACTGTACATTTTATGATATCTGAAATAAGTAACCTCTACCGTAGCGTGCCGGTGTCAGTCTTGTGTAGTTCCAATTCGTAGGAACCGAAAGCCGCTAATTCCATTTGTGGAGTTGTCTTCCTCGTCAGTTCTCGTTATGGGACTAACTGCTGGTCCCGAAGATGCGGGGCGAGTGCACTGTTGCGAGGTGTCCAGATCCTCGGAGAGCCGCCGGTAAGGTGAGGTGAAATGAGGTAAGTCCTCGGCAGTGACGGGATGAATTTTCGATGAGGCGAGGTAAGTCTCCGTGTACGCTGCGTAGATGGGGAGATGGTCCTCTTCTTACCTGTAGTGAATGTGCAGTTTACTGTGCGCCCTAGATGCAAGCGTGGCCGAAGGGTAACCACGCTGTACAGTAGCGGTCGCTGCATGCCGTGGTAGCCTCGTTGTAACCGACAGTGGTGGACGATGCAGGATTGGTAGTGTCGAAGTAGTTCGGTTCAGTGTAGCTAGTTGGCGCTGGATACACGTGGAATCACCAAAAGAGTGCCGATTTCATCGCCGATGATTTTGAATTTAAAATTATTTCTTTATGTTGTAGGTTATTTTAGGAGGTGGAAGACGTAGCTTTTTGCCAAGAAATATTACTGATGAGGAAGGAGCTGCAGGTAGACGCATGGACGGTCGCAACCTGATAGAAGAGTGGCAGCAGGACAAAGTAACTCGAAACGTCTCATATAATTATATTTGGAATCGCGCAGAGCTGTTAAATCTTAACAACAAGTTACCTGAGTACTTACTGGGCTTGTTCGAAAGTAATCACATGATGTATCACCTGGAAGCGAACGCTACTACTGAGCCAACTCTCGCCGAACTCACGGCAACTGCGATCAAAATGTTGAGTCGCAACGAGAAGGGATTCTTCCTATTTGTTGAGGGCGGGCGCATCGACCACGGACATCACGACAACAGAGCGCAGCTGGCGCTCGACGAGACTCTGGAGATGGAGAAGGCCGTGACCGTCGCTTTACAACTCCTCTCCGAGGAAGACTCGCTCGTGGTGGTGACGGCGGACCACGCGCACGTCATGTCACTCAACGGTTACTCTCCGCGTGGACAAGCAATCTTGGGCCCCGCCAGAGATGTAGACGACTACAGCGTGCCCTACATGACACTGTCATACACCAACGGACCGGGCTACCGTTCACATTTAAATAAAATCAGGCCAAACGTATTATCGGAATCAAGTTACGGTGAGTATAGCATAATACAGTAAGATTGACAAACCAAATTTAGATGGATTGTTTAATGAAGACTTTTTTATAAACCAGGTAACGTGAGATGGCGGTCTCATGTGGACATACCCTTAGATGAAGAAACCCACGGCGGTGACGACGTGGCCGTGTTCGCGTGGGGCCCGCACCACGCTATGTTCACGGGACTGTACGAGCAAAACCACATCCCGCACCGCATGGCGTACGCGGCGTGCTTCGGCCCCGGCAGGCACGCGTGCGCGGGCGCCGCAAACATCTCTCGCGCACCTCTCGTCCTCGCGTGGCTTACAGCCATGCTTACCGTGCAATTAACTCGGTAGACCTAACAAGAATTGTATTAGATTTTTCATAGGTAATATATAAAAAAAAAGATATTCTCATACTCGTACCTCATCGATGACGATGTGCCTAAGGAAGCTGTTATTCATTAACTATTGACCCAGTGATGTTGACATTATTGATTGATGAATTAGATGAATTGCTGATCTCACACATATAACCCAATTGTCTCACAACTATATTAACAATTATACTATGAATAAGGCTTGTTTTCTTTGTTGAGTACTTAGTTTTCAAATCGAAATGTGATCATGATATGAAATTATATTTGAAGGCAATTAGTACTTTTTTCACCACGTACTGCGGTAAAGTTGCTAAAAGGCCTACAGAAACCCAAAATCCTTAATTCCACATTTAGAATCTGTCCTTCTGCTACAGAACCTTATGCAGTACTAGCCTAAGGCACTCTTAATATGTTGTTGTTGTTGTTGTTAATATGTTGAAAAATTACGATTCAAAATCCCAAGTTTTTATAATTCTCAATAACGACTGAAGAATGACGAATAACGAATGACGAATGACAAAATAAAAATATGGATTACTTGAACTTTGCAAATTATGCCATAATCACGTCGAATGTTTCAGGAGAATCTTGTGGTAACTGATGCCCACACCTTCTACAAGTTGATACAGATGTTTAAAAAGCTTTTGTTCATAGATTTCTCGTTATTCTTTTCTTTTAATATGCTTAAAATGATTGATATACTTTTAATTTGAGATGTTCCTAATACAAAATAATATAAATAAATTAATGACATATAACTTTTATTTTAGAAAAACTTTTAATTATTCTAAGGACATGAAATATAATAACATAAGATTCTGATACATACATAACACTAAAATAATTTTATGTAGCTTGTAGTTTCAAAAGGCTAAGACGATGTATTACATTTCAGTGTCTTGGCTAAGTCGAAAACCTAGAGTCGGTATTGTTAATTAACAGTACTAAAATTATCTGACTGAAAAGATATTGATGATAATAAATATGTAATATTTGAAATAGTTTTTTAAAATTAAAAGTTCAGGAGCAAAGCTATTATGCATTGTTCCTAACCTCATTATATCTAACTGAACCTTACCTCATTATTCATCATTCGACAACTCGAAAAATCCAAATGAAATAGAAATCATATCGCAATCGCAACGAAACCTAATCTAATTAGAATCGAATCGGAATTGAATCGGAAGCGAATCATTATGGGATTAAAATCGAATCGACATTGAATCTATATCCAAATCGTATCGCATTACAATCGCATTCAAATCGATATCGAACCAAAAAAGAATCGAAATCATTTCAAAATCGAACCGAAATCATATCGAAATCTAATAAAAATTCATTCCATTTAGAAAATCGAATCAGAATGGAATCGTAATTGAATCGAAATCTAATCAAAATTGAAAAGAAATCGAATTAATTACTAATCAACGTTGAATTGGCATCAAATCAAAACAAAGTTTATATTTATTGAATCGAAAAGGAATAGGAATTGAATAGTAACCTAACCTAACCTAACCTAGCCAAACCCAACCTAGCCAAACTTAACCTAGCCAGGGGCGAGCCCCAAGTGAGTTCTGAGTACGTCCTCGTCGTTCGCCCTGGACCCCGTCCTGACCACCGTAACGGAGTGGCAGGCGGGTGACTAAATCTCAAACTCGAAACTTGCGGGCAAATTTGCGAATTCTGCGAATTACTGTGCGATACCTATGCTTACACGAGCCAAACTAGCTAACAGTCCTTTTAAGGACTCGGAGGAGATGGTGGCAAATCCCTCTGCCTCCTCCTCCAACAGTCCTTTTCAGGACTCAGCGGTGGTGGCAGCTCCGTCTGATAATAGTCCTTTTCAGGACTGCGGGGAGATTGTGGCAGTTCCGTCTGCCTTGTCTGCGGACCAATCTCCCCCATCCACCATGGAGGTGGAGCTCGAAAGCCCTGCGGCTTCTGTGCCCCGCGCGGAGGCGGTCGTCGTCCTGGAGCGCCTGGACGCTTCGGCCGAATTTAGTGTGTCGCGCCCATCCTCCCCAGTAATGGGGAGACTGTGGCGCAAGCGCTCCAACTCTGCCACGGAGGCAGAGTTGGACGAAAGCGCTAAGAAAACAAAGTGCCATTATGCCTACTTGGCCAAGGCTAAGGCCGAGTTAGCCGTGGCCAAGGAGAGAGAGGTGGAGCTCCGGGCTGAGGAGGAGCTCGCGGAGCAGCGGCGGAAGAGGGCTCTCTTCCTCCGGGAGACCCCCAGCCCACAACCGCAGCCCAGCCCACTGTTACCAGCAGGAGTGGCAGATACTGCGACCCAGCCCCTCAGCGCGGAGCAGCTGTCGGGCTCCATCGAGGCAGCGGTGGCGATGGTACAATCCATCGCCACCAAGAGCTCCAATCTAAAGGGCCAGTACGTGCGGGACCTTAAGCAGGCATGTAGCTCCATCCTGGAGCACGTGCGTGTGCTGAGGTCCCGCACGCAGTCTGAGGAGGTGGCCCAGCTCCAGACCGAGCTGGCTGTCGTGCGGGCCGAAATGCGGGCCTGGAAGCGGCAGGCGGAGACTGCGCCGCCCGCGATGAGTCGCGAAGAGATCGCATTCCTGGTCGATGCGCGCATCGCGGGCATCCAGGACCGCCTGCTGCCCGAGACCCGCATCCGCCCACCTCTCCAGGCGGACATCCGTAATGCCGCCCGCCTGGCTATGGAGCCCGAGCGCCAACCCACGATCTCGTCCCTCCCTCCCTCGCCACCTCTTCCTCTGTCTCATCCAACGCCTGATGGGCAGGCGGAGGAGGCATTGCGCCCCACTCCTCCAGGAGGTAAGGCCGCCAAGAAGAAGAGGCCAAAGAAGAAGACGGCCGCAGCGAGGGAGGCAGAAGCTGCCCGCCAGGCGCGACAGCTATCTCAGCCACCCTCGCTGACCCCCCAGTCGGCCCCAGCGCCAACGTCGTGGAGCACAATGGCGGCGCGCCCAAAAGCGCCAAAACCAGCCCAGCCAGCTCCAGTAGCGCCAGCCACTAGCAGCGGGAAACGTGGCGCCCGTAGGCCTCGCAAATTGCGAGCGCCTAAGACCGCAGCGGTCACCCTAACGCTGCAGCCGGGCGCCGCGGAGCAGGGGGTGACCTACGGAGAGGTGCTCGCCAAGGCCGAGAGGTCAATCGACCTCAAGGCCCTCGGCATCGACGGCCTCCGCCTCCGTCCCGCCGTGACTGGAGGTCGCATACTGGAGGTGGCCGGCGCTGACAGAGCGCAGAAGGCCGACGCCCTGGCCACAAAATTGCAGGAAGTGCTGCAGGAGGTCCGCGTCGCTAGACCAGAGAGGTGCGTGGAGCTACGCATCTCTGGTCTGAGCGACTCGGCCTCCAAGGAGACCGTAGCGGCGTCGCTGGCAGCAGAGGGGGGCTGCTCTGCCAGCGCAATAAAGGTCGGCGATATACAGCGCCCATCTGGCCGACAGGGCTCTGCCTGGCTGCGGTGCCCGGTTGACGCGGCCAAAGTACTAACCGACGGACGCCGCATTGTGATCGGGTGGTCAGTGGTTAGGCTGACCACCCTGGAGCCCAGGCCGGCGCGGTGCTTCCGCTGCCTGGAGCCGGGGCATGTTGGGGTGAGGTGTACTGCGGGCATTGACCGCAGTGCACTCTGCTTCCGCTGTGGGCAGGCGGGCCACAAGTCGGCCACCTGCTCCGCGGAGCCCAAGTGCCCCGTCTGTTCAGCGGCGGGCAAAGCGTCCGGCCACAAACTGGGCTCGTCTGAGTGCCAGGCGGCTTCCCGCAGCAGGGGCCGGGCCAAGGGCAAAGCTGCTAGTGGGGCTAAATCTACCCCCTCCCCCACCCAGCAGCCCACAGTGGAGGTTATGGACACCGCCCAACAATAATGGCCCACATCTCCATTCTGCAGGCCAACGTCAACCACTGCGTCACGGCCCAGGACCTTTTGGCCCAATCCATGGCGCAGTGGCAGACAACACTGGCAGTAGTCGCCGAGCCGTACTACGTGCGCGAAACCCCAAACTGGGCCAGCGACCACAACGGCTTGGTGGCTATCGTCGCCCGGCGAAACGCTCCCCCCTTCGACCGAGTGCGGAGGGGTCGAGGGTGCGTCCTCGTAGCGCTGGGCGGCGCTGCAGTAATTGGGGTGTACTGCCCCCCCAGCAGAAGCATCGCCGAGTTCGAACAACTACTCTCGGAGGTCGGTGCTCTGCTGGCAGAAGTGCACCCCACCCCGGCCGTGGTGGCCGGAGATTTCAACGCTCACTCACGGGCGTGGGGATCTCCGGCGACCGATGCCCGGGGGGAGATGGTGGAAGAATGGGCGGTGTCCCAAGGCTTGGTGTTGCTGAACCAAGGGGCGGTCCACACCCTTGTGCGACCGCAGGGTAGGTCGATCGTCGATCTGTCGTTCGCCAGTTCTGACCTGGCCCGACGGATCGACAACTGGCGGGTCGTTGAGGGGGTGGAGACCGCGTCGGACCATCGGTATATCCGGTTCGACGTCGTCCCTGCCGCCTCGGTGGCTCGAGTCGACCTCGACCGCCCCTTGTTAGGAGAAGGTCCGCGGTGGCGACTCGGAACGTTGAATAGGGAACTGGCCCGAGAGGCGGCTATCGTCGAGCGATGGGCTGCGGGCGACAGTGGCCTGGACGCAGACGCGAGATGCGAGCGGCTCGCTGGAGCGCTGACTCGCGTCTGCGACGCGGCGATGCAAAGGGCGAGGCCTATCCCGCCTCGGAAATCGGTGTACTGGTGGCGTCCCCACCTAGCCGGGCTGCGTACAGCTAGTGACGCAGCCCAGAGGCAGTACTACCGGTGCCGAAGGCGGGCCGTAAGAGACCTCGCCCGAGAAGAACAGCTGCACGCCGCGTACCGGGCGGCCCGTGAGGCCCTTAGCTCGGCGGTCAAAGCCGCCAAGGAGGAAGCCTGGAAGGAGTGGCTCGAGAGTCTCAATCGAGATCCATGGGGGCGTCCGTACAAGACCGTGAGCCAGAAGCTCCGGCCTTGGGCGCCTCCTCTCACAAGGACTCTCGAGCCGAGCCTCCTCCACCGAGTGGTCAGTTCCCTCTTCCCTGCGAGGGAGGAGTGGGTCCCACCGCGGATGGCAACACCGAGCCGGGTGCCGGCAGACGAAGGGGCAATACCTCCCGTGTCCGAGGCCGAGTTAGGGGCTGCGATCCTGGCACTCAGGTCCAGGAACCGCGCCCCGGGCCCGGACGGCGTCCCTGGGAAGGTTATTGTCACAGTCATGCCGGCACTAGAGGAGGAGACGCTGTCCCTCATGTCCGAGTGTTTGGCGTCGGGGAGAGTCCCGCGACGATGGAAGACTGGGAAGCTCGTGCTGCTTAAAAAGCACGGGCGTCCAGTCGACTCGCCGTCGGCCTACCGCCCCATCGTTTTGCTCGACGAGATATGCAAGCTGTTTGAGCGGGTGCTCGCTGCGCGTCTCGTCGGCCACCTGGAGGGGGCGGGGCCCAACCTAAGTGACGGCCAGTTCGGCTTCCGTCGCGGGAGGTCAACCCTCGACGCCATATCCCGACTGCGGGGCAGCGTCGACGAAGCGGTCGCCGGGGGAGAGGTGTTGTTGGCTGTGTCGCTGGACATAGCCAACGCCTTCAACACCCTCCCCTGGGAAACTATCGCCGAAGCGCTGAGGTACCACAACGTCCCGTGGTACCTCAGGCGCGTCCTTGCGGACTACTTCGTGGACCGGGTCATCATCTATCCGGCCCAAAGCGAAGTGGTCCGCAGGGGCATGTCTTGTGGCGTTCCACAGGGGTCGGTCCTCGGGCCGCTCCTGTGGAACGTAGGTTATGATTGGGTCCTGCGCGGTGCTAATCTTCGGGGAGTCGGTGTAATTTGTTACGCCGACGACACCCTAGTCACCGCGCGGGCCCCAACGTTTCGCGACGCCTCCGTCCTCGCTACGGCAGGCGTCGCCCATGTCGTGCGTCGCATCGGGGCACTAGGCTTGAAGGTGGCCCTCGAAAAGTCCGAGGCCCTATTCTTTCATGGGCCTCGGCAGACGCCGCCTCGAGATAGGTCGATTATGGTGGGCGGCACCTCCATCGCTGTCGGGACCAGTCTGAAATACCTCGGGCTGGTTCTCGACAGTCGGTGGCGGTTTGCGGAGCATTTCCGGCAGCTGGCACCGAAATTGCTGGCGTTTGCCGGAATGCTCTCGCGGTTGCTGCCCAACAGCGGAGGCCCGGGATCTGCCTGCCGCCGTCTCTACGACGGAGTGGTGCGCTCCAAGGCGCTCTACGGAGCGCCCATATGGGCGGAGGCCCTCTGCCCTGCAAATGTTGCGCTGCTGCGACGACCGCAGCGCGCCATCGCGCAGAGGGCCGCACGGGCGTACCACACCGTCTCTTACGAGGCGGCGTGTCTAATTGCGGGCAGTATCCCCTGGGATCTCGAGGCTGGCGTCCTAAAGAGGGTCTACGATGAGGGTGCCCTGATGCGGCGCAATCTGGGAGGTCGGCCGCTTCCGGAGGAGATCGATCGCTGGAGACAGGCGGCTCGCGACGATCTCTTCCGGAAATGGGCCGAAAGGCTGAGAGCGACCCGTAGTGGGTCGCTGCTCGTGGGGGCCGTCCGGCCCGTCCTGCGTCTTTTTGTGGAGAGGGGTCATGGGGCTCCGACGTACCACCTCACCCAACTTCTCACGGGTCATGGCTGTTTTGCCAAGTACCTGTGGGAAGTGGTGGGGATCGAACCGGAGCCCCGGTGCCGTCACTGCACCAGCGGCGACCCCGACACGGCCTACCACACCATGGCCGTGTGTGAGACGTGGGACGGCCAAAGGACGGCCCTCGTAAGCACCATTGGTGCAGACCTTTCGCTGTCGGCCGTGATTCCAGCCATGGCCGACAGCGAAGAGTGTTGGGCCGCCGTCGCCTCGTTCGCTAGCGAGGTGATGGCGGCAAAGAGAGAGGCTCTGCGGGAGCGGGAGCGAGCTGGTCTCACTCTTCCGCCCCGCAGGCCCCCGGCGAGGGGACGCCGGCGAGCGCAATTCGCCCGCGTCCCCGAATGAGCGAAGCCACGGGCGGTGGGTCGGGGGACCCGCCGCCCCATGCTAATGTGGCGGAATGCGCCCCTCAGTGTTCCTGGGGCGCATTCGTAAAGTGAGCTGGCCCCATCACCTGGAAAGTCTGTCCGGATGGTGGGGCCACCAAGAGGCGAGCCCAAACGGGCGTCCCTAGCCGAGTCGCGGTGAGAATTCTATCCCGCGGCTCGGATTAGGCGAAGGAGGAACACCGTGGTGGTTTAGTGGGTAGTCTGGCCTCCGTTTCGAGGTCAGGAGTCCCACACGAAGCGAGCCCCCTGCCCCCGCGGGGGGTGAGCGAAGTGCGTAAACGCATTCCACCACGTAAAAAAAAAAAAAAAAAAAAAAAAACTTAACCTAGCCAAATTTAACCTAACAAAATCGAATCGAAATCAAATTGAAATCGAATTGAAATGTAACCGAAAAAACAAAAAACTGAAAATCGAAAACCGAAAACCGAAAAGAGAAAACAGAAAACCGAAAACCGAAAACCGAAAACCGAAAACCGAAAACCGACAACCGAAAACCGAAAACCGAAAACCGAAAACCGAAAACCGAAAACCGAAAACCTAATAAAACCCTAGCTTTATTAACCTAACGCAACCTCTTTAATCGACATTAACTCAAACAGATAACCGAAAATCAAACAATGATAACTGAAAACCGACCGTAGACCGCAGACCGTAGACCGTAGACCGTAGACAGTAGACCGTAGACCGTAGACCGTAGACCGTAGACCGTAGACCGTAGACCGTAGACCGTAGACCGTAGACCGTAGACCGTAGACCGTAGACCGTAGACCGTAGACCGTAGACCGTAGACCGTAGACCGTAGACCGTAGACCGTAGACCGTAGACCGTAGACCGTAGACCGTAGACCGTAGACCGTAGACCGTAGACCGTAGACCGTAGATCGTAGACCGTAGACCGTAGACCGTAGACCGTAGACCGTAGACCGTAGACCGTAGACCGTAGACCGTAGACCGTAGACCGTAGCCCGTAGACCGTAGACCGCAGACCGCAGACCGCAGACCGCAGACCGTAGACCGTAGACCGTAGACCGTAGACCGTAGACCGTAGACCGTAGACCGTAGACCGTAGACCGTAGACCGTAGACCGTAGACCGTAGACCGTAGACCGTAGACAGTAGACAGTAGACCGTAGACCGTAGACCGTAGACCGTAGACCGTAGACCGTAGACCGTAGACCGTAGACCGTAGACCGTAGACCGTAGACCGTAGACCGTAGACCGTAGACCGTAGACCGTAGACCGTAGACCGTAGACCGTAGACCGTAGACCGTAGACCGTAGACCGTAGACCGTAGACCGTAGACCGTAGACCGTAGACCGTAGACCGTGAACCGTAGACCGTGAAACACAAACACCAAAAACCGACAACCTAATGTAACTTAACTTAACTGAACAACCACACCGAATCAAAATTGGTAAACCGAAAACCGAAAACCGAAAACCTAAACTAACCTTAAATAACCTAACCTAACCTAACCTCACCTTACCTTACTAAACAACCACAACGAATCGAAATTGCAAACGAAAAACTTAAAACTGAAATCCGAAAACCGAAAACCGAAAGCCTAAACTAACCTTAAATAACCTAACCTAACCTAACCTCACCTTACCTTACTAAACAACCACAACGAATCGAAATTGGAAACGAAAACCGAGAACAAAATAACGGAAACCTAAGACCATAGCCCGTAGACCGTAGACCGTAGACCGTAGACCGTAGACCGTAGACCGTAGACCGTAGACCGTAGGATGTAGACCGTAGACCGTAGACCGTAGACCGTAGACCGTAGACCGTAGACCGTAGACCGTAGACCGTAGACCGTAGACCGTAGACCGTAGACCGTAGACCGTAGACCGTAGACCGTAGACCGTAGACCGTAGACCGTAGACCGTAGACCGTAGACCGTAGACCGTAGACCGTAGACCGTAGACCGTAGACCGTAGACCGTAGACCGTAGACCGTAGACCGTAGACCGTAGACCGTAGACCGTAGACCGTAGACCGTAGACCGTAGACCGTAGACCGTAGACCGTAGACCGTAGACCGTAGACCGTAGACCGTAGACCGTAGACCGTAGACCGTAGACCGTAGACCGTAGACCGTAGACCGTAGACCGTAGACCGTAGACCGTAGACCGTAGACCGTAGACCGTAGACCGTAGACCGTAGACCGTAGACCGTAGACCGTAGACCGTAGACCGTAGACCGTAGACCGTAGACCGTAGACCGTAGACCGTAGACCGTAGATGCAAGCCCGGTAGACCGAAGACCATAGACCGTAGACCGTGAACCGTGGACCGTGAAACACAAACACCAAAAACCGACAACCTAATGTAACTTAACTTAACTGAACAACCACACCGAATCAAAATTGGTAAACCGAAAACCGAAAACCGAAAAATTAAGGTTAGGTTAGGTTAGGTTAGGTTCAGTCAGTAAAGAAAACCTAAACTAACCTAACCTTACCTTACCTCACTAAAACATCAAACTAAAAAAAATGGGAATATTGAAAACATGAATCGAAAACCGAAAACGAAGAACTAAAATCCAAGAACCGAAAACCGAAAACCTAAACAAACCTAACCTAACCTTACTAAAAAACCACATTAAATAGAAAATGGATACAAATAACAAAAACTTAAAACTGAAATCCGAAAACCGAAAACCGAAAACCTAAACTAACCTTAAATAACCTAACCTAACCTAACCTCACCTTACCTTACTAAACAACCACAACGAATCGAAATTGGAAACGAAAACCGAGAACAAAATAACGGAAACCTAAGACCATAGCCCATAGACCGTAGACCGTAGACCGTAGACCGTAGACCGTAGACCGTAGACCGTAGACCGTAGACCGTAGACCGTAGACCGTAGACCGTAGACCGTAGACCGTAGACCGTAGACCGTAGACCGTAGACCGTAGACCGTAGACCGTAGACCGTAGACCGTAGACCGTAGACCGTAGACCGTAGACCGTAGACCGTAGACCGTAGACCGTAGACCGTAGACCGTAGACCGTAGACCGTAGACCGTAGACCGTAGACCGTAGACCGTAGACCGTAGACCGTAGACCGTAGACCGTAGACCGTAGACCGTAGACCGTAGACCGTAGACCGTAGACCGTAGACCGTAGACCGTAGACCGTAGACCGTAGACCGTAGACCGTAGACCGTAGACCGTAGACCGTAGACCGTAGACCGTAGACCGTAGACCGTAGACCGTAGACCGTAGACCGTAGACCGTAGACCGTAGACCGTAGACCGTAGACCGTAGACCGTAGACCGTAGACCGTAGACCGTAGACCGTAGACCGTAGACCGTAGACCGTAGACCGTAGACCGTAGACCGTAGACCGTAGACCGTAGACCGTAGACCGTAGACCGTAGACCGTAGACCGTAGACCGTAGACCGTAGACCGTAGACCGTAGACCGTAGACCGTAGACCGTAGACCGTAGACCGTAGATGCAAGCCCGGTAGACCGAAGACCATAGACCGTAGACCGTGAACCGTGGACCGTGAAACACAAACACCAAAAACCGACAACCTAATGTAACTTAACTTAACTGAACAACCACACCGAATCAAAATTGGTAAACCGAAAACCGAAAACCGAAAACCTAAACTAACCTTAAATAACCTAACCTAACCTAACCTCACCTTACCTTACTAAACAACCACAACGAATCGAAATTGGAAACGAAAAACTTAAAACTGAAATCCGAAAACCGAAAACTGAAAACCTAAACTAACCTTAAATAACCTAACCTAACCTAACCTCACCTTACCTTACTAAACAACCACAACGAATCGAAATTGGAAACGATAACCGAGAACAAAATAACGGAAACCTAAGACCATAGCCCATAGACCGTAGACCGTAGACCGTAGACCGTAGACCGTAGACCGTAGACCGTAGACCGTAGACCGTAGACCGTAGACCGTAGACCGTAGACCGTAGACCGTAGACCGTAGACCGTAGACCGTAGACCGTAGACCGTAGACCGTAGACCGTAGACCGTAGACCGTAGACCGTAGACCGTAGACCGTAGACCGTAGACCGTAGACCGTAGACCGTAGACCGTAGACCGTAGACCGTAGACCGTAGACCGTAGACCGTAGACCGTAGATGCAAGCCCGGTAGACCGAAGACCATAGACCGTAGACCGTGAACCGTGGACCGTGAAACACAAACACCAAAAACCGACAACCTAATGTAACTTAACTTAACTGAACAACCACACCGAATCAAAATTGGTAAACCGAAAACCGAAAACCGAAAAATTAAGGTTAGGTTAGGTTAGGTTAGGTTCAGTCAGTAAAGAAAACCTAAACTAACCTAACCTTACCTTACCTCACTGAAACATCAAACTAAAAAAATTGGGAATATTGAAAACATGAATCGAAAACCGAAAACGAAGAACTAAAATCCAAGAACCGAAAACCGAAAACCTAAACAAACCTAACCTAACCTTACTAAAAAACCACATTAAATAGAAAATGGATACAAATAACAAAAACTTAAAACTGAAATCCGAAAACCGAAAACCGAAAACCTAAACTAACCTTAAATAACCTAACCTAACCTAACCTCACCTTACCTTACTAAACAACCACAACGAATCGAAATTGGAAACGAAAACCGAGAACAAAATGTAGGCCGGGGGTCCAAATGAGAACACTGGGATTGGGTACTTCACACTTTCTTTTTATTATTACTGTTTTACACAAAAATCATGACCGCACATCTTAAGTCTTAACGATCGCCATCTTAATGCAACTCCTTAAAAGAGTGAGTTAATGAACTATAAGAGAGTGAATATCAACCATTCTATCCGCAGTCATACATCTCGCTCACTTCCTGTTCCTCATTGGGTTGCCATCCTACATTCGGTCATCCTGCTTCTATGTCTGCCCTCAGACATAACAATACAAGTTATACAACTTCAATTACCGCAATGACAACTTACGGTAAGCCTTAGAAAACAACATGAACAATCAATAAAAATCTAAATGGGAAACACACATCATAATAGCAACAATTCAGTTTCAGTTAGTACGCAGAATCATCTACAGTTACACACCAAATAATAATAACACAGTATACATTGTTAGAACAGAAAATCTTAATATTGTAAATTGCAGCACAGGTTAAAATAAACAAAAATGTTACAGAATTGGTAAAAGGTGTTTCAATCATACTCCCCTTTCATTCGTCCCTTAAGACCTGAGTTACTCACCTAAATCTCTTCATTATTAGGGACTGGCCATTGCTTCATAAAATCGGCAGAAGTTGAAGTTTTATTAGGCCCCTCAGAGGCACTATCCTTTTTAATAACATCATAGCGATCATTACGCTTTACTTTAATCACCTGATAAGGACCTAGGAACTTGGGCTTCAACTTTAGTCCTGGACCGAATTGAGTTCGTTTTATGGCCACCAGATCTCCTTCCTGGTACCTACTGCTTGGCTTTCTTTTCCTATCATATGTTTTTCTATTTTCCTCTTGAACTTGAAGATTTGTTCTTTAGCTTTGAGTCTCCTTTCTTCTCTATTTTCTTCGTACTGGTTTACTTCTTCTTTTTGTATTAACTCAACTATCTTTAAGTCTTCTTTGACCCTCATATCAGCACCAATCATAAGATGAAATGGAGTGGTGTCTATACTTCTTTGATACGTGCTATTTAAAGCCCTCTGCACCTGGCTAACCTGTCGGTACCACATTGATGGATTTTCGATACAGAGCTTGGTTAACACAGCCAAAATCGTCCTGTGCAAACGTTCCACTTGTCCATTTCCTCGCGGCACCCCTGTGGTAATGGTTATATGCTTGATCTTCTCCTCTTCACAGTAGTCCTTGAACTCTCCACTGGTGAACGCCGTTCCTCTGTCACTGATGATCCGGACTGGATTACCAAAGTGCTGCTGATGTATCTTTAATTTTTCAATCGTCTCTCTACTCGTAGTACTCTTAGTTGGGAAAATCCAAGTGAATTTGGTAAATGCATCAACAATAGTCAAAATATGGTTATATAATTTCTTCGTCTCAGTCAACGGTCCTAAATGATCAATGTGAATGGTGTGTAAAGGTGTACTCTCCTTCTCCAATGGATTCAAAAATCCCTCTTGCCTTCCGGCTTTTCTAGTTGCTAAAAGGCAAGGTATACAACTTGTTATAAAGTTTTGTAACTTCTTATCAAGATTCTCAATATAGTAATCTTTAGTAATAGCTTCTTTCATTTTCTTGATTGCAAAGTGACCTTTATTATGTACTTGTTTAATAACCTCTTTCTCCAATGCCTTGGGAACAACCAATAGCTTCTGCTCCCCCTTGTAGAGAAGACCGTTGTCTATCCAGTAATCTAAATATGAGCCTTTCTGTAAAACCTCACACATAGCTTTCAGACCATCATCCATCTGTTGAGCTACTCTTATTTGATCTTGCAAGCTATTTGCAACAATGGTCATGCAGGGGTTTCGACTCAAGGCATCAGCATGCTGCATCTTAGCGCCTGCACGGTGTTCTACCTCATAATCAAATTCATCCAAAAATAGAACCCAACGAGCTACCTTTGGTGACAAGTCCTTTTTCTTTAAAGTTAATTCAAATGCTTGACAGTCCGTGACTATTTTGAATTTAATTCCATACAAATATACTCTGTACTTCTTAACACCTTCAATAACAGCGAGAGCCTCCAACTCATAGCTGGAATACCTTGTTTCTGCCTCACTAGTTTTTTTACTCATGTAAGATACTGGATGCCAGCCGTCTGCGTGCAGTTGCATAAGTATAGCTGAGTAAGCAATAGAAGATGCATCTGTATGTAATTCTGTAGGTAAATTACAATCATAAATCTTTAGTACAGGGGAATTCCCCAATTTTCTCTTTAACTCATTAAAAGCAGACAATTCCTCCTCCTCAAACTTGAATGAAACATCTTTCTTTAGTAGATCAGACAGTGGCCTTGCTATACTGGCATACTCTTTTATGTACTTCCTGAAATAAGATGTTAGTCCAAGAAAACTGCGAACTTGCCTTACTGTTGTAGGCTTCGGATATCTCAAAACCGCATCTGTCTTCTCAATTGTTGGTCTCACCTCACCGTCCTTTATAAGATGACCCAAGAATTCAATCTCTCTGAAAATCAGCTTGACCTTCTTCCAGTTTATCTGCAGACCATACTGCCCTGCGATAGACAGCACATTTTTAAGCCGCTGCACCGCCTGATCTTCATTTTCTGCTGGGATTAACAAATCGTCTATGAAAATGATAACTTCTCCTTTGGAAAGCAATTCTCTAAAAATTATAGATATAAACCTCATGAAATACTTCGGACATATAGACAGTCCGAAAGGGGCACGTAGGAACTCGTACTGCGCATTATGCGTAACAAAAGCAGTATACTTTATGCTTTCCTCACTTATCTTCAAATGGAAGAAACCATTTTTCAAATCTAACACACTGAAAACACGGGCATCTTTGAGTTGGTCAATTAAATCGTCTATAATGGGCAAAGGGAATTCATCTTTGACAATCTTTTGGTTAATGGGCCTGTAATCCACACATACCCTAGTACTACCATCCTTTTTTTTCACAAGGACCAATGGGGAAGAATACTCTGAATTACTTACGCGAATAATGCCATCACTTAACCACTCTGATACTTGCTTATTCACCAGTTGCTGTTCAGCTTGCGATATTCGCCTTGGACGCTGAGCGATGGGTACGTCGTCTTTCAATACAATGCGCAGCTGTAAGGGAGCCTCCTTGGTCTGAACTGGCCGATAACTTTCTACCATACGGATTACTTCCTTCTTCAAATCCGGACTTGCCATATGACCTACAACAGAACCTAGTGAGCACACTTCACTCGCATAGCATCCCAAGCGTTCCCAATCCTTGTTTACAAACCTTACATTACCACCTTTTAACACAACTGTAACATCGTTTAGAAATTCCTGGCCCAATATAACATCATATGGAACATATTTACTACTTAAAACATGGAAAAGTACTTCGGTATAGCATTGTTTATCCACACACATCGTTAGTCTACACATTCCTAATGAACGCACAGTTGATCGTCCGATTCCAGACAGTTGGAGGTCGTCTTTGTCACAACGCGGCTTTCCGAGAGTTATATACACGTCTTCTGAGATAATGTTCACGTCGCTGCCCGAATCAACGAGTCCTTTCACACGAAAACTGTTTAGTTCTAACATCACAACCGGCTTATTTCCGTCTTGTACTGATCTCTCATTTTCGTAAACAAACGCCGCCATCTTAGACGTTTCGTCATTCCTCGTCAACGCCGTTCGACTCGCGCGCTGATGTTGGCACTCGGCTATCTTCGGGTCACTCTCGTCGTTCGTATTCGTTCGGTCGTTGCATTCGACTTCAATATGGCCGTAATCTGAACTTGCAGAACTTGCAAACATTGCAGTTTTATGTCGATGCTTACTTGCTCCACCTGCTGATTTCTGTTGATGTGTATGACTCGCTTCTTTTTTTCCAGCGTCCTCGCTTGCTCCTGTGGTTACGTTGATGCACTCCTTGCCAACGTGGCCAAACTCATTACACTTGAAACACTTGCGACCCTTACTTTTGTGCGGGCAATCCGCCGATGTATGCCCTAACTCGCCGCATCCATAACAGCGAACGCCTATACGACCTTTTTCTTGACTTGAGCGCGGCTTACTAGCTGGGCTTCTTTGAGTTGTCTTCATCTTGGCGGCAATAGTTTCGTAGATTTTGAGTTTCTCTTTTAAATCATGATAAGTCGTAACGCCGTACAACATCATCTTGTTCGTCTCGACGTCGGGAATTCCGTCTACTATATATTTGATAGCCACGTAGTCCGCCATCTTGCCACGCTTACCAAGTTCTTTCATCACCAACATGTAGTCCAAGCATGTTTCGTCCGCCTGCTTCTTTCTGGCGCTCATTAGTTCGTGTATGACCTTTACATCAATTGTATCTGGAAATTCTTTCTGTATGCTTGCTTTTAACTCGTCCCAGCTTTTGAATGGCCGTTCCGCTCGCAACCATAACTCGGCCGTGCCGGTGAGCGATCTTCGTGCAACAAGCAGCTGCTGCAGAGGTGTCCATCCGAATATGCTGGCGTGATCTTCTACATCATCGATCCACCGTGATACGGGATAAGTTTTATCACGGCCGCTGAAACTTGGAACAAGCTCCGCCGTCATCTGCAGCATGTTCGCGCCGTGAGATATCGTCTTCTCATACCCAACACTGTGATTTGTCCCCGTAGCCTGTTCTCCTTTCCTAGGCATGCTGTTGTTGTCGTCGTATTTTTAAGTCGTAACGTCTTTTCAACTTTCAACACGCCGCGGTAAGTGTCGTTTAGCGTGGGAACACGAGGTAAGTCTTGTCGCGATCCCGGACGAGCCCCCAAAAATTTGTAGGCCGGGGGTCCAAATGAGAACACTGGGATTGGGTACTTCACACTTTCTTTTTATTATTACTGTTTTACACAAAAATCATGACCGCACATCTTAAGTCTTAACGATCGCCATCTTAATGCAACTCCTTAAAAGAGTGAGTTAATGAACTATAAGAGAGTGAATATCAACCATTCTATCCGCAGTCATACATCTCGCTCACTTCCTGTTCCTCATTGGGTTGCCATCCTACAAAAATAACGGAAACCTAAGACCATAGCCCATAGACCGTAGACCGTAGACCGTAGACCGTAGACCGTAGACCGTAGACCGTAGACCGTAGACCGTAGACCGTAGACCGTAGACCGTAGACCGTAGACCGTAGACCGTAGACCGTAGACCGTAGACCGTAGACCGTAGACCGTAGACCGTAGACCGTAGACCGTAGACCGTAGACCGTAGACCGTAGACCGTAGACCGTAGACCGTAGACCGTAGACCGTAGACCGTAGACCGTAGACCGTAGATGCAAGCCCGGTAGACCGAAGACCATAGACCGTAGACCGTGAACCGTGGACCGTGAAACACAAACACCAAAAACCGACAACTTAATGTAACTTAACTTAACTGAACAACCACACCGAATCAAAATTGGTAAAACGAAAACCGAAAAATTAAGGTTAGGTTAGGTTAGGTTAGGTTCAGTCAGTAAAGAAAACCTAAACTAACCTAACCGTACCTTACCTCACTGAAACATCTAACTAAAAAAATTGGGAAAATTGGAAACATGAATCAAAAACCGAAAACGAAGAACTAAAATCCAAGAACCGAAAACCGAAAACCTTAACAAACCTAACCTAACCGTACTAAAAAACCACATGAAATCGAAAATGGATACAAATAACAAAAACTTAAAACCGAAATCCGAAAACCAAAAACCGAAAACCTAAACTAACCTTAAATAACCTAACCTAACCTAACCTTACTAAACAACCACATCGAATCGAAATTGAAAACGAAAACCGAGAACAAAGTAACGAAAACCTAAGACCGTAGACCGTAGACCGTAGACCGTAGACCGTAGACCGTAGATGCAAGCCCGGTAGACCGAAGACCATAGACCGTAGACCGTGAACCGTGGACCGTGAAACACAAACACCAAAAACCGACAACCTAATGTAACTTAACTTAACTGAACAACCACACCGAATCAAAATTGGTAAACCGAAAACCGAAAACCGAAAAATTAAGGTTAGGTTAGGTTAGGTTAGGTTCAGTCAGTAAAGAAAACCTAAACTAACCTAACCTTACCTTACCTCACTGAAACATCAAACTAAAAAAATTGGGAATATTGAAAACATGAATCGAAAACCGAAAACGAAGAACTAAAATCCAAGAACCGAAAACCGAAAACCTAAACAAACCTAACCTAACCTTACTAAAAAACCACATGAAATAGAAAATGGATACAAATAACAAAAACTTAAAACTGAAATCCGAAAACCGAAAACCGAAAACCTAAACTAACCTTAAATAACCTAACCTAACCTAACCTCACCTTACCTTACTAAACAACCACAACGAATCGAAATTGGAAACGAAAACCGAGAACAAAATAACGGAAACCTAAGACCATAGCCCATAGACCGTAGACCGTAGACCGTAGACCGTAGACCGTAGACCGTAGACCGTAGACCGTAGACCGTAGATGCAAGCCCGGTAGACCGTGAACGAAACCGAAAACGAAGAACTAAAATCCAAGAACCGAAAACCGAAAACCTTAACAAACCTAACCTAACCGTACTAAAAAACCACATGAAATCGAAAATGGATACAAATAACAAAAACTTATAACCGAAATCCGAAAACCGAAAACCGAAAACCTAAACTAACCTTAAATAACCTAACCTAACCTAACCTTACTAAACAACCACATCGAATCGAAATTGAAAACGAAAACCGAGAACAAAGTAACGAAAACCTAAGACCGTAGACCGTAGACCGTAGACCGTAGACCGTAGACCGTAGACCGTAGACCGTAGATGCAAGCCCGGTAGACCGAAGACCATAGACCGTAGACCGTGAACCGTGGACCGTGAAACACAAACACCAAAAACCGACAACCTAATGTAACTTAACTTAACTGAACAACCACACCGAATCAAAATTGGTAAACCGAAAACCGAAAACCGAAAAATTAAGGTTAGGTTAGGTTAGGTTAGGTTCAGTCAGTAAAGAAAACCTAAACTAACCTAACCTTACCTTACCTCACTGAAACATCAAACTAAAAAAATTGGGAATATTGAAAACATGAATCGAAAACCGAAAACGAAGAACTAAAATCCAAGAACCGAAAACCGAAAACCTAAACAAACCTAACCTAACCTTACTAAAAAACCACATGAAATAGAAAATGGATACAAATAACAAAAACTTAAAACTGAAATCCGAAAACCGAAAACCGAAAACCTAAACTAACCTTAAATAACCTAACCTAACCTAACCTCACCTTACCTTACTAAACAACCACAACGAATCGAAATTGGAAACGAAAACCGAGAACAAAATAACGGAAACCTAAGACCATAGCCCATAGACCGTAGACCGTAGACCGTAGACCGTAGACCGTAGACCGTAGACCGTAGACCGTAGACCGTAGACCGTAGACCGTAGACCGTAGACCGTAGACCGTAGACCGTAGACCGTAGACCGTAGACCGTAGACCGTAGACCGTAGACCGTAGACCGTAGACCGTAGACCGTAGACCGTAGACCGTAGACCGTAGACCGTAGACCGTAGACCGTAGACCGTAGACCGTAGACCGTAGACCGTAGACCGTAGACCGTAGACCGTAGACCGTAGACCGTAGACCGTAGACCGTAGACCGTAGACCGTAGACCGTAGACCGTAGACCGTAGACCGTAGACCGTAGACCGTAGACCGTAGACCGTAGACCGTAGACCGTAGACCGTAGACCGTAGACCGTAGACCGTAGACCGTAGACCGTAGACCGTAGACCGTAGACCGTAGACCGTAGACCGTAGACCGTAGACCGTAGACCGTAGCCCATAGACCGTAGACCGTAGACCGTAGACCGTAGACCGTAGACCGTAGACCGTAGACCGTAGACCGTAGACCGTAGACCGTAGACCGTAGACCGTAGACCGTAGACCGTAGACAGTAGACCGTAGACCGTAGACCGTAGACCGTAGACCGTAGACCGTAGACCGTAGACCGTAGACCGTAGACCGTAGACCGTAGACCGTAGACCGTAGACCGTAGATGCAAGCCCGGTAGACCGAAGACCATAGACCGTAGACCGTGAACCGTGGACCGTGAAACACAAACACCAAAAACCGACAACCTAATGTAACTTAACTTAACTGAACAACCACACCGAATCAAAATTATTAAACCGAAAACCGAAAACCGAAAACCTAAACTAACCTTAAATAACCTAACCTAACCTAACCTCACCTTACCTTACTAAACAACCACAACGAATCGAAATTGGAAACGAAAAACTTAAAACTGAAATCCGAAAACCGAAAACCGTAAACCTAAACTAACCTTAAATAACCTAACCTAACCTAACCTCACCTTACCTTACCTTACTAAACAACCACAACGAATCGAAATTGGAAACGAAAACCGAGAACAAAATAACGGAAACCTAAGACCATAGCCCATAGACCGTAGACCGTAGACCGTAGACCGTAGACCGTAGACCGTAGACCGTAGACCGTAGACCGTAGACCGTAGACCGTAGACCGTAGACCGTAGACCGTAGACCGTAGACCGTAGACCGTAGACCGTAGACCGTAGACCGTAGACCGTAGACCGTAGACCGTAGACCGTAGACCGTAGACCGTAGACCGTAG
The DNA here is from genome assembly GCA_963691645.1 of Pelosia muscerda. Classification (NCBI taxonomy): domain Eukaryota; kingdom Metazoa; phylum Arthropoda; class Insecta; order Lepidoptera; family Erebidae; genus Pelosia; species Pelosia muscerda. The sequence continues at coordinate 16,821,773 of OY829112.1, forward strand.
TCCGTAGACCGTAGACCGTAGACCGTAGACCGTAGACCGTAGACCGTAGACCGTAGACCGTAGACCGTAGACCGTAGTCCGTAGACCGTAGACCGTAGACCGTAGACCGTAGACCGTAGACCGTAGACCGTAGACCGTAGACCGTAGACCGTAGACCGTAGACCGTAGATGCAAGCCCGGTAGACCGAAGACCATAGACCGTAGACCGTGAACCGTGGACCGTGAAACACAAACACCAAAAACCGACAACTTAATGTAACTTAACTTAACTGAACAACCACACCGAATCAAAATTGGTAAAACGAAAACCGAAAAATTAAGGTTAGGTTAGGTTAGGTTAGGTTCAGTCAGTAAAGAAAACCTAAACTAACCTAACCGTACCTTACCTCACTGAAACATCTAACTAAAAAAATTGGGAATATTGGAAACATGAATCAAAAACCGAAAACGAAGAACTAAAATCCAAGAACCGAAAACCGAAAACCTTAACAAACCTAACCTAACCGTACTAAAAAACCACATGAAATCGAAAATGGATACAAATAACAAAAACTTAAAACCGAAATCCGAAAACCAAAAACCGAAAACCTAAACTAACCTTAAATAACCTAACCTAACCTAACCTTACTAAACAACCACATCGAATCGAAATTGAAAACGAAAACCGAGAACAAAGTAACGAAAACCTAAGACCGTAGACCGTAGACCGTAGACCGTAGACCGTAGACCGTAGACCGTAGATGCAAGCCCGGTAGACCGAAGACCATAGACCGTAGACCGTGAACCGTGGACCGTGAAACACAAACACCAAAAACCGACAACCTAATGTAACTTAACTTAACTGAACAACCACACCGAATCAAAATTGGTAAACCGAAAACCGAAAACCGAAAAATTAAGGTTAGGTTAGGTTAGGTTAGGTTCAGTCAGTAAAGAAAACCTAAACTAACCTAACCTTACCTTACCTCACTGAAACATCAAACTAAAAAAATTGGGAATATTGAAAACATGAATCGAAAACCGAAAACGAAGAACTAAAATCCAAGAACCGAAAACCGAAAACCTAAACAAACCTAACCTAACCTTACTAAAAAACCACATGAAATAGAAAATGGATACAAATAACAAAAACTTAAAACTGAAATCCGAAAACCGAAAACCGAAAACCTAAACTAACCTTAAATAACCTAACCTAACCTAACCTCACCTTACCTTACTAAACAACCACAACGAATCGAAATTGGAAACGAAAACGGAGAACAAAATAACGGAAACCTAAGACCATAGCCCATAGACCGTAGACCGTAGACCGTAGACCGTAGACCGTAGACCGTAGACCGTAGACCGTAGACCGTAGACCGTAGACCGTAGACCGTAGACCGTAGACCGTAGACCGTAGACCGTAGACCGTAGACCGTAGACCGTAGACCGTAGACCGTAGACCGTAGACCGTAGACCGTAGACCGTAGACCGTAGACCGTAGACCGTAGACCGTAGACCGTAGACCGTAGACCGTAGACCGTAGACCGTAGACCGTAGACCGTAGACCGTAGACCGTAGATGCAAGCCCGGTAGACCGTAGACCGTAGACCGTAGACCGTAGACCGTAGACCGTAGACCGTAGACCGTAGACCGTAGACCGTAGACCGTAGACCGTAGACCGTAGACCGTAGACCGTAGACCGTAGACCGTAGACCGTAGATGCAAGCCCGGTAGACCGAAGACCATAGACCGTAGACCGTGAACCGTGGACCGTGAAACACAAACACCAAAAACCGACAACCTAATGTAACTTAACTTAACTGAACAACTAAAAAAATTGGGAATATTGAAAACATGAATCGAAAACCGAAAACGAAGAACTAAAATCCAAGAACCGAAAACCGAAAACCTAAACAAACCTAACCTAACCTTACTAAAAAACCACATTAAATAGAAAATGGATACAAATAACAAAAACTTAAAACTGAAATCCGAAAACCGAAAACCGAAAACCTAAACTAACCTTAAATAACCTAACCTAACCTAACCTCACCTTACCTTACTAAACAACCACAACGAATCGAAATTGGAAACGAAAACCGAGAACAAAATAACGGAAACCTAAGACCATAGCCCATAGACCGTAGACCGTAGACCGTAGACCGTAGACCGTAGACCGTAGACCGTAGACCGTAGACCGTAGACCGTAGACCGTAGACCGTAGACCGTAGACCGTAGACCGTAGACCGTAGACCGTAGACCGTAGACCGTAGACCGTAGACCGTAGACCGTAGACCGTAGACCGTAGACCGTAGACCGTAGACCGTAGACCGTAGATGCAAGCCCGGTAGACCGTAGACCGTAGACCGTAGACCGTAGACCGTAGACCGTAGACCGTAGACCGTAGACCGTAGACCGTAGACCGTAGACCGTAGACCGTAGACCGTAGACCGTAGACCGTAGACCGTAGACCGTAGACCGTAGACCGTAGACCGTAGACCGTAGACCGTAGACCGTAGACCGTAGACCGTAGACCGTAGACCGTAGACCGTAGACCGTAGACCGTAGACAGTAGACCGTAGACCGTAGACCGTAGACCGTAGATGCAAGCCCGGTAGACCGAAGACCATAGACCGTAGACCGTGAACCGTGGACCGTGAAACACAAACACCAAAAACCGACAACCTAATGTAACTTAACTTAACTGAACAACCACACCGAATCAAAATTGGTAAACCGAAAACCGAAAACCGAAAAATTAAGGTTAGGTTAGGTTAGGTTAGGTTCAGTCAGTAAAGAAAACCTAAACTAACCTAACCTTACCTTACCTCACTGAAACATCAAACTAAAAAAATTGGGAATATTGAAAACATGAATCGAAAACCGAAAACGAAGAACTAAAATCCAAGAACCGAAAACCGAAAACCTAAACAAACCTAACCTAACCTTACTAAAAAACCACATTAAATAGAAAATGGATACAAATAACAAAAACTTAAAACTGAAATCCGAAAACCGAAAACCGAAAACCTAAACTAACCTTAAATAACCTAACCTAACCTAACCTCACCTTACTAAACAACCACATCGAATCGAAATTGAAAACGAAAACCGAGAACAAAGTAACGAAAACCTAAGACCGTAGACCGTAGACCGTAGACCGTAGACCGTAGACCGTAGACCGTTGACCGTAGATGCAAGCCCGGTAGACCGAAGACCATAGACCGTAGACCGTGAACCGTGGACCGTGAAACACAAACACCAAAAACCGACAACCTAATGTAACTTAACTTAACTGAACAACCACACCGAATCAAAATTGGTAAACCGAAAACCGAAAACCGAAAAATTAAGGTTAGGTTTTTTTTTTTTTTTTTTTTTTTTATGTGAGTCCCACCAGAGTACAGCACCCACGGGTACTATACTCCAATGAAACCCCTCAGGAGTTCCCCCACTGGATAAATCTTGTGGGGACCTTGTTACAATTTGTTACAAATCAGTGATAGCATATAAAGGTACAAGATATATAAATAATTAGAAGTTAGTTAAGAATCTATGTGTATAAATAAGTTTATAGAGTAAATATTATATGTATATATTATGTGTATGTGTTTAGTAATAGTATTTGGTTGTTCAAGTATGTCTAAACAACCAAATAAAAGATTTAAAAGTAAGATATGTAATAATTAGAAGTTAGTTAAGAATCTATGTTTATATTATATTGTAAAGCAGTTTCAATTGCTTCAAAGTCAATTTGAGCAATAGGAATATGCATAAATTAATTGGGTATATAATTGTTTACTTCATTTGTTATAATATAAGGTAGATTTAATGTTTTTAGAGGTAGGGAATGTATAAGTAAGTTTATAGAGTAAATATTATATGTGTATTTTATGTGTATATGTTTAATAATAGTATTTGGTTGTTCAAGTATGTCTAAACAATCAAACACAAAATTTTAAAAATAAGATATGAAATAATTAGAAGTTAGATTAGATACTATGTGTATATTATATCATAAAGGCAGTTTCAATTGCTTTAAGTTAATTTGAGCAATAGAAATATGCATAAATTAATTGTATGTGTAATTGTTTATTTAATATGTTATAATATGAAAAAGGTTTTATGTTTTTAGAGGTTGGAAATGTATAAATAAGTTTATAAAGTGAATATTATATGTATATATTATGTGTGTATGTTTTATAATAGTATTAGATTGTTCAAGATTGTCTAAACAATCAAATATAAAGTTTTTTGAAACAATGTATGTAAATAGTTAGAAGTTAGGTAAAGTACTATGAGTATATTATATCATAAGGCAGTTTCAATTGCTTCAAAGTTAATTTGAGCAATAGAAATATGCATAAATTAATTACATAATATAATTATTTATTTAATTTGTTATAATATGAAGAAATTAAGGTAGAAATGTATTATTAAAATAAATGTTAAATGTTTAGATAGGTATTATATTTATAATAGTTAATAGGTTGATAGGTAATGTAATAGATAATAAGAGGTTTTTTATTATAGGTGCATATTGGTCCACTTTTCCCTAGGAAAATGTTTCACAAATGTTATACCATTTACATATAATAAGGCTTGATATCTACTTATAATACTGTAGTAAGAGTTTTAGAGAATATTACAAATTTAGGTTTTTATATTATTGAAAGAGGGTACATACATATTAAAAGTGAAAAATGTTTTAATTAGAAAGTTTCGTCAAAATTGTCTTTGTTTTTGATATAATTTATGGAAATGTTTATTTATATAGATTGGGGGTTTGTTTTTGTTTAAATAAGAATTATTTACTACCGTTGGTTATTATATTTGTTGGTAGTTAGTTGACGTAGTTTGTGTAGGTTTGTGTATACGTGTAATAATTAGGTACTGGTTTATTTTGCGATTTTATCTATATAAAATGCAGAATGCCCGTTGTGTAGGAGGTTAATTTTGATGTTATCCGTATGTGTTTTGATGTTATCCGTATGTGTTTGAATGTGAATGTATGACCTAGTTTCATTGAGGAGTGTTTTATGTACAGTTTACTTTTTTGTTTTATGTGGGTATTTCGTGATGTTATTTGTTAATAGTGGAATGGTCGACACAGTCTCCAGGGTACCGCTACCTGTATGCCACCGATGCCCTGGCCACTGTGTCCCACTTTTTCCGCACGGGGCAGTCTTCAAAGAAGGCATGGTGGTATAGCTTCTGCCCTGTTTCTCGGTAGCAATTTATGCAACAGGGGCGGTAACCATCTCTCGGGCATTCCTCGCCTTTAGGGTGGGGTATAGTTCCGCAGTTGGAGCAGAGGTCTGCCGTCTCCTCGCTTGTGCAATAGCGCTTGCCATGGCCATAGCCCAGGCACCGAGTGCACTGGACAAGGGGCGACTGGTCCTCTACTACGACACGTTGTAGGTCAATATACAGTCGCCTCGCCTCAGTCGCCCTTGCCCACGTCGCCGGCGCCACACTTATGACCACATGATGGCAGCCTGGATCTCTCGCTTTTCTTTTATAGCGTATCGCTATTCGGCTTTCCTCGTCGCCGGGAGCGCCAAACACCTCCGCGTTCTGGTTCCAGAGGGCCTGCCGAATCTCCTCGTCACTGTGCTCCTTCAACACGCCCTTCAGCACCAGAAGCGGATCCTTATTTCTAATTTCCTCGATGACGAAGTCACCATCCTGTTCCAGCTTATTTTTTATTCTTGTTCTCTCTTCTAGTGTCCTGCATCCCATTATGATTTTCCTGTCCTTGGCCTTTCTTATTTTTTCCACTTTTACCCACCCTTCTGACTTTGCGTTGATCACACTTTTTATGCTTCCCATGACGTCATCGGCTGTCGCTGCTTCGTCCCTTGAGGAGACAGCAACGGAGTGCAGGGTCTTCAGCTCCGGTTTCCCATTCTTTACTATGTCTAGGGTTTTTGTGGCTACCCTCATCATGTCCTCAGTGAGCACAATGGTTTTTGTGTAGTCGATCTCAACCTTCTCCATGTAAGCGTGATGCTTCGCCCATCTCTCCTGACTGTCAGACAGAATTTGATGGGTGGCCGCGGCGATGCTGTCCAGGATCCTAGTTTCCATGTCCTCCGAGTCCGCCCGGTGTGCACTGTGTAGTTTTTCTGGCTTCTCATTATCGATCTTGCATATATTTGCTTCTTCTGCCTCTTTCACCAGCTGATAGAGGCGTTCAATTTCCTTTATGACGGTCAACTTGATGTCGGTCCTAAGGTTTCTCGCGCTATTTAGTGCCATTTTGGCGCGGTTGGTGCACAGTGTTGCCTCCTTTACCCCGCCTTCCCCCGGCGCCACAGTTCCGTTAGGCACTGCTGCTGCCACTGTAGACGGTGAGGGGCAAGGGGGCGACGCTGCTGGTTTTCCTGATGCAGGTTGGATGGGTTCCTGATCGAAGGACCTTCTGGCCTCCTTTTTCTTCTTGTGTATCTTCTTAATTAGGTCATTTTTTCCTGTTTCGTATTCATTTTCTACTACAAAGGTTCTCTCCTTGTTCGGCATCGGTGAGTGGCCAGCGAAATTCATTTTTTAACGTTAGGTAGGTAGATTACAGTTTAAAGAAGGTACTAAGCAAGACCGCGCGATTATAATTTGTTACACAATATAGATTGTGTATTGTAAAATTGTATAATTGTATATAGGACAACACAAACGAGTATTGTAAAAGTTAAATGTATATAAAGTAAAATATCGCTTCGTTACCAAGCTTATCAGTTTTTCGTCAAAAAATATTTAAAGTCGGTATGTGTAAAATTAGATAAACAAATAATTGAATTTCTAGTCAGTTGTCGTAGGTTAAGGATTTTAGTCTAAAAATTTAAGCAGTAAAAACGCTTTTATGTCTCCTTTATTCTAATAGAATTTTTTGTCAGACTTATTAATACGACTTGTATTCGTTTGTCGAAAGGCAAAGAGTATTTTGGCGTTTTAGGCCGAGTCTAGCACGTTGCGCTTTCCGCTGCCTGTCGGCATGTAGGTCTAAGTTCTGCCGAAGGTGTGGCCAATCGATGGCAGGTGATCGGCGCTTGGTGGCACGCGTTGATGAGCGCTGGTTTTTAGGTATCAGTTGCAGTTTTTCGTTATTTTCACTCGGCGGTGCCGTCGACTATTTGAAACGGTATAATGTAGCCTTGTTGAGCGTGTAGCCGATGCTGAGCGGTGTATATTGTGTAGTTTTAAAAGTTTTTTGTAGAAATTTTTTATGCAGGTACTTTGATAAAATATTAATGCGGGAACACACAGAGAGTTTTCGTGGCAGGTGAAGCAGAAGAGCCTAGCACTGGTGTTAAATGGCTTTGACCAACCTTGGGTGCTTTCCAGGCTCAGGTGTCAGGAGCTGCTGTGGTTTCTGGAACACGTATGCCGCACTCACTCACGCACTCACACACTGCACTTATTCGTTAAATTATTTTAAATACTTTGTAAAAATAAAATGATAAATTTTTATTCACGAATATTATTCGGGAGCGCACTGTGGATGCGACCGCTCGGCACGGCGTCTCGAACAAGACTCTCCGGGCTTGCATCTCCGTAGACCGTAGATGCAAGCCCGGTAGACCGAAGACCATAGACCGTAGACCGTGAACCGTGGACCGTGAAACACAAACACCAAAAACCGACAACCTAATGTAACTTAACTTAACTGAACAACTAAAAAAATTGGGAATATTGAAAACATGAATCGAAAACCGAAAACGAAGAACTAAAATCCAAGAACCGAAAACCGAAAACCTAAACAAACCTAACCTAACCTTACTAAAAAACCACATTAAATAGAAAATGGATACAAATAACAAAAACTTAAAACTGAAATCCGAAAACCGAAAACCGAAAACCTAAACTAACCTTAAATAACCTAACCTAACCTAACCTCACCTTACCTTACTAAACAACCACAACGAATCGAAATTGGAAACGAAAACCGAGAACAAAATAACGGAAACCTAAGACCATAGCCCATAGACCGTAGACCGTAGACCGTAGACCGTAGACCGTAGACCGTAGACCGTAGACCGTAGACCGTAGACCGTAGACCGTAGACCGTAGACCGTAGACCGTAGACCGTAGACCGTAGACCGTAGACCGTAGACCGTAGACCGTAGACCGTAGACCGTAGACCGTAGACCGTAGACCGTAGACCGTAGACCGTAGACCGTAGACCGTAGACCGTAGACCGTAGACCGTAGACCGTAGACCGTAGACCGTAGACCGTAGACCGTAGACCGTAGACCGTAGACCGTAGACCGTAGACCGTAGACCGTAGTCCGTAGACCGTAGACCGTAGACCGTAGACCGTAGACCGTAGACCGTAGACCGTAGACCGTAGACCGTAGACCGTAGACCGTAGACCGTAGACCGTAGACCGTAGACCGTAGACCGTAGACCGTAGACAGTAGACAGTAGACCGTAGACCGTAGACCGTAGACCGTAGACCGTAGACCGTAGACCGTAGACCGTAGACCGTAGACCGTAGACCGTAGACCGTAGATGCAAGCCCGGTAGACCGAAGACCATAGACCGTAGACCGTGAACCGTGGACCGTGAAACACAAACACCAAAAACCGACAACCTAATGTAACTTAACTTAACTGAACAACCACACCGAATCAAAATTGGTAAACCGAAAACCGAAAACCGAAAAATTAAGGTTAGGTTAGGTTAGGTTAGGTTCAGTCAGTAAAGAAAACCTAAACTAACCTAACCTTACCTTACCTCACTGAAACATCAAACTAAAAAAATTGGGAATATTGAAAACATGAATCGAAAACCGAAAACGAAGAACTAAAATCCAAGAACCGAAAACCGAAAACCTAAACAAACCTTTTTTTTTTTTTTTTTTTTTTTTTTTTTTTTTTTTTTTTTTTTTTTTTTTTTTTTTTATGGCAGGAAAAAATGCACCTTCCGCATTCTACGGGCTCGGGGAAGCCACGCAGGTATGTGGGGCTCTCACCACACTAAAACAACCTGCCGTGTGCCATACTCCGCGACTTAGTGAGTGAACCGTCGGAAACACTACGCTCTCATCAACAAATCACCCAAGCGCTAGCCCGCAAAGGTGTGGTGCGGGCCCGACTACTGATTGAGCGATGTCCAGACACACCAGGACATCACCCCTACGCGGGAGGCTCTATTGCGGGTGGAGGGCTAACCCCGACCCATCCACCCGCGGCCACACTAGGGCGGCATGAGGCGCAAGAATGCGCGCGCGCGCCGCCCGGTTCGCCGGCGACGAATCGGGTCAGCGAAGCTGTCTGCCTCTCTGGCCCTCTCCGCCGCCTCCTTCCGTGTGATGACTTCCTCACAGAAGGATGCGACCGCGGTAAAACTTCTCTCACTGCGGGCCATGGTACGCATGATGGCCGTCAGCGAGAGATCATCTCCCACTACTGCCACGAGATCTCGGCGCTGCACCGCCCAGGCCGTACAAGCCTCGAGCGTGTGCTGCGCCGAGTCCTCGCCGCAGGGACAGTGATGGCAGCCGGGACTCGATTCCCTCCTAGCAACCGAGAACAGATACTTTCCGAAGCAGCCGTGCTCGGAAAGCATCTGTGTCAGTCGGAAGGAAAGGGTACCGTGCTGTCTCTCCGCCCATTCCACTATGATCGGTTGGAGAGCCGCCACGGTGCGATGTCCTGCACTCGGGGACTCCAACCGGGACGACCATTCAGCCATGATGGCTTGGCGGGCGGTATCTCGCCAACGTCGGACTTCTTCAGGCGGAGGTCGACTGCCGCTACTCGCCCGGTATTGTGTCGTATGTCGATATACCACAGCGAGCACCTCCGCCTCTAAATCCCAAGGGGGTGTTCCGGCTAATGCGCAGGCCGCTTCCGCCGATATAGTGCGGTACCCGCGTATTGCCCTGACTGCCACAATGCGCTGGGCTCTTGCTAAGTAGGGCCTATTGCGGGCAGTCAAGGCGTCCGCCCACACCGGAGCGCCGTAAAGCGCCATTGACCGGATCACCCCGGTGTATAGCCGTCGACAGCCGACGCTAGGTCCGCCCAAATTTGGCAAAAGCCTTCCGAGGACGGATGCAGCGTCAACGAGTTTTGGGGAGAGCATACGGAAATGCTCATCGAAGTGCCACCTTGAGTCGATTATCAGACCCAGATATTTAATCTGGGCCCCCACCGGCACGAGGACCGAACGAATTTCAATCGATGCATGGGGCGGCGGACGGCGACGAGGGCCATAAAAATAAAGCGCTTCTGTCTTCTCTACCGCCACCCGCAGGCCCAGTGCCTCAATACGTGCGACCACTTGAGAGACACCCACGGTAGCCAGCTGAGTTGCCTCCTCAAAACTAGCTCCCCGGGCCGTAACCAGGGTATCATCCGCGTAGCAAATGACGCCCAGCCCAGAAGGAAATGCTCCGCGAAGCACCCAATCATACCCGATGTTCCACAAGAGAGGTCCGAGAACCGACCCTTGCGGAACACCGCAGGTCACAGGTCGCTGCAACAGACGTCCATCACAAGCCTCGCCACAAACAAACCTAACCTAACCTTACTAAAAAACCACATTAAATAGAAAATGGATACAAATAACAAAAACTTAAAACTGAAATCCGAAAACCGAAAACCGAAAACCTAAACTAACCTTAAATAACCTAACCTAACCTAACCTCACCTTACTAAACAACCACATCGAATCGAAATTGAAAACGAAAACCGAGAACAAAGTAACGAAAACCTAAGACCGTAGACCGTAGACCGTAGACCGTAGACCGTAGACCGTAGACCGTAGACCGTTGACCGTAGATGCAAGCCCGGTAGACCGAAGACCATAGACCGTAGACCGTGAACCGTGGACCGTGAAACACAAACACCAAAAACCGACAACCTAATGTAACTTAACTTAACTGAACAACCACACCGAATCAAAATTGGTAAACCGAAAACCGAAAACCGAAAAATTAAGGTTAGGTTAGGTTAGGTTAGGTTAGGTTAGGTTAGGTTAGGTTAGGTTAGGTTAGGTTAGGTTAGGTTAGGTTTTTTTTTTTTTTTTTTTTTTTTTTTTTTTTTTTTTTTTCTAGCACCTCCGGCACGAAGCGGGAGCCTACTCTTTACAATGCTGAATCTGTTCCTAGGCTTTCTACTCTCTTCTAAAAGAAACCCACTCAGGGTTCACGCAGCTTTAACTAAATCTACTTATTTTTATTGATCTTAATATCACGCATTCATTCTTGTCCTCTAGTACCATACAATTTCTCGCAGTTATTCCTCTCGTACTTCCATACCAGACCTTTCATACTTGGGATAAAAGTGGGGGGGGGGTGTTATAATATATATTTAGTCCTTTATTATATTTAACAATTTTTACAACTTTCTTATAGCTACTCTTACACTAATTTATAATTATATGTGCTACTTATTTAATCTTTTACTAAATCTTATTCTTATTCTTATCAAATCTTATTTCTATCGATATTTATTCTCTTATATAATATTCTGGACATTTTCATTCTCACAATATTTTGTGCCACCATGTGATATTGACAAATATCCATAGGTGTCTACATTACACCGCATTTCTTTTATTGACTACCTTTACAATTCTCTCCCAGTATTCCAGAAAGTGTTCTCTATATTTTTTATTCAATAAAAACGGTAAGTTGTCTTTAATTATTTTTAGTCTAATTGTCTGCTCTAAATTATATCGATCCCTTGCGTGGATCGGGCAGTCCACAACAAGGTGAAGGACCGTCTCATTCACTCCTGGCTGGCAGGCGCATGATGGGTCCTCCTTACACTTGAAGCGAGCCAAGTATTCGGAGAACCCACCATGCCCTGTCAGCAGCTGAGTGGTCGTACTGGCGACCCCCATTTTGCGGACGATGCTGTACGCCGCCACCGCGCATGGGAAGAAAAGCTTGGTCACGGAAGCAGTTTCGCCCAGCCTGTACCGCTCGTTCCACTCGCCAAGCGAGATCTGACGCAGACCTCGCTTCACGAATGAAACGGGGCACAGGCCGTAATGTGGCGCTATCTTCGACCGCAGAGCCGCCTCCTTGGCGAGCTCATCAGCTCGCTCGTTGCCCTCCAACCCTGCGTGGGCCTTGACCCAGAACAAGGAGATTTCCTTGCCCTGGGTCAAGCCCCGCTTGATGTTAAGCCTGGCCTCAACCGCCAGTGGGTGGAGGGCACGGTGGTTCGTCACCGTTTGGAGTGCGGCTCTGCTGTCGCTGAGAACGCCGAACGTGGCCGCGCCGCGTTTAAGGACCTCACTGGTCGCTTTGCATATGGCCAGGAGCTCGGCCTGGTAGACGGTGCAGTGCGGTGCGAGAGCAAGTTTGAGGGTCTTAGTTTCGGCCCCGTTATGCCAAATGGATAACGCGGCGCCGACACGACCCTCAATCTTGCTCCCGTCCGTGAAGATGCGCACCTCTATGCTGTTGGTGCGCTGATATTGATCCTCGTCTACCAGACTGGTGAACTCCAGGTTCATATGCTCCGCGGGGTGAGGTGCTTCAATGGCCGGAGCCATCCGTTCGATCTCCCTGTCTCCCAACCATGACTGGAACACTCCTCTCTTGGCCTCGTATAACGAGGCCACCTCGCGAACTCTGAGGTCCAGAGGGAGCATTCCAGCCAGGATCAGACCCGAGTGCAGGGAGACCGTCCGGTAGCTTTTACACAGTTTTTGAGCGAATCCGCGCTGCACCACGTTCAACTGCTTCCGTATCCCAAGCCTGTCCACCGCCGCGCCCCAACTGGCTGCCGCGTACAGCACCGTCGGCTCCACAGCCGCGGTATAGATGGTCCGGATCACCTCGGGATGAAGTCCCCAGCTGATCCGGGCCATCCTCGCTAGTTTGTGGTATATCGCGATCGCTTTCTTGCATACGTTTGAGACGTGTGTGTTGAAGGTGAGTTGGTGGTCAATGGTGAGTCCCAGGATTTTGATTTGTTCAGACAATCCAATGTCTATCCCGCCCATGCTGAGGCGTGGGGCATCGTACTTCAGCTTCCGCGTGATTACCATCGCACAAGTTTTGTGCGGTGCGAATTTCAGCTTTGTTCGGATGCCCCATTCCCGCACATGCTCGAGAGAGGCATTGGCTTGTCTCTCAATCTCCAGGGCGGTGTCCCCATCGAACACCAGCACCACGTCGTCCGCGAAAGCCTGAACGTGCACTGACCCACTCACCAACTGATGCAGCAAGGGATCCAACAATAAGTTCCACAGCAAGGGTCCGCCAATGGAGCCCTGGACGCACCCCTTCTCCGTGGAGCGTCTGCACTCCTCGCCCGCATACCTAACCCTTACCTCCCTGTCGCTAAGGTAGCTACTGATGACCCGCCTCAAATTCGCCGGACACTTTTCCTCCGCCAGTCTCACTTTGATGGCTGGCCACCATGCGCTATCGAAGGCGCCCTCTATGTCCAGTGACACCATAAGGACTATTCTTTTTTCATCAAGTTTAGCCCTTATGTGACTTATAAGGTCATAGAGGGCGTCTTCGGTGCCTTTCTGTGGCATAAAGCCATACTGGCGGGGGCTAATCCTCGGCAATAGATAGAAGTTGAGCCGGGCCACCAGCATCCTCTCGTACACCTTCCCCAAGACGGGCAGTAGACCAATAGGTCTGTACGACTTGGGAACGGTGTACGAGTCCTTTCCTGGCTTCTTCAATGCCACCACCACGGCCTCCTTCCATATCTTAGGAAAGTAACCGTGGCGAAGGCATTGATTCAGCAGCTTCAGGAAGAATAAGGGGTCGGCCCTAACGGCGTGGGTGCAGATGTCGGCAGTAAAGCCATCCGCCCCCGGAGCCTTCTTGGGATTAAACTTATGAAGGGCATCGAAGAGTTCATTAATTGTAAAAGGTGGGTCATCGTTATGATGACCCGTATCCTCGTCTAACATTTTTGCCTTTTCTCGTACTCTTCGGTGCCCCTCATCGTCCTCACCCTCCCGGTCAACCGGATAGAAGGTTCGGGCGAGTAATTCGGCCGAACCTTTCGCGTCCAGGAATGAACCATTGACGGAAAGCAGAGTGTCCTCTTCCCTTACTGTGGCCCTTCCTATCACTCGGTATATCCCCTCCCAGAGTCCCTCCCTGTCCTGCTTTCCGCAGAAATTCTTCCAGCTTTCGACCTGTGCCTTTTTTACCTCACTTTCATACATCTCCTTTCTTTCCAGGTACTGCCCTATAACAAAAGCTCTGCGGACCGGCGCAGCGTTCCTGATGCGACGCTTGTAAGTGACCATGACCTTTCTTAATTTAGCGAGTTCTTCAGACCACCACGGCGCAGCGATCAACCCCCCCTGTCTTTTGACTGGGACGCTTTCTCTGCACGCGTCCTCGACTGCCCTCGTATACGCTTCGACTAGGACATCCATCTGGTTGTGGTGTCTCATTTCGTCTATCGCTATATCCGAGAGCAGTCGAGTCATATTGGCTTTGAAAGCGTCCCAGTTGGCCTTGCGGGTGTTATAAATACGCGTTGTACGCTGAATGTGCGTGCCTTTGGCCTTTACCAGGTTGAGGTTGAACACTATGCCGTTGTGGTCTGACCCCGGTGCTAGGCTGGTATCGACCTTCCAAGCGTCGACCCAGGCGAGCGCACTGCTCGTGCATGCCGTTACGTCCACAAAGCTGCAGTACCTCCTTCCGCCTCTCACAGTATCGAAAGTCGGAATGTTTCCACTATTCAGGACATGGAGGTCCATCTCAGCGAGGACCCCTCTCAGTAGCTCGCCTCTGCTGTCTTCGAACGAGTGACCCCACCAGGTGCTCTTCGCATTGGCATCTCCCCCAAAAACAACAAGCTGGGAATCTAAACTTCGCCTCACCTCTTTAAGGCGCTCTAAGTAGGGCCCCAGTGGTGCTGGTCTCGGTTCAAAGTAGAAGGACACCAGCGTGATCGTCCAGGCACTGGTCCGGATCCCCACCACAATGATGTTGTCGGTGGTGAGTTGCGGGTACTGTACAACATCCAGAGTTGGATCGAAGACGGCAATGGCCGCCTTCACAGTCCCTCCTCCTTGCCCAGTGTTCTGGAAGACCCTGACGCCCTGGTATGACTTCATCCTTGATGAGTTTCCTACGTAGGGCTCTTGTATTAGAGCGACCGTGGCTTTACGCCTCGAGGCTTCGAGTATGAAGTCTTCGATTGCCAGCTTCTTCCTTTTGAGGTTTGCCTGCAGCACTCTGTATGGGATCGTGTTCCCCGGGACAACATTAGCATCGGTACTGAGTGGTGGACCTCGCTATAGTATCCCACCTCTGGCGTACAGGACACAAGTCGCTGTACACGGCGTGCGCTGTGCCGCTCAGCTTCTCCCGTTGGCAGTTACAACAGGTAGGCTCTGCACCAGCAGCGTAGTCTGGGCACTCGGCTCTCAAATGGAGCCCCCCACAGTGACTACATTTGGGTTCCGTACTGGTGCAGAACCTCCTGGTGTGTCCATACCCAAGGCACAAGGAGCACTGCACGAGAGGAGATTGATCTGCAACCCTAATTGGTTGCAGGTCTACGTGCAGTCTCCCTGCTTCCAGGGCACGGGTCCACACCTCCGGGGAGACCCTGAGCACCACATGGCTGGTGTGTGGGTTCCGTGCAGTCTTCCTATAGAGCACTGACATGCGGATCTGCTCTGGGGTCAGCCCTCGGAACACATTATGGTTCCGAGACCTTAAAACCTTTAACAGATCCTCGTCGCTGTGAGCTCTAAGGACGCTATATAAAATTAGGAGCGGATCCTTGTTAGGTATGTGCTCCACGGCCACGTTTTTTATTCTTGCCCCAAGCTGCTCTTGCGCCCTCTTTCTTTCATCGTCAGTCTTGTAACCTATTATAACCTTTCTATCCTTCGCCTTTCTTACCTTCTCAACCATAACCCATCCTTCATCTTCATTTGCCACTTTCTGCAGTCTCTCAATCACTTGCTCACTGGTTTCCTCTTCATTCTTCGACGTGATGACTATGGAGTGCAGCGTCGCCCGCTCTGGGGGCCGCGCCCCCGTGCGACCCGACGCTACACTCGCATATGTCGCCGTCCCTTTCCTTTCTCTTTCTTTCTCCCTTTCATCCTGTCTTTCCATTCTCTCTTTTATTTCATTCATCATTCTTCCGTTCTCTTTCAAAAGCCTTCCATTCTCCTCAATTTTCCTTAGAATCTCCTTGCTGCCATCAGTATTAAGAGTTGGGGCGGCAGGAGCCAAAGTCTCCGGCGTCCCAACTTCTCGCCTTAAATGCCCCTTCAGTTCGTCCTCGTATTCTCTTATGTATTTTTGCAGCCCACTAGTCATTTCTTCTATTTTAGCCCGGATTTCTCTCTTTAGGTTTCCGGAGATGGTCAGTTGATCTTTTATTACTTTACAGTTTCGCATGGCGCTCTCGTAGCGCCCCCTTTTTAATAGTTCAGGTGATGGGGATGGGTTCACCGGTTTCTTTTTTGCGCCTAAGCGAGCGAAGGGTACCACTTTGGCATCCTTTGGTCGGTGGCCCATCACGGGGGTTTCAAGCTTATTTATGCTATCTTTGACCAATCCCACTGGGCTCGTGTCTACCACGTGTTTAGCAGGGGACGATGAGATTCTAGCATTGGAGGGTCCCGGTATATTAATTGGCGTTCTTGTGGTTGCCATTCTGCTAAAGGTGCGCGTACAGTGGTAAAATTAATATAAATATGAATAAATGTAAAAATGTAAAATAGAAGTAAAACAAATGTCAATTCAAATAAGTTTAGACGGAATAATAATAAAAATTAAAATTGCAGTAGAAATTATAATTATGCAGTACTAGTTCAGGCCCGCGGCTAATTGTGGCGCCAGATATAAGATCGGGCAACGTCCCAAAGATGTTGTGTTATGTGTGGTTGATGTGTGGTGTTGTAAGTGTTATGTAAGAGTGTGTGAGTGTGTGTAACCTGAGAGTGTTCTGTGGTGTTCGTGGGATGTACGTATGCAAGGCCCGATGCGATCGCGATATTGCTGCAAAAGCAGCTGTCAATCGCTTGTCACAGACAAATACAAATTAGATACAATGTAATCTACAGTAAATTATATAGGAGGTAGAGTTGACTCTACCTGTCCAATGTAGCACAGCTACGAGTCTATCGAGCGGTAGAACAATAGAATTCTACCCGTCTGTAGTAGCACTGCTACTTGTCTACAATATAAATAATATAATCGTCTAAAATTAAGCAGATAAAATTAATAAAAATTATAAACTAATACACGTCGTCCACCAATTGGGTAGAGTACCGTTAATTATATACAAAATGAAAATTTGGGCCTTATGGCTCCAAAAATGATGACTCTACACTATTTATTCGTGGGGGCTCTAGATAGAGTCCCCCCCCTGGGTCGCTCGGATAGAGCTCCCCGAGCCCTTCACAACGAGCCCAAACTCGACGGTCCCAGGCCCACCAGTTCGGAGATAGCAGGGCTCCGAAGTTATCGTGCAAATTTGCACGGTAATTCTAAAACCCCGACATCCCGAGAACCAACGGTCCGATCCGCTCGAGAGAGGTATCCCCGTAAAGGCCCCGACGAGATCTAGCCCGCGATGCCGGTCTTGGGTCAAGTGGGCGGGGCCCACAAATTGACCCCCCAACTTTGTGGGGTCCAACCTCTACCCCACCAGGCAGGTGTGGGAAAGAGAGCCAAGCACCCCAGAGAAAACCAGGGTCCGCTACGACCACTGGTTCCCGAGATACACGAATTTATAGAAATCCAAGATGGCGGATTCCTCGAACTTTAAACTCGTGTATCTCCGGTCTCAGGTGTCCCAGCGATCCCAGAAAAGTTTCTCCCTGGTTCGCTCGACTCCCTCTACCACCCTGGTATGCTAAGAATAGAAAAGAAAATTGGGAAATTTTCCGGGAAAATTTTCCCCTGATTTTCCCAAAAAGAGTGGGGTAGGGTAGATGGCCCTTCGTTGACGTCTCCAGTCAAAATCCGGTCTTTCTACGACCACCGGCTGCGGAGCCACAGGTGTTTGAAATTTTTCAAAATGGCCGCGCGCGTCCAAGGTCAAACTTTGACCGGCCGTAGCTCCTAAACCGTTGGTCGTAGGAAGCCCAAAATCGATTCCTGGGTTGGGCTGGACGTCTTCAGTCCTCCCAGGGTATCAAAAACGAATTTGGAGCAAATGGCTCCAAATCGCACAAAAAGTGCTCCAAATTAAAATTTTACCCCCGACACGAATATGATTGAAAAAATTTTTCCAATAGGACTTTCCAGTCCGGAGAAATCTAAGATTGAAAATTGCACGTACTTTGCACGTTAACCCCGGAATTTACGATTTCCGTTAATTTTGACGCTGGAAGGGGCTTGTTTGGGCTTAAACAGGTGTAGATGGCTTGTCTAAACCCAACCCCGTCGTCAAAACCAAAGAAAATCTACCCCTATTAAATTAATTTAGAAAAAATAGTAAAAAATCGATTTCTCCGAGCTGGATGGACATAAAAATACACAAAAAATCTTAAAATTACCTTTAAATACAGTGCTATCCTATCGTATATACAAAAAATAAATTCTTTAATTTATCGTGCAAAAATGCACGATAAACTCCAAAAATTGGTTTTCCAATTACTGCTCACCGGAAAATCGCCGGAAAATTCTGAAACTTTGTGAGCCCGTAGACAAAGCAAGCGCGCAACTTGTAGCAGTTGCAGAATCCTCTGTTTCACTCTGGTTCCGCTGCTATTGGTCGTCAAAGTTGCGATCTTCTAACTAAATTTAAAAAAGTTTCACCTGGCGGAAAATTCTGGTCTTTGCGGCAAAGTGGAGGTCTTGGTGAGGTCTTCAATCCTGCCAATTTTCAGCTTCCTCGGACAGCTGGAACTCGGAGCACGCCACCACGTGGAACTTGTTTTTTTGCCTTTTTCAGGGTTTTCCGGAATTTTCCGGCTGAAAAAGGCAAAGGCGGTGGATGGGGCTCAACGGCCCGCTGCCGAGGACACTTCGCACTTAGCGATCCGACGCTCACTCACTGAGTATATGCACACTTTAGGTTGTGTTAACCTCAAAAATTACGGTTTTTCCGGTAAATCGTCTCTGTCGATATCGTCCGGCTATTTTAAACACTGCAGGCGGATGGGGGCCGCCGAGGCACAACTTTTGATATGCGGCACTTGAAAATCGCACTAGAAAAACCCGGTAAAATGATTTTTTAAAACGGGAGCTCTCAAAAAACGATCCGGTCGTCAAGGGAAGTGGCGGACGACTGTGGTTAGGTTAGGTTAGGTTAGGTTTTTTTTTTTTTTTTTTTTTTTTACGTGGTGGAATGCATTTACGCACTTCGCTAACCCCCCGCCTTCGCTAACCCCCCGCGGGGGCAGGGGGCTCGCTTTGTGTGGGACTCCTGACCTCGGAACGGAGGCCAGACTACCCACTAAACCACCACGGTGTTCCTCCTTCGCCTAATCCGAGCCGCGGGATAGAGTGCTCACCGCGACTCGGCTAGGGATGCCCGTTTGGGCTCGCCTCTTGGTGGCCCCACCATCCGGACAGACTTTCCAGGTGATGGGGCCAGCTCACTTTAGAAATGCGCCCCAGGAACACTGAGGGGCGCATTCCGCCACATTAGCATGGGGCGGCGGGTCCCCCGACCCACCGCCCGTGGCTTCGCTCATTCGGGGACGCGGGCGAATTGCGCTCGCCGGCGTCCCCTCGCCGGGGGCCTGCGGGGCGGAAGAGTGAGCCCAGCTCGCTCCCGCTCCCGCAGAGCCTCTCTCTTTGCCGCCATCACCTCGCTAGCGAACGAGGCGACGGCAGCCCAACACTCTTCGCTGTCGGCCATGGCTGGAATCACGGCCGACAGCGAAAGGTCTCCACCAATGGAGCTTACGAGGGCCGTCCTTTGGCCGTCCCACGCCTCACACACGGCCATGGTGTGATAGGCCGTGTCGGGGTCGCCGCTGGTGCAGTGATGGCACCGGGGCTCCGGTTCGATCCCCACCACTTCCCACAGGTACTTGGCAAAACAGCCATGACCCGTGAGAAGTTGGGTGAGGTGGTACGTCGGAGCCCCATGACCCCTCTCCACAAAAAGACGCAGGACGGGCCGGACGGCCCCCACGAGCAGCGACCCACTACGGGTCGCCCTCAGCCTTTCGGCCCATTTCCGGAAGAGATCGTCGCGAGCCGCCTGTCTCCAGCGATCGATCTCTTCCGGAGGCGGCCGACCTCCCAGATTGCGCCGCATCAGGGCGCCCTCATCATAGACCCTCTTGAGGACGCCAGCCTCGAGATCCCAGGGGATACTGCCCGCAATTAGACACGCCGCCTCGTAAGAGACGGTGTGGTACGCCCGTGCGGCCCTCTGCGCGATGGCGCGCTGCGGTCGTCGCAGCAGCGCAACATTTGCAGGGCAGAGGGCCTCCGCCCATATGGGCGCTCCGTAGAGCGCCTTGGAGCGCACCACTCCGTCGTAGAGACGGCGGCAGGCAGATCCCGGGCCTCCGCTGTTGGGCAGCAACCGCGAGAGCATTCCGGCAAACGCCAGCAACTTCGGTGCCAGCTGCCGGAAATGCTCCGCAAACCGCCACCGACTGTCGAGAACCAGCCCGAGGTATTTCAGACTGGTCCCGACAGCGATGGAGGTGCCGCCCACCACAATCGACCTATCTCGAGGCGGCGTCTGCCGAGGCCCATGAAAGAATAGGGCCTCGGACTTTTCGAGGGCCACCTTCAAACCTAGTGCCCCGATGCGACGCACGACATGGGCGACGCCTGCCGTAGCGAGGACGGAGGCGTCGCGAAACGTTGGGGCCCGCGCGGTGACTAGGGTGTCGTCGGCGTAACAAAGTACACCGACTCCCCGAAGATTAGCACCGCGCAGGACCCAATCATAACCTACGTTCCACAGGAGCGGCCCGAGGACCGACCCCTGTGGAACGCCACAAGACATGCCCCTGCGGACCACCTCGCTTTTGGCCGGGTAGATGATGACCCGGTCCACGAAGTAGTCCGCAAGGACGCGTCTGAGGTACCACGGGACGTTGTGGTACCTCAGCGCCTCGGCTATAGTTTCCCAGGGGAGGGTGTTGAAGGCGTTGGCTATGTCCAGCGACACAGCCAACAACACCTCTCCCCCGGCGACCGCTTCGTCGACGCTGCCCCGCAGTCGGGATATGGCGTCGAGGGTTGACCTCCCGCGACGGAAGCCGAACTGGCCGTCACTTAAGTTGGGCCCCACCCCCTCCAGGTGGCCGACGAGACGCGCAGCGAGCACCCGCTCAAACAGCTTGCACATCTCGTCGAGCAAAACGATGGGGCGGTAGGCCGACGGCGAGTCGACTGGGCGCCCGTGCTTTTTAAGAAGCACGAGCTTCCCAGTCTTCCATCGTCGCGGGACTCTCCCCGACGCCAGGCACTCGGACATGAGGGACAGCGTCTCCTCCTCTAGTGCCGGCATGACTGTGGCAATGACCTTCCCAGGGACGCCGTCCGGGCCCGGGGCGCGGTTCCTGGACCTGAGTGCCAGGATCGCAGCCCCTAACTCGGCCTCGGACACGGGAGGTATTGCCCCTTCGTCTGCCGGCACCCGGCTTGGTGTTGCCATCCGCGGTGGGACCCACTCCTCCCTCGCAGGGAAGAGGGAACTGACCACTCGGTGGAGGAGGCTCGGCTCGAGAGTCCTTGTGAGAGGAGGCGCCCAAGGCCGGAGCTTCTGGCTCACGGTCTTGTACGGACGCCCCCATGGATCTCGATTGAGACTCTCGAGCCACTCCTTCCAGGCCTCCTCCTTGGCGGCTTTGACCGCCGAGCTAAGGGCCTCACGGGCGGCCCGGTACGCGGCGTGCAGCTGTTCTTCTCGGGCGAGGTCTCTCACGGCCCGCCTTCGGCACCGGTAGTACTGCCTCTGGGCTGCGTCACTAGCTGTACGCAGCCCGGCTAGGTGGGGACGCCACCAGTACACCGATTTCCGAGGCGGGATAGGCCTCGCCCTTTGCATCGCCGCGTCGCAGACGCGAGTCAGCGCTCCAGCGAGCCGCTCGCATCTCGCGTCCGCGTCCAGGCCACTGTCGCCCGCAGCCCATCGCTCGACGATAGCCGCCTCTCGGGCCAGTTCCCTATTCACCGTTCCGAGTCGCCACCGCGGACCTTCTCCTAACAAGGGGCGGTCGAGGTCGACTCGAGCCGCCGAGGCGGCAGGGACGACGTCGAACCGGATATACCGATGGTCCGACGCGGTCTCCACCCCCTCAACGACCCGCCAGTTGTCGATCCGTCGGGCCAGGTCAGAACTGGCGAACGACAGATCGACGATCGACCTACCCTGCGGTCGCACAAGGGTGTGGACCGCCCCTTGGTTCAGCAACACCAAGCCTTGGGACACCGCCCATTCTTCCACCATCTCCCCCCGGGCATCGGTCGCCGGAGAGCCCCACGCCCGTGAGTGAGCGTTGAAATCTCCGGCCACCACGGCCGGGGTGGGGTGCACTTCTGCCAGCAGAGCACCGACCTCCGAGAGTAGTTGTTCGAACTCGGCGATGCTTCTGCTGGGGGGGCAGTACACCCCAATTACTGCAGCGCCGCCCAGCGCTACGAGGACGCACCCTCGACCCCTCCGCACTCGGTCGAAGGGGGGAGCGTTTCGCCGGGCGACGATAGCCACCAAGCCGTTGTGGTCGCTGGCCCAATTTGGGGTTTCGCGCACGTAGTACGGCTCGGCGACTACTGCCAATGTCGTCTGCCACTGCGCCATGGATTGGGCCAAAAGGTCCTGGGCCGTGACGCAGTGGTTGACGTTGGCCTGCAGAATGGAGATGTGGGCCATTATTGATGTGCGGTGTCCATTTCCTCCACTATGGGCTGATGGGTGGGGGAGGGCGTAGTGTTAGCCCCACCTGCGGCTCTCCTTTTAGGACGGCCTCTGCTACGGGAGGCCGCCTTGCACTCGCCTGACCCCAATTTGTGGCCAGACGGTGCACCTTCCGCCGCACAGACGGGGCATCTGGGCTCCGCGGAGCAGGTGGCCGACTTGTGGCCCGCCTGCCCACAGCGGAAGCAGAGTGCACTGCGGTCAATGCCCGCAGTACACCTCACCCCAACATGCCCCGGCTCCAGGCAGCGGAAGCACCGCGCCGGCCTGGGCTCCAGGGTGGTCAGCCTAACCACTGACCACCCGATCACAATGCGGCGTCCGTCGGTTAGTAATTTGGCCGCGTCAACCGGGCACCGCAGCCAGGCAGATCCCTGTCGGCCAGATGGGCGCTGGATGTCGCCCACCTTTATGGCGCTGGCAGAGCAGCCCCCCTCTGCTGCCAGCGACGCCGCTACGGTCTCCTTGGAGGCCGAGTCGCTCAGACCAGAGATGCGTAGCTCCACGCACCTCTCTGGTCTACCGACGCGGACCTCCTCCAGCGCCTCCCGTAGTTTTGTGGCCAACTGGTCCGCCTTCAGGGCTCTATCGGCGCCAGCCACCTCCAAAATTCGGCCTCCGGTCACAGCGGGGCGCAGGCGAAGGCCGTCAATGCCGAGGGCCTTGAGGTCTATCGATCTCTCGGCCTTGGCAAGCACCTCGCCGTACGTTACGCCCCGCTCCGCGGCGTCCGGCTGCAGCGTGAGGGTGACCGCTGCAGTTTTGGGCGCTCGTAGTTTGCGGGGTTTTCGGCCACTACGCTTCTTTTGCGTGGCTGGCGCCACTGGAGCCGGCTGAGCTTGGGCCGTCTTCGGCGCTTTTGGGCGCGCCGCCACTGTGCTCCACGACGTTGGCGCTGGAACCGACTGGGGGGTCAGCGTGGATGGCTGAGATGGCTGTCGCGCCTGGCGGGCAGCTTCTGCCTCCCTCGCCGCGGCCGTCTTCTTCTTCGGCCTCTTCTTCTTGGCGGCCTTCCCTCCTGGAGGAGTGGGACGCGACGCGTCCTCCGCTTGCCCATCGGGCATTGGAGGGGATAGCTGAAGAGGCGGCGAGGGAGGAAGGGAAGGGAGCTCGGGTTGGCGCTCGGACTCGGCTTCCCTAGCCTGGCGGATGGCGTTACGCCTGTCCGCCTGAAGAGGTGGGCGGATGCGGGTCTCGGGCAGCAGGCGGTCCTGGATGCCCGCGATGCGCGCATCGACCAGGAATGCGATCTCTTCGCGACTCATCGCGGGCGGCGCAGTCTCCGCCTGCCGCTTCCAGGCCCGCATTTCGGCCCGCACGACAGCCAGCTCGGTCTGGAGCTGGGCCACCTCCTCAGACTGCGTGCGGGACCTCAGCACACGCACGTGCTCCAGGATGGAGCTACATGCCTGCTTAAGGTCCCGCACGTACTGGCCCTTTAAATTGGAGCTCTTGGTGGCGATGGATTGTACCATCGCCACCGCTGCCTCGATGGAGCCCGACAGCTGCTCCGCACTGAGGGGCTGGGTCGCAGTATCTGCCGCTCCTGCTGGCAACAGTGGGCTGGGCTGCGGTTGTGGGCTGGGGGACTCCCGGAGGTAGAGAGCCCTCCTCCGCCGCTGCTCTGCGAGCTCCGCCTCAGCCCGGTGCTCCAGATCTCTCTCCTTGGCCACGGCTAACTCGGCCTTCGCCTTGGCCAAGTAGGCATAGTGGGCCTTGACTTTCTTTGCGCTTTCGTCCAACTCTGCCTCCGTGGCAGAGTTGGAGCGCTTGCGCCACAGTCTCCCCATTACTGGGGAGGATGGGCGCGACCCACTCAGTACGGCCGAAGTGCCCAGGCGCTCCAGCACAACAACCGCCTCCGCGCGGGGCACAGAAGCCGCAGGGCTGCCGAGCTCCACCTCCATGGTGGATGGAGGAGATTGGTCCGCAGACAAGGCAGACGGAACTGCCACAATCTCCCCGCAGTCCTGAAAAGGACTATTATCAGACGGAGCTGCCACCACCGCTGAGTCCTGAAAAGGACTGTTGGAGGAGGAGGCAGAGGGAACTGCCACCATCTCCTCCGAGTCCTTAAAAGGACTGTTAGCTATTTTGGCGCGTGTTAGCATCGCGTGAAACAACAACAATAGTAAGAATCGCAAAAGAATTTGCCCGCAAGTGTCGAGTTCGAGATTTAGTCACCCGCCTGCCACTCCGTTACGGTGGTCAGGACGGGGTCCAGGGCGAACGACGAGGACGTACTCAGAACTCACTTGGGGCTCGCCCCAGGTTAGGTTAGGTTAGGTTAGGTTAGGTTAGGTTAGGTTAGGTTAGGTTAGGTTAGGTTAGGTTAGGTTAGGTTAGGTTAGGTTAGGTTAGGTTAGGTTTTTTTTTTTTTTTTTTTTTTTTTTTTTAAGTACTAGCTCCTTCCTCTGTGTGCTGTGCACTTCGAGGAAGCCATTTTTTCCTCTTATTTTAATTGTTTGTTATTAATTATTTAACAATATTTTCTAAAAAGGTTCCCACTCGGGTATTTACAAATCTTATTTTGAAAACAATTATTTTTTTTTAACATATTTATAAAAGTACCCACTCGGGTATTTCTTCTACTAAGCTAGGTGCTTATGATCTTTCATTCTATCTCTTTCATTTCCTTCCTTGCTTCCATCCCATAACTCTCATACTAACTCTTTTAAACCCACTCATACTAATCATTCATCCCGTGGGGCGTGGGGCATCCGGGTGATCAGCAAACTTCCGTCGGAACCACAGACAGCACTTCCCAGTCCATTCTTCCCCTCCCTGTATCGGCCTCTCTCAGCTATTTCTAAAAATAGCTGTATGAGGCCGATCACGTCTTATTCCTTTTCAAAACAACCCTTATTACCCTTTCCCAATACTCTAGGAAGTGCTGCCTGTAGTTCTTTGTCACCAGGACTGGGAAGTTTGCTACGCAAACCTCCAGTTGGATCCGACACTCCAACTCGTACCTGTCCCTAGCGAAGATGGGGCAGTCCGCGACCAGGTGCGTAACCGTTTCCACGACCCCTGGCTCGCAGGCGCATGATGGGTCCTCCTTACACTTGAAGCGACTCAAGTATTCAGAGAACCCACCATGCCCCGTTAATAGCTGGGTCGTGGTGCCGGCTATCTCCATCTTACGGACGGTTCTGTACGCAGCCACAGCGCACGGAAAGAAAAGTTTGGTTCCAGAAGCAGTCGTACCCGTCTTATAGCGTCCGTTCCACTTGTCAAGCGTGATCTGACGCAGACCACGCTTGACAAATGAGACGGGACACAGGTCATAGTTCGGCCTCGTCTTCGACCTCAAAGCCGCCTCCTTGGCGAGCTGGTCCGCTCGCTCGTTGCCCTCCAACCCTACGTGGGCTTTGATCCAGAACAGGGATATTTCCTTGTTCTGGACCAAGCCCCGCTTGATATTGTCTCTGGCTTCGACAGCCAGAGGGTGGAGGGCACGGGGGTTGACAACCGTTTGGAGAGCGGCTTTGCTGTCGCTGAGGATGCCGAACGTCGTGGCCGCGCCGCGCCTAAGGACCTCACTGGTCGCTTTGCATAAAGCCAGGAGTTCGGCCTGGTAGACGGTACAATGGGGGGCGAGAGCAAGTTTGAGGGTCTTTGTTTCGGCGTCGCTATTCCAAATGGATAGCGCAGCGCCGACACGACCCTCAATCTTGCTCCCGTCCGTGAAGATGCGCACCTGGATGGTGTTGGTGCGCTGATAATCTTCTTCGTCTACCAGGCTGGTGAAGTCCAGACTTATATGCTCCGCGGGGTGAGGTACCTCCATTGCTGAGGCCATCCGTTCGACCTCTCTGTCTCCCAACCATGACTGGGACACTCCTCTCTTGGCCTCATAAAGTGAGGCCACCTCGCGAACTCTGAGGTCCAGAGGGAGCATTCCAGCCAAGATTAGACTTGAGTGCAGAGAAACCGTCCGGTAGCCCTTGCAAAGTTTTTGCGCGAACCCGCGCTGCACCACGGCTAACTGCTTCTGGATACCGAGCTTGGTTAGGTTAGGTTTTTTTTTTTTTTTTTTTTTTTTTTTTTTTTTTTTTTTTTTTTTTTTTTTTTTTTTTTTTTTTTTTTTTTTTTTTTTTTTTTTTTTTTTTTTTTCTAGCACCTTCCACTATGTGCCGGGCACGTCGTGAAAGCCTATTCTAAGCTTTTCATTTTTTAGACTTACTAGGCTACCTTCAAAATTCTAGCGATAACCCACTCAGGGTTTAACCTGCACTTTAGTGCTGTTCTTACATTTATTTTACATAGATATTAGAAATTTTAAATCACGCATTCATTCCTGTCCTCTATTACCATACCAGTTCTCGCTTGTATCCCTCTCGTACTTTCATTCCATGCCTTTCATACTGTATACCAAACTACACTAGCGGGATAGGGTATGGGATATATCTCCGTGGTGCTCTTTTATTTTAAATACACAATTACAGTGTTTACTAATTGTACCTTATTCTAATTTACAAATTCACTACACATAAAATACTTAATTTAACTCTTAATCATACTATTTTATTTATCGTCTTACTAGCTATATTTAATACACTTCTCGTTTTATCTTTAATGTAAAATCTTTAGCCCGATATTAAACAATATCTGCATAAGATTTATTTTATGCCTTGTTTCTCTTATTCACTATGTTCACAATTTTTCTTCCAAACTCGAGAAAATGCGATCTGAATTTTTTACTCATTAGTAAGGGAAGATTTTCCTTCACAATTTTTACATTTAAGGTACACTCCAAATTGTGCCTGTCTCGTGCGTGGATCGGGCAGTCCACGAGAATGTGTGTGACCGTCTCAGGTATCCCAGGCTCGCAGGCGCACGATGGGTCGTCCTTACACTTGAACCTGGCCAAGTATTCGGAGAACCCACCATGTCCTGTTAGCAACTGGGTTGTGATGCCGGCGATCTCTGTCTTACGAACGATGCTGTATGCTGTTACCGCGCATGGTAGGAAGAGCTTGGTGCCCGAAGCGGTCTCACCCGTTCTGTACCTTTCGCTCCATTCGTCGAGAGTGGTCCGACGTAGACCACGCTTGACGAATGAAACTGGGCACAGATCGTAGTGAGGGGCGATCTTCAGCCCCAGAGCCGCCTCCTTGGCGAGCTGGTCGGCCCGCTCATTGCCCTCCAACCCTGCGTGGGCTTTGATCCAGAACAAGGAAATTTCCTTGCCCTGGACCAAACTCCGCCTGATGTTACTTCTGGCTTCAACTGCCAGAGGGTGGAGGGCGTGACGGTTAGTTACCGTCTGGAGTGCGGCTCTGCTGTCACTGAGGATCGCGAACGTGGCCGCGCCGCGCTTGAGGACCTCACTGGTCGCTTTGCATATAGCCAAGAGTTCGGCCTGGTAGACGGTGCAATGGGACGACAGAGCAAGTTTGAGGGCCCTGGTTTCGGTCTCGTTATTCCAAATGGATAACGCAGCACCGACCCGGCCCTCAATCTTGCTCCCGTCCGTGAAGATACGGACCTCAATGCTATCCGTACTATTATAGTGTTCCTCGTCTACCAGACTGGTGAACTCCAGGCTCATATGCTCCGCGGGGTGAGGTGCTTCGATGGCTGGAGCCATTCGTTCGATCTCCCTGTCTCCCAACCATGACTGGAGCACTCCTCTCTTGGTCTCGTACAACGAGGCCACCTCACGAACTCTGAGGTCCAGAGGGAGCATTCCAGCCAGGATCAGTCCTGAGTGCAGGGAGATCGTCCGATAGCCCTTACAAAGTTTTTGCGCGAACCCGCGCTGCACCACGTTCAGCTGCTTTCGGATACCAAGCTTCTCCACCGCCGCGCACCAACTGCTGGCCGCGTACAGCACCGTGGGCTCCACAACCGCGTTATAGATGGTTCGGATCACCTCGGGGTGTAACCCCCAGCTGATCCGAGCCGTCCGCGCGAGTTTGTGGTATATCCCGATCGCCTTTCTGCAAACGTTTGTGACGTGTGTGTTAAATGTTAGTTGGTGGTCGATGGTCAGCCCCAGGACTTTGATCTCCTTGGACAGTCCAATGTCTATCCCGCCCATGCTGAGGCGTGGAGTATCGTACTTTAGCCTCCGCGTTATTACCATCGCACAAGTTTTGTGCGGTGCGAATTTCAGCTTGTTTCGGATACCCCACTCCCGCACATGCTCGAGAGAGGCATTGGCCTGTCCCTCGATTTCCAGGGCACTGTCCCCATCGAACACCATCACTACATCATCCGCGAAAGCCTGCACATGAACCGCCCTTTCATTCAGTTGGTGGAGTAGAGGGTCTAATAACAGGTTCCACAGCAAGGGTCCGCCAATTGAACCCTGGACGCAACCTTTCTCCGTGGGGCGTCTGCACTCCTCGCCCGCATACCTAACCCTTACCTCCCTGTCGCTAAGGTAGCTACTGATGACTCGTCTCAAATTCGCCGGACAATTTTCCTCCGCCAGTCGAACCTTTATGGCTGGCCACCATGCGCTATCGAAGGCGCCCTCTATGTCCAGGGACACCATAAGGACTATTCTCTTATCACTGAGCTTTGCCCTTATGTGACCCATAAGGTCATAGAGGGCGTCCTCGGTGCTTTTTTGTGGCATAAAGCCATACTGGCGAGGGCTAATTGTTGGCAGTATGTAGAAGTTGAGACGAGCCACCAGCATCCTCTCGTACACCTTCCCCAAGACGGGCAGTAGACCAATAGGTCTGTACGACTTGGGGACGGTGTACGAGTCCTTTCCTGGCTTCCTCAGTGCCACCACCACTGCTTCCTTCCACAATTTAGGAAAGTAGCCGTGGTGGAGGCATCGATTCAGCAGCTTCAAGAAGAGTAAGGGGTCGGCCCTAATGGCGTGGGTGCAGATATCGGCAGTAAAGCCATCCGCCCCCGGAGCTTTTTTAGGGTTGAATTTTTTGAGGGCATCGAAGAGTTCGCTCGCCGTAAAGGGTGGGTCATCATCATGATGGCCCCTGTCGTTGTCCACCTCTTTAGACTTTTCACGCAGCTCTCGATGCCCTGCATTATCTTCTTCTACCCGATCTCTCGGATAGAAGGTAGTGGCCAGGAGGTCGACCGAGCCCTTTGCGTCCAGGTACGTACCATTGACGGTTAACGGAATGTCTTCCTCCCTTGCTGTGGTCCTACCGATAACCCTGTAAATTCCCTCCCACATGCCCTCCCGGTCCTGCTTTCCACAGAATTCCTTCCAACTTTCGACCTGTGCCTTTTTTACTTCAGATTCATAAATCTCCTTTTGTTCTAGGTATCGAGCCACCACCCTAGCCCTTCGGACTGGCGCTGCATTCCTGATTCGACGCTTTTTGGTCTTGACGAGTCTCTGAAGCTCAGCGAGCTTTTCGGACCACCACGGCACCGTGATCAGCCCCCCCGGTTTTTTGACTGGGATACTCTCCCCACACGCCGCGTCGATCGCCCCCGTGTATGCTTCGACTAAGGCATCAAGCTCTTCGTTGTACCTTGTTTCGCCTATAGCTATACCCGAGAGCGACCGGGCGACGCTGGTCTTGAAAGTATCCCAGTTGGCCTTCCTAGTATTATAAATGCGGGTGGTACGTTCTACTTTAGTGCCCGTTGCCTTTTCCAGGTTGAGGCTGAACCAGATGCAGTTGTGGTCCGAACTAATGAGGCCCTCTTCGACCCTCCAAGCGTCGACCCAGGGGATCATGTTTTCGGTGCAGGCCGTGACGTCCACGTGGCTGTGATACCTCCTTCCACCCCTCACAGTGTCGAAAGTTGGAATATCTCCGCTATTCAGGACCTGAAGGTCAAGCTCAGCGAGGACACCCCTCAGCTGCTCGCCTCTGTCATTTTCGAACCAGTGTCCCCACCAGGTGCTCTTTGCATTAGCGTCGCCTCCAAAGAGAACAAGCTGGGAACCTAGAGCTCGCCTCACCTCTTTAAGTCGCTCCAGGTATGGCCCTAGAGGTATGGGCCTCGGTTCAAAGTAGAAGGATACCAGCGTGATCGTCCAGGCACTGGTCCGGATCCCCACCACTACGATGTTGTCAGTGGTGAGTTGCGGGTACTGTACAACATCCAAAGTTGGATCGAAGACGGCAATAGCCGCCTTCACAGTCCCTCCTCCTTGCCCAGTGTTCTGGAAGACCCTTACGCCCTGGTATGCCTTCATCCTTGCCGTATTTCCAACATAGGGCTCCTGAATAAGAGCGACGGTGGCTTTTCGCCTCGAGGCTGCGAGTATGAGCTCGTCAGTTGCCAGCTTCTTCCTTTGGAGGTTTGCTTGCATCACTCTGTATGGGGGCACGGTTCACCAGATCATAGAGGGCGTCCTCTGGTTAGGTTAGGTTAGGTTTTTTTTTTTTTTTTTTTTTTTTTTTTTTTTTTTTTACATCTAGCACCTCCGGCACGAAGCGGGAGCCTACTCTCTACAGTGCTGAATTAGTTCCTAGGCTTCCTACTCTTTTCTAAAAGAAACCCACTCAGGGTTCACGCAGCTTTTAACTAAATCTACTTATTTTTATTGATCTTAATATCACGCATTCATTCTTGTCCTCTAGTACCATACAATTTCTCGCAGTTATACCTCTCGTACTTCCATACCAGACCTTTCATACTTGGGATAAAGTGGGGGGGGGGGTGTTGTAATATATATTTAGTGCTTTATTATGTTACACAATTTTTACAACTTTTTTATAGCTACTCTTACACTAATTTATAATATATACATGCTACTTATTTAATCTATTACTAAATCTTAATTCTATTTATATTTATTCTCTTATATAATAATCTGGACGTGTTCATTCTCTCAATATTTTGTGGCACTATGTGATATTCACAAAATATCAATAAGTGACAACATTACACTGCATTTCTTTTATTCACAATCTTTACAATTTTGTCCCAGTATTCGAGGAAGTATTCTCTGTATTTTTTATTTAATAAAAGAGGTAAATTGTCTTTAATAATTTTTGTTCTAATTGTCTGCTCCAAATTGTATCGATCCCTTGCGTGGATCGGGCAGTCCACAACAAGGTGAAGGACCGTCTCACTCACCCCTGGCTGGCAGGCGCATGATGGGTCCTCCTTACACTTGAAACGAGCCAAATATTCGGAGAACCCACCATGCCCTGTCAGCAACTGAGTGGTCGTACTGGCGACCCCCATTTTGCGGACGATGCTGTACGCCGCCACCGCGCATGGGAAGAAAAGCTTGGTCACGGAAGCAGTTTCGCCCAGCCTGTACCGCTCGTTCCACTCGCCAAGCGAGATCTGACGCAGACCTCGCTTCACGAATGAGACGGGGCACAGGCCGTAATGTGGCGCCCGCTTCGACCGCAGAGCCGCCTCCTTGGCGAGCTCATCAGCTCGCTCATTGCCCTCCAACCCTGCGTGGGCCTTGACCCAGAACAAGGAGATTTCCTTGCCCTGGGTCAAGCCCCGCTTGATGTTAATGGTTAGGTTAGGTTAGGTTAGGTTAGGTTAGGTTAGGTTAGGTTAGGTTAGGTTAGGTTAGGTTAGGTTAGGTTAGGTTAGGTTAGGTTAGGTTAGGTTAGGTTAGGTTAGGTTAGGTTAGGTTAGGTTAGGTTAGGTTAGGTTAGGTTAGGTTAGGTTAGGTTAGGTTAGGTTAGGTTAGGTTAGGTTAGGTTAGGTTAGGTTAGGTTAGGTTTTTTTTTTTTTTTTTTTTTTTTTTTTGTGTAGGTACGTGTGCCTAGTGGGCCTACCAGTCCACCCGCAGTGGGGTGGCCCGCGAAGCTGGGACCTAATTCAGGTTTCTCCCTCACAGAATGAAGGCTGTTTTCCATATGTGTTATGTTGTGTGTTTAATGAATTGAACAGTTCCCCTTTTTGGGGTTGTTTACTTTATTTAATAAATACATTTAATTGAGTTACAGTTTAATTGAGAATAGAAATATCAGTACAATAGAGATTAAAATTTTAAAATTAATAATAGATTAAAAGCATACATTAATTAATTTAAAAACTTGTATAATTTGACAATAATAATAATATAAACATTAAAATGATTAAAACATAAATAATTACATTAAAATTTAAAACTAGTAGATTACAATAATATAATAATTAAGACAAAAAAAATTAAAAACAATAATAATACTAATATCACAACTCAACTCAATTCCATCAAAAATGTACTCAATGTGGAGCACTGCACCCCCTTTCGTCCGGCGTCCTTTTTGGTGACGCGCTGGATCCGCCGTATGCTGGCAGCGCAACTGCGCTTATCATACGGCGTCCAACACGTCACCCGCCTTAGTTCCTAGCCATACATTTTTTCACTATGCGGGTACAGTACTCCAAAAACTGTTCTCTGTCTCTATCTTTTTTGAAAATCTCTAACAACACCTCTTTTTTAACCTCCTTCCTTATCCCCATTTCCAGATTATACCTATCTACCCCGTTCGCAGGGCAGTCAAACAGGAGGTGGGAGACCGTTTCGTCCTCAGTCGGACTGCAGATACACGATGGGCTCGCCCCGCACTTGAATCGGTACAAGTACGCGGCGAACGCACCGTGTCCCGTGAGGACCTGGGTGGTCTCGTACGTAAGTTCCCTTTTCAGGGCAAATTTATAGGCGGTGAACACGTCAGGGAAGAACAGTTTTGTGCCGCTGGCTACCGTCCCCGACTGGTAGCGCCGGTTCCACTCGTCAAGCGCCTGGTTACGAATCAAACGCTTGACGAATGACACCGGCACCCTGTCGTACACAGGTCGGACCTTGGACCGGAGAGCCGCGTCTTTCGCCAGCTCGTCGGCCCTCTCGTTCCCCGCTAAGCCTGCGTGAGCCTTGATCCAGTACAGGGACACCTCCCCGCCATGGATCAATGCTTCACGCAGGTTCGCCCTGGCTTCCACCGCCAGGGGATGCGGGGACTGACTGTTTATGACAGTTTCTAGGGCCGAACGAGAGTCGCTTAAAATAGCAGAAGCTCCGCGGTGCTTTGCGGCAAGCCCCGTGGCCTTGCATATGGCCAGCAGTTCCGCCTGGTAGACAGTGCAGTAAGGCGACAGAGCAAGCTTGATGGCTTTGGTTTCGGTTTCGCCATTCCATATAGAAATGGCGGCCCCCACCTTGCCATCAATCTTGCTCCCGTCGGTATAGTACCGCACTGCACCGTCCACCTGCGCGACCTCCTCCGCGGTCGTCAGGCATAGGAACTGCAGGCTCATATGGTCGGCCGGGTGGGGCCTGCACCTGAACGGAGTCGGTGTCTCTACCTGCCGATCCGCCAGTTCCGGCCGCTCAACCCCCCGCCGGCACTCGTACAGGGCGGCATTTTCCCTTATACGAATGTCGAGGGGGAGGAGACCAGACAGAGCCAGAGCGGCGTTCAGAGACACCGTCCGATACGCCCGGCAGAGCTTCTGTGCGAATCCGCGCTGCACGGCTTCCAACCTCTTCCGCGTTCCGACCTTGTGTGTAGCCGGCGCCCAAACGGCAGCGGCATACGTGATAATGGGCTCCACGGTGGCCGTATAAATTATACGCACCACCTCCGGGTGGAGCCCCCAGCTGGATCTGGCGGCTGCCGACACACGCTTGTAGACGTTCAACGCCCTGCTACAGACACTCTTAACATGGGCGTCGAACGTCAACTTACTGTCTATCAACAGCCCCAGGATCTTTATGTCCTCCACCGCGGCAATGGCAACGCCCCCCATGCTCAGGCGTGGGGTGTCATACTTAAGCTTCTTGGTAAGCACCATTGCACTTGTTTTGTGCGGTGCAAACCTCAGCTTATTCATGACACCCCACTCCCGCACGTATTGGAGCGCGGCATTGCCGCGGCGTTCGATACCCGCTGCAGTGTCACCGGAGAAGACGAGTACTACGTCATCGGCAAAGGCCTGGCAGTACTCGCCTCTCCGGGTCAGGCCAACTAGCAGCGGATCGATGAGGAGATTCCAGAGCTGGGGTCCCCCTATGGAGCCCTGCACGCAGCCTTTGTTGCATTCCCTGGTGTGCTCAGCGCCCCCGTACCTTACCGTGACCTGCCTCTCGCTCAGGTAGCTTCGCAATATGGCGTCGAGTCGTGGTGGGCAATTGGCCCTCGCCAGCGCAACCTTCACCGCGGGCCACCAGGCGCTGTCGAAGGCGCCCTCTATGTCCAGCGAGACCATCGTGACGAGTTTTCCCTTGCGGGTTTCGCCACGAATATGGTTCACCAGATCATAGAGGGCGTCCTCTGGTTAGGTTAGGTTAGGTTAGGTTAGGTTAGGTTTTTTTTTTTTTTTTTTTTATAAGTGTGAGTCCCACCAGAGTACAGCACCCAAGGGTACTGTACTCCAATGAAACCCCTCAGGAGTTCCCCCACTGGATAAATCTTGTGGGGACCTTGTTACAATTTGTTACAAATCAGTGATAGCATATAAAGGTACAAAATATATAAATAATTAGAAGTTAGTTAAGAATCTATGTGTATAAATAAGTTTATAGAGTAAATATTATATGTATATATTATGTGTATATGTTTAGTAATAGTATTTGGTTGTTCAAGTAAATCTAAACAACCAAACACAAAGATTTAAAATAAGATATGTAATAATTAGAAGTTAGATTGGATACTATGGGTATATTATATCATAAAGGCAGTTTCAATTGCTCAAAAGTTAGTTTGAGCTATAGAAATATGCATAATTTAATTGTATGTGTAATTGTTTACTTAATATGTTATAATATGAAGAAGGTTTAATGTTTTTAGAGGTGGGGAATATATAAATAAGTTTATAGAGTAAGTATCATATATATATATTATGTGTGTATGTTTATTAATAGTATTTGGTTGTTCAAGTATGTCTAAACAATCAAACACAAAGATTTAAATTAAGATATGTAATAATTAGAAGTTAGATTAGATACCATGTGTATATTATATCATAAAGGCAGTTTCAATTGCTCAAAGTTAATTTGAGCAATAGAAATATGCATGAATTAATTGAATGTGTAATTGTTTATTTAATATGTTATAATATGAAGAAGGTTTTATGTTTTTAGAGGTTGGAAATGTATAAATAAGTTTATAAAGTGAATATTATATGTATATATTATGTGTGTATGTTTTATAATAGTATTAGATTGTTCAAGATTGTCTAAACAATCAAATATAAAGTTTTTTGAAACGATATATGTAAATAGTTAGAAGTTAGATAAAGTACTATGAGTATATTATATCATAAGGCAGTTTCAATTGCTTCAAAGTTAATTTGAGCAATAGAAATATGCATAAATTAATTACATAATATAATTATTTATTTAATTTGTTATAATATGAAGAAATTAAGGTAGAAATGTATTATTAAAATAAATGTTAAATGTTTAGATAGGTATTATATTTGTAATAGTTAATAGGTTGATAGGTAATGTAATAGATAGTAAGAGGTTTTTTATTATTGGTGCATATTGGTCCACTTTTCCCTAGGAAAATGTTTTACAAATGTTATACCATTTACATATAATAAGGCTTGATATCTACTTATAATACTGTAGTAAGAGTTTTAGAGAATATTACAAATTTAGGTTTTTATATTATTGAAAGAGGGTACATACATATTAAAAGTGAAAAATGTTTTAATTGGAAAGTTTCGTCAAAATTGTCTTTGTTTTTGATATAATTTATGGAAATGTTTATTTATATAGATTGAGGGTTTGTTTTTGTTTAAATAAGAATTATTTACTACCGTTGGTTATTATATTTGTTGGTAGTTAGTTGACGTAGTTTGTGTAGGTTTGTGTATACGTGTAATAATTAGGTACTGGTTTATTTTGCGATTTTATCTATATAAAATGCAGAATGCCCGTTGTGTAGGAGGTTAATTTTGATGTTATCCGTATGTGTTTGAATGTGAATGTATGACCTAGTTTCATTGTGGAGTATTTTATGTACAGTTTACTTTTTTGTTTCATGTGGGTATAACGTTTTGGTGGTCGACACAGTCTCCAGGGTACCGCTACCTGTATGCTACCGATGCCCTGGCCACTGCGTCCCACTTTTTCCGCACGGGGCAGTCTTCAAAGAAGGCATGATGGTATAGCTTCTGTCCCGTTTCTCGGTAGCAATTTATGCAACAGGGGCGGTAACCATCTCTCGGGCATTCCTCGCCTTTAGGGTGAGGTATCGTTCCGCAGTTGGAGCAGAGGTCTGCCGTCTCCTCGCTTGTACAGTAGCGCTTGCCATGGCCATAGCCCAGGCACCGAGTGCACTGGACAAGGGGCGACTGGTCCTCTACTACGACTCGTTGTAAATCGATATACAGTCGCCTCGCCTCAACCGCCCTTGCCCACGCCGCCGGCGCCACACTTATGACCACGTGATGGCAGCCTGGATCTCTCGCTTTTCTTTTATATCTTATCGCTATTCGGCTTTCCTCGTCGCCGGGAGTGCCAAAGACCCCCGCATTCTGGTTCCAGAGGGCCTGCCGAATCTCCTCGTCACTGTGCTCCTTCAACACGCCCTTCAGCACCAGAAGCGGATCCTTATTTTTAATCTCCTCGACGACGAAGTCCCCATCCTGTTCCAACCTATGTTTTATCCTCGTTCTCTCTTCTAGTGTCCTGCATCCCATTATAATTTTTCTATCCTTGGCCTTTCTTATTTTTTCTACTTTTACCCACCCTTCTGATTTTGCATTGATTACACTTCTTATGTTTCCCATGGTTTCTTCGGCTGTCGCTGCTTCGTCCTTTGAGGAGACAGCCACAGAGTATAGGGTCTTCAATTCCGGTTTTCCATTCTTAACTCTGTCTAGGGTTTTCGTGGCTACCCTCATCAAATCTTCAGTGAGCACAATGGTTTTTGTGTAATCTATTTCGACCTTCTCCATGTAGGCGTGATGTTTTGCCCATCTCTCCTGGCTATCAGACAGTATCTGATGGGTGGCCGCGGCGATGCTGTCCAGGATCTTTGTTTCCATGCCCTCCGAGTCCGCCCGGTGTGTACTGTGCGGTTTTTCGGTGTTCTTACTGTCGATCTTGCATTTGTTTGCTTCTTCCGCCTCTTTCACCAACTGATAGAGGCGTTCAATTTCCTTCATAACGGTCGACTTGATATCGGTCCGAAGGTTTCTCGCGCTATTGAGTGCTGTTTTGGCGCGGTTGTTGCACAGTTTCGCCTCCTGTGCCCTGCCTTCCACTGGCGCCACGGTTCCGTCAGGTACCGCTGCTGCCACTGTAGACGGTGAAGGGTATGGGGGCGGCACTGCTAGTTTTTCTGGCGCAGGTTGGATGGGTACCTGGTCGAAGGACCTTCTGACCTGCTTCTTATGGATCTTCTTGATGAGGTCATTCTTTCCAGTCTCGTGGCCATTTTCCACGACGAAAGTCCTCTCCTTGTCCGGCATCGGTGAATGGCCAGCGAAGTTCATTTTAAAACAGTAGGTGTTACGAAAATAAAGGAAGGTACTAGGCAAGATCGCGTGATTAAGATTATGTACACTAATATAGGTTATAAATTGTAAATTGTAAAATTGTATATAGGACAACACAGACAATTATTGTAAAAATTAAATTTAAAAGTAAATTAAAAGTAAAATTATAGCTTTGTTTTAAAGCTTATCAGTTTTTTGTCAAAAGAAATTAAAGTCGGTATGTGTAAAATTATTTAAAATAATTTGAATTACTAGTCAATTGTCATAATTAAAATACAGATTTATGTCTAAAATTACAGCAATAAAAACGCTTGTATGTCTCCTTTATTCCAATAGAAATGTAGTCAGACTTATCAATACGACTGGTTTTTTAGGCGTTTTGGCCGAGTCTCGCACGTTGCGCTTCTTGCTGCCTGTCGGCATGTAAGTCCAAATTCTGCCGAAGGAATGGCCAATCGAAGGCAGGTGATCGGCACCTGGCGGCACGCGTTGATGAGCGCTGGTTACAGTCTTTTCGTTTCAGTTTCAATTTTTCTATTATTTTTACTCGGCGGTGCTGTCGACTATTTGAGTTGGTATTATGTAGCCTTGCTGAGCGTATAGCCGGTGCTGAGCGGTGTATGTTTGTAGTTTTAAAATTTTATTTGTAGAAATTTTTTGTGAGGGTATTTTAATAAAGTGTTAATGTGGTAAAACACAGAGAGTTTTCGTGACAGATGAAGCAGAAAAGCCTGGCACAGGTGTTTAATGGTTTTGACCAACCTTGGGTGCTTTTCCGGGCTCGGGTGTCAGGAGCTGCTGTGGTTTCTGGAACACGTATCCCGCACTCACTCACGCACTCACACACTGCACTTTTTCGTTAAATTATTTTAAAAACTTTGTAAGAAAATGATAAATTTTTATTCACGAATAATATTCGGGAGCGCACTGTGGATGCGACCGCTCGGCACGGCGTCTCGAACAAGACGGTTAGGTTAGGTTAGGTTAGGTTAGGTTAGGTTAGGTTAGGTTAGGTTAGGTTAGGTTAGGTTAGGTTAGGTTAGGTTAGGTTAGGTTAGGTTAGGTTAGGTTAGGTTAGGTTAGGTTAGGTTAGGTTAGGTTAGGTTAGGTTAGGTTAGGTTAGGTTAGGTTAGGTTAGGTTAGGTTAGGTTAGGTTAGGTTAGGTTAGGTTAGGTTAGGTTAGGTTAGGTTAGGTTAGGTTAGGTTAGGTTAGGTTAGGTTAGGTTAGGTTAGGTTAGGTTAGGTTAGGTTAGGTTAGGTTAGGTTAGGTTAGGTTAGGTTAGGTTAGGTTAGGTTAGGTTAGGTTA